>OX453090.1:17740716-18448216 GCA_949708635.1 Hirtodrosophila cameraria | reverse complement strand
TGGATATGGATATGGATATGGATATGGATATAGGGAAAAAATTGGAAAAAGGGAGTTATAAAGGACTTCAAATGAATTTAACAGACAGAGGGAGGCATTTCCGATTGTAAAGTGTATATTTTCTTGATCAGCATGAAGAACCGAGTCGATGTAGCCATGTCCGTCTGTCTGTCCATACGCAGATCAAGCATGTTTTTTTTTAAATTCCGGGTACACCTGCCACCACCGCACATTGAATATAATACTACAATACGCACTCCCAAAGCCACCATTTTAAAGGTACAGCTTTAATTTTTGGTACACATATGTATATGTTTTATCAACGCTTAGCAGCTTTGTAAATTTAATTACGATCAGATAACAAAAACCGAAGTTATGCAAGAATGTATTACCCCCGTCTCAGCAGTCAGAAGCAACAGTTTTAGAGGCACTGGACAAGTAAGGTGAGCTGCTGGCTTGTGTTGCCACTGAACTGGAGTGGAACATGGAGTCTCGTAGTCGGGCACACTCGACTAGAGCATTCTTACCTGTTATACTTCTACTAGTTAGTGTTTGTTGTTATTGAAGTTTTATAAAATAAGTTTCATCAAGTATCATTTCATTTGACAGCGTAAATATTAAAGAGAAAATGGTCTAAAAATTAACAAAATAAGGACAGAAAGCCATTTATTCAGATTCCAGTCGGTTCGCTCATGATAATAATTTAACTGGTTTGTAAATTGTTAGATTTGATCATTTTCTAACAATTTATATTGATTAAAGCATGCAATTTAGAAGAAATAGGTATTTATAATGACTTTGAAATTTTGGTTCTGGTTTAACTTTTTCTGGAAATACCCCTAAGGTATATGAAGAGGAGCTTTAATGTTGTGGGTGGGTTAAGGGTGGCGTGTATGTGGGCGTGGGCGGTCTGATGGGAGCACCCAAGTTTATCAATAGCAATCAATTAGTTAATGATTGCATTGGTCATCTTATCGTAACAGCGCGACTATGAATCAGACGACAGATAAGGTAACAAATTCTATGTAGGCGTCATGTTACATGCGTGGATCAATAAACTGGCAGCGAGCCGTGTTAATCACCTGCGTTGACGGTGCATTCAGCCTTTGCCTAATTAAAACCATCGCATAAACCAAAAATAAGTAAATCAAATGTCGCGTCGTCGTCGCACCAAATCATTTCCTAATAACCCAATTAGAGCTTCACGACCTACGCGAAATCACAACGGCAACAGCAACAGCAACAACAACCAGAACAGCAAAACTAAATGGCAAAAGCAAATAGCAACATTGAATTCAAGCGTACCCATGCGTCATGCTCAAACGACGATGACGACATGTGGGGCAATAAGAGAGTCAAGTCCATACATTCATATATTCAAGACCTTAACGAATATGAATGTGGCAGCTGAAGAAGCAGGGTCAGAGGCAGAGGCAGAGGCAGAGACACCGGCGAAGGCAAAGATTCTTTGACGTCACTGATGTTGCCAACCTGACCTACAAAATGCCCCAAATTGCCGACTTGTGCCAGCAAAAACAGCTGAGACAGCACAGCATTCAACGCATGAATGAGCAGAGCACGGCAGCAGCAGTAGCAGCAGCCTAACAACCATCATAACAACAACAAGATTTAGGTTATGCATCCATTCCGTTGGTTGACAACAAGCGTGCTTCTCAAGCATAACCAGAAATCAAATTTTAATTCATTTGGCGTCGATCGGTGTTGAACTCAAAGCTCAAATTCGACTCAACAACAAAATATTCTTACTAAAACAGTCTGACAAACATAAACGCTATGATTTGTTTCGGTTTTCACCTTACATTTTAATAATTTACTGACCCAGCCAACCATAAATGGAGTGAAAAAGGACTTCCATTACAACTCCTCAAAGGAACGTTTCCAGTGCGCTCCGATAATGGAGTTAAAATGGACTCCTACAGCAACTCCTCAATGGAGCGTTTCCGGAGTGCTCCGACTTGAAGTGAAAAGGGAAGTCCGAAAGAGCACCGTTTTGGAGTGTTTAGGGAAATTAGAATCACTAAATATCCCAATTCTTTATTCTATCATGTTATGCCTTGATAGAGTAGGCTGGGAGTTAAAACTGTACTCCATCTTCCCATTAAAAATGGGTAAAAGGAAGTTATAAAGTACTGCAAATGTGTGTAAGAGGCAGAAGGAGGCATTTCCCTCCATATAAAGTACATGTATTCTTGATCAGCATCAACAGCCGAGTTGTTCTAGTCATGTCCGTCTGTCTGTCTCTCTGTCTGAATGAACTCGTCGATTTCAGAGACTAGAAGACCTAGAGACACAAAACTTGGCATGAAGGTTCCTGTATACCACACGCAAATCAAGTTTACTCCACTAGAGCATTCTTACTACTTTTTACTGGATTGTACTAAAATTCTCAAACATAAATTCTACAGCTCAGTTATTTAGAGAAACACAAGTGTATTTGATTTGGTCGGTAGCTTAGGTGTCTAACAGACCGACTGGGTGTGCAAGAATCTAGAGTTAGAAACTGCCTCACACCGGATTGATGACTGCAGCTTTTTAAATAATTGTAAAACTTACAATAAATGTTAATAACTATTTGCTACTTGAATGAATTGAGCTATAGATTCAAAGAAAGAGAAAAATTTGCAAATGTTTTGTTTTAGTAGAAAATTACGTTTGAAATCTATTTTTTTTTTTAAAAACTTGAAATTTGAATGCAAAATTTTCAGTTTAAGTCTAAATAGCGCCTAAGCCAACAAAAATTTTGATAAGTGAAGTACTGGTGGATTTTAGGACATAATATAACGTATTCAAAAGTATTAAGTATTAAGAATCCGAAAACTGGTTTCGAAAACATTGAAAATTCTCTAAAAGGGGAAAAAGGGAGCTATCAAGTACTGCAAATGTGTGTAGCAGGCAGAATATAAACCATATACATATATGTATATGTATATATATAACATATATGTTATTGCGTAAATATATCGGTTGCGCAAATTTCATTACGATCGGATAAATAGCACCAAAGTTATTGAAGAATCTATTACCCTCGTCTCAGCAGGCAGAAAAAAAAACAGTTTGACAGGCACTGGACAAGTTAAGTGCGCTGCTTGTTTGTGTTGCCGCTGAACTGCTTGAAATGCAAGTTGGGAGCAGGGAGTCTCGTAGCCGGGCACGCTCGACTAGAGCATTCTTACTTGTTTAAGATAAGTTAAACGGTAGTTAGCACCCTAACAAAATAACATACGAGTATCTAGCAATACTATAATTTGAGCTCTCTCTCGCTTATTATCGGTTCGCTCTTGCTACTATTTTTGAACAAGCCAACTCATATTATTTCACAATGTTACCTTAATCAAGTTGAAACAAGTTATACCATGTCAAGATACGAATCGAAGCAAGCACGTACTTAAAACTCTTGACAACTTTGCGTAATTTAAGTATGGGAAATCCTAACCTAGCTCAACAAAAAGTACCAAGAGCCATATGACGAAATAAAACGTATTTAAATTATTAAATAATGTTTATCTTAGATCTTTTAATGGTAACAAGTAAATGTAGTAAAACCCCAGAAAAATACACAACACTAAAAAGTTATTAACTATTATTTAATAGGCTTAGAAATAGAATTAGAAAAAAATCACATTCTCTAATGTTAAAAACCCAATGAAATTCTTATACTATTTCACTGAACTTCCAAGAAAAGTAATCGAAATTTCTGTTCATATATTGAATTGTGGATAAAACGTCAGAAATACTTGCGATATGTGTACATACCTTTATGAAATTAATCCCTGTACAACATTTTTTTTTTATTATTTATTTGCCACCTTTGATTAATGGGGATATGACGTCAAGGCACGCGACTCGCATTTGTTTTTTGATTGGAAAGCCGCCCAGTCAGCTAAATCAACAGGCCCAACAAATGAAATCAATCAGATTGCAAATCAAACTATGTATATACATGTATAATGTAAATATGTCTGTATATCGTTGTGCGGGGCAACCACCGATCTACAGCAGACCGGCAACTGACTCATCGCTAAATAGGTATAGTACACACTCACACAAACGTGGAATAGCTGTTACAGTAAACAGTACTGATCCAGTATCAAAACAATACCAAGTACCATGTGCCAGGTGCCGACAGCTACTGATGAAACTGATCATAGTCATTTACAAGATGACTTTACGTCATAACGTTAAATCATCGTCTAAATGCGAACATATAGCTACATATATGTAAGAATACATTTAGGTAAGTATGTACGTAGTATGGTTGTCAAATTAGATCGATACATCGATATAACCGATACTTTAATTTAAAATATTTTCTGGTTCAATTTGATGTTGCTTTTGATATATCGCATGTTCACTTTGATATGGTTTTTTTTATGCTGGCAATTTAAATTCATGTAACTTAAATTTTTGAATAAAGTAACAGATGGTTTTTCTCAAATCAAGCCACAGTTCTTTATCTGCATCGATATATTAAAGTTTATCTACGCTATATCGATAAGAGTTGTGCAATTAATCGATGGTTTAGATGGTGTTAGCCTTAAAATGCAATACTATCGATTGTTCTTGCCTAAGACTCATCCAAAAATCCAACTTCTTGTATAACAGCAATAGTTTTCCTTATGCACAACTGTTATAATATTTTTTGGGCAGAGATTGCATGCATGTGTGTTATGTGTCTGTACTATCGTAATGAGATATTGTGCAAGCATTGAAAAACAAAATAAAGGTATTTAATAATTAAATAGTATCGATAGAAACAAAGAACAACTCGAAAGTGACGTACACACATAACTATCGATATTATCGTTACTATCGATAGTGCCATCCAAATGTTTTCGAGCTCCAATATGCAGATACATACTATTATATACATATGTACATACATATCTTTTATCAGTTGCTGTTGTTAACACACCTTTGAATACTTATCTGGCACAACAGAGAGAGGGGGCTCGTCTATTGTTTAATTAACTTATTTGACATTTAATTTATTAGCAGGTATTAATGTTTAATCATATTAATTGAGCGAGAAAGCAATTGCAATACGCCAAATGGCAGGTTGCCAATTGTCTATCGCATATCAAATGCAATTTATTGACTACCTAATTGTTATATACATACGTGTATGTGCGTCATTGGCAACACTTATGTTGCTTTAACAACAATGAAATTACAGCTACTATATACAAACTAAATGATTATATTAAGATTAATCATATTCAAATATTATTAATGGGCAGGTTTTTGATCAAAATAATGTCTGCATAGGACAGTTATATTCCATTGTTCATCAAATCACCTAAACCAAGTTTACAAGCTCCAAGACTAAATTTACAATTAACTAAATTTGGTATGTACTTAGTATCCAGATGAAACTTTTATTTAGTTTTAAATATAATAAAAAAATATTTGTTTTTTTATATATGTATTTAGAAATTTAAAAAAATTCGTTCGCTCTTTCGTAGTTGACGGTTGTGTTTTCTTTGTGCTCCATATATTTAATTGTTTTTGTGCGTTTAAGTTGCTTAAAATTAAATTTTTTTTGCACCTATATGCAGTTTAACTAATTGTGCTATCAACTACACTGTGATTTTTTGTTCCTAATAAAAATTGCAGCTATGTTTTTGTTTTTTTTTTTTATACTCTTTTTTTAACTTTTTTGAAAAAAAAGGAAAAAAGAGTATATTGGGTTTGTGAAATGTCCGTCTGTCCGTCTGTCTGTCCGTCTGAATGAACGCAGGTTTTTTCCACAGTTTTGAAGCTAGAGCAACCAAACTTGGTATAGATGTTGGTATATACCATAGGCAGACAAAGTGTCAAGATTTTCCCCCCACCCCTTCCCCCACAAACCGCAAAAACCTATATCTTCCACAGTTTTGAAGCTAGAGCAACCAAACTTGGTATAGATGTTGGTATATACCATAGGCAGACAAAGTGTCAAGATTTTCCCCCCACCCCTTCCCCCACAAACCGCAAAAACCTATATCTTCCACAGTTTTATAGCTAGAGTAACCAAATTTGGCACAAGGGCTACTTATCACATTCTTGATTGACCTGACAAAAAAAAATTCGGCGACGCCCACCCCCGCCCCCACAAATAAGCAAAGTCTGTATCTCCCCCACCCCTTTAGTTAGAGTCCCCAAATTTTGCAGGTTGAATTCTATTGTCCTATTTAATAGATTGGATAAAAATAATTTTGCCACGCCCACCCCTGCCCTTGCAATCAAGCAATGTTTGTTTCTCCCAAGCCTGTAGAACTGACCCAACCAAACTTAAATTGATGGCAAAACTTGAAAGACTTGAGCAAAATACAATTGCCACGCCCACTTCTGACTCCGCAAAGAGGCTAAAAAAGAGTATGTCGCAGTCGGGTGCATCCGACTGTTACTTGTTACTTGTTACTTGTTATACTCTTTTTTTAATTTTTTTGAAAAAAAAAAGAAAAAAGAGTATATTGGGCTTGTGAAATGTCCGTCCGTCCGTCCGTCTGTATGAACGCAGGCTTTTTCCACAGTTTTGAAGCTAGAGCAACCAAACTTGGTATACATGTTGGTATATACCATAGGCAGACAAAGTGTCAAGATCTCCCCCCCACCCCCACCCCTTCCCCCACAAACCGCAAAAACCTATATCTTCCACAGTTTTATAGCTAGAGTAACCAAATTTGGCACAAGGGCTACTTATCACATCCTTCATTGATCTGGCAAAAAAAATTCGGCCACGCCCACCCCCGCCCCCACAAATAGGCAAAGTCTGTATCTCCCCCACCCCTTTAGCTAGAATCACCAAATTTTGCAGGTTGAATTCTGTTGCCCTATTTAATAGATTGGATAAAAATATTTTTGCCACGCCCACCCCCGCCCTTGCAATCAAGCAATGTTTGTTTCTCCCAAACCTGTAGAACAGGCCCAACCAAATTTTAATTGATGGCAAAACTTTAAAGATTTGAGCAGAAATTCAATTGCCGCGCCCACTGACTCCGCAAAGAGGCGAAAAAAAGAGTATATCGCAGTCGGGTGCATCCGACTGCAACGTTCTTACTTGTTTTTCATATTCTTGTGATAAATTGTCTGTTGCTCTCTTTAAGTGCGCAGTTTTCGTTTGCCTTGTGCTCTTCTCTAATTTGTTGATTTCTCTTTCATATTTGTTATTGTCTTGACCCCGGTAGTAATTATGTCAATGTGTTGTATAAATCCGTGCACATTTAAGCAGTCTGATGATGCTGCACCACCGCAATATGTTTTTTGTTGGTTGTGCAGTAGCCTTATGCATGCTAAATGTGCGGGGATTTCTGGTCGAGATTGCGAAAAGATTTCTACCAAGGCCAAAAAGGGCAATGGTGGTTTGACTTGGTCTTGCCCTGCGTGCATTGTCAAGCAGATTGATTTCTCGCGGATGTATAATTCCGTTAGAAATCAATTTGTAAAATTGAACAAAGCGGCCAAACTCCTTTCTTCTGACCTGGATTCGAGCATCGACTTGCTCAACAATTTTAAATTTGAGACTCCGCCTAGGCGCCAACTGGAGTCTCAATTTTTGGATGTTCCCTCCGCAGATGCGCCCTCCTCACTGCCCTCCGGTTCTACCCTGCCACCTTCTGCTCTTCTGGCAACCCCTCAATACCTTGATGTATCGCTTTCTCCATCTCCTGTAATTTCTCCGGTATGTACTCCTTCGCCATCTCCCCTTGCTATCCCCCCTGTCCCAGCTTCTAATCCTACTGTGGTTGTGGACAAGCCCGCAACTTTATCCACTAGTTTAGTTACCTCCATTGGCCTAGTCGCACCGAATTCTGTATCTGCCGTTGCTTCTTCTTCAAATCAATTATCTTCATCTATTCTTTCCGCTGTTGCCCCGCGAAAATCTATTTTTGACTAGTTGAATCTGCTACAAAAGAGCTGGTTAAACAATATATTTGTTCAAAACTCGGCTGTACTGGTTGTTTGGAAATTTTTGTTAAAAAATTTAACTTTAAATCTAAAAGAAACATTTCCTCCTTTAAAATTTTTGTCCCTGATAAATATGTGCAAAGACTGCTTGAGTCTTCTTTTTGGCCTGAGTTTACAATTTCTCACATTTTTGAAAATCGTGTCAATCAAAATTCTAGAGTTGGCATCATTCCTTCGCTGCCTGTTCCGCCTATTCCAAAAAACTAATTCGCTCTCTTCGCATCCTATATCAGAATGTGCGTGGCTTGTGCAGTAAGCTGCGCAATTTATACATTGATAGTGCATCTTTTGAAGCTGATGTTATTGCCTTCTCTGAGACTTGGCTCAGTTCCTCTGTTTCTAACTTCGAAATCCTTACGGACAATTTCAGTTTATTTAGACTTGATCGTCCCCTTCGTCGTGGTGGTGGTGTCTTAATTGCCGTTAGAGCGGACTTGTCATCTGAACTTATCTCATGTGAGTTTCAGGATGACTCCGACATTGAGTTTATTGTCGTTAAAGTTCGTATTGATTCTGAATGTGTCTTTATATCTTGCTCGTATATTCCTCCTTCATCTGAACTTTCTACGTACATGCTTCACGTTTCCCGTCTTCAATATGTTGCATCCCTTCTTCGTAATACCGACCGTTTAGTTGTTTTAGGTGACTTTAACCTGCCTTTTATTTCTTGGACATCTTCTGATGATTCTTATCAATTATTTCCAGCCGAGCTACATGATTTTCTAGATCTGTTGGCCGAATTATCTCTGGGGCAGATTAACCATGTTAGTAATAGTATGGGTAGATTGCTTGACCTAGTTTTCGTTTCTGATATTTCTAGCTCTTATCTAAATAGAACTGACCCATTGACCCTTCCCGAAGATCCTTATCATCCCTCCTTACACATTGAACTTAGTTTCTCATGCCCTTTCACCGAAAAGCCTTCCTTACCTCCACCTCAGAGTTATTGCTTTCGTAAAGCAAATTTTCTCTCCCTAAACCTTGCGTTATCTCGGTTTGATTGGTCTTTCCTTAATAATTTAGATGCTATAAATTTAGCAACAAGAGCATTTTATGGTGCGCTTTTTGCAGTTTTCGATGATTATGATAAATTTTGATTTGTAACATCTATTAGATTTTCCATTCCTTCCTATTTTTCTTTCCTAATTTTCAATTTTTATCGCTAAAACGGTAGTAAAAATTTTGCCTACTAATCTTTAACATTATTGGTTGAATTGGGTTTTCCTGGGTTTACCCAATTCTTGCATGCAACTAATTGTTGGACCAATATTTTTATTTCTTTTTTAATATGTTTTAGTTTTGTGCACTTACAGTTAATTCTTAATATTTAATTTTAATTTTTAATCTTAAACTTTAATGGTAAATAACCTTAAATTTTTTCACATGCTGACTTCTCTTTATCAACATTTTTTTAATAAATAAATAAATAAATAAAAATCGTAGTATTATTCATGCTTATAAAGTCATCTGAAAAAGAAAGTGAAATGGCTCAAGCTTTAAAAGCAAATGTACAGCTTAAGTAAACACAAAATTTTTAGCTGGCATTTATTAAGGTATTTGTTGGGTTTCACGGCCTGGTGAAATATTTATAGCAACGTCCACAGCAAGAACAAGTTCTGAAATAAGCCATAAATAAACACTTTGAGCGGATTTTCGCAAACATTTCGCACCGTTTAATTTGTATGCATAAATAATAATTATGTCCGCTTCTCAGAAATTCCGGCACTTTTTGTCTAAGGGTATTTTGGAATTGGATCATCAATTAATCTTTGGCTCATAGGATTCACAAGCCCCAGTACAAGCGTCTATGTATGTGTATATGGTATCAAAAGGAAGTGTTCAAAGTGTTTTAGAGGTTTTTCGAGTTCTCAGAATGCTTAAACGCATCATATGCATTGGTATTTGTATTCAAGGTAGTCAGGAAACCATCAAAATGCCATGCAGGTTATACATATTATATGTATGTGAATACTTGTTATTTTTACACATAAACTATTGTTTTAAAAATAATCATAGTTGAGTCTAGATAGGAACGGAAAAAGAAATTCGCTATTAGCCCAACTTCATAACATAATTCTTAAGATTGTACACTCTGTTAAAGAAACTTCGCAAAGAAATTACCTCTTAATCAAACTTGAAAATAGAAATTAAAACAAAGTGCTGACCAAAGTTTCTAAGTTTTTTAAAAAGTAAATTGGATATAATGAAATTATTACTCATAATATAAGACACATCTCATATGCTGGATAAAGCTATGGAAACTTCACTTACAAATTTTTTGAATCAAAGCAAGCCACTCTATCATATTCAAAATCAAAAAAGTTTTAAATTATTTGTAGTTTTTCGATTATAATTCTCAAACAGTTTAAGCAAACGCTTGGTGTAGTGCTCCACTGCACCCCATTTTTGGACATTATCTTCTTATTTTCATTACTTTAGTTCTTATACTATCATGACCATCTGACCGTATGGTATACAGGAACCTGCTTGCCATATTTACTGTCTCTAGCTCTTATAGTCTTTGAGATCGATGCGTTCATATAGACGGAAAGACGGATAGACAGACGGACATAGCCAAATCAACACGGCTTTTGATTTCAAAAATATCGGGAATGCTCACTTATGTCTGTTGCATAACTTTGCTGTACGTTTCTACCCCTTATTATACATTTTAATGTGCATAGGGTGTAACAACAAGAATGAGTCTAGTGACGACGCATAGATTGCAATCTTTTCCTTGTTTTTGGCGACCAATACATTAGAGTTCAAGAAGATAAAAAAATAATTATTATTTGACACCTTTAAACAGATCTTAGGTCTCGATTAACTAGCCAGGTTTTGAGAAAAGTAACGAGTTTTAAATAAGAGCATTTTCAATTACACAAAAAGTATATATAATTGTTTCGATATACATATGTATACATTTTTTATTCGTTATTTGCGTTTGTAATCATTTATTAGTTTAATTGTATTGCATTGTATGCTGTATTGTAAATGTGTCCTATTATATATATGTACATGTTAATATGCGCTGTTAAGCGTGCACAATAGAGTTGATTTAATAGGTTAATCAATTTCAACAATAACATAACGCAAACATAACAAAGGCCAAAACAACAATAACAGCTATAATAACAACAACAAGCGCTACCGCCTTTTAACGGAAACGCCAACGCTCCAAGCTGTGTTTGCTTGCGCCTTTGATAAATGGATCTACAGATATATCGGCATCATGACTAAAAGATACAAATGTATCTGCTAGCTACTTCTGGCTGCTGTGTATGTATAAATGAGCAGCATATTGAATCTAATTATATAAATTAAATGATATGAAATTATGTTATAAACATTTTTACGACCAACACCAACAACAACAATATAAATGTTGCCAAACTAGAAACTGCAGCAACAACAACAACAACAATAACAACAGCAGCAAAAACAAAATCAGCAATTAATTTAACGCAGTTTTCGGTTCTTTTTTGTTGTTATCGTTTTTATTTGTATTTTGAATGTTGTTGTTGTTTTATTTTATGTTTTTCATGTTGTTGCTCGCCGACTCTGGCTGTTAATCATTTTGGGGCCTGTCTCGATTACTGCTTCGCTTCGGCGGTATCATCGAGTTAATCTTGTTAAAACAAACCGTTACAATAAATACAGCGATAATGCAATTTTAATGCCATTAAGATGAGCACCAATTATGGCCAGCACCAGAGACCGAAACGTTCCGAAGCACTCCTCCTCCCCAACGCACCTTCACAGCCCCGCGGTTTCAGTTTGCCTTTTCATTTCATCTTTGACCGCAAAACCATTTGTGATCCTTTAAGCCGCGACGGCAACTTTTACACCTCATCCCATATACAGTTAGCTAAGAGTCCTATGACTTTGACATGTGCTTGACTTCACAAATAATAAACTATATTACTCACGTAGGGACATTTTTAACAATCACATTTCATCAAATTCAAAAGAAAACTCAGAAAATGTTTTAAAAAATTATTCAAAAACAAAACCAAACATTTGTTTTAAAAATGTAATGTTTTAAATTATTAAAAAAAAAGTTAAATTTTTAAGAAAATTATTTTAATAAAAATAAAATATTAAATTTGATCTTCGTCGTCCGTTTCTGGCAAAGTATCCTTAACTCTAGCGGAATACCTAAGACTTTGATATCCCGAATAGTACTTCGGTGGAATGCTATTTCTTAAACAAAGCTTTCATTTTTTTTTGTTGAAATATTTAATTCGTTGAGGTAAAGAGGAGTTAGATTATGGTCAAGGCTTAGGTTGCTTATAATCCTAATATTAGAATTGCTTTTATAATAATATTTATACTTTATTGAGAATGAATATTTTTTAAAAACTCGCTTGTATTTAACATAATTTTACGAAGCAGCAGGTCGGCAAATAATTTTTAAAATCTGTACTGGTTACATTCGTACCCAGTTAGATAAGTACTTCCATTTTTAACAAGTGTGGACAATTCACTTGGTGCCGATTCCTAAGATATGATTCTATCGTGCTGTGTACAGTATCTAATCTCCAAAATCTAATAAGAATTTTCTGCCAACCAAGCGATGCGTTATGAGGTTTTTAATAGTTTTGCATTAAAATGTGAATTTGGGAAAATATGTAACATACGTTAA
The DNA here is from genome assembly GCA_949708635.1 of Hirtodrosophila cameraria. Classification (NCBI taxonomy): domain Eukaryota; kingdom Metazoa; phylum Arthropoda; class Insecta; order Diptera; family Drosophilidae; genus Hirtodrosophila; species Hirtodrosophila cameraria. Next base: position 18,435,603 of record OX453090.1, on the reverse strand, counting down.
TTTCGCACAAAGGGGTCGAAATAGTATTGAATTGGCCTCTTAAAAAATGCCATTATTTTTAGTGTATTTATAATTCGTCGATCTGAAGATTCGCTTTCTTTTCTCTCGTTTCCTTGTTGTTGCCACACCGGCATTGTTACGGTTTATGTTTCCTCTCAACGATTGCGTTGCGCGTTTCGTGCGCATTTGACAGACTCAAAGTGTGTGGTTAAAGGGTGGTGAAGAAGGGGATGGGAATGGTGGTGGAGGGGAATGAGGAACGGTATGTAGATGGAGGGACAAAGTTGAGGAGTTGTTTTTATTGTTTATTTAACATTTCTGCTCTTTTATTTTATTTTTTGTTTTTGATTTTATTTAATTTTTGCGTTGTATGTTTGTGGTCACTTCGGCTTTTGATTCGCTTTTGCTTGGTTGTTGTTGTTGCTGATCTCCTTGCATTTTCATTGTTTTTTATGATCCTCATTTAAAATTCAAGCTTTGTTTCATTAAGAAACACGTTCGCCTGCGCCAATTTCGACATTAATGCCGCCGGCGGCGCTACGCAGCTTGTTAACGTTTTTAATTCCCGATAACGATACGCATACCGAAAGAACTGATTTTCATACCGATACCCATGCTGATACCCAAGCCGATTCTCATACCGATACCCAAACCGATATCCATACCAATAGCGATAGCGATATCCATACTGATACCCATACCGATAACAATGCCTATAGCCATACGGATACCCGTACTCATACCGATACCCAAATCGATACCCAAACCGAAAGCCATACCGATAGCCATACCGATACTCATACCGATACCCATACTGATACCCAAGACGATACCCAAACTGATACCCAAACGGATATTCATGCCGATACTCATACCGATAGTCATACCGACACTCAAACCATACCCATACCGACTCATACCAATAAACATACCGATATCCAAACTGACACCCAAACCGATACCCATACCAATATCCATACCGTTACCCATACCTATAAAAATACCTAAGCCCATACCGATAACTATACTCATATTCATACCCATATCCATACCTTTACTCATATTTATACATATTCTGATGTTCGACCTGCATTCAGCTAGCAAAAACAACCATGAACACCTATAACTTTAGCGAAGTGCCAAAAGTCAACCTTGTCCATTGATAACTAAGCGGCGCTTATTAAAACGCCAGCCAAGAATTTCGCAGTTCAATTTGTGACACATATACACATTTCCATTCTTTCTTTCGCACGGTCTTCTTTATCTCTTGCTGATTATATTTATCTACTTATCCTGCTACTGACCAGGCTCAATTAATGCGCACTTTCGAGCCCTTTTCCAAAGGTAACCTAAGCCCTTAGCCGAATCTCAACCCGATTCTAAACTGAATCCCGTGCCCGAGCTCATGGCAGCTGCTTCTTGACAGCTGCTACCAGTAGCAACAATAACAAAAGCAGCAGTAACAATATAATGATTTGTTAAATTTTGAAGTGCATAATGGATGTCGATTGCCGATGCTTATGAGTAGAGCGATCATCGTTGATTTTCATTTCTTGGTCCTTGTTGCTTGTCTGTTATGGTTGTTGTTGCTGTCGTGGTTGCTGCTGTTGCTGTTGTCGATTAACGCCCACAATATACGCGGCAAATGAAGGCGTTACATTTAATAAAGTTGCAAGCAAACATATAACACTCTTGTTGGTCCCATTTTTAGTTATAAGGCTTAGTTAAATGTCGATTATAGCTACCATACCAAATACACCATAGGAGATTGCCTTTCAAAAAATGTCAATAGCTCAAAATCAATTAAATTAAATTACATTTTTAAAAAAGAAATGAATTAAGTTTATTGTATTTAATATAATTATGTATATTGTACATAGTTGTTTTGAATTTCAACTTAGTTCAAGATAATGAGCAATTTTCGTCCTAACTAGCGCAAGGTACAAAACTAAAACTAAGTTAATCAAACGATTCCATGTTGCGCAGTGGTGGTTTCGGAAGGAATTCGTCCTATTGTTTTGCAGACCTGTGTTCGAAACCCGAGTCCGCCAAATTGTTTTTTACTTATCTGAAATAAATGTATGATATGGTGCTCTTTTTGCGTATATAGCTCGATCTGAACGGAGACTCACAGCAAATCTTTCATTCATGCTTTAAATAATGCTTGTCGCCATTTGAACACTTCGTGCTGCTTTGTCACTAGCGTGGACGTGGACTGCCATCCACAGTGATGCATATGGCTGCTGATGATAGTTCAAATGCATGGTGCGGAGGGGGTCCCGCCAGATAGCCATAAAAATTAAAAGTCATTGACTCAATTTGGAAATGTCTCACACACGATGGTGATGTCGATGTCGATGTGCGTTAAGCTGAAGCTATAGTTGGAACAGGGACGGAATTTTATATAAAACTGGTTAAAGGGGTGGAGAAAGGTGGGGCGGGAAAGAGATTATGGCACGGTGGGGCGTTTCAGCAGGCGCTTGTGATTATCCTTTCGCACGTTTGACTGTCGCTTGCTTAACAAATCATAAATATTGTTGTTGGGTACGATGTCCGTGCATACGTCTCTCCATGCTTCCATCCCAGCTCGCTGCTAGTTGTGGTCAGTTATTGATGGTGATCGCTGCGAAAAGTATCTACCTCTTTATGGCTGGCCAAAAAAAAAGACTCCACGTCTCGCCACAAAAGGCTTCAATCATTTAATAAGCGCTGCCTGCTTGTGCTCCAGGCCGAAGGCAAGGTGAGTTCAGGTGAGGTAAAGCGAGGCCGACAAGTCGGGGCACGACAAAGACCGCCTTCCGCCGTGCTATTAACTTATTCACAACAATAACCAGAGCTGCGCTTCAGCTGAGTTGGGCTTAGTCTTTCGTCTGCTGGCTAGAATATTTCAGAGCTTATCCACCACACCCTACTCTTTCCTCTCCCACACTTTCAGGTATCGCTCAAGGAACACTGGGCAGTGTTTGGCCCCATATTAAGCGTAGAGTGTTGTGCCCACTAAGTGTAAAGCTTGAAACTGAGCTGAGCTGATAAGATAAGCACAGATAAGCTAAAAATTGATATTTCCTGTTTTTGGCAGTAATAATTAAATTATAATAACAACCTTTTGTGTTTTTATACTCTGTTTTTATACTCTTTTTTTAATTTTTTTGAAAAAAAAAAAAGAAAAAAGAGTGTATTGGGTTTGTGAAATGTCCGTCTGTCCGGCCGTCCGTCTGCCTGTCCGTCTGTATGAACGCAGGTTTTTTCCACAGTTTTGAAGCTAGAGCAACCAAACTTGGTGTACCATAGTCAGACAAAGTGTCAAGATTATTATTATTATTATTATTATTATTATTATTATTATTATTATTATTATTATTATTATTATTATTATTATTATTATTATTATTATTATTATTATTATTATTATTATTATTATTATTATTATTATTATTATTATTATTATTATTATTATTATTATTATTATTATTATTATTATTATTATTATTATTATTATTATTATTATTATTATTATTATTACTATTATTATTATTATTATTATTATTATTATTATTATTATTATTATTATTATTATTTTTATGCTGGAGAAACAAATTCCCTGTGCAGATTTTCCTCCTACTCTAAATAACGGCTTGGCACTCACTTAATATGTCCTTTGTGGTCTCCTCAACCTCCTTGCAGAGTCTGCACTCTGTGTCAGGGGATAGGCGCATCTTGTGAAGGTCATATTTGGCTGTGTGATGACCTGTGAGATAGGCCACCAGAAGCCGTAAATCCGTCCTGATAGCAACTTTGTGTTGCTACCTTTGTGTGGGTTCACCAGCTCTTTTGCTTGGTATAAGACCGGACTCCTTTTCCTTTGCAGACAATTCCTCTATCAAGGTTTTGATTGATTCCCTGCTTAATCCACAGAAAGGTTCAGGGCCTAAGAGAGGGGTTGAGGTGCCGGCCATTGCCAGCTCGTCCGCAATTTCGTTGCCGGGGATACTGGAATGCCCTGGGACCCAAAAAATGGTGACCTGGTTTCGTTGGGATCGTTGCTGAAGGCTGTTCCAGCAACCTGCAACCAGTGCTGAGCTTATTTTCCAGGAGAAAAGAGCTTTTATGGCTGCTTGGCTATCAGTTTAGATACTTATGTTGGGTCCTTATATGCCTTTATCAAGGATAAGTTTAGGGCAGGACTCTATGGCGTGAATCTCAGAAATAAAGACGCTGGGCCAGATGCCCATTGCAATCGAGATCCTGGTGTTTACCAAAGGGCCGAAACCATAAGAGCTAGATGGCTGAAATTTTCACAGTAGCTTAGGCATATGCCGAAAGTGAGCACTAATTCCGGATCTTGGAAAATTCGGTCGGAAAATGTGGAAAATTCACGGAAAACCGCTGTATGAAACTTTTTTGTTTATCATCCGATCAGCTTCAAACTTAATTTCGATAATCTATATAAAAAATAATTTATGACTGCATACCAATTTTCCGGAAAATTCACCCCCCTGGGTGGAAAATGGATGGTCAAGGTTGTATGGGCGAAATTTGAGTTTTTATGCGAAACTCATTTCAAAGATCTGTGTGACAATTCATTAAAACTGCACACCAATTTCCTGGAAAACTGACCCCCCTGGGTGGAAAGTGGGTGGTAAGCAGGGCGAAAGTTCAGTTTTTATGTGATTTGCTTCAAACTAATTTTCAAAGATCAATATAAAAATTCCTTAAAAACTGCATACCAATTTTTCGAAAACTGCACATTCCCGTGTGGAAAGTAGGTAAAAAGACCAAAGTTGGGTTTATGTGCGATTTGCTTTTAATGATTTTTTAAAGACCAATATGAAAATTCATTAAAAACTGCATACCTATTTCCCGGAAAATGTACCCTATTGGGTAGAAAACTGTTGGTTAAGGTGGTAGGGGCGAAGTTAAATTTTCGTGCGAATATGATTTTATACGGGGCGTAGCACCGCACGCCGGAAAATTCTAGTTCTATATTCAATTATGGTGACAGTTCGAACATAACTACTTAGTAGAGGCGCTTGCATTGATGCGACAGCTGCATGGAACAAGAGAAAGAGAGATGTGTGATGTTATGCGAGAAGCGCTAGATAACTAAAAGCTGTTTAATACTGAGTGTAAATGCAAATGCGATATTGCTTGCCTCGCAGGACAAGTTACAAGTCGAGATGATTAGTTACAATTAATTATTGGCTGCTGAGCCCGACAGGTTCTTTTAGTCAGCGTTTTGTTTGGGTGGGAGTTCCAGTTGAGTGTTCTGCCGATTTTGAGTTGGTCAACACCAACGGAGTAGCGTTTTGTGGGCTAATTGTTAGCCCACTTCTGTGCACCATCCACGGACCGTGTTGAGTGCCCTTTGCATCATGTCGATGATGGCTAGGCCGAACTTCCCAGAGATAGATAGCCAGGTCATCAGCATACCCTATTGTATCTATGGCTAGCCATGACAGTTTGTTTAGTAGTTCATCTATCACTTAGGACCATAAAAGGGGAGACAAGACCCCGTCCTGTGGACACCTTTTCACTGCTCGAATGCAGACACTAGTGCCATTAGCGTGTTCTCTATCCAAGTGGTAGAGGCCCATGCCCCATGTCCCTGGACTCTAGGGCCCTACTTATGCATTAATAGCCAGTATTATCGAAGGTACCTTCCACGTCGAGAAAGGAGCACAAAGCAGTTTCTTCCACCTCAAATGCCTTCTCAATCTTACCGACTACATGGTGAAGAGCAGCCTCTGTCGATCTACCTTTTATGTAGGCGAACTGTGTGTGGTGCAGTGGCTTGGAGGCTTGCAATCTGCACCGGATATACAATTCCAACAGCCGTTCTGCGACTTTAAGCAGAAAGGATGTGAGGGTGATTGGTCCGTAAAACTTTGGCAGGTCAAGGGGACGGCTCTCTCGCTTGGGAATAAAAACCACAGGAACTCAAGTGAAACCAAGTAGGCCAACTAGTGGAGAAATTACCTCATCTAGGTTGTGTTTCAGCAAGGCCGGGAAAATCTGGTCGCCACCTTGGGTTTTAGAGGGAGAGAAGGCTTTAATGGCGCACCTGACCTTATCAGAATCGAAGATGACACCCGACAGCTTATGACCACGTCTCGATGGTGGCAAAGCATCCTCGCCAAAACCCGGATTGCCTAGGTCAACTTCACAGGATCCTGTGTATAAAAACCATCTGTTCTTTTAAGGAGCCCCACTCCATTTGATGTCCCTATTGGCCAATACCTTTTGGAATCTAGCTACTTCTGGAAGTGACTTCACACTTTCACAGTACGGTACGCCAGGTATTGCGTTTGGATCGTCTAATGTTTTTGTTGTATTCGGTGAGTGCTTATCTATATGCGACCCACGAGTTTCTGTTTGACTAAGCTTGATTATAGAGCCGTCGGACCTCCCTTATTTAACTAGATAAGCCCGCAATCCACCAGGGAACCTCACGTTTTACCTGATGAGCCCTGGGTGTTGCACTGGAAGATAGAAGCACATCTTAAAGTTGCCTTGCCAACATTTCTATTTCTCTAGGACAGTTGAGAGAGATCTGGTCAACTTTTAAAGCCACTAAGTCTTTGAATAAGTCCCAATTTGTTTTCTTTGGGTTAAAAGAATTTACAAAGAGTTCCTCTTTGCCTGGTAAAACAAATCTGATGTTCTGGTGATCTTATAACGAGGCTTCATCGGTGACAATTTGTTATGGAGTCAAAGATACGCTTACTAACCAGGGTGAGGTCCAGTACCTCTTCCCTGATTGCCTTGATAAAAGTGGGGCTACACCCTCTATTAGCTACGTCTAATTGACTACACAATATATAATCAGGACATCTTTTGTTGACATAACTGCTAGCCGAGGAAGAGCTGTTTGTTCGTCCTTCGGCAGAAGTGGTCGAGCCGCTGAACCTCCATCGGCGGAACCTCGTTGCGATTTCCGTTGTGCCTTCTACCGTTGCCATCTCGATGGTTGACGAAACTAGGCCCTTATAGATAAAGTTTGTTGAAGGGAAGTGCCTTCCGTTTCCATCCAAAAGGATAGCTGCGCGAGGCGCTCAACCCATTCGGTCATATAACCAGCCATGGCTCCTGGAGGAGAGCCAGGTTGATGGTTTTTTTGGCAAAAATCCTGCACAGGGTGTCCGACGCACCTCTAGCGTGGTGCAGGTTCACCTGGAGCACCCTCATGGCGCTCATTACTCCATTATATTGGAGCGTTGAACGAGGGGAGTTCGTGGTAACGACTTCGGTAGCATGGACGCCTTGAGCCTCATACTGCTGGGCGCCTTACCGCTATTCCTATCTCTATCGCAAGCACAAAATTAAAAGTTAAGAGCCTGTTTTCCAGCTACTTTCCACCAACTTTCCCGATATAGGTATGCAGTTATTAATGAATTTTTTGTATAGATTTTTAAAATGAGTTTGAAGCTGATCGGATGATAAACAAAAAAGTTGCATACAACTGTTTTCCGCGAATTTTCGACGTTTCTCGACCGAATTTTCCAAAATCCGATTTTATTATGCACTTTCAGCATAACACTGTGAAAAATTCAGCCTTCCAGCTCTTATGGTGTGGGCTGTGCGACAATTGTAAGGTCAGTATAGATATATATTCTTGATCAGCATCAAAAGCCGAGTCCATCTAGCCATGTCCGTCTGTCTGTTTGTCTGTCCGTCCGTCTGTCTGTCTGTATGAACGCGTCGTTCTCAGAGTCTATAAGAGCTAGAGACACCAAACTAGGCATGCAGATTCAAGCCATATGCAGATCAAGCTTATTTCACGCACCACGCAAATCGAAAAAAAACCTCCCACAGCCACAATTTGAAGATACAGCATTGATTTTTTGTACGCATATGTGTTTTATCAATTTTGATCAGCTGCGTAAATTTGATTACGATCGGATAGCAAACACCAAAGTTTTTGAAGAATGTATTACCCCCGTCTCAGCGGCAGAAGCAACAGTTTGACAGGCACTGCACAAGTTATGTGCGCTGCTTGCTTGCGTTGCTGCTGAACTTCTTGAAGTGCAAGTTGGGAGCAGAGAGTCTCGCAGTCGGGCACACTCGACTAGAGCATCCTTACTTATTGTTGTTTAGATTTGCAAATATATTTATTGGATCATCATTGAGCTTTACATTTAATATAAAATGTGTAGAAGTTGTATCTATTTCAAACCTTAACAAAATACTCTTTATTTATTTTTTGAAATTAAGTTAAATACATTTTCTGAAGCAAAAGCAACTATTGTCTGAAATACCCCAGAAGTCATTGTCTAGCTTAGATTTTAGATCTTGACACTTTTTCTGCCTATGGTATGGTATGGTACCAACATGTTTACCAAGTTTGGTTGCTGTAGCTTCAAAACTGTGAAAAAAACTGCGTTCATACAGACAGACGAACGGACAGACGGGCAACATACAAACTCCCACAGCCACAATTTTAAGACATAGCTTTGATTTTTGGTACGCATATTTGTTTTATCAATTTTAATCAGATGCGCAAATTGCGATCGGATAAAAAACACAAAAGTTATGGAAGAATCTGTTTCCCCCGTCTCAGCAGGCAGAAGCAACAGTTTGACAAGCACTGGAAAAGTCAAACGAGATAAGTGTTCCAAGTTTTTTGGCTCCAAAGATCCATTAATCAATCCATCAATCGTATAAGCATGCAAGTTGATGTGAACAGCAAATGTTAAATTTGTTGTTTTACTGAAACGTATGTGCTTACTTTATTGCAGATATTAAATAGGATAAGGGTTTTAGATTTAATCCTGCTTAAATAGTTAACTTCTTTTGTTGTAGAATTTCGCTACTCATCGAAATACAATGATAAATTACCTGGCCTGTTCCCAACATGTTTTTGCCAAATCTTCATATTGAAATAATAAATATAAATATTGAAATGCGTTATAAGTAGATGATGGTTCGTAATCACATAACGCCCATAAATCACACATTTAACCATTTTTATGGCTGCAACAGCCGACGGCAAAAGAATTTTGAATACCTTTTGTTTGATCTCTTTTGAATTTTGGCAATGAGCCGACGACAAGGTCAGTTTCTGTCTTTTTCTGTTTCTGTCTCTGTCTTTGTTTCATTCTCAGGGTCTTATGGTTAATACTTAGCGCTTATGCAATGCTCCCTTGGTTTTCGACTTGGAGTTTTGGGTATTCGGGTATTCGCGAGTCATTGACATTGAAAAATTTAGGTGACTCTAAGCAAAAGGGCAAGGACAGGAAATGCTGTTCAGTATCAAATCATCGCCTGGCATTCAAGTGCACATCCTTTAATCCATAACAAGACATGTGGGAAGGGGAATCCTATCGGTTGTTTTCCCAGCAATGTTGTCGGCAAAGCACAAATAAAAAAAACAGAGAAAATCAAAAACAAAAAAGGTAATTGAATTATAAATATATGAGATACTCGTACATACAAGAAAAATGTTTCCCCGTCCAACAATGTGTTAATAGAAACGTTTCGGAGATTGAAAAAGCGAAGCAGAAAGACCGATAATTCCATGGAACTCCATAAACACAGCTAAACGTGCAGGGGCCGCCCAGAACCAAAACAGAACCAGAACTAGTATCTGAGCCAGAGTCAGAGTTAGAGCTAAAGCTAGAACCAGAATCAGATCCAAGTTGAGCAACTTGTCTCAGCCCTTCTCGCTTTTCCAGCGGCTGCTCATTTTATTTCATTTCATTTCGATGCATTCTTTTGCATTCTTTCTACTCTGTAGTGAAATTCACTTTCATCTTTTTCAATAGAGAGCCGAAGGTGACCAACCTGTGACGAACACCCAAACCGGCTCAAACCAACCCAACCCAAAAACCTGCCCAGACAACGACAATTGTCAGAGTTTTTTTTTCCTTTCTTTTTTAGATTCTTTAATGTCTAAATTCCTGATGTGTCATACCGCCCAAGTCTTGAGCGACCTGCCGCTGTGCGACTACATCCAGCATCCTTGATCCTGTTGCCTATTGTCTAGCTCTAACTGTTTTGCCCCGTCCCTAACTGTCTGTCTTGTCTGTTTCTGTGTGCTCTTACTCTCCCTGTTCCTGTCTTGCTCTGACCAATTGTCGCTCACCCCTATCTATCACTCTTGCACACCTTTGGTATGCTCCCTGTGTTGAAGTTTTACTTTTGTACGTCGTGTAAATATTTTCCCAGCGTCCTGCAAACGTTTTGACAGTTTTTATTAGATCAAAATCCGGCTGCAAGTGGCATGTGATAAATTGCGGCTAAAGGGAACAGTAGATGATGGCCAGCAAGACAAAGATAGCGATAGACAGCCCACAAAGAGATCAAGTGTCGGATCGGCTTAGTTCAGCTTGTGTGTATGTGTGTGTGTGTGTGTGTACCATAAGTGTTCGAGAATATCGTGACTTTTACACTCTCATGTTGCGATTAAGACCACTGCAAACTGTGAACTGTTAACTGTGATCTGTATTTCGTTAATGTGATTGTATATGTGCGTGTGTGTGTGTGTGTCTGCATTCCTTTGTGTAGCAAATAAAATGGAATAATGAAATCAAACATTTCTGTTAATCAGGCAATCAGAAGTCTTTGAAGCATGGTTCTGCAGATATAATATTATAAGATATAAATATCAAATTTGACAACATTGTTTTAAGATATTAAATCATAATGTTATTCTCTTAAAAAAAAATCAATCATTTTCAATTTGTATAGCTCTAAAAAATTTTAGGTTAGGTAGGTTAGGTTGCACGGCTTTCGGACTGTTACATCCGACGCATTTACGCCGATTCCTCGGCCCGTTGTGATACCGTAGGATCTTTGGTTTCCCTTTCCCGTTTAGAGACATGTGTCAAAATGACTACCATCCACAGGCAGATTTCAAATCGGCGATCTTTCGAGAACTAATGTTTGATAGGTAACCTAAATAATTCCATCTGCGGATACATAGAACTGGGCAGGAGCAGAAAAGATGCTCCACAGAGTCTAAGTCTTCCTCATCTCTACGTCTTCTATAGAGGTTGTTATTCTGGGTCCGCTCTACAGGTTTGGGAGAAACAAACTTTGCTCGATTGCAAGGGTGTGCGTTGTGCTAAATTTGGTTACTCAAGCTGTAAAACTGTGGAAGGAACAGGGTTTTGCTGTTTGTGGGGGAAGGGGTGGGGGGGAGATCTTGACACTTTGTCTGTCTTTGTTTGGTTGCTCCAGCTTCAAAACTGTGGAAAAAACCTGCGTTCAAACGGACAGACGAACGGACGGAAGGACGGACATTTCACAAATCCTATATACAATTTTTTTTTTTTTTTTATTAAAAAATTAAAAGAAATGATTGTAGATAAATCAAATGTTTTTTTCAGGAGGCAACTAGAATTGTAGTTAATACTTTGACTGCCTGTACCACATAACATGACGATTGCTCTAGCTTTACTTCATTTTTGCGAAAAAAGAGTTAAAAAATGAAATAAAATGTAACATAAGTCTGTGAGTAAAATTACGTAAATGAGTAAATTATAAGAAGAAACGATTTCTTCAAAAACTGTTTCAAATATGTCTCAGTATCAATCTTTAAAATGATCTATATTATTTATTTTTTGCAGGGTTAAAAGAAATACAAAACTCTTCAATCAAACTTAAATAAATAATAATTTTTGAAACTAGCAAAACGTCACTTTATTTTAGTTTAACAGCTATGGCTCGATAAATTGAAAGCGTAATCCAATTGATTGTTTTATTTCATGGTATAATTATAGGTATCGACTTGCACCACACTCTCGCTTCCTTCCCCCGCTGACCGTGTTGATTGCTGCTTTTTTGGCTTCAAATCAATCTTCAAATGCTCAAGTAATCGTAATCAAAATCAGGTGATAGAAGAAAACATAATATTCGCGCCTAATAGACGGCAAAGTTTTCCACAAGAAGCAACCATATATGGAGTTGAACTAATTAGTTGCTTACATATATATGTATGTATTACTTATAGCTATAAGTAGGTATTATTAACTATGTGTGTCATATGGGATAATGTGGCTCATTTTATACGGCAATCAGAATCATCAGCAGTTAACAAAGGGATACTGCACAAAGTGGCAGCGGGTGGTGTCAACTGCAGCAGCCACAGTCACACAACGAACAAGAAGAGGAAAAAGAAGAAGTGGAGGAAGATGAAGGAGAAGAGCAACAGCAGCAAGATCAACAGTGACGCTATTGTAACCACAACAATAACGAAAGCAAGCGCTGCAGCAACCAAAAGAGGAAGTTAATCCGTTGCTATAATCGCTGCATAGCGCCACAGCATGAGGCAACTGCAAGAACAACAACAACAACAACGGCAACTCCACCGACACCATCCTCATCAAGTGGAGATGACGACGACGAAGACGAGGACGAAGACGAGAAGAAGATGGAGGATGGTGCCGGGTCCGAGGTCTCCAATAAGCCCCTATTCAAGTGTCAGATCAGTTCGAGTGTGTGTATGCATATAAGTGTGCGTGCGAGTGTGAGTCGGTGAGCACGATGATTACACAATGCAACAAATGTTGAAAAATTTTTGTACCAAGAACAGCCACTATAATTTTCTTATGTAAAACCAGTCTGTGAATCCGCGAAAAATATAAAACAAGAAAGAAATGTTATATTCGGCGTACCGAAGATATATACTCTTGCAAAAAAGTTATTCACGCAAAAACCTATTTTTCAACCGATTTTTCCTATGGCAGCTATATGTTACAGTCGTCCGATTTCGATGAAATTTTGTCAACATGTGTGAAAAGTGCTAAAATTTAGTTTGGTCGAGTTATTTTGAAAAACAAAAAAGTTTTACATACAAAAACTTATTTTTCAACCGATCGTTCCTATGGCAGCTATGTATATGTTATAGTGGTCCGATCTGGCCGATTCAGACATATGTACTGCTTGCAGAAAGAATAAGCATCTCTTCCAAGTTTCATCACGATAGCTCTAAAACTGAGGGACTAGTTCGCATATAAACAGACAGACAGACGGACATGACGGACATGACTCGGCTGTTGATGCTGATCACGAATATAGAAATTTTTTCTGAGACGTCTCCTTCAATGCGTTACACATTTCGTGACAAAATTATAATACCCTGTGCAAGGGTTTTAAAATATGTTCGCGATCTCGTTTTCGAGCTAAATGGAAAAAGCTAGATTTTCGATTTTTCAAAAAGATACACTCACAGACTTGTTAATATCTTCGATACCAGATTTTAGATGCTTAAGAAACTTCCTTTTTTGAATACGTTATATAATGTCCTAAATTTCACCAGTACATCACTTTTCAAAATTGTTGTTGGTTTTATCGCTTTTTAAACTTATACCGAAAACTTTGCCTTGAAATTTCACGTTTTTCAAAAAAAAGTTAGATTTCAAATGGAATTTTTTCCCAAAACTCCTAAATCTATAGCTCAATTCATTTCAAACAAAATAAGGGATATTTTAGTAAAATCGATTAACAAATAATGAAGTTATTAGCTCTTGAATATTCATTTTAAGTATTTCACACGGATAGCGTTGAAATAAAAGTATTTGATGAATATCTCTAAAAAAGGTTACACTTTTGACTTCATTTCGAATTAGCGGGCGATTTTACTTAAGGAAGGACATAAAAACGTGCGAGATCCGAGTATTTTTAGAAATTGTTCTACCCTCCTGCTGATGAGCTCATAATTTCTATTTCTTGAGAATCTAAAATCTTTTTGAAACTTTGAAAATCTAGCTTTTCCATTTAGCTCGAAATCGAGCTCGCGAACAAATATTGCTTTATATTTTTTTCTTATTCAGAGACTGATTTTACATAAAAAAAATTATAGTGCCTGTTCTTGGTACATTTAGCTGTTGCATAGTGTTATCTGCCTGGGATAGAATGGGATGGGTAAGTAAGTTCTAGCATAAAAATTGAAAGTAAGCTTAAGTTTTTTAATGCCATTTTATATACTCTATCTTCTTCTGAGCTAAATAGTCAAAATCAATAGCGATTGATGTACCCTTTTGCAGAACAACAATCGAGTTCCGAAACCGTTCCTACTGAATGAAATTCAAACGTTTGAAGCTCTTCACAGTCAAAATCTCATGCATATTATAGGGATTTTTTAGGTGGTATTTTTTATGTTTGATTAAGGAACACTTTCTCAATATACGTTTAAATTAGAAATGCTTATAATCAGGGGTATTACGGAAACCTCTGGCAAACGAATTCCAATTCATACTTTTTTAATTGCTTTCAAAACTCGGTAAATTTTTAAACATTTTATTATATTTTTCAGCTTTATTTGTGCCTAAAACTAGGTTATTTGTAGCGTTTTTCGGAAATATAGGTAATTGAATTTAGAAAATATGAAATCTCTCAAACATCTGAAACATCCATGGTTTTGTCGAAAGCTTTGCAAACCAACTGAAGCCAAAATTACTAGTGTTTTCCGTAACACCCCTGAATTTGTCGGAATTTCAATAAAATAATATTATAGTTAAGTAACTTTATTTTTAAATAGTTGGCAAATGAAACAAGAAAAGTGTTAGGATCACATTTGCATTACAACTTTCAAAGCATTATTTCTAAAGTTAAATTAAGTTTTCTCTTCTTTTTTTTCAGAGCATTTCAATATCGAATTGAGGGTTTGGTTTGACAGCCAAGCTGAACTCCTGAGCCGTGGTTAAAAAAGTGCGCAGACAATGCCAATATAAATATTGTGCAGCACTTTAGCATTTAACAATAATAACAACAATAACACGCGATAACAACAACAACTACAGCAAGTCAAGTCATGTGACCATTGCCATAATAAACAAACAATTACGCTTTCCTTTTTTTTTTTCTTTTGCTGCAGTTGTTGCATATGTTGTAGTTTGTCGCAGCTAGTTGAACCCGCGCCCCAAAATAAAAAGAACAAAACAAACAAAAAATGACGATGCAACTCGCAAGATCCTCCTCACAGCAGTTGAGTTGACTTCGCTTGGTTGCAATTTTATTTTTATTTTGTTGAATGCAATTCTTGTGGCATTTTGTGAGACGCTCCGCGGGGCGCAAAAAATTTCGCACAACAAAAGCTCTTGCGGCGCGATAAGGATTCAACAATGGAGCTGGCTCAGCCAGCAGAATTAGCAACAAAAGCAACAACAGCTACAACAAGGCTTTAGCAAGCATAAAAACACTTGGCAAATCAAGTATAGCTAATCGCTGCCTAGGTCGTCCTCGTTCTCGTCCTCGTCTTGTCTAAGGCCAACTAATTGCAGGGAGCGATTATTACTCATACGCCCCCATGTCATATGCAGCGTGTACAGCAGCAGCAATAGCAGCAGCAACAACATCAGCTACAGGCAACATGACAAGAAACATGGGACAAACAAGAGACGCCGGCCGTTGCCTGCCTGCCTGCCTGCCTGCCGGCCGGCCGGCCGGCCGTTCAAATATTTGTTAAACTTGACACCAAACAAAAGAATTTTACCGAAAGGATTTCAATGAACCGAAAAGCGAACAATGCAAACGAGCGGCACGCAGGAATGCGACGACGACGTCCAAAAGTAGAGGATGGCTAAAAGATGAGAAGGAGGGGGACGACGGCACCAACTCACTTGATGACGACGAAGACGGCAGCGAGGCAACAGCAAATCAAACACAACAAATCGCCAGACAAACACCAAAATCATTTTGTACAAGTAGGAGGTAGTAAGGGTAACAATTGTCAGCGATACTGTGGAAACATGTGTGCAAGCAACTAAATCAAATTTTTCAATTTCAATTTCATTGTCCGTTATTTAATTTTCGATTAATATTCAAAATGAGCAGCAATTGTTATTTAACTGAGAAAAACATTTTTGTAAATCATGCAATAATTTTATTTAAAATTTTTCTTTCAATTATAGATAATTATATACGTGGACTAACTGACATGATGATATGATTAAAAAAATATTGTTTTTTTTTTTTAATTCATTGTCAAGTATAAAGCGTGCTCCCACGATAAAAATTAAGGAAAAAAAAATAAACAAGTAAGAAAGCCTAATTCGAGTTTGCCCGACTACGACTTTCTGCGCCCAGCAATTAACGTGTACAATTCTGTTTCTTCCTTCTGGTACGGGGGGAAATAGACTCATCAATTACTTTGGTGTTTATTATTCAATCTAGATGAAATCAATGTAGTTGACCAACATTGACAAAAGACATTTGTGTACTCAAAATCAAAGCTGTATCCTTAAAATTGTGGCTGTGGAAGTTTATTATAATATTTTTTTAATATTTAAAAAAAAAAAAGTAAAAAGATTGTATTGGGTATGTGAAATGTCCGTCTGTCCGTCCGTATGAACGCATCCTTTTTCCACAGTATAGTTTTGAAGCTAGAGCAATCAAACCTGGTATACATGTTGGAATATACCATAGGCTGACAAAGTGTCAAGATCTACGGTCGGGAGTACCCGATTGCAACGTGCTTACTATTTGAAATAAACTTGCTCTGCATATGGTATACAGGAACGTGCATGCCAAGTTTGGTGTGTCTAGATCTTATAGTCTCTGAGATCGACGAGTTCATACAGTTCGACAGACGGATGGACAGAAGGATAGACGGACAGACAGACGGACATGGCTAGTTCGACTCGGCTGATACCTACATTTGCAGTACTTTATAACTCCCTTTTGCCCATTTTTAATGGGTACAGGGAGTGAAGAGTATTGGGTTTGTGAAATGTTCTTCTGTCCGTCCGTCTGTCTGCATGAACGAAGTTTTGTCAACAGTTTACAAGCTAGAGCAAACAAACTTGGTATATACATATGTTGGTATATACCATAGGCAGACAAAGTGCTAAGACCAAAATTAATGCAAAACTTCAAAGATTTTGCCAAAAATATAATTCCCACGCCCACTCCCTACTCCGCAAAGGTGCTAAAAAAAAGAACATATTGTTGTCGGGAGTATCCGACTGCTGCGTTTTTACTTGTTTTAATATAAAGTGTGAAAAGTTCACAAGGTGATTGTTAATCGTCATTTGTAATACCAAAAATATTGTATGATTGGCATTTAACTTAATCGAATCTATAACAGTTGAGAAAATTTAAGATGAGACTACTCCTAGATTAAGATGTTGAAAAATGTAGTTATCTTTTAATTAACTGTTGTATGGGCAGTTTTTATTTTCATATTTTTTTATCAAATTTATGTGAATTTTCGCACAAGTTTGATCAACATAGCACCCTTAGCAAGGTTATAAAAATATTTATCAAAAAATATCAATATTTAATTATAATTAAATATAATCAAAAAATGCTTTGAAATAATTTAGAAAAAGTTTTTTTTTATATAGTTTTTATTTCATTTATAGATTACTGTTACTATTATTAATAACTTATCCTATAGTGATTCAATGTTTCAACAAAAAATATACATATGTACATATTTAAGGGTGACTTTATGAAACTTTATGCAATTGATTTTGATATCGTTTAAGAAATGTACAATATATGTTAGACCACTGTGCGAGGGGCGCATGGTTATGGTATTGTGAATTTCAGAGTTCGATTCGCCCTTGCCGTGCTGATCCAAGTGCTGACGCGCGCCGATCCTGGGCCACTGGTGCCGGGTGACGGTGACGGTGCCGGGTGCCTAACGCAGTTATCAAAAGCGTTGAATTATGGCCGCGCTGGCTGCCGGCTAAATGAGCAACACGCTGCTCCGACAGCAACTACTTGCTGGCAAAAGACAGAAGGCAGGTGATAGGAGGCTGGAGGCAGAAGAAGGCTTCTGCTGCTGCTGCTGGCTCGTTTCGTGGCGCTATCGCATTTGATCTCGTTTACGTTGGGCCATAGGATCGACCCGTAGGCTTCAGCTTCAGTCTCAGTCAGAACCTCAGTCTCATCCTCATCCTCAGCCGCAACGAGGTTGATGCCGATGTCTGCCGTGTGAGCTAACAAAGCGCATGATATCATTCATTTCTCATTCCGGTTTCATTCATTGAGCTCTTGGCGAAGTGTCGTCGTCGCCTTCGTTGTTGTTGTAGCTGTTGCTGTTTTTGTTGTTGTCGATGTCGTGGCAACGTCTGTCCCTTCAGTCCCTTCAGTCCCAGCAGTCTCTCTATGTGCTGTGTGCCGTGTTCAGTCTAATTTTATAATAAGAAACAACTTCAGAGCACAACACAATAAATGAAAGCAGGCAATGTCTGTCTGTTGTTTTTGTTTTTATTATTAGTTTTATTGTTGTTCTTATTGTTAACTGGCTTGGTATGCCCTTTGGAATGTTGGGCATTTCCGGTTAGGCCTGTGCTCAACGATTTCATCGCGTTTCTGAGGGCGCCGTTACATACTGCTACTTATATGTACGCTTATTGCCCAAAATGTACAAATCCTAGCTCTTAGATTAAGATGCACATTTGAAAAATTGTTTGAAACCTTTCCAAAATGTTTATAAGATTTAAAAAATTAAATTCGCTGCAAGGCAAGAAAAGAAATCTGAACATAATGAATTATGTATTACTTGTGTGTAATATTCAATTATGTTTGAAAGGTAATCGTCGATATTTAAATTTAAAATTTATATGAGAGAAAAAAGTAGAATGCTGAAATAAAGTTCAATAGAAAGCAAGTAAGCACGTTGCAGTCGGATGCACCCGACTGCGATATACTCTTTTTATCGCCTCTTTGTGGAGTCAGAAGTGGGTGTGGCAATTGTAGTTTTGCACATATCTTTCAAGTTTTGCCATCAATTTAAATTTGGTTGGGCATGTTCTACAGGCTTGGGAGAAACAAACATTGCTTGGTTGCAAGGGCGGGGGTGGGCGTGGCAAAATTATTTATGTCCAATCTATTAAATAGGGCAATAGAATTCAACCTGCAAAATTTGGTGATTCTAGCTAAAGGGGTGGGGGAGATACACACATTGCTTACTTGTGGGGGCGGAGGTGGGCGTGGTCAAATTTTTTTTAGTCAGATATATCAAGGATGTGATAAGTAGCCCTTGTGCTAAATTTGGTTACTCTAGCTATAAAACTGTGGAAGATATAGATTTTTGAGGTTTGTGGGGGAAGGGGTGGGGGTGGGGGGGAGATCTTGACACTTTGTCTGCCTATGGTATATACCAACATGTATACCAAGTTTGGTTGCTCTAGCTTCAAAACTGTGGAAAAAGCCTGCGTTCATACAGACGGACGGACGGACGGACATTTCACAAGCCCAATATACTCTTTTTTCTTTTTTTTTTCAAAAAAATTAAAAAAAGAGTATAACAAGTAACAAGTAACAGTCGGATGCACCCGACTGCGACATACTCTTTTTTAGCCTCTTTGCGGAGTCAGAAGTGGGCGTGGCAATTGTATTTTGCTCAAGTCTTTCAAGTTTTGCCATCAATTTAAGTTTGGTTGGGTCAGTTCTACAGGTTTGGGAGATACAATCTTGACACTTTGCCTGCCTATGGTATATATCATGAACTAAGTTTGGTTTCTCTAGCTTGAAAGCTCATACGGACGGACATTTCACAAACCCAATGTACTCTGTTTTCTTTTGTTTTCAAAAATTTCAAAAAAGATTGGTGCAGATACCTAAAGCATTTGCTAATTTCAACCAATTGCACGATTTTTTGGTCAGCTTAGCTTAGTCTACCTTGGTAAAAATTGTATGAAGATTCAACTAATATTTATACCTTGCAGATGGTATTATTATTTTGTCACGAAAGGTGTAACGCATTGAAGGAGACGTCTCAGAAAATAAAAACTTGAATATTCGTGATCAGTATCAACAACCGAGGAATGTCCGCCATATCCGTCTGTCCGTGTGTCCGTCTGTCCGCCTGTTTATATGCAAACTAGTCCCTCAGTTTTAGAGCTATCGTGATGAAACTTGTCACAGATAATAAAATAAACTTGATCTGCGTATGGTACACATGACAAGTTTGGTGTCTCTAGCTCTTATAGTCTCTGAGATCGACGCGTTCATACAGACGGACGGACAGACAGAAGGACATGGCTAGTTCGTCTCGGCTGTTGATGCTGATCAAGAATATATATAGTTTATATAGTCGGAAATGCCTCCTTCTGTCTTTTACAAGTCACTTGGAGATAGGTCTGGTGAGTAATGAGGGTGCCGAAGCAGTTCAAAGCGTAATTCAGGAGTTTCAGCCATGGCAACAATTTTTTCTTCTGGAAGTGGGGCAAGTTTATCAGCAATTTCTGGCATTAGCTCTTCCAAAGCGATACGCAGTAGTCGTGATCGTTTTCCCTTTCTCTAGATAGTCGATATATATAGTTCCACGATTATCCCAATTAATAAATAAATAACAGTTCTAATTTTTTTGCTGAAGGATACTCCTTCGCAATCCACTGGTTTGATTGGGATTTTATTTCTGAAGTGGTGTATCCATGCTTCATACACAGTTATGAGTCGGTGCCAAAACTCAGATTTTTTACGCGTAAACATCGATAAATGAGATTTGCAAAAGTTCTTTTGATCAAAAGTAAGCAAACTTGGCACCCATCGTGCCGATAGCTTTCTCATGTTCAATTCGTTGTTCAAAACATGGTAAACACGGTCTTGAAACATCTTGGTGATTTCAGCTATCTTTCTAACTTTAACTCGGCGACCTTCCAAAACAATTTGGTAAATTTTGGTGATGTTTTCGTCAGTGGTCACAGTTTTTGGGAGTCCCGGAAATGTCTCGTCTTCTAAGTTCGTACGTGCACGTTTAAATTCTGCAGTCCAGAATATTACAGTGGCAAATGATTGGGTAGAGTCCCCATCGACTGTGTGCATCTTGGGTTTGATTTGTGTAGGCGTATTGCCCTTCAAAAACAAATATTTTATGACCGGATGATATTTAACTTTTCCCATTTTTACAAAATCACTGATATTCACTTAGTTAATCGATAATTATAATATCGATAGGGCTAAAATTTTGACGGGAACACATTAAAAGATATCTTATCACAATACCAACGTATTTTTTAATGTCATCTTCATTGTTATATTGGAAAAATTTCGCGCCGCCCTCGTATGTTGAGCAAAAGTAAGACATAACCAACTCGAACTGCCTTATTGTTGAATTGTATATTGCCATTTCAGATAAATATATTTCACATAATTATTTATATGAAATCACCAAAACTGAATGAGCTTAAAAACTAATTCTTTCTGTTCTACAGAATTACATTGATTAAAATATCGGTAAATAACAATTATTTTAAAGTAATTCTGAAATCACAAACATAAAACCACAAGGCAGCGCTTGAATGGGCTTCAAATACATCCTCTATTTGAACACTAGAACTTGATATCGATCTGTCTGCCTAGAATGTCGCCTTGGATTGATTGTATGACTAAGTGCGTGTCTAGCGAATCACAATTGGGAAGAGATCTCATCAAAGGCAAACGGCAGAAGAAGCAAAACATTCCCTAATTACTGTCTGTCCAGATAGATATTAATTTCATTAATCATACGCCGCATAGGCCGCAGCAGCCAGCCAATGTAAAATTGTTGTTCAAATATTTCACAGAACAGACATCAAATTTGAATAAGCCAAAAGGAGCGGACAGAACGGTTAGGGGAGGGGAGGGAACTACGGGGACTGAGTTGGCGTTGTCAGCGGCATCATTGTCTGTTCACACGCCGCTGCCAAAGACGACGACGAAAATGAAGACGAGGATGATGAGGATGAGGATGACGGTGAGGATGACGGTGAGGATGACGGTGACGGTGACGGTTGATGGCCATGGAAACGACACCGCTATCTTCTCAGCGTCTGTTGGAGTCTCTGCCTCTGTCTCTGTCTTAGGCTCTGGCTCTGGCTCTGGCTCTGCCTCGTGTTTCTCAATGTGTTGAAACATGAATGAATCTTGTTCACAATTTGGCAACAACACGTTTAGCATGAAACGAAGGACGACAATGGGACCCAACTGCCAATGCGAATGCCAATGCTCTGCTCCATTGTGTACCCCAAAAGTCTTTACCAAAAACTCACTCTGGATTCGGCATTTGGCATTTCCCATTCCCCATTCCGATTCCCTCCTTTCGCATTGACGGCGGCGTCGCGAACACAAATTATTAGCAGCCTCTTGCTCAACGCTCCTCCCTGCTCCCGTCTCCGTTCCCCCGTTGTCCATTCTCCTTTCTCCGTTGTCCGTTGTCCATTGTCCCTTGTCCCCGCCTGTTGCCGCTTACCAGTTGCTGGTTGCTGGTTAGCAAAACATCATGTTGCTGCAAAGGGTACCAGGTACAGCCTCTGTGGTCCAATTTGGAGACAACGCCGACATTCCCCTTTCCGCTTTCCCCCTTGTTTACTGTCTGCTGCCTGATGCCTGCGGTGGTCGCCGTTCGCTGCTGCCTAGAAAATTATCTGCTTATCTTGTCTTGTGCTCGATTCGATCGGCTGCTTATTCATGTTCTTTAGCTGCTCCTCTTTTCGGATGCCCTTTGCATTGGGTATTATGACTTTTATATATAATTAAAGCAGCCAGCGGAGTGCACAAGACTTAACAGCTTGATGCTTATCGGTAACAGACACCGATAGACAAATTTGTATTTCCTTAAATCCTCTACTAGATTTTATACCATGACAAGTTTGTCATGCATTTATTTATTTGTTAAGTTTATGGTATATAAAAATCCGTTTGTCAACTTTGCGATTGGTATTATTATCGATAAAGCCCTTTAAACTGCATGCCAGTTTAATAGGATTAAGACTTCTTTAAATCTTAATAAGAAACAATCAAATAAAATAGGTCTTTAAGTAACCCCAATATTTATTGAATAGTTTATTCGTTAGTTCTAATTTCAAACATTGGGTTGTTAAGTAAACTTTGACATCAGTTGGCTTGCAAATCTATATAAACCCAGTTGGTTTTCCAAACAAGTTCAAGAGATTTAATTTTTCGAAATTCAGAATTCGAAAAACAAGAATACAAAAACCAATATAATTTTATTAAACCTTAACCTTTATCATATTATCAGTTTTGTTGAATATAGTAAGAAACTCAAATTTTTTCCTGTGTAAAATCGGCCCTATGCGGCCCTAGTGTCTAAGCATACTACAAAATTTATGCAATAATTTAATATAGCTCTTTTAAAATGAAAAATTAATGTATACATATATATGTTTGATTTGATGCAAAAAATATTGTTCTTAACAATAAGATTTATTTTAAAATGTATTGAAAGATTGAAAGTTTGTATTTTATTCTTTCCTAACATGGGTAGTTTTTAATTTTTTAACAAAATCTTACAACTTATTACATTAGAAGTTATATATATATTTATGAAGAACCCTTTAATAGTGAAAAATATACTTTGATCAAAGATAAAAACAATTTTTTTATAAAATAAATTATATTTAGTGTCTGAATAAATATTGTCTAAAAATCGTTCTAAATACATATATAAATTTTATAATTTTTTTTTTTCAAAAAATTATAACTAATATATCTATCAATTTTAAATATATATAAAATTGAGCCTTTTAAAATAGTTTTAAAACTACCTCCTACAGTAGAATAGCCCATTTTGGAAATACTTAAGGTTTTGCAAGAGTAATTAATATTCGACTTCTGTCACTCTAATGTTGTTATGCATTCAATTTGTGTACTTGACGTGACACTTTCTATCTTTGTGTCTTCAACTTGTGCCTGTTGCAAGTTGTCTGTTGCCTACAAAATCCGTCAGGCACATCGCAATGGCCGGCAGGCAACTGAACTAAACTGGACTGGGACTGGGACTGGATGACTCGATGTGTTTCTGTATAGGTATGGGTATGAGTTTTGGTAATGCGGAGCTGGGATGTGGTCGCCTAATATGCGACAGCCGCCGCCTGTTAACACATCGGTGAACCTCAAAATATGAAAACTGAAACGAGCACGCCTGGACTGGACTGGACTGGGTACTAAAGACCCCACACCGGTCTGCCAACGGTGTTGGCGTCGGCGTCGTCGGTTCCTAACGAGGTGTCCAGGCGAACGATATTCGAGACCAGGCTGATGACGGTGCGAAAGAGATGAGCTGAGCCGAGCCGAGAACTGAGACGATTCGAGCAGAGCCGGCGATTGAATTTCACACGTGGCTTAGTGTCCGCCCGCATTAAGTGCGCTTCATCGGCTGCCCAGAGAATTAGACAGACAGAGAGAAAGCCACAGAGCGAGCGAGAGAGAGAGAGAGTGTGGGAGAGAGTGTGTGAGAGAGAGAGAGAGAGAAATCGGAGAGGGATGGAGTGAGAGAGCTAGTTGGTTAGGTTCTTGTCATTTTTTTTGTATTATTGGCGAGTGGGCGAGCTTTTATGCAAATGCTCTTCGCCATCTTGGCTGGCGATGGCTGCAGATCTCGCCATCTTGGACTGTCAATTGCGACTCTGGGCCTTGGAGACTCAGTCTTCGAATTCGACTCAGTCTCAGTCTGAGTCTCAGTTTTATTCTGTGGCTCTGGCTCTGGATCGGCGTCCACTTGCATTTGGCCATGGCCATTGTTCTGTGATGCTACCAGCAGTGTGATGACATTCCATAGATTAGGCACACACACACATACAGCCCATGGGAAGTAGATAGTGTGTGTAGGTGAGAGAGAGAGAGAGAGAGAGAGAGAGAGAGAGAGAGTGAGGCAGGGACAAAAAGAGTGAGAGGCTGAATGTTGCCAATAAATGGATGATGGTGACTCTGTGCTGACGGTGCGATATCCTGTCCAGCTACCACGGCTGCGTATGAATGAGTTATTTTGGACTTAATCGCAACGCTTGCATCTTGCCACGTTGCAGCAGCAGCAAACAAAAAAAAAGCAAGAAAATCAAATGAAAAAAAAAGTAAAAAGTAAAAAGTCAAAACAACATTTAAAAAAAAAAAAAAAACAGTTCTCGAACCTTTGCCGCGACTGTTTCCACGTTTTGTTTAAGGTCCCGGCTTTGGTGTCCTCCATTTGATTGAACTGCTCAATGAAATATGCAAATTTGTTTGCCAGGCCGCCGCCGAAGCGTTCGCTTAATCAACTGCAAGGCTGCCAGGCTGTGCCAGGCTGCCAGGTTACCAGGCTGACTGTCCCAGGGAACAACGTATTGTGCCTCATCATCATCATCATCATCGTCACCAGCGTGGCGAGAGTCGCCATCGTTGGGTCTGCATC
Organism: Hirtodrosophila cameraria; assembly: GCA_949708635.1. Classification (NCBI taxonomy): domain Eukaryota; kingdom Metazoa; phylum Arthropoda; class Insecta; order Diptera; family Drosophilidae; genus Hirtodrosophila; species Hirtodrosophila cameraria. The sequence goes on along the minus strand of OX453090.1, from coordinate 18,410,543 downwards.
TCTGAGTGTGCACATTCGCGTCCGCACATTTGTGGTCTTTTGGGGCAATCTTAAATATCCTGCTGGTGGGTAAATTTTTCTCTTATGTGCTTTGCGCTTTTTGCCACTTTTATCGGATCGGCGGGCCGAAGTCACGATTTCTACAGTAAGAAGTTGCAGTTGCAGTTATTGCAACATTGGCAAGTTCTGCTGCTGCTACTCTTGCTGCTGCTGCTGCTCATTCTGCTCATTCTGCTATTGCTACGTATATTTCTAGCAACCAAATGTCAGCCACGTCGACTCAAGACAGCACACTAATTGAACTGTTCAGCCGTTGGAGGTGCACTAATTACATTTAATTGCATTTGTTAACAAGCCACTTGTCAAAAATTAAAACTGCAACTGAAACTGAGACTAAAATTTATATAGATATGCTAGATAAATGCATAGATACTATGTTATGCACATTGCAGAAATTGCAACTCAATCAACGCTAAACATTTCGCAAATGGCATTTGGCCATAATATCCATGAAATGTGGCCCCGACTGACTTTGTCTAAGACAATGATTTCAAGTCAGATATCGGTTCATAGTAGTGTAGTTGAACTGAGAACTATCTGAGATAAATCTTTCAATTAAGATTCAAATTTTGAATCTTTAATACACACCAAAGTACAAGTATGTTTCTGCTGGAGAAACCACATTTAAATTGATATCCACTAATGATCTTCTTTATAGATTATGGATTTTGAAGTTGAAAAAAATATTGTGGCAGTCTGTAGACCATCTGACTGCAACGGTCTTAAATGTTTTTTATTTAATTTATTTTTTTATTATTAAACAACTTGGCGTATTTAATTTATTGAAATACGAGAAAGGAAAATCATCTTTGCATATATAAACTTTGCATTTATAAACCTAATCTTGCACCGATTGTTCCTATGACAGCTACAAGATATAGTCACTCGATATTGTAACACTTGCGAGTTAGGTTGAAATATCTGTATAAGCAAAAAAACTTATAATGAAACTAATTTTAAGCAGATTGTTAATAAGACAGCTATACAAAATATAGCTATCCGATTTTATACTTGATACTTTGTCAAGTTTGATTGCTTTAGCAAAAAACTACGTTGATACGTAGTTGTCCGTCTGTCCGTCCGTTCGTCTGTCTGTCCGTCCGTCCGTATGAACGCAGTTTTTTCCACAGCTTTGAAGCTAGAGCTACCAAACTTGGTATACATGTTGATATATACCATAGGCAGTCAAACTGTCAAGATCTCCCCCCACCCTCACCCCTTCCCAAACAAACGGCAAAATAAAATATATCTTCCACAACTAATCACTTCCTTGATTGATCTGAAAAAAAAAATTGACCACGCCCACAGCCGCCCTCAAAAATGAGCAAAGTCTGTATATCCCACGTCCCTTTAGCTAGAATCACCAAATTTTGCAGGTTGAATTTTGTTGCCCTATTAAATAGATTGGATAAAAATAATTTTGCCACGGCCACCCCCGCCCTTGCAATCGAGCAATGTTTGTTTCTTCCAAACCTGTAGAACTGGCCTATTTTAGTTTGTCGATTATAATTCCCAAACAGTTTAGCCAAACACTTGGCTTAGTGCCCGACTGAAACCTTCCATGGGACAAAATATTTGTATCTTTTTTGTTAAATTTTAACTCATCTATCACCTCGAACAATTAGTTCATTAAGTATTTGTACATAATGCCTAATCAGTAGCATTAATTTTGTTTGGGCTTAAGTCTTTTGTAATACTGGAATACCCTGCTCAATTCATACAAAATAAGCGTCGAATGATTCCTCGTCCACATCCGACAACTCTTTCAAAAGTTGCAAACATTAGAAATTATTAGTGGCCTTTCAAAAAGCGTTGAGATAACTTTTTGGAATTTTCTGATTTTGTTCCCTGTTATAAGACGAGAAACTTTTCTTCTATCACTTATCTGAATAATCGCTAGTTTAGTGGGGAAACACTAAGATCCGCTAAATTTGACAGCATCTCAGTCTCTAAACCGGGACACTGCAAAAACTTATTCAACATCATCGAAGCTGAAGAATTTTGCGCAACGTGCGGAATGCTAAATAAGTTCCTTTAAAGACATGTTCTTTGACAGAAAAAAAAACAGTACTATGAAAATTGTTGCTCTCTCTGTCTCTGATATCAAATTTTGTGACGAAGTATATATATTTATGTAATATAACAACAGTTCTAAATAATAAAACTAGCTCGGCATTCGATGCAAAGAAGTTAAAGTTTTTGCTCAACGTGCGGGACTCTAAATTAATTTTATTATTTAGAACAGTTCATATACAAAATAGTAATCTTAAACTTGACTCGTACTAGATGAGTACTGAGAACGATTACCGTTAAAGGTGCAAGTCCATTTTAATATTGTTTACTCCCTGATCCCATTTAAAATGGGAAAAAGGGAGTTAGAAAGTACTGCAAATGTATGTAACAGGCAGAAGGAGGCATACCCACTATATAAAGTATATATACTCTTAATCAGCATCAGCAGCCGAGTCGATCTAGCTACATATGTCCGTCTGTCTGTCCGTCTGTATGAACGCGTCGATCTCGGAGACTATAAAAGCTAGAGACACGAAACTTGGCACGAAGGTTTCTGTATAACATACACAGAACAAGTTTATTTCAAAATTCGGATACACCCCCGCAAATCGAAAAAAAACTCCCACAGCCACAATTTCAAAGACATGTCTTTGATTTTTGGTAAACATATATGATTTATCAATGTTGATCGGCTGTGTAAATTTCATTACAATCGGACAACAAATACCAAAGTTAATGAAGAATCTATTTCCCCCCGTTTCAGTAGACAGAAGCAACAGGCTGATAAGCACTGCAAACGTAAAGTGAGCTGCTTGCTTACATTGCCGCTGAACTGCTTGAAGAACAATTAATGGACAGCTTGAATTGCACTGCTTGTAAGAGTAACATCAAATATGTTTGTGTGATTTTCAGAGTTTGGTGCAGGTAGTTTCGTAGTCGGGTACACCCGACATGAGCATTCTTACTTGTTTAAACTTAAAAAGCCCAAAAACTTAAAGCTTGAAACACACACAAAGCAGCCAAGTACTGAGTCGTGACCAGCAGCCTAAGTAACGAATATTTCTTAAAGTAATACTTGTAACAACGCAACTTTTCAATATTTGACTTTTGCTCCAATAGTACTGATAGCGCAGAGAAATACATGGATAGTTTGAATAGTTTGCCATCAAGACTATCGATAGCAGATTGTTACGCCTTCTGTCGGTTAGATTAGCTACTCTCAAATTCATATCTATGATCTAAGCTGCCAACTAGCGCCACTTACTACACTCACACATGTATACTTTATGCTATGCATATCTTAAAGATACGTATACTTACATATGTATAAAAGATTGCGACTATCGATAACGTGACTGAGACTGAGACTGAGGCTGTGAATGCGACTTGAGAGTTGGAGTGATTGTGGCTTAATATTTGCGTTTGTGGCGTTAATTATGGGTCTCGCTGTTTCTTTGATTGTTTATTTGTTTCTTTTCCATTCGTATCTATCGTATCATATCGAATCCATTGAGGATGAAGTCGAATCGGATTCCAAGTTGAAGTTGGAGTCGCAGTTGTTTGTCGTTGTACAATTGTTGTTGGTCGTGTAATTCCGGTTCGTGCAATGATAATTATATTAATTTGCCATCGAATGACCGGCAAGTGATATCGTTGGTACCGTTGACGTTGTCGTCAACCATTCAGTCAGTCAGTTAGTCAGTCAGTCAACCAGTCAGGCAATCAGTCAGTCAGTTTGTCGATTCTTTATACGAGTCTTGATTATCAATTTGTGTGTTATGTCTGTCTTTTTTTCTGTCTCTCTCAGTATGTGTGTGCTTGTGTGTGGTATGTAGTTATCGACATGGCAGTTGCAGTTGCACTTGTCCAAGCTCTGCTGCTGCTGCTGCTGCATTACAAAACACTTGAGAATTGAGGTAAATCAAACCAAAAGAAACTAAGTTTGTACATATGTATAACTGGCAAGTAGCCCAAACAGCTGATGTATCTATAATTATGCCAGCCAGCAGCACGGCCAAACATCCGACAACAGATACAACAACAACAACGACAACAGCAACGACAACAACAACGACAACAACAACAACGACATCGACAACAACAGACAACGACAACTACAATCGGCAACCGACAACAATTGCGCTTGGTATTCATTTGGCAGCGGAATTCATCTGAAAAAGGACCATTGCATAAGTGGACAGTGGAACTGAGTGCATTCGTTTGCTCCAAGCCAAATGCCAGGATATTCGACACAGTACGAGAGACCAAGAGGCAGTGTGAGGGACTGCGAGAGTGATGCGGCACACGGGGGCAGCTTACAAATCCGAGGCGCTGTCATAAAGATTTGTGCCGTGGGCTCTGTCAGTGTGGGCATGAAAACGCGTGTAGTCGGATACCAAACCATACCATATAATATACTACCTGCCACTAACTGAATATAAACACACCTCCTCCCTTCCTCCCTACCTACCCCCCTAACCCACCCTACTGCTGCTGCCCTGTAGCTTTTGTAGCTGGAACAACGTCTCTGCGTGTAAGACAAATGAGCACTCAATTATCGTATTTCTGCTTTAGCTGCTGCTTCATTTGTCTTTCGATTTAATATGATGCGATAGGATGATGGGTTGCTATGGAATGGAATGGGTTCCGATATGGTATGGGAAATCTCGCTCACTCTCTCTTCTCCAATTAACCTTTGCTTGCACTACCAGGATCAGATATTTTTGCGTCGGATTTGATTTCTGACGGCAAGTGCATTGGATTTTCTAAATTTTAGTCTAATATAATGTCAAGCCGAATTTTGTAAAAAAAAAAATAACATTCTGGTTGTTCCTATTATGATTTCAATTAAGGTACAACAAAGTTAAAACATAAGACCAACAAGTTTATTCCCAAAAACAAATTTTAAATAATATACTTCTTCAAATTGGCCAGACAGTTGATTTTTCCAGGTTCGTCTGCCAGTCTCGCCGTCTAAGACATCCAACTAGACATGAGGATTCCATAAGCTCAAGTTAAACAGATTTCAAATGATCTTTCTCCCACACCCCCTGCCAATTCAAAAAAAGCTGCCATACATAACTCTTTTTATCAATTATGGTCAGCTGTGTAAATTTAATAATGATCAGACAACTTACATCGAAGTTATTTCAGAATTTATTTGCTTCTGTTTTGCAGCTGCTGTGCTTTCTTGGACTGAAGTGAACTGCTTGAGTTGCAAGCACACTCGACTTAACCGTTCTAGCTAGTTATTTAGTACATTTTAATGTCAAAACTATAATAAAATAGAACAAAGAGATAAAAGATATTCAAAAACTCAGATCATTAATACTAACCAAGATAATAAGTTATCTTTGGCGTACATATATATACATATACCCTCACAGAAAGGATGTTCATATGAAAGCTCATTGTTCGACCGATTGTTCTTAAAAATAACAGTGACGGGTGGGCGTGGCAAAATTATTTTAAGCCTATATATTTAATAGGGCAACAGAATTCAACCGGCAAAATTTGCCGATTCTAGCTTAAGGGGTGTGGTAGCTACAGACTTTGCTTATTTATGAGGGCGGGGAAAGGCGTGGCCAAATTTTTTTTAGTCAGCTCAATCAAGGATGTGATTCGTAGCCCTTGTGTCAAGTTTGATTACTCTAGCTGTAAAACTGCGGAAGATATAGGTTTTTGCCATTTGTTTGGGAAGGGATGGGGGTGGGCGGGAGATCTTGACACTTTATCTGCCTATGGAATATATCAACATGTATACCAAGTTTGGTTGCTCTAGCTTCAAAAATATGGGAAAAAACTGCGTTCATACAGACAGACAGACGGACGGAAGGACAGACGGACAGACGGACAGACGGACGGACTCTTACTCTATTAATACTCTATTAGAAAAAGAGTATAAAAAGAACACGTTGCAGTTGCATGTTTGGAAAAAACTACGTTTTCGTTCATGAAAGCTACAAGATGTAGTTGCCCGATTCTGATGAAACTTGATCAAACTATATAAAATGTAGTTAAATTAATGGTTGTTGAGTTTGGTTGAGATATATGTTTAAACAACAAAGTTTTTCATACAAAAACTTATTTTGCATGCAAAAGCTAGTTTTTCAACCGATTTTTCCTATCGCAGCTATAAGATATAGTAGTCAGATTTCAATGAAATTTTGACCACAACAAAAATTTTGGTCCGATTTTGATGAAATTTTGTGAACATGCTTAGATATGTTTTTAAACTCATAATTGGTAAGCTTGGTTGAGCTATTTTGAAAACCGAAATTTGCGACCTATCGTTCCTATGGCAGCTATATGTTATAGTGGTTCAATTAACAATGTTTTTCTTTCAAAATTCTATGTTGCTCTATCTAACAGTCGTGCTAAATTTGGAGTCTCTAGCTCAGTATTTATAGCTTATGCCGAAAAAAAAAGTCGATTCAGACCAGTGTGCAATGGCCCGATCCGGCCGTTTCTGACATATGTACTACCTGCACCAAAACGAAACATACGTGCCACGGCCGGACATGGTCAGTTTGACTCTGCTGTTGATGATCAAGAGTATATAAGTATGTATACTTAATAAGGTCTCCTTCAATGTGTTACACATTTCGTTACAAAATTATTATACGCACTGCAAGGGTATACAAATGAGATGTGTGTCAAATATCTGATAAATTGCTTAGAATATCTAATTGACAGAGTTAGTCGTGTTATTGCCGAGTTGAGAAACTTTTAAAGAAATAATAAGCGTGGTGAATATCAAAAGATGCTAAAATTTAAATTCAAATCAAACATAATTAATTGAATTATTGCAACAAAAATCGGTGCTTTAATATGATATTTGCTACCCCGCTAGATAAAGCTTGTTTTGCTTGACCAGCAAAAGTTGTTGTTATTCGCATGCAGATTTTTGTTGTACCGGGGCATCAATCGAGGCAACATTGCCAGCTTCAACCTTTATTGTCATGCCGAGCGTCATGCTCATCCTCGGCAACATCCTCGTCACATGTGCAAATGGTGGTCCAATCTGTCATTCCAGCTGGGTGAAGCGGGCTTGGGCTTGGGCTTGGATCTAGACATGAAGCTGAAACTGAACTTAAACCTGAACCTCGACCAGAACCTCAACCTGTAAGTCCCAACGGGTCGGGTGGTCGTTTCGGCTGTTGTTGGCTCGTCGCCGATGTTTATCTCGTGTGGCAGTTCAGTTTAGTATTTTTATATTATTATTTTTATTTATATGTATATATGTACATTTTCTTATACTACACTCTGCTGCTGTCATTCAACCTTTGTGTGAGGCGTCCGAGACGGCGGCTGTTCATCATCAACTACTCCACTCAGTTTTGCCTCCTTAAAAACATAAAATGCAGAATTATGAATCGGCATGTTTTACATGTGCGGGAGGTCTTGTAAAAAAAAGAAGGAATTCAAAAATGCCAAGAAGAAATGGAAGGTATATGGATATGTATGTGTGTGTGTGTACGTATATGAGAAAAAAAAAAATTGAATTGTACTGTCCGTGTGTACCTGTCGCTCAATTTTTGAATTCGAGCCTGTTGCCGTCAAATCTTGAATTAAATGTTGTGAAATTGTACACTTCAAAACAAAAAGACACGGCGATCAAGTCTCGTGTAAGTCGTAAGCGGCGAGAGCACATGACTTGGATGAGAGCCTTGGATGTGAGGATGGAGGATGGGAATCGACTGGAATCTGTCTTCGGATTGAAGCTGAGGCTGAGGACAGCGACAAAAAAGGAACTATCATTCTACATAATTATCAATCTGGTTTTAGGGTATGCCTTGTCTTTTGTTTTCTTTTGTTTTGTTCTGCTTTTTTTTGTATTTTTTATTGCAATTACTGCGCCCGATTTGTGTGGTCCCCAAGTGTTTAAGAATTCTCTTCCTGTTGAATGTCAAAACTGCTGGTGTTTTCACATTTTGTTGTTGTTGTTGCTGCTGTTGTTGCAGCAAGTGCAAGTGCATCTCTGCCTCAAACCCATTGCTTTGCGAGAGAGATTAATGGCTACTCATTAATCAGAGACATCAGGCGGGCGCCATCAACAATTTTGACAACACTTGCAACGCTTCCTTATGCCATGACACTTTTCCCCTCTGCCCAAGTAGCAGTTCGGTGTCCCTGTTCCTGTCCTTTGTCCTTTGTCCTCAGCCTTCTGTGCTTGTCTCTGTCTTTGCCATTGTTATTTGACACTTTGCCTGGGCCAATCAACACCAACGGCAAATGAGGCGCCATCGGTCGCCAACACGAGAACAACCGCTAGCACCACAGCACCACAGCACTACCGCCGCCGTCATCGCATTACTTCCACACCAAATAGTTCAGCCTATGAAAATAATAACTGTGGGAACCGCATGTTGTTGCCTCCGATCGCCTCGATCGGTATGGCTTGTTCTTTTTGTTCGGTTCGGTTCGGCTCGTTTGCTTCATTGCCGTTTTATTGGTTGAAAATAAGTTAATAACATGGATGCCGTTGCCGTTGCCTTTGCTGTTGTCAGTGCCTGGCATATCCTTATCCTTCTTGCCGACGCGTCGCGTCGCATCATGAATAAGAAACAATAACCATGCAACAATATTGCCGACTCTGGCAAACTCATCGACACAGAGTCCGTCCGACACACGGCTGCAGCGGAAGCCGCATAAGGCCGCTTTCAACAGCTAAGCCAAACAGCCAAAGTATATCATCATAGCCACCTACTTTTTAGAGCTCGAAACAAACCACTATAGCATACAACCATACCACGATAGGCACCACAACTGGCGGTGCCTCGACACCGATGAGAGAGCAGTGCCAACTACTTCGCCCTCAGGCGACGATGCCGCTGCGGCTGCCAAGTCGCAGATTCAACTCCATGTCCAAGTCGAAGACGCCACCGCCACCGATAATGATGAAGGTGTTGGTGTTGTTCATGATGATTATGATGATGATGTTGATGATGATGATGCTAATGCTGATGATGATGATGATGAAAATCATGATAATGATGATGCTGATGACGCGGATGCGCCGTCGAAGTCGCAACCTCCATGCGTCTTAGCCTCCTCTTTGCGTGTCTTTGCCAGAGCGTCTGTAGGTTGCGCTACCATCGAATTAATAATAAATATATTTATTTAGGTAGTTCTTTTTACTCCCTGTTCCCATTAAAAGTGGGAAAAAGGGAGTTATAAAGTACTGCAAATGTGTGTAACAGGCAGAAGGAGGCATTTCCGACCATATAAACTATATATATTCTTGATCAGCATCAACAGCCGAGACGAACTAGCCATGTCCGTCTGTCTGTCCGTCTGTCCTCATGAACACACACATCTCGGAGACTATAAAAGCTAGAGACACCAACCTTGGCAAGCAGGTTCCCGTATACCGTACGCAGATCAAGTTTATCAAATTTCAGATGCACCGCCCCGCAACCCCTCAAATCGCAAAAAACTCCTACAGCCACAATTTTAAATCTTTGGCTTTGGTACACACTTTTTTTTATATCAAAGTTGATCAGCTGTGTAAATTTCATCACGATCGGATAAAAAGCACCAAAGTTATGGAAGAATCTATTATCCCCGTCTCAGCAGGCAGAAACAACAGTTTGACAGGCACTGCACAAGTTATGCGCACTGCTTACTACAAAATTTCATCTGGCTTATCCAAGCGGAAATAAAAAAAGTCTACTTTTTGTTTCCCTAAAGAAATAAATCAGGCCTGTTCCCATTTCCAAAAACGTTTTATTCCGAAGTGTTTTTGATTTTGTGTTTCTTTGTTCGAATGAAATACCAATTGTTCTTTCTTTTGAAAGTTTACTGTAAAATTAAAATAGGAAAATTAAATGTTTAACATATAAATTAATTATTTACATATTATATTAATTAAGTGAACGATTAAGTTTGTATGCACTGTATAGAAACCATTGTTTGATAGCTTAAAATAATTTTGGTATTTTTGATTTATAAACTATAAAACATAAAAAATATCCCAACATCGCCGATAAACATTCTATATGTTTTCCAGAAAAGTTTTTCGGTAAAGCTCAATTTTCGATCGGTCGTTCAGCTTGACGATTGACAGCTATAAAATCAGATTTTTTTGATTTGTTGTAAGCATGCTTAGATAATTCTAAGATTTCGAACAGTTAAGTTTTGCCGAATTATCTTGAAAAACAAATTCTTCCAATAGCAGCTGTATGTTAAAGTGGTCCGATCCAGAAAAAAGAAGCATCAGGGGCAACAGACTGACAGACAGACAGACAGAGAGGAGAGGCAATAGTAAATCTTAGCACTTTATCTGCCAATATTATATGCCACCATGAAAAACCAATATACTCTTTTTTCCTATTTGGGAAATAGAGTATAGCCATATCTCAGTTGATGCCGCATGAGCCCAAATCAAGCAGCAGAGTGTAGGGCATTCGTTTGGCCTCTGTGGCTGGCGCCGCGATGCGCCGCTAAATGGGATCAGTTTTGGTAACGAGTTAACGAGTTGATTTCACTTCAGCGATTGCCGCCGCCGAGCCCGAGCCCGAGATCCCCGAACCCAAGCCCGAACCGGATTAGCAGTTTGCATCGCGTCTGTTTCTGTTTGTCTGTCTGTCTGTGAATCTGGCTGTGGCTCAGACTTTGGATGTGGCTGCGTGGTGGCCATGGCCAATGTCTACACAACAAGGTGACGGCTTATAATGACGGCCGCGGTCGGAACGCAAAGTTAGCCGGTCTAAGACTGAGTCCGAGACACAGACTGAAGCTCAAACTGAAACTGAGACTGAGGCGTTTGCACCTCCTTATGGCCAGGCTGCAACGCGCTCCTGTGGCGGCCTTTGATGCTGATGCTCGAATGCTTGTATATGTTTTTTTTTGTTTTTTTTTTTTTTTTTTTTTGGCTGCCCATCGATGTTGAACGTTGTTGGAGCGTTGGTCCAACTGTCTGTCCGTCCGTTTTAGTTCGTGGGTCTCTTTTGGGCTTTGGTCAGGGGCGTTACCAAGTGATCATCACGCGTTTGCGCTCCTTTTTTTGCTTAATGGGTGTTATTTTGTTTTGCCGTAAATATTTTTGCAATGGGCGCTAATTAAGTTTGGCTCTGCATCCGATCTGCATCCTTCGCACTTTGTTATGTGTGAAACTTTTAAATTTTCGAGCGTCGGCAAACATGAAAACACAGCGCTCAGCGCTCCTCCAAATTGCCGGCCATTAATGGGGCAGCAGCAATCCCTTTGCCAAAAACTCCCCTCTGCTGTAGGCAAAATACAGTTGATGCAAAAAATATATTAAGTTGCTTGACTTTTCTACATTTTTTTATTTTTTTTATATTTATTTTGAAACTTAATGATTAAGCAACGCATTATGAATGCGCCCGATGGTGTCCGGAAACCTTTGAATGAATCTCAATCCAAAACTACAACAGCAACAAAATAAATAAATACTTAAATAACACTAGTTTACAGCCATTTCGCTAATGAAAATGAAAATTAAAGTGTGGTTATATAGAGTATATTGGGTTTGTGAAATGTCCGTCCGTCTGTCTGTCTGGCCGTCTGTATGAACGCAGTTTTTTTTCACAGTTTTGAAGCTTGGGCAACCAAACTTTGTATACATATAAATACTTTCGTATTTAGCGGGCCAAAGTCCATAAGAAAATCTTACTTAAATGTCATTTGCAAAAAAAAGTTGTCAATTTGTAAGCCAGTGTAATTTGCTCACTTTCAACTCAGCAACATTTTGAGAAAAAAGCCCAAACTGACGCTGCAAATAAAGAAATGAAAAAACTTCATTAGCCGTGAAATATATTTTATGAGTCACTTTTTGGCATTCGACATTCGACGTTCGACGCTGCATTTTAGTTGCTATTTCAAATCGATTGGACAATAAATTAGCATTATGCGCTTACAATTTCTGTGTCGTCAGAAATTTTTTAACTCCAAGTCATGCGCTGAGCTGGCACGGGTACTGTTTACTGTTATCCCGGGCACTCGTAAGCCTTCATGCGATTTCTCAATATTCTTCTTATTATTATTGTTATTATTATTATTATTATTATTATTATTATTATTATTATTATTATTATTATTATTATTATTATTATTATTATTATTATTATTATTATTATTATTATTATTATTATTATTATTATTATTATTATTATTATTATTATTATTGTTATTATTATTATTATTACTATTATTATTATTATTATTATTATTATTATTATTATTATTATTATTATTATTATTATTATTATTATTATTATTATTATTATTATTATTATTATTATTATTATTATTATTATTATTATTATTATTATTATTATTATTATTATTATTATTATTATTATTATTATTATTATTATTATTATTATTATTATTATTATTATTATTATTATTATTATTATTATTATTATTATTATTATTATTATTATTATTATTATTATTCGCACTTAAATTAAATTTGTTTTCTTAAGTATGTATATGTATGTATACATGTATCAATTATTTTTAAAATATCGATACTGTCGATCGAAAGTGCCATCAATAACAATTGAGCTACATTCTTTACCTGCCAACTTTGTCAAAAATAATATAATTAATGTTTACACCGAAACATGAAGGCTTTTTTTTATATGCTTATCAAAGTTAACCCAAAACCAAATTATATTTCACTTAAACTACATACATATACTCGTTGCATGTTAATGTTCATTCTTCAACAAAATTCTTAAACCGATTTGATTGTAATACAATTGTATACTCTTTGATGTAATTGTAATTTACAGTAAATTGTTTAAAAATTTTAACTTTCTAAAAATATTTTATTTAAAATTATTTTATAGTAATACCCAATTGAAATATTTTAATAAAGTCAAATAAATAAAGTATAATTACAATTCCATTCATTGATAATTACCAAAATGTTCATTAATAGTGATCGCCTGCATCGGCCGCAAACCGCAATTGGAATGCAACACAAGTTTGTCATACAACAAATATTACTCATACGCCACCGTCATACATTTATTGAACATTAGACAGCTAACATAAGTTCTTATTAGGTAATATACTCGTAACTGGCGCCTCACACGCCCAAGCAGCAATAAAAAAAAACCAAAATCCCAGTTTGAATCAACAAGTATTCCGCATGCATGCCTAAATAGGCCCATCAAATGCCAAACAGACCCCCTCCTCAAAAAATGCGATTGGAGGTCGTCGATGTGAAGGTGGAGCTGGAGGTGAAGGTGCTGTCAGCTCCCCTCCGCCCGGTAACAGCGATACGTCAGTTTAACAAATAAACATCGATTGGCGACCCTAAAGCGCGCAAGTACTATAATAAAAACCACAAAAAAAAAATAAAATAAATACGAAGTCGAAACCAAAAATTACCAAATGAAAACTTCACTCCCGCGCTTCGACGCAATAGTTTAAAAATAGATTTGGCCAATCATGCAGCGAAAATAGAGGGCATGGAGTCGCCTCCGTTGGCGACGTCTCCATGAGTAACAACTGCTCAATATTATTTAGATTGATCATGTTATTGGTATGGTGAAATTTAACTCACTATTTGCGCCGGTATTCTCGTCGTTTTACGTTTCCACACCCCCTGCCCCGTCTCTGTGTCGCGCTGTCTTGGCGTGAAACGGCGCGAAAAAATTCATGAATGAAACAGCAATTTCGCATGTGTGTGTGTAAGTCGATGTCTGTGTAAGAGCGTGAGAGCGAACTTGACTAGGCGGCGAGCTGGCAGACACCGGCGCGTATGAGTAATATCTCAATTCTTGTGAAATTGAACGGAAATAACTGAAATTTTGTGCAAGCGCTCGTGACGTCGCTGCTTAACTGTATTTGTACCACTGCCAGAGTGAGGATTGTGTGTGTCTGTGTCTGTGTGTGTGTGTGTGTGTGTGTGTGTGTGTGTATGTGTGTGTGTTTATGTGTGTGTATGTGTGTGTGTTTATGTGTGTGACCCAACTCCAACACCTGCTCACAATAAAGATACATAGAGACAGCTACTTTGTTCAGGTGATAAATAAATTTATAAAGTGGTCTAATTCAAAAATGTGATGCGTTGTTCCGGAAAAAAACCGGCAAACGCCAACGCCGTAAGTCCAAAAACAAAGACACGAATGCAAATAAAAAACTCATAGATACTACAACGCTCGCAAAGGCCTCAGCTGGCAGCATTTGCTGTGTATAACAGCTGATCGAACGTGACTGCATGAGTTTGTGTGTTTGTGTGTGTCATCCAAAAGAAAACACAGCAAGAGCAACAACAAATGAAATCAATGTCGTGGTCATTGCACACTCCCAAACAAAAAACAAGAGAGTCAGAGTCACACAACACAGTGTTAGATACGCTCGTTGAGCGGCACACACACACACACACACACTTTCATATTCATACAAAGCTACATATGTATATAGTTGCTTAATAGAGAGTCAGAGATAGCGTCAAGCGTTTTAATGAGATTTGCGAATAGCGGTAAACACCGAAATTTTAGGCAATGCTCCCAAATCGACCATAGCAAATATTAAGTCTATTTAGATAATATATTTACTATATTGATTCATATATGCTATATAAAATTGTTTGCTAACAAATATATAATATTATATACATATTTGCGATATTTTTGAATGATTAAGCAAATTGCAAATGTTGAACTATTGTGCAAAAAAAATGTATGAAATACATGCATATATATATTTTAAAGTCTGTCCTTATTTAAATAATTCAATAGAAAAAGAAAAAATAATATAAATTTTTTATAAACTTTAAATATACTGTTAAAAATCATTCAATATATGAGCATAGCCTAGTGATAATTGTAATTTATTATTATTTTTATTTTTATTTCTCCATTTCTATAAACATAACCATACAAGTGAACTGTTCTAAATGTATATTATGCTGCCTTAAAATAAATGTCATATAAAAATGATATCAAAATATAATACTATAATTATTGAATAAAAATAAAATGTTACTTAAACTTATTTTCGTAATAAGAATTAAAAATAAAATAAATTAAAATTATAAATTAATTTGCAGCAATTAAATACACATCTGAAAAAACATCTATCAAAAAATTTAAAATTTAAATTTTTTTTTTATATTAAGCACACTTGATAACCGATATTCCAGATTTAAAAGACACCCACATGCTATACAATAATTTATGGGATCACAGTCACAGTTATTCATTGTTATCGCTCAGCTGATGTTGTTTTGCTGGCTGCCGCTCAATTTGGCTAACTGGCACTCACCTGGCTTGAGCTTTTTTTTTTTTCTTTTTTTTGTATTCCGAAAACAGCTGTTGGTAGAGCTTATAGTTTAAAATTTGCTCGTTTGGCACCATCGTCATCATTGCGGTCGCTGCTTAGCTGGCTTAGCTGAGACTAACGTTAATACGAGCGTCAATACTCAGGCACATGCAAAATTTATGCTCGCACTTGAACTGTCGATACACTCAGCGCGTACACTCATATACTCATTTATTCACACACAGAGTCGGTCGCGAATCTGAACCAACACACACACGCACACGCATACACAAACACACACATATGACTTTCTGTGGCAGAGGGGCCTCCTCGACGTACTACTCCTCATTAGTACGCTCATAGTAACTGAAGAGTTCAGTTCACATACAAACACGTCTGCAGCTGCTGCTTCTCCTTCTGCTCTGCTTTGACTCTGTTTTTGACTCTGCTGTCTCTGCCTCTGGCTCTGCCACTGCCACTGCCACTGCCGGCGCTCTCAGCTCTGCTCTGCTCTGCGAAAGCTGGCAAATACCTATAGAGAGCCAAAGCCAGCCCGCTCGTAACAAACGAATTCGATCGCCAGGCAATCAAATCAAATCAAAACAGGCAGTCAAACGCTGCGCGTCGACATTTTTTGCCAATAATATATGTATCTTTAAGATATTACGGCATTTACGAAATACATTTCAATTTCGCAGTTTTATTTGTTTGTTTTTTTTTTTAAGTGCATTGTTATGCATGCAAAAAGACTGTTTTAGTTTGTAAAGTGAATTCAAGTTTTCCTGTCCAGTTTCAAAGTGAAACTCAAAGCTGACGCAGCAAAATTTCCCAGCGCAATTTTCGCAGGACTCATTGGAAATTGATGTGTAAATGGTGCGTATTTAATTTTAACATTTTGCTCAAATTTTCAACGGACTTATAAACCTACCTCACTCCCTTCCTCTTCACGCATAATTTGACTTATAATGCACTTATTGTGTTTATCTGTTTTTATGTATTGTTATTGCTATTGTTGCTTTTGCTATTCGATTTCATACGGAAGGGCTTAAAAAAACAAATAAAATGATAGTTAAGAAACCAAACGGAACTTGAGCGATACGTGTTTTAAACGATTTCCAATTGATAAGTGGTACACTACGAAAAAAAAGACGTTGCAAAAGGGAGCACCGGTGGTATTGTTTCTATACCACTTTATTCTGGAATTTTCGTTCAAAAACCAATAACTAGGTTCTTAAAAAAATGCAATGCGGTTCTTAAAAATTAAAATTGGGCCTCAATTTATTAGCGCCGTTTATAGTTTTGCTTACTTATATTAACAAAAAAGAAAATACTTTCATGAATTTATCATAATGTGACGTATAAATAAACAAGAAAGAAATGTTATCTTCGGCGTGCTGAAAATGTATACCCTTGCAGAAAAGATTCGCATAAGAAAACTTATTTTTCAACGGATTGTTCCTACAGCAGCTTTAATATATAGTTATCCCTTTTTGATAAAATTTGGTCAACATGTGCAGAACGTGCTTTAATTTAGATATAGAGAGTTTGGTCTAGTTATTTTGAATAACACAAAAGTTTTTCATACAGAAACTTATTTTCAACCGATCTTTCCTATGGCAGCTATATGTTACAGTGGTCCGATTTTGATGAAAGTTTATTATCATGTATAAACTGTCTTTAAACTTAGGTTTAGTGAGTTTGGTCGAGTTATTTTGAAAAACAAAAAAATTTTTATACAACAACTAATTTTTCAACTGATCGTTCCTATGGCAGCTATATATATAGTGGTCCGATGTGGCCAATTCAACTATTGTTACTACCTGCAATAAGAAGAAGCATCTGTGCCAAGTTTCATTAAGATAGCTTAAGAACAAAGTCTTGAAAAACACATATACACAGACGGACAGACAGACGGACATGACGATCACGACTCGACACTTAAGAAAAAACGGTAATACACTACTATTGATACCGTTTGTCCTTGATTTCGACACATTTCGTTGCATTTTAAATGGTTGTTTCTCTTAGTGTAGTATATATACAAGTGGTACATTTATATAAAAATGCCCTGTAACAGATACGTGACAATATTTGTGTGATGAAATTCCTGATTCCAATATGTATGTACATATGTTAAACATTGCCTAAAACTAATAAAAGCAATGCTAACGAGAGTGTACTAGAAGCTTCTTAGGATTACTAAATATATATTTATCAAATACGAATATATGTATGTTTGCTAAGGAAATCTCTTTGAATTAGTCTTCTAAATGTATATAAATAAGTATAAGATTGGAGCCATCACTCATGATTTTTTTTTAATTAGGACAAATAACTTGCAACAATCATTCGGCTGATGTTGATAGCTACCCTGACCTATGCGTTAGTCAATACATATGAACATATTAATGTACATATATCTTCTTGTAGAACATTTAGCCTACTTGGGTCTGATATAACATTCCAAATAAACAAAAGTTAAGCCGACTACGCGTTTAAAGAAATCGCACACTATTTATCAATGTGCAATGCAATAATAAGACTATTCTTTTTAAATAATTCCGACTATGCGGTACCCTGGAAACTGCTCGTATGTACACTTAACTAAATTGTTGCTTAAGTAACTATTGTGTTCTGTACTTACAACTACTACGACAACGCAAGCAAGCCTACTGAGAAATAGATTCTTCAATAACTTTGGTGTTTAATATCCGATCGAGATGAAGTATCAGCAGCTTATCAACATTGATAAAAGAAGTACGTGTGTTAAAAATCAAGACTGTATTTCAAAAATTGTGATCAATAATATGAATAGTTCATAAGGTTTGAGACGTACTAAGATGAGTATTTTATGTAAGAGTATGAAGTTAAGTTGGCTGCGTCTCATTATTCCATGAAATAAAGCTGAGGTCGAGTTTATAAAATTGAAAATGTTTGTATGTAAAAGGCAAGATGTTATAAACATATAAAGGCTCTCATTATTTTCTTAAGTCAAATATTGAATAATATAAAAACAGTATCAGCCGTCGCTGAAACTGCAACTGCAACTGGAATTGGAATCGGACATGAAATAGGAATTGATGGATAAAGTTTGTGTGTCCTATTCAAGCTAATAAAAAGCCCTTTCACTTTGGCTTTTTCTCGGCCAATTGTTATCAAAATATTTACAATTCAAATTGAAAGCCAAAATGGATATAATTTACACGTCAGGTGGGGCGGTAAAAGGCGAATGTGTTGGTGAAGGGGCAGGGGTAAAAAACAGCAACAACTGCGAGCGTGCGCTCGATGCGTCAGCAACATTGCCGGCGTTTTAGCCTGAACAAGGTCTGGGCCAAGACAACAACAGAGAGAGAGCGAGAGCGAGAGAGAGCGAGAGAGAGAGCGAGAGAGAGAGAGAGGGAGAGCGAGAGAGTGGGAGAGAGGGAGACTGTTGTTGAGGGGGAGGGCGAAAGCGAAACAAAGACAAGAAACAAGAGACAAACGGGCAATGTCGACGCCGCTGGCAACGTTGACGTCAAAAACGACAAGGCCGCTAAAGTTGAAGTTGAAGCTGAAACTGAAGCCGGCGAATTTCACAAAACTGTGCAATAAGCCGTCGCTCTGCGATTATGATGGTTGAAGGGGCGGGAAGAGGGGCACAAGTTCGTTGACTTGGCAGCGCAGTGTATACAGATTCCGATATTCTCGATGACTCAGCCAAAAAAAAAAGCGTTAATTTTAAATAATTATGTCAGCCGACACACACAATTGTAACAGCAACAACAACTGAAATAATAACAAATGATAACGATAACAAGGCCAACATGCACGTTTTGGCCAACTCGAAATTGAACAAATCATACATACATACACACATACATACATACGTCACAAAAGAGGCTATAAAATTGATTTATGTACACATATACTGAATGCTTATTCAAATGGGAATCCCCCTAACCACAACAAACAAACTTTTTCTTCAATTTCGATAGACGACACCTGTTTGCCCGCTCCCAGCCTACAACGCCAGCAGCAGCAACAATCACAACAACAACAGCAACAGCAACAACAACACCAAAACGGCCAACACAAGGAAAACGAATACAACGACGACGACGGCGAAGCCGCTACCGCCGCCGCGCAGCTCGCGAAGACGTCCACAGAATATCAATACGCTGCTGATGCTCGTCGTTCTCATGTGCCAACTGCAGCAGTTTGTACGCTCCGGCGGCGGCGACACTGCCGGTGGATTTGGTGGCGGATGCGGTTTCGCCATGGCCGCACCCACCTCCACACCCCATCGAGCAGCAACAGACAATCCGAAAATCCCCCTCAGAGACATATCTGCGAATCGAAAGCGTCTCCAGAAGCGTCAATCCGACACCTTCAATGAGCGTTTCCATCGCGAGCTCAACAGCACTGTCCTGGATTGGAGCAATGGCTGTGGGGGTAACTGGACGGGGGAGGAGACCAGTATGGTGAGGCCCCATAAGCGTTGTGAGCAGCATAAGAAGGTAAGTTAATATTCTAACTCTGCTCATGTTTCGAAAACTGTCTAAGAAACAATCATAATTATTTTGATATAACTGTTTTTAAACTATTTTATATCAGCAATAAAAAATAATATTTATAATTAGATTTCAAGATAATTTTCTCAGTGTATTAACCTGTTTGATTTGCTACTTACAAAATTTACCCATATATTGTCATTTCGTAAACATTTTTATACCCTTTTTATTCCCTTTTTTAAAATTTTTTTTTTTAAAAAGAGAAATAAGATTATTTTGGGTTTGTGAAATGTCCGTCCGTCTGTATGAACGCAGTTTTTTCCACAGTTTTGAAGCTAGAGCATATATACCATAGCTAGTTGATATATACCATAAGCATACAAAGTGTCAATATCTCAATTGCCATGCCCACTTCTGACTCCACAAAGTGGCGAAAAAAAAGAGTATATCGCAGTCGGGTGTATCCGACTGCAACGTTCTTACTTGTTGTATCTCAATTTAACATTCATCTTAAATATTTTCTTGCTTTATTTTTTCAGCTTCTACGAACGCTACAAAACAAAACGGGCCGTGAACAACGGCATTTGCGGAATGAAAACAAACGTCGGAAGACAGTTAACTCGATTATGGCACCGGACACATCCTCCAACCAGGCCATTGACATCTCACAGCGAAATACCTGGAAGGGGCAAAACAACGAATACAGTTTTCTGCCCAGACTCAATACCAGTGCTCAAAAAGTAAGTAGCCAACATTCAATACAATTTCAATTCCAATTCGAATTCGAATTCCATCCAATCGTGAAGTAATCAAATTGATTAGACCCAAGAGCCAAGTGTTCGACACTGGGTCACGTGAGAAGGGACGGGCCATTTCACTGCTCACCGTCATTGCGTAGGTGCAAAAAAAGCGTCACAAGTCAAAAAAGCGCGAGTCAGTCATATGAGTGGGAAAACAGAGTGCCCGTTAACAATATTATTATTGCGAGGGCAATTCAAAGAGTATGAGAAAATTCAAATGATATGAAATTCTACAAAATGGCAGTGCTTTTTAAATCCTGTGGGTAAAAAAGGGGTAATAATGCACTGCAAATGTATGTAACTGGCCAAACTTGGCATGTAGGTTATGGTGGCAGATCAAGCTTACTTTAAAAACTCCCCTGAATGCACTTTATTCCCATCGGATAATAAGCACCACAGTTGTTGGAGAATCTATTGCTCCTTATTCTCAGTAGGTAGATGGTGCATTTTTGTAGGGTGTCTCGTAGTCGGTTGTTTCCTAAACACTTGGCAAAATTCCGTTAATCGTCAAACAATATAATAAATTGATTTTGTTCTGATTTCTGAAATAATAATAAATAATATTGTAATGTTATTGTTGTTATATGAAATTAAATGAATGAAAAAACATATTAAAATATAAATAAAATTACAATTAAAGAAAATTCATAGAAATTGGCAGCGTATGCAAATTGAAATCGCACGCGACTTTTGTTCAATGGCAACCTTGATGAAGTGCAGCTCACGTTATATTAAAGCTGAAACTCGAACACTTAAGCAAGCGAATGTGAGACCCATTTTTGAATGCCCCAGTGGCTAATTCGTTGTGAAAACAAAAGCTCAATTGAGCCAAGTAAACAATGCCAACAACAACAAATAGCAGACACGCGGCTTCAAAATTTTGTTTTGAGTTGGCAACTTAAAATTTGATCGGAATCAAATCGTATATGTATTTATAGTAATAGTTGGAGATCGAAGCCACAGGCAGCTGTCATTGTCTTTGATTTGTGAATCTGATTTCGATATTAATTTGTGAAACATACTCGTTAAATCTTATGATCCGCTAAGTGCCAAACCCGCACACACACGCTAGTCACGCGATATAATAAAAAATATAAACAAAAATAAAAGCAAACAATCGAATTTATAATCGCTTTAACGCGTTCCCGATAGTACCTACATATAGTATATAGTATATAGGCTCTCAAGTAAAAGGTATATTAAATTGTTTGGATAAACAATCACTCTCTCTCTCTCTCTCTCTCTCTGTTTTTTTTTTTCTCTGATTGTCTCTGAGTTGATCTGAACTGTCGATGATGGCTCATTCCTAGGTAACTGCTGTTGCTGGGTTCTAAACATAGACGGCCAATATCATCTTTAATATCATTATCGTGCAATCAATTATCATTCAATTTCAATCTCTCTTTCTCTCTCCTATTGTGTGGTTGCGTGTTTGCTTGTCGTTTATTTGTTTAATAATGGCATAACAATGAATGGCTTTCGAAGAATTTCTCATTGGCGTCACTATAAGCCAGCGCATAGGAAAAAAAAAACACAAAAAACCCTATTCAAAACAGCAAATGCTGCTAATATTAAATAAGTACAAATAACACAAAAACCGCAAAATGATGTTGACCCAAAGCTACGTCAATGGTTGAGATACTCTGTGGCAACCTAAGCGAATATATTGTTATATAGTCATCATGTACACATTTGATACGGTGTTTTTCCATTCCTGTGTTTCTTGTAATATCAATGACGTCTAAGGAATTGGGAGTGTGCCAGCTAATCGAAGCCATAGCTATTTATAGAATTCAACCAAGACAAACTAGTGACATGTGAGTCTAACTTGCGCAAGTAAAATATAAACATAACAATATATGTACTTGTCTACAAACATAAGTAATAAGATTGCTTAAGTCGAGGTGTGTACTTGACTAGCAAATCCCCTGTAGCCAGATATTAAATAGTTTGGCTGGTTTAGTCTGAAAAAATAGTTTCTTTAAAACTTGCACTGTTTTTTTTTAGTAAAAACGAATACAAGTACAGGAAACTTTTAAATAATCGCACTAGTCACAAACGTTAAGTTACAAAAATGGATTATTATACAATGCCTAACTTAATTTAAGGACAAAGAAACTATTGAATATTCAAAAAATGCGCAAAATAAGAATTTAAAACTAAGAAATGCGATTGATTCCAAAAAGTAAGCTAAATCTATTCCACTGTTGGTGCTCATAAGCATTACTATACCCTCTTTATCCACTTGAAACAGCTACAGGGTATTCAAAAGAATAACTTATGCTCAAAACTCATACTTTTTTCATAAGAAGTTGCACGGCCTTTTGACGTCACTGAAGAGCTAACAAGAGAAGAAAACAAAGTCAAAGCATTTCACACATATTTAAAACTGATTGGCGGGTATAGTTGGGGGAAGGGGTGAGCGATATGTTTGAGCAATCTTAACACTCGTATATTGTAAATGACACACACACGCACACAGAGGACAGAAAGACAAAGCAATAGAGAGACAGAGAGATATACTGCGAAGCGCGAGCGTCGTGTGAATCATGCGAATGAGCGCGAATCGTGGATTCCCCCGGCAGCGGCATGAATGAAACGAACGCGACGATAGGCGAAGCAGATGATGACGATGACGACCGACGAGCGACAAAAACAAAAACAACAACGACAACAACGAAGAGCGACGCGTCGCGACGTCACAATCACGCGGCCGCGAAATCAGTTGCGAATCAGAAAGCACAGTTAGGCAGTTGCACGAACGGGGGAGGTGGGGGCGAAACGGTGCGGCGAACAGTGCTCGAATTTTACTTTCAGGCAACGCGTTGTCTGATTGATTTTTTTGGTTATTAATCAGCTAGGCATTGAGTTCACTCAACTTGCAAATAATTCATTGATGGGGCGTTGCCAGGGGTAGTCAGGAGGGCAGGCAAGGAGTACTTGCCAACCGGTTAATGTGGCAAATGTGATTCAATTCAATAGATAATAGAAAAAGAAATTGCAACGTGTATTCCACATACTTATTTTGAGCCAAACCAAAAAAAACATCAACAACAAAAACATTTGTAATTGCAACATAGCATGTATGTATGTATGCATATATGTACATATATACACTCTTATTCGCTTTCGGACCGGTTATCAATTCCAATATCTCATATCTTAAATCTCTCTCTCTCTTTCTTTTTCTTTGCAGTTGCAGCTGCGGCGCGTACATCAGGATCTACAATTCTATGTTGCCGCCTTCAGTTATCTACGCCACACCCAGCTCCACTGGGACTACGAGAATCTGCAAAAGCAGAGCGTGCTCTCCGCCGAGCTGCAGCGCTACCGCAACAGCTCGCGCATTGTGCTCTGCCTCGTCGAGGAGGCAATCAATGCCACCCAGCGACTCTATGCACCCAGTCGGAAGCTGCAGCAACAGCGACAACGCATTGGGCATAGATTACAGCTTGGTCGGATCAAGACTCTGTCCAGGTCAGCAATGGAGGAGCGACTGAAAAAGTTTAAGACGCCGCTGGTGCAGCAGCATAAGCAAGCGGTACTTGCGGCCCTCAATCAGCCGGTGGTTAAGGCACAAGAGCCGCATCTTCTAGATACGCTGTTCGTGAAGGATCAGTACATGAGGTACCTGAAGCAGATGACCCAAGTGCTGGCCAAGCAGCGCAAAACGAACTGCGCTGACTCAAAATCAAATCCAAAGCAAAAGGCACAGCGCACTCAATTACGAGCAAGGCAGCGCCAAGTTGCGTAGTGTTTCAGTAACCAGTTCCAATTCCAGTTCCAGTTCCAGCTCCAGCTCCACCTCTGCTTCAAATTTCATTCAAATGATTGACAAAAATAAGTTGCCTCTATTTATTCGATATATGTATATATAGTATTTATTTTACTCAAAACACAAACTCTCAACGACTATGGCTATGACAAATGCGAATCCAAAATTCATAGCATCCCAGAATATCTGCAACAAAACATACAAGTGCATAACATTAACTATTTATTATCAAACACTACAAACATATAATCAATTTAATTGATTACGTCTAATTAACATTTTTCATTTTATTTATTTATTTTTTTTTGTTTAGTTTTTAGGCCTCATTGTAGTATTTATTTGCAAAACATTCCTCACAACATTCGCTAGTAAAGTAAGCTAAAGATAGGGATAAAGTATACCCTAATTCAACACGACATTTGCCTTGTATTATAATGCTGTGATAATAGTTGATAAAAACAATGCCTATTTTATTTAATTTGCGATCGTATGCATAAGGAAACACAAATATCTCGCCGTTTCGATGAACACAAATTATTTTAAGTCTTCTTTTTAAGTATTTAAACATTCATACATACATATGTAAATATAGTATATGGACCACGTATTTTATTTTTTTTAATAAAATTTATTGTTTCTATTACATTTGTGTTTTTTAACAATTCAATACATTTTACAACATCAATTTGTTGTACAAAACGACATGATACTCAGTTTCTATACCCTAATATTGTCACGAAATGTGTAACGTAAATGGAGACATTTCAGAAAAGAAAAGGGTTGTATATTCGTGATCAAATAAAAACACCTCTACGCGAGGATAAAGTCTAGGGACGATGCATATTAAAGTCACAATACTTCTGAAATCTAGTTTTGGGACGAAGTATTTTCTGATTGATATAAGAAATATTTCAAATAACAAAATTAATTTTGCATACCGCACGTTGCGCAAAAAGATTCAATTCTTTTTACTGTACCTAAGTTACTTTTACAGAGGTTTGGAAACTGTGGGCGTGTCAATTCTAAATGTGGTGGAACAAACGTTTCTTGGGTTAAGATGGGGAACAAAAATCTAAAAAGTTTCCTCAACGCGTTGATCTTGACACTTTGTCTGCCTATGGTATATACCAACATATATACCAAGTTTGGTTGCACTAGCTTCAAAACTGTGGAAAAAACCTGCGTTCATACGGACGGACAGACAGACAGACGGGCGGACAGACATTTCACAAACCCAATATACTCTTTTTTCATTTTTTTTCAAAAAAATAAAAAAAGAGTATAATTATTATTACATAGTTCGGGAAGAAACCCTTTTTATACTTTTTTTTTTAATTTTATTGAAAAAAAATGAGTATATTGGGCTTGTGAAATGTCCGTCCGTCCGTCTATCAATCTGTCTGTATGAGCGCCTTTTTTTTCCACAGTTTTGAAGCTAGAGCAACCAAACTTGGTATATATGTTGATATCTACCATTGGCAGGCAAAGTGTCAAGATCAATTGTCAATTGGTTGCAAAACTTGAAACACTTGACTCAAAATACAATTGTGACGCCCATTTCCGACTCTACTAAGAGTCTAAAAAAAGAGTATATCGCAGTTGGAAGCATCCGACTGCAAATTTAGGAATTACTTGAACAATGAAAAGATCCCAAACATGGAAATCAGTTTAGTTTTGTCAATGTTGAAAATGTAGAAAATGTTGAAGGGTCACACTCGTGCATACTGCATTCAAACACTAAAGACAATGTTTTTCTTGTTTTTTGGCAACGATCCTAACTTACTTTGATGTTATCGAGTTGAAATAACAAAATGTATTTTATTGTTGCAGTGTGTGTGTGGGGGGTCGGTTAACTTTTAATGTGTAGCGCCATATCAATTACAGAAACTCAAAATCCCATTCCCACATTTCATGAGGGCAGCTGCATTGCGCATACGCAGCGTACGCCCGACTGTAATGCTATCAACTTGAGAATGCTAGGCAAGCAAAAGAAATCAAGTCATACATATATATGTATAAATAAGAATGCAGTGACAGGGTATGCACGCTCAATGCAGTCCAATTTAGATTTAGGCACATATCATGTTGTATGCTATATATAGAAACACAAGATTCCCAATACTAAATAAAAAATTGACTAGAATTCATGTACATATGTAATCAATGTTATTATTTCAGACAAGTATATACCTGACCAAACGGCACACACAGGGTATATAGAGTATTAAAGTCAAAACAATTTCATGTCCAACTGCTGGAGATTCTTTTTAATTGAAGCAACAAGTAAATTACGCGGCATTTATAGACTTGTACAAATATTTAACGAGCCATATAAATAATACCACAGTCGCATTGCATTATTGTAGTTGTTGTAGTTGTTGTAGTTGTTGTAGTTGTTGTGGTCATAGATATAGGTTCCCTCTTGACAATTTTTACGACTTCAGTGACAAAGCGACAATAATTGTTTTAGTATGTGTCTTTTAGTCGGCTTATACCCATTGCAAATGGCTAAAGGGGTGTAACTAAATATTCCAAATGTTTGTAACAGGCAAGAGAGGTGTGTTTCGAAACTGTCAGGTAAGCATATTATACATATATTGATCAGTTACAACAGCGCAGTTGATCTGTCAGTCCTTACTATAAATATACATATGTCAGTCTAGATATTCGCTGGGCTCCCAGAGACTACAAGAGCTAAGCATGCAGATTATGATATCAAACAAAATTGATTATTTGGCAAAATATATATATATATATAGCATACAAATTTCAAGATGATCGGTTAAGAAAGTTTTTTGTATGGTTTAATTTATCCAAATTAAAAGTTAATTAATAATATTTATTAACATTTAAATAATATTTTTGTTACATTTTTTATTATAATCATAAAACATACTTACATATGTACATATTTTTCATAAAGTTTTCCAAACGCGAGTACAATGCAGCATACTCAACTAGAGCAGTCTGAGTGACAAATAATTTTTGTGTTGTTATTATTATGATTTTTATACTCTTTCTTTTTTAAATTAAAAAAAAAAAGAAGAGTATATTGGGTTTGTGAAATGTCCGTTCGTCCGCTTGTCTGTCTGCCCGTCTACCTGTCTGCATGAACGCAGTTTTTTTTCCACAGTTTTAGAGCTAGTGCAACCAAACCTATATCTTTCCCAGTTTTACAGCTGGATAGATCATGATTGATCTGACTAAAAAAATTTGACCACGCCCACACATGAGCAAAGTCTGCATCTCCCACACCCCAAATTTTGCAGATTGAATTCTATTGCCCTATTTAATAGATTGGAGAAAAATAATTTTGCCACGCCCACCCCCGCCCTTGCAATCGAGCAAAGTTTTTTTCTCTCAAACCTGTACAACAGGCCCAACCAAATTTAAACTGATGGCAAAACTTGAAAGATTTGAAAGAGTATATCGCAGTCGGGTGCATCCGATTGCAACATTCTTACTTGTTTTTTTTTTTTGGTTTACTTTGATTTTTTTTTTTTTGAGCGCTGGTTCTTTTGGGCTTATCGGGACGGAAGAATCTACGCACACCCTGGACTTGGACCCGACTCGTGGTCTCCACACAGTGTTCGGTGTTTGAGGTTTGTGACAGTGTGCTCCGTGTGCTTAGGGTTTCCTTTTGTGTGTTACTAATGTCTTTCACCTCTTTGTGTGTGATGTGTGTTTGTGTGCTGTGTGGTGTGTGTGTGTGTGTCTGAGTTTTGTCGCGGTTTCCACCAATTGGCCCTGCGTCTGCGTCTGCGCCTGCGTTCGTTTATCTCACACAATCAGCAATTGTCATTAATTTCGGACGCTGTGTACGTGCTCCGATTTGTCTCTTGGACTCTCAGTGGCTGATTCAACAATTTAATATGCAGCAGCAGCGTCTGCAGCCGCCGCCGCCGCCGCCGCCAGTCCAGAGCAGAGACCAGGCCAAGCCAAGTCAGGAGATCATCTCAGTGCCCCTGGGACACTAAAGATGGTTATCGCCTTGATTTTATTGTGGGCCCCGATGCAGCCTCTTACCATCCCCTTGGCTGCCCCTCACTTGAGAGACATGCAACCATGCGCGTAGTTGTTGTTGCATACCATTCACTAAAAAGTGCTGCTCAGGTTGCTCACTCCCCACCCGCCCTCTGCTCACTGTGCTGCCATCTCTCACTCTCTCTATCCCTATTTCTATTACATATTTTTTTCAACCCTTTGACCGATCTTTCTCCCTTTCCTGAAGCGCCGTTTTAATGGACTTTCCGGACAAGTGCACGTAGAGTTCATCTATCTTAAGTTTTGATGGGTTTTTACGAGCGTATTTATGCGATGGCCTTTATTAAATTGAAAATTATGTCTTTCAATGAGAAATGTCTAAATTGTTGGTCTGCCTTCAGATTTGTGGAACCTTTCTGGGCATGTGTGTTCCTCAATGAACTTGCGCCTGGGTCTTGCGACTGCGACTGGAACTGATTTAATCTAAATGTTTATTTGGTTTCTTTTTAGTTTATATACATATACATGTGTATATACATACATGCTTATACTATATGTATATGTATACATATATTGTTGTTGCTGTTTTGCCGGTGGTCACGTGCAGCTTTTCATAAAACTGTAGTTTCTTTTGTATATGTGTTTTTTTTTTTCAGTGACAATTAATTAAAAATATCTTATTTCGTTGTGTTTTTTTACTCCCTATTCCCATTAAAAATGGGAAAAAGGGAGTTATAAACTACTGCAAATGTATGTAGTAGACAGAAGGAGGCATTTCCGACTATATAAACTATACATATTCTTACTAACTAACGAACTAGCCATGTCCGTCTGTCAGTCTGTCCGTATGAACACACAGATTTCGAAGACTAGAAGAGCTAAAGACACCAAACTTGACATATATGGAGGTTCCTGTATACCATACGCAGATCAAGTTTATTTCAAATTTCACAATATTAAAGATATAGCTATGTTTAATCAATGATAACACCAAATTTAGAAACTATTGCCCACGCCTTAGCAGGCAGAAGCAACAGTTTGATATGCACTGACCAAGTGCCAAGTGCGCTGCTTACTTGTGTTGCCGCTGAACTGCTTGAAGTGCAAGTTGGGAGCAGGGTGTCTTGTAGTCGGGCACACTCGACTAGAGAATTCTTACTTGTTTTGTTGGTATTTGTTGCTTTTTTTTTCCTTTTTGAGTTTACTTGTTTTTATATTTTTGAGTTATGTTTTCCGCTGCAGATTTATAGATAATGGCGTTACATTTATGGGCCTTAAATGCGACTAAGCCAACAAAAACCCAAACAACAACAAAGTCAAAACCAAGCGCATTTCGCCCACTAAAAGTGTCCCCCCATTCAACTTGAAAGCAAAAAATTCCATTCGAGTTTTGTTTACTAGTCAAAAACCGTTCAACACAGCCTCCCTTCAAATTTCCCTTGGCCCACATCATTTATTTTTCCCTTCTCTCAGTAAAATAAATTGCAAAACCTTGTTTCTTGTTTCGTTTGTTGTTCTTGTTTTTGTTAATGTTTGGTTTTTTTTACAATCTCACGACAAATACATTGAAAGTGTCGAAGTCAGCATCTGACACTTCTTGGACGCCCTGGGAATAGGTGTTGAAATCTCTCAATTTGTGCGCAAACTCAGCAGTTTTTTCTTTCACAGAATCAAATATAAATAAAAAAAAAAATACCCTCATCGCAGCTGTGAAGCAATCAAATCAAAGATTCAGCATTCAAAACGTTCTTTTTGTGTTGATACATATCATTAATGTTAATATTGCGACGTCAATTGAGTTTTATCTTTAAAGACAGCATTATGCTGACATTGCCAATTAAATGCTATTAGATTGGTATACCTAAGTGGCTGCCTTATTCAAGACATTATTCAATTAATTTAATTAATAAATATAAACAAAGATTTAAATGACTTTTCTCAAATATTATAAAACTTAAGAATATCTTAGCTGTATCTTAAATAAAGTCGGTGAGCCACATGGAATTCCTTTATAAAAATTAGAAGTAACATGAATGCAGAATTTCGAATAGAAATAGGTCAAGAAATCCTTAATAAAGACAAATACAAATATTGAGCATTAACAAACATTAATTGGTAAATATTTCTATTTGTTATGTTGATTACAACTAATTCAGGGGTGTACTCGGAAAACTCTAAAGATTTTAGCTTCGGTTGGATTGAAAAACACTCATTTTTCGAAACAACAATGAATAACAAAAACAGTTTAATACGCAGCATGGCTGTGTCCGTAGGAATGTCAGCACACCAAAGTAGCTGTCTTACATTTTTGAATTTTTATGTACTTTCATTAAAACATAAATAAATTAACTATTCAATGGAACAAAACACCGATGATTTTCAATTTAATTTAAAGTAGGTATAGAACTCAATGTTTGGTTGCATTGCGCTGACTATTTTACCAGAGATTTGTCTAGAGATTTAGTAAAATGCAAAATTTATAAAGGATTCTAATAAATGGTTTAAAACATTTCATGCACATTACTCATAATTTTGTTTATAGTAATAAGATTGCTTTTACTAAAAAACAATTTTTTAGTTGTGTATTTGCCGAAAACTCTTGAGAAAACACGGGAGTTTTTAAAACAATCAAAAACGCTTTTCGTAACACCTACGGATTGGAATTCGGTTGGAATCCGCTTGCTTTGTTTTCCGTAATATCCCTGATTATATATTTTTAATAACATAGGAGCATTTCCGCCAGAAAGTCCACCAGCACCGAAAATTGCAAAGTCATAATATTACTTCAGAATTAACTATTACTTCAGAATTATATGCTTAAATACGCCCTGTAACGTTACGCCACATACTAAGAGTAATAAAAAATAAAATATAAAACATTTTTAAAATTTTATAACTTGCAAAACAAACTTGTATTATTTCAAATCGTGATGAAAAAGTTTTGTACAATAAGTCTGTGACAATTCGCAGAGTTTTGCAATTTTGTAATCCAAGCCAAAACCCACTTCCGTTTTTTGTAACGTTACGCCACACTCATTTTTGATATTTATTCGTACAAATGTCATGTTACGCCACTATGGAATTGCCCATATGGTAATTATGTTTACCTATTTAATTAAAGCAATTGAAATGATATACATAAATAGCTTCAGCCTATGACTTCACACTTTTCAAAATTTATCTATAAAACAGCAACGTCAGAAAATTTCAAAGAATTCACCAAAAAATTGAATATTTCAGCGAGAGTGCCAAAGTAATTGGGATTTATGTTTATAAAATGTTGTTTTGCGACGACTTATAAGCTTACAGTCAAATTTTGAAACTTTGCCATTGAAAATCAAAGCAAACGCCGATCCGATTGCCTGCCGCCCAGAGCCGTGGAGTTTTTGTGGGCTATGGGCCAGGAAGTGGGCCGTGTCCTATCTAAGGAATGGGCCCCGTCTATGCGGCGCCTAGGCCCATATAAATTACGCTCACTTAACAATGCAGATCACTCAGAGCGTTTTGGGTTATTGTGTGCAGTTTTCCGCTTAATAATGTCAAAGGTGTTTCAATTGCAAAACAATATTGGGCAGTTGGTTTTAGCCCTAACACCATTGTCCTGCGAGCAGCAGCGGCAGCAACAAGATAAAGTGACAAAAATTATGAAAGAATTTAGAGAGGACACGAATGAACATCAAAGGTGACGCGCCCACTTCAAAAAAAAAAAAAAAAAAAATCCAAAACGACAATTGCATTTAATTCTATTGAGAGCGCACAAAAGGACACGGCCCTTGGGCAAGGACAGCTGAGAGTGCAGCGGACAGGATAGGACAGGGTAAGACGGAACGGGACGGTTCGGTACAGAATGGGACAATAAAGTGATCAATACCAGAAAAATGTGTTTTAATTGTCAATGAATGCAGAATGTGAATATCGGACCCTTGACCTTTTGCGGCTGCCCAGCGAGTTGCTGTTGCTCTTGTTGGTCTTCTTAATGTTGTTGCATGCAGTTTCAGTGCTGTGCTACAATGGTGAAATAAATTGCCCACCACCCAGGTGAGGGGCATGCTCGACCTAAGCACCTATAAATTTCTCGACTTGTACGTGTTTGGGAGTACATATGTTACCAAACTCTATGTGTGTGTGTGTGTGTTTGTGTTTGTGTGTGCGTGTGAGACAATGCATGGACTCAGTATAATTAATGGCCAGGTTGGCGCCAGCCTCTTAAACAACGACAACGACGAGAACGAGAACGATCGAGAATGCACAGAACTGCAGCCTGTGAACCAAACTGAACCGAACTTTGCATTAAGTGTATTTGAGTATTTTGTTAGTGTTTTCAGTGTCATATTTGAAAAGCCTGCAGTTGAAAATTGATGAACGTGCGCGCTCCCTATTTCTTGACATCCTTACGAGAGCCGCCTTATCACAAGTTTGCATCAAGGCGCAAACAAATAGCAAGGTTGGAGTTAGCCAATCGGTCAAACAGTCGAACAGTCAAAAGCAATCAGTCAATGGGAACACACACACGTTGCGTTTGCTCCCTGCTAAAGAAAGCAAGAGGGAGAGAGATATGGGAAAGAACGTGCCTCACAAGTAGTTGTACAAATAACAAATTACAATCCTTTTGATGATGAGTTGAGAGAAGGTGCGGACAACTTCACAAACGAATGCGATGCACAAATATTTGCCATTTGCATTGGGACAAACACAACAACAATTGGAATGTGGTGTTATCTTATGATCTTGTTGGCTTGTTGTTAACTTGGCTTAACCAGTTACCCAAGAGTGACAAGAGCGTGTCCTGGCACAGTTCAATAAACTGTCGCTACAGATGTCAGCCCGAACTAGCCCGAACCAGTCCTTAAATGGGCATTAAAATGCAAGTGCAAGTGCAAGGATGGCAATGTTCCATTATAACAATGATCGCTTTAAGTCGACTGCACAATGAGCTACACATTATTAATTAAGAACCTAAACAATTTTTTAAATTGTTTTTATATGCATATATTTTTTTAAATAAAACGATCAGAAATTAATTAATTACTTATTTTGTATTGCAATAAAAAATGTTATTTTCTTCTCTTTAACCAAAAATTTTCAATTTAATATTTGTTATGTTATTACTGTTTTGCAATTTCCGTAAATTACAGTACGTTGTAATTTGTACATATGTGCTTTTGTAGTCGAGAGCTACAATTCGTACAAATTTGGATATGTACTCGTACTTATTAAAGCCAACGCAATTGTCCATATGTTCTGCCCTTAAGTGGGCAATTTGATTAACAAATGTTAAGGCCAAGGCAAGCAGACAAGTTGCGTAGACCAGGCCAAGTCTGGATGGAGTCTGTTAAAGTCTAAAGACTTAAGTCTGTCTGTGGCAAGAGAAGACGATGGCACAAATAGACTAATTGCCCGCGACTAATAAGACATCGTTCTCATTCAATTAAAATATCCATATCTAGTACAATTAGTCAACGACGAATGTCCACATTGCTGAGACTCATTAAACTTGCACGAATTATTGCACGCACTTTGTCATACATTTTAATTTCACTTGCTGTGCAGACGATGCCAAGCCAGGCCAAGAAAAGCCAGACTAAGACAAATGAAATGGAGCCAATACTAATATTACTAGTACTAATACTAATACTAATACTTATACTAATACTAATACTAATACTAATACTAATACTAATACTAATACTAATACTAATACTAATACTAATACTAATACTAATACTAATACTAATACTAATACTAATACTAATACTAATACTAATACTAATACTAATACTAATACTAATACTAATACTAATACTAATACTAATACTAATACTAATACTAATACTAATACTAATACTAATACTAATACTAATACTAATACTAATACTAATACTAATACTAATACTAATACTAATACTAATACTAATACTAATACTAATACTAATACTAATACTAATACTAATACTAATACTAATACTAATACTAATACTAATACTAATACTAATACTAATACTAATACTAATACTAATACTAATACTAATACTAATACTAATACTAATACTAATACTAATACTAATACTAATACTAATACTAATACTAATACTAATACTAATACTAATACTAATACTAATACTAATACTAATACTAATACTAATACTAATACTAATACTAATACTAATACTAATACTAATACTAATACTAATACTAATACTAATACTAATACTAATACTAATACTAATACTAATACTAATACTAATACTAATGCTAATACTAATACTAATACTAATGCTAAAGCCAGACTCATTTCAGGCCAAGCCAAGATCAAGACCAACTCCAAGACGATCTGCAAGCTAAACGAGGTTATAACTAAATCGCAATTTCACACAGAGCTGGTCAGCAACCAGACACTTGTTGTCAGTTGGTAGTTGTTGCAACTTGCAAGTTCGCAGTAAACAGCTGTAAGCAGCAGCGTCTAGCAAAAGCAGTAAGCGTAGCTGAACGGAACTGAGCTGAGCTGGATATCTCTGTGGCAGCGTGCTCTCCACACACATTAGCAATTAAGCTCATTACACTTAATTTCAGAAAGCTAGGAGTGCATAAAGATTCCCAACTGCGGACCATCTTGTGCAACAGCCGCAAGTTGCATAACTTCTCGCGGCCTCATAGGCGGCGGTGTGATGTTGTACTAGCGAGAGTTAAGCTCTCGTCCGATTGGCTCCAAACTCATTTTTAAAGCTTTTATTAGGACATTCCATATAAACTATATTAACTGGTTGCATCAATTTTAAATTCTCCGAAATTATTTTAAGAAGTGCGGGATGGGCGGAAGTTGTGCATGTCGGAACCCGTGAATAGTATAGAAGAGCGAGCGAATGCCGACGGTGACATATCATTTTTAATTTGAAAACACCTGATGCACCTGACTGCGATATACCCTTCTTTCGCTCCTTGCGGAGTCAGAAGTGGGCGTGGCAATTGTGTTTTTGCTTAAATCTTTCAAGTGTTGTCATCAATTTAAGTTTAGTTGGGCCCCTTCGACAGGTTTGGGAGAAACAAACTTTGCTGGATTGCAAGGGCGGATGAACGGATGGACGGAGGGACGGACGGACGGACGGACGGATGGACGTTTCATAAACCCAATATACTAATTTTTCTTCTTTTTTTTTTCAAAAAAAATTAAAAGAAGAGTGTAAAAACTAGTATTTGATTAATTTTATAATTTTTATTTCGCTTTGGATGTCTGCCACTGATTACAAAATGACATTGCGCTTCTGAGAAGTTTCTTTTATTGACTTTATAGAGTCCGCAACTCCATTGCTTATTATATTCCCATGTCCAAGCAACTCCTCCTTTCTGTCCGCCCAACCGACCATCAAAGCTGGTTCCACTGCCTCCGATCAAACTTTCCTCTTCTTTTGTACACTCTTTCCATTATCCACTGATTAAAAATAAATCATTGATAATAAAATATAATAAAATAGCTCATATGACTTTTGCAAATTGTGTGTTTGTTTCCTGTTGTTTTTGTTATTTGATTTCAAAATTTTTTCCGCCTTTCATTTGTTTAGTGATAGAACATGGAAAAAGCTGAAGTTTACCACATTTTTCAAATATTTCATCGTATTTGTGTTTTTCAACATTGGCAGAATTTCCGCCCCAACTCTCGGGGCAAGTCTCGAGGCGTCTCTATTTCAAACTCATCTGTCATTATTTTGTATGAGCTGGGTCGATAAAATGAAACGCAACTAGACCTTTTTGCTTGAGGCGAAGTTGGGGCGGCAATGTAAATAGACTATAAAACTAATATGGAGATGGAATGCACTATTGCAAAAATTACAAGAAAATGTTGATGGAATTAGAAAGTACCAATCTATGTTGAAACATTTCAACCACTGTGCTCCGTTTCAGTTTCGGTCTTAGGTTAGCTTGGTCTTGATCTTGGTCTTGGTCTCTGTCTAGTATTGGACAGATTGTAGTTGTTGTAGTTGCTGCTGTTGTTTTTATAACAGTGCCTCGCTGGCTTGTGTCTTTATATGCACTGGCCGCCGCGAGGATCACGAGCATGCAGAGCAAGTGAATTATTGCCGTCTCATTATGTGCGATGAGTTATGTATAGCGTATTGCTTTCGTCGTCAGGCCAAAGCCTCGTCAACATCGCCGCCGTCATCGTCTTCGTCATCATCGCCATCACTGACGCTCGTAGTGCTCATGTATCTGCATTGTAACAACCAAACATTCACACAGAAAGCCTGGCCAGACCAGGGCAGGCAGACATACGAGCAACCATCTGTCAGTACCAGTAACAGGCGAAGACTGAGACTGAAACTGCAACTAAGACTCCATCTCCATCCAAGACTCAGTCCATGACTCCGTCGAAGAATGTAGTGTGATGGTCGCCTAAATCAAGCGTACTTAGCGAATGATTTACATTCCAAAAGACAGCAAACACACTGTTTTGCGGTATGTGATGTTATGCGAGCAGCAGCAGCAGCAGCAGCAACCACAACAACTACAACAACAACAATAGCAACAATCACTAAAAATCAAGCAACACGCACACGCATGCGTATAAGCTGAGTTGTGCGTGCGTGTGTGTGTTTGTGTGTGTGTGTGTGTGTGTGTGCACCGCAACGCTTCCAGCAGCAGTGAACTCTGAACATATTACAAGCCCAGCGAAACTTAAGATCACCTACACTTCAAATCATTTCAAGCAAAAACTTTATAATCTTTAGTAAAGTTTCTTTACTTTGTATTTTTGGGTAGTTAACAACATGAATGACACATTTGGTTGCTCTAGCTTAAAAACTCTGGAACTAAATTGCGCTTATACGGACGGACAGAGGACGCATTAAAATATAATCAAATATTTTAAATTCAACGCGTTATAAATTTTGCTTCCTTTTCTTACACTTCACAATAAATTTTAATTTCTCTACTTAGTAGTAAATTTACTAAAACTGAAATATGAATCAAATTTTTCAAACCATAATTTTCAGCAGATTTGAGTAAATGTTTGTATTAGCAAGGAAATTATCAAATAAAACTTAATAAATCAAGCAAAAGCCTTTAAAATTTAAAAACAATTTTTCAAATAACATACATGCTTATTTTTATAGAACTGACAATGAAATTAAAATTATTAAATCAGCTGATCAAATTGGAACTCTTCTACAACCGAAGCGTTCTAATTTGCGAGCGACCACTTTATACTATTTTTACTCCCTGTTCTCATTAAAAATGGGAAAGAGGGAGTTATAAAGTACTGCAAATGTGCGACGATATAAACTATAAATATACTTGATGAGCATCAACAGCCGAGACGGACTAGCCATGTCCGTCTGTCCGTATGAACACACAGATTTCGGAGACTATAGGAGCTAGAGACACCAAACTTGGATGTCGGATTGTAGCTTTTTAGGTCTAATTTAACTCTGCAAATAGAACATATTATCGATATATTAACAATAAGTAACAATCTGTCACTTTCCGCTCATATTGAAAATAATGATACATTAGAGGTCCGTAATCACGAAAATAATTTTTTTTTGTTTTTTATGAGTTTTTTTTATTTAATTTTCAAAGTTTTTCTTTTTTCCAGCTAGATTTTTTTTGGTGTGAGTTCAAACATATCACTATAACTTGCGTATTGCATTACCGATTTTAACAAAACGATACTCCAACTTAAAGTCAATATATGGACCTACAACTAAGTCTCCCACATTGTGTCCAAAACTAAGAAAACATTTTTTTTTAGAAAAATTTTTAGTTGTATCTCAATTTGAAAATTCTAGGAAAAGTCGAAAAAAGGAGTTGCCTTCAGTTTTCATTTAACATAGAGATTGATGCATAAGGTTTTGAAAAACTTGACAAATGCTAGTTTTATTATACTTTACATAATTCAGCCAAATTTCATCAAAATCGGACCACTATAGCTGCCATAGGAACGATTGGTAAAAAAAATTTAAGAAAAGAGTCTAAAAAGTTGTAAAAATATAAAAGCAGCATATTTTTTGAACCTTTTCGATATTAAAATCGATTATATCGAAATTTAAATCGGTACTTCGAAGAAGAATGTCAATCGAAATGTATTTTCCATTAAACTTCATCTATAATTATAATTAGAGAAAGATTAAGTTATACCATATTGAGCTTGAATGAATCGGTCGTAACTAAGGACATCTATCTCTTTGGTAATGCTCAAAGTATTGGCTCAGAAAAGCCATCCACAGCTATGAGTTGCCTAGTTGTAGATGTTTATAGCCAATCAATATGCCATGGGAAACGCACTGTGGGGCAAGCGATAATAAGCAGCAAGCAGCACTACCAAAGATACGGCGGCATCTTCGACGCAGTTTCCGTCAACGTCAACGTTGACGTTGCCGCTGCTTCTGCTGCTGCTCTTGCAGCAACACATAGTCGCTTCGGACGCTTCGTCGCATAAATATCACCAGCAATTACTCAGTCATAAGTTTGCTGCCTGCTCGTTTGCTGTCATGACATGAGTAACTTTGCTCGACGCTCAACGCTCACTTTATAAGGTAAGGCAGGGTAAGGCAAGGTAAGAGGCCGGCCTCAGCCTCCGTCGAGTCGTCTTGGCCAGTTGCTGGCATTGTCTGGCAGTGCGATGCGCCTGCGCCAAGTGGAGAGCTTGCAGCTCCTTTAATGCCAGCCGCCTTCGTCTTTGCCACCTCTGCCCCTGTCCCTATCTCCAGTCGCTCTGTGCGCCCAAGTTTGCCGCTGGGCACAGCAGCCGACATGGAGATGTGTGTCTGGAACTGGAGCTGATGCTGAAGCTGGAGCTGGGTCTGTGTGCTGGCTTTGGTGTTGGCTTGGCAAATTTTAACAACTTTTATAAACAGCTCGTTGTGCCGGCAACTGGGCGGTAATTTGTTAAAGCTTCCTTACTTTTCAACACTCGAAACAAGCCGCAGCAACACTGACCTCTATGGAGTCTCAGACTTGAACTAAGGACGCACCCAAGAAGCGAAGCATCTGCAACTGCATCTGCATCTGCGCAAGCGCACATTCTAATTGTGCCCCTTGACTGAGACTGAGACTCTGCCTCTTGTCTTTAGATCCTTGCGCATGCGCCATGAAGGCTCTGCTTTGGCTGCTACTTTGTCTTCCGGCGCGCCTGATGATAAATTTACGTGGCCATCCATCTAAGCGCGGTCAGCAGCAGCATGATAATCAAGCCCCGATCATCATCATTATCATCATCATCATCATCATCATGTGCAGCAGCAACAGCGCCCTGGCTAAGTAGGTCCGCCGTCATTCATAACACACACCAACACTCACACTCCCATGGACATAAGCACTTGCTTCCTCAACACAAATCAACAGGATGACGGAGCTGACACCAGGCCTCAGTCTGATACTGAGTTTGAGTTCGAGGCGAGACGCAATGCACAGTGATTACAAATTAAATATGCTCAGATCGATTTAATATATAACAATTGTGCTACTAGTATGGATTAACTTTAGTTTTCTTAAATTATGGGTATCAAGATCTTGACACTTTGTCTGCTTAGGGTATATATCAACATGTATATTAAGTTTGGTTGCTCAAGCTCTAAAACTGTGGAAAAAACTGAGTTCATACAGATAGACGGACGCAATACACTCTTTTTTCTTTCTTTTCAAAAAAATTAAAATAAAGAGCACAAAAAACATTTTAATAGAAGACTTGGATACCTTCGTAGGGCTTTCAGCATTCCATTTTATTTTAAATTAAGTTGAATGAATCAAGTTCGTTAAAATGCTATAAAGTTAATCGTGAAGTTAACTTGTACAGTGCCTGTCAAACTGTTGTTTCTGCCTGCTGAGTCGGGGGGAACTAGATTCGTCGATAACATTGATGTTTCTTACCCGATCGCAACGAAATTTACGCAACTGATAAACATTGATAAAACAAATATGCATACCAAAGATATGTCTTTAAAATTGTGGCTGTGGGAGCTTTTTGAAAATTGCGGAGGTGCGTGGGGGTGTATCCGAAATTTGAAACAAAACTTGATCTGCGTATGGTATACAGGAACCTGCATGCCAAGTTTGGTGTCTCTAGATCGACGCGTTCATACAGACGGACGGACTGACGGATGGACGGACAGACAGACGGACATGGCTATATCGACTCGGCTGTTGATGCTCCTCAAGAATATATATAGTTTATATAGTAGGAAATTCCTCCTTCTGCCTGTTACAAACATTTGCAGTACTTTATAACTCCCTCTTTCCTATTTTTAATGGGAACAGGGAGTAAAAAACAACTCTTTTGAGTTTTATTCCTGCCAACCTAATCTATTTATATTAAAACAAGGAAGAACGTTGCAGTCGGCATTTCCTGACTTCGAAATACTCTGTTTTCTGTACGTTTAAAATATTAAATTTTTGTTAAGACTACTTATATACTTATAAACTGTCTTTTAACTTAGGTAAAGTGAGTTTGAGTATAATAAAACTAGCATTTGCCAAGTTTGGTTGACATATCTTGAAAAACAAAGAACTTTTTCATACAAAAACTACATTTTCCTAACAAACAAAAAAAAAATTATTTCGTGATTAGTTGCCCCAACTGTATCAAAAAAAGGCATTTTAAGCTCTATTGCATTTTAGGTGTTACATAGTGGAATTAATGGGAAAATGGAAAGTGTACAAATGAACTCTGCTCTTAATACCCATTTTAGTCTAATTTTTGAAATGATTTATTTATTAACATAGTTAATATGCTTATGCACACTATCGCAACTAATATCGCTTCATAAAATTATTCTATATCGATGGCAAACCTGTATTCCTTCGTGGCTTCCTATAATGTGATTGGGTTATATTGTAAATAATATTTATTTGCCCAAAGAACTGCCACACACACATTGTCGACATGTGGAAAATGTCGATTAAATCTTAGTTATACTTATGCTAATTGATATTTTATATTATTTAAATGTAGTGTAGCTTAGATTTTTGTTAGATGCTTAGCATCTTTAGCTAACATTTTCAACAGGCTTTGCACACTGTGCGAAGAAACGCGAGGTTGACTGTAAATGCAAGAGTGCCGGTGGCGTTTTAGCAGCACGTTGTTTTCGTTTAAGTTGCCAAGCCCAAACCCAAACACAAACCCAAGTCTGAGTCCCTGTCGAAGCAGAAGTCGAAGTCCTAGTCCTCAATCTTGAGGTTCGAGACGCGCCTTAGTACTGACTCAATGAAAATGTTAAGCATCTTTCACTAACATTAATTTTTTATTTATTTATAGCTTTATTTTATTTATGTATTTGCTTTGTGGCCCAGCAGCATCACCAGAGCACCAGCTCAGTGTCAGCAACGAGCACTTGCCCGTAGGAGCTGACCCTGATTACCAACGGTTTAACAATGCGACAATTCACGTCACGGGACAAGCCATCTCTTGTGACTAACCCGTACAGTAGTTTAACTATGACGTAGCCATGAGCCTATATACATATATAGTCCACTGAGGTCCAGCTCTAAAAGTGGCTAATTTGATAAGCAGACTCTTATTAATGACGTCGTCGTCGTCGTTGTTGTTATTACTGTTGTTGTCGCACTTACAGTTGCTGAGTCAACAACCACCAGCAAGTTACCCTAGTTGTTGTTGCTGTTGTTCGAACCTCGTCGTCATGTGTGCGTTTTTTTATTTTTTGTTTTCAAAAAATTCAATGAATTGATCATAAAATTGCGAGAAACTCTGGCGTTTTTCTCAGAAAAATTAACTGCCCGAGTGAGCTTGATATTGTTGCTGTTGTTGTCGTTGTTCTTGTTGTTTATTCATTTACTGGTTGGCAAAGGGCGCGTTCCAGGCACTTCAATAATGTGGCCCAGACATTTTTTTGGCCAACAAAATATTTGTTTTATATAAAAACATGCAATGGCCTTGTGTCTTATAGCCGAAGGTGAAGGCACTTAAGAATTGGTCAATTTATACTAAGGCAAATTAAATTAATATTTTGTAAGACATCTCAATAAAAGCTGACAACATTTTCACTTATAATATGAAAGGAGATCAACTTTTCTATCGAAGATTGGCTTCTTTGCAACAGAGGCATCATTTCTATGGATGGGCTGAGAGTTTCTCTCGGATATTATTATTCTCAACACATAACTAACGTTTTTCAAGGTAGCTCCACTGTCACATTAGGTTAAAGGCCTGTATCCAGCATTATGGAAAATTCCTGGCAGCAATTTTCTAGTTATTCCTTGTGTGTGTGGAACATAACTAAAACTGTGTGACCATGCATGATGAATCAGCTGTGTTTTGTAAACAACGTCAATGGTTACAGTTCAACTAAATTAAAAAACTAAAAAAATGAACTCTGACGATTAAGTGGTTGTGTGGGCGACGGCATATATTGTTGGAAAACAAAGCGGAGGAAGTTTTCATCTCTCTTTTTGGTCCCTGCTTAAAAGTATCGATACAATCGATGTTCTGAAACCTCTCGCTTAGATATATATTTATAAACTTAAGCAGAAACAAGCCATTTTCCTTAAATATAAATTGGCAATGATTTTTTGTCGCAGTTGAATTGAAATACAAAGTGATTCAATGAATTGCAAGTTCGCTACACTTTGCTTTTGTTAATAACTAAAATACTATTAAATGTTTTTTGGATTTAGTACAACAACAGTTCTTATAAGCAGCCGAACAACCACAGAAGCTATAGAACAGCTGTATGCTAAATCAACCGACTTGCGAAATCCATTATATTGGGGGCAATTCCGTTGAGTCAAATCCAAAACAAGTAAGAACGTTGCAGTCGGATGCACCCGACTGCGATATACTCTTTTTTAGCCTCTTTGCGGAGATCTTGACACTTTGTCTGCCTATGGTATATACCAACATGTATACCAAGTTTGGTTGCTCTAGCTTCAAAACTGTGGAAAAAACCTGCGTTCATACGGACAGACGGACGGACAGACGGACATTTCACAAACCCAATATACTCTTTTTTCTTTTTTAATAAAAAAAATTAAAAAAGAGTATAAATAGACTGTTGAAAAAAAAGCGAAACTCTTGCAGAAATCAAGAAATGACGACTTATAAGACATTTATTTTTTTAAAACGCCCATATATGTATGCAAATTTAAACGCAAGTATTTTATGGCTTTATAAAATATTATATTTTGCCAAATGGGTCAGCAGATAGCAAATCAAATATACCTGACTGACATATAGTATTTGCTGAAGCAGACATTCCAATATGTCCAATAATTCCTTATCTAATCATCAGTACTCATATGACAGTCACAGGTTTGTACTGCCTGTATTCCTTAATCCAGTTATTCTGAGAATTTTTAACATGTTACACGACAAGTAAATCTAAAATAGAAATCTATATGATACTAGCTTCAACAAGCGACTTTGCTCAGCTACTATGATAAGCTCATTGACGATTATACCCGTGGTTCTGCTCGCCCGACTAAGTATTTCACCCTGAACACCATTTTCCGCCCGTCGGCCAAGATATTCCCAACCTTAGCCCACACGCGTAACAGTTTATTTAGGCAGAGCTTTGAAACTGAGTTTGAATCCAAAAAAAACAGCAAAGTTTCCTTTTGCACTGAAATTACACCGCCTTACTCCTATTTTCTGCAACAAGGGGCCCGACAAACACTAAATACATTTTCGAACATTTTTGAGGGACAGTATTGCCATTAAAATGCCTTGATCAACATCAACAGCCGAGACGAACAAGTCATGTCCGTCTGTCCGTCCGTCCGTACGAACACACAGATCTCGGAGACTATAAGAGCTAGAAATACCAAACTAGGCATGCAGGTTCTTGTATACCATACGCAGATCAAGTTTATTTCAAATTTTGTAAAAATTGGCGAAATTCTGATACTCTTTTCTAAATTTTTTTAAAAAATTTTTGTCCGTCCGTTCATCTGTCTGTATGAACGCAGTCTTTTCAATTGTTCACAGACACAATGTCTAACTACAGCCACAACTTTTGTTCCAAAAAAGAAAATCACACTTTGTTCCGCTATCAGCTGATA
Source organism: Hirtodrosophila cameraria (assembly GCA_949708635.1). Taxonomy (NCBI): domain Eukaryota; kingdom Metazoa; phylum Arthropoda; class Insecta; order Diptera; family Drosophilidae; genus Hirtodrosophila; species Hirtodrosophila cameraria. Next base: position 18,366,174 of record OX453090.1, on the reverse strand, counting down.
AAATTAGATCATTCATACATATATGTGTTTATATTGATTTATAAACCTATGTATATAGGAAAAGTGGCTGATAACCGCCTGATCTATACTTATTTCCCCCTCCCGAAACTGTGGCACTTCCGCAGCTCTTAGCACAAAAAGTTAACCTTAAAGAGCGAAAGAGAAAAAAGTGTGTGTGTGTGTGTTTGAGAGAGACCTTTAAAGATCTGTTGGTAGTGCTTGGGGGAGGGGGGAGTACAAGCCAATTGCTTACACAAGCAAACCATTTGAACCGTTTTTAATTTCGTTTGCTTTGCCTAAAGTCTGTTTATTTTATTTTTTTCTTCTATGTTTTTGGACTTTTGGACTCCATATGAAAACGAAGACGAACGTTGAGTTTTTATGATGGGAAACGTTTTGTCTTGAGTAGTTGTGGTTGTTGTTGCTGCTTAAATTATGTGAATGTGGCAACAATAGCTCTTGGACATTTCCAGTGTTAACTTTGTTAGTGGGCAAACATACAGACCCCAGACTCAGACTCGAGCTAAATGTATATAAATGTATGTATATGTATATGTATATGTATATGTATATGTATATGTATATGTATATGTATATGTATATGTATATGTATATGTATATGTATATGTATATGTATATGTATATGTATATGTATATGTATATGTATATGTATATGTATATGTATATGTATATGTATATGTATATGTATATGTATATGTATATGTATATGTATATGTATATGTATATGTATATGTATATGTATATGTATATGTATATGTATATGTATATGTATATGTATATGTATATGTATATGTATATGTATATGTATATGTATATGTATATGTATATGTATATGTATATGTATATGTATATGTATATGTATATGTATATGTATATGTATATGTATATGTATATGTATATGTATATGTATATGTATATGTATATGTATATGTATATGTATATGTATATGTATATGTATATGTATATGTATATGTATATGTATATGTATATGTATATGTATATGTATATGTATATGTATATGTATATGTATATGTATATGTTCATGTTTATGTATATGTACATATATGTTTATGTCTGGGCCGCCTCAAGAAGCGGGCTCTAAAGCTGTAAAGAGCCATGAATGGTTCAATGCTTGTTGTTGTTGGTATTTTGTTGTTTTATTTTGTTTTGTTTTGCCTAATGACAAAGACTAATATTTTCTTCCTGTGACATATCTCTTTCATGCATTGAAATTGACTTCGGATATATTGGCAGCGCTGTTAGCGTCAGCATCGCTGTTGCCGCTCCATTTACAGACGTTGTCGTCATTGTCGTTGCAGCATTTTATGGAAATTATTTGTTGCATTGCGCTGCTAATGTGTTAAAACAATATGCCCAGGCCGCCTGCACATTTGCTTTGCTTCTTTTGTGTGGCACAAATAAAATGTGGAAATATTTACACAAGCGGCGGCGGCAACGGCAACGACAGCGTCTGCGTCGAAGTCGGCGTCGGCAACGCCAGCTGTGCGCGGCACGCCCCAGCCGCCCCTGTGTCTTACTCTTAGCTCAATTTGCAAGGCAACGACAAAATGTCTAAAGTGTCGTCGTCTCTAGGACCACCCAGACAAGCAGCAACAGCAGCCACAGCAAAAAAAACCTTCCCAGACCGACTGACAGACAAACAGGCGAACAGACAGTGCCCTCAAAAGTCGCTCAGCTCTGTCAGGTTTTATCAACTGCTCAATACATCAATAACTAAACTCCCACTGCGCCAGGTGTCTCTTCATCTTAAACATTGTTGACCATTGCTAATCGCCCAAATTGAATTGTTGCCCTTTATGCGAAATTTGTTTGTTTTAGCCAGGTGGCTAATATGAAGTATACGTAATGTTGTAGCAGCTGATGAGCCATTACAAACTTGTTCAATGGTTTTTCTGTGTGGTGGTATTTACAAGCTAGTTGTGAGTTATATTGAAAATGTGATGATTTCGATCAGGGCATCATAAACATATTAATAGTTTTCACAGCAGATTTGAACCGAACTCGTTCGTGCAGTAAACTCATGCTTTGACAAAGTCTTGAGTTAAGTCGAATCTTATTTAGTTTTCGAATTATATCAGGGTTCAGGGCCAGATTCATGAACCAAACATCGACCAAACATGATCATGAACTGAAACTCTGACAATAATTATATATACAAATCTTATCGATCTATAATATTTACAGTTGTTTAAACTGTCCCGCAAATCTCAAAGTTTGCACAAAACATCTATTTAAAATTATTTAAAATTCTTTTATTCAGAGTTGTGTCCAATCAAATAAAAATACCTCTACATACGAGGTAAACAGTTGTAATTTCATAATTTCATCAGTTTTCAACTTTTTCGGAACATACATATATAAAAGAGTTCAACCTGACTAATTGACAGAGTTATTTGTGAACAAACAAACCATGAGATATAGAAAACTGATGTTTCCACAGTAGTTTTGAGTTGAAACTTTCAACTTATGCTGAAAGTGAGTACTAGAATCGGAGTTTGAAAAACTCGGGCGGAAAGTTGGTACAAAGCTGTGGTATGTAATTTCTCTGTTTTCTTTTACAGCTCTGCCCAAAAAGCACAAAGGCATTTGGGTCAGAGTTAGAAAAATCTTCGCCATCTGGTAAGAAATAGATAGTATGAGTCAAGGTTAAACTCAACAAGAAGGAAATATTATCTTCCGCGTGCCGAAGATACATATATACCCTTGCAGAAAAGTTTTGCATAAGAAATCTTTATTTTCAATAGATTGTTCCTATGGCTATCGTTGTCTAAGAAGCAATCCGCGTATTATGCTCATCCATATGTCTATACCATATAACGCTTAAAGTTCTAGTTCACCTTGACATTGGTACACAGCGCGTTCCCATAGCCGATTTGACACACTAACACTAAGAGACACATACATATATACATATACAACTACATCGTTGTTACTGAAGCACTCTCTTGAAAGTCTCACACTCTGCCACACTCCAGCATTAATCACACAAATCAAATAAATACAAATAGAGCAGGGCAGAGATTCCACACACTCACGCACACAAACACACGGCGCAACACTTGACAATGACACAATGCGTCAACTTTGGCGGCGGCGACTCCGGGTTGCACTTGCTGCGCCCATAGATCAGCCGAAAGCCGAAACTCTGACTGTCTGTTGCTGGGCGCAAGTCTCTTGCAAGAGATCAAAGTAAGAGTGCCTCAATAATGATAATCATAATCATCATCATCACAGACAGATCTTCTACTTCTACGCAGATGCTGATGCTGATGTCGGCCTTAGCTGTGGATTCTAACATGCACAATAACAATTGCCATATGACGATTATGGGATCGGAATTGGATTGGGTGTACGGGGGTAGGCGTATGGATTTAGAGGTGGGATTGTTGTTGTTGCTGTAACTCTGTGCATTTCATTATGTGGGACATTTAATACAATTTTCTGATTATTTGTACCCTTTTAAGGACCCTCAATCAATGTATTCCACCTGTCTCTCTCTCTTTCTCTCTCACTCGCTACCACCTATGCACACTAAAAACCAAAAGTGGCATTGTTTCTGTTGTTGTGTTGTTGTTAGTGTTAGTGTTGGTTGTTCTTTGGGGCAACAACGTCGACAGTGGGCACTTGGTGAAAATAAGTATTTTGTACGTCTCGTTGATTTTGACGCATGACGATGATCATCATGATGATTATGATAATGAGGATTCAGTTCATAATGATGATGATGCACTTAGACTGAAGATTGACGTTGTCGACGTCTGATGTTGCTGTTGGTCAAAGCGGCTTAGACGCTTGCCGGGATTAGCCTGTGGACTGAACTGAGCTGAACGGAATGCCGACATTGCGCATACGCCGTTTGCGCCATTTCGACTTTCTAATTCAAGACGCGACGTGCACTCTCAAGGCACGGCACACCCACACACAATCACACGCACACACGCACACACACACACACACAGTGACAACATTGTGCGTGCATCTTCTTGTCACTGTCACAACCTCAACAACGACAACAACAAGAGCAACAACAACAACAAGTGAACGACAATCGCCGCACGCGTTCAAAAGGTTTGTGTATTTGCTATTGTTTGCCAGAACCAAAGAGAAGAAGGGCAAAGACGACGGCAAAGGCAAAGGCGAGGCCAACAGCGGAACTGATCAAAGTCATTCAAACATGAATGAAGTTCATTAAAAACTGATCAAATCTGTTGAGCGAGAACAATGCAAACAAGACAAGAGTAGAAAATACGCTGATACAACAAACGAGCCAAAGGCAACAACAACAACAACAACAGCAGCAGTAGCGAGAAGGGCATACGACAGTATCGACGTCAACGTCGACGTCGACGTCAACTGCGCAGCTGGTAGTGACATATTTCTGTAATGTCCCGGTTGAATCGATCGTCGATCTTCGATATGTGAGTGTCATAGCAGGCAGCTCGCTATTACTTACTTACGCCATGTGTGGCTCGCCCTGGTGTCCTTGCGATTCCTGTGAGCTCATGCTTTCTTTCACTATCTATAAGTCTCTGCCTATCTTTGTGTGTGTCTGCACAGCAATTTCGTCAATTCAATTTCGAAATAGACATGTCCTTTTCAATTCTCACTCTTGCCATACAAAATGATGACATTTCCTGATATTTGTTTGGCCCTATTGACAACACAGCATCAGCAACAAAGGACAAACAGATTGCAGGCAACAACAACAACAACAACACACCTGAACAACAATAACACCGCCAATGTGGGAGTATCTAAACATGCACACACACATATGTATGTACACATATATAACGGAAGTGTTAACTGTGCTTAGTTTTCTAAGCAACTTGAAGAGTATGTATGTTTTCCTTTTTCCTGTTGTGCTACCTTTAAATGTCATTATAGTGTTATACTTGCGATATACACGGTTGCCACATTTGGTACAAGTGAATCAAAACTGGTATATTATTTAGTAGGTGATCTATTGGACCAGTCTTTTACTTTCTTTTCTATTATAATATTATTTTAACAAAATTTATGAAAAGTAAATTAGTTTGGTTTTTTTAATCCTCATACCACAAACAGGCGAAAAAAAGAGTATTTCGCAGTCGGGTGTCGGATTCACCCGTTCAACGTGCAACGTTCTTACTTATTTATTACTCTTTTCCAATAAAATAGTATTATTTCTATCTTTTCAAAGAAAAGTTTATATCATAAATTTTGGGGCTTGAATCGTTTCGAAACTTTTGCCTCGTGTAGAGAATTTTTTAATTAATTTATATTCATGAGTTGGCTGACAAAAATCCTCAAACTGAATCCTCCACTGGGCTGGAGGCACTGTAATGGGCACTGTATTTACTTTCGGAATAAATGGGTAAATATCTAGTGTCTTTTGCGTGTTTACACCCCATTGTAATGCAGTGTCTAACGAAGGCTCTGGCCTAGTGACTTCTAACAATCTTTTTAGACATGCTTGGTGGTCACTAGACTGGTGCCATGGCTCTGAGGTACCTGGCGGCAGGTTAAAAACGCTTAGGGTGATCCCCCTACAGAAAAATCAAAATGGAGGAGAGCAAGGAGAAAACATGGGCTGGGATGTCAGCCCAAACGTCGGTGGGAGTGACTACAACCACCGGCGGGCACGGGAGGGAGAAATCCTCTCAGTGTGTTGCCAGCGGTCACACCTCTATCTTGGTAGGAGCAGGCCAAGAAAGTTGTATAACTGCTGCCAAACCCACGCTTCAGAGGCAATCTTAAATGGATCTCGAGCCAGTGATTGCAAGGAACGAGTTCGTGTTCACCGGTCCGACTGTGATGCAAGGGAGCACAGCTGCAGCAACGGCTTCGCCAATAAAGAAGGCTACACCTTCAATATCGGGGGCAGCCACAGTCTCAAAAGTGAATCCCACGGTGAACCCCGGGCAGATTCCCGAAGCAATGACTCGACGAACGACGGACGCGTCTGCGTCCAGAGGAAATTCTGGTCAGCCTTAGCTCCAAGCCCGAGCTCCAGGCAGTCATTATTGACCGAAGCGACCCGGACGGGAAGTTTTCAAACAATAATTGGCTTACTTTGGAGAAAGTGATCAATCAGGCCTTCCATGATGCCCTAGTTCACTGAGAGAATCCATTTCTTGCCGAGTTCGATGGTATTGACTGGTATAAGGGCGCCAAAGTTGTGGCTTGTGCTAACGAGGAAATCTTGTGTTTCCTTAAAAGCTCGATACATAAAGTTGGCGAACTCTGGCCTGGAGCAAAGCTTGACGTCATGCTCACGGACCATGCTCCTGAGAGATGGGTCATTAAGGTGTCGATCCCACCCCCATGTATGGAGGACAGAACCACACTGGCCATGCTCAAGGGGCAAAACCAGGACTGGGTAACTAGCGACTGGACAATAATCAGAGGAGTGGCACGCAACAACGGGAACTGCAAAGTACTCTGGATCAGCATAGGTCTGGAGTCCAAGCTAAATCTCGAGAAGAAGCAGTGCCACTTAAAGCTGGGAATAGGCAGCCTTCGGGCACACATCTTCAGCAATGCCAGGTCCAACGAAAAGCATAAGGGTGGTGCAGATTAATCTGCATCACTCTAGTGTGCCGTCGGTGGACCTGCTGCGCTTCATGGAGGAGTAGATGGTTGACGTGGTGCTCATTCAAAAACCCTGGATCGTAGGTGAAAGACTTCGTTGTCTGAGCCGTAGTGGACACCATCTCCTCCCGCCAAGTGACGCAGGTAAGCCAAGAGCCTGTATCGTGATAAGAACTGGGCTAAATGTTATTTTAGCAGTGTGCCAAAAAAGGAACGGGAAGCCCCTGTATATTTCTTCAGCTTACCTCACCTACGAGGAGGAAGACCAGCATTCAGATGACATCAAAACCCTAATTCGCGATGCGCAGAAGGCGGGCTTTCCACCGAGTTTTCCTTTTCGGACCACTATCGGATCGTGTTTGATGTTAAAAGGAACAAGGAAAGTATGTCTTCGAAATGTCTCTCCAAAAAAGACAAACTGGGAGCAATTCTCAAGCAATGTCAGACTGGCTGCATAGATGCTAATACAGGGGACGCACATGCGATCCCCAAAATCAGCATAGCAACGAAGAGTAATGATGCCAAAGTCAAGATACTCATCGATGACCTAGTCATGAATGAAAAGATAATCTGGGCTATCAAGTCTTTTGGTTCCTACAAATCTCCGGGACCGGATGGCATCAGACCAGCCATATTGCAAGCAGTATCCTCAGAACTCTTACCATGGCTATCGAAGGTTTTCAAAGGATGTCTCCATACTGGATAAATTCAAAAAAATTGGAGAGAGCTGAAGGTGGTTCTCATTCCCAAAGCTGATTAGATTAACCATTGCTTACAAAAAGATTATAGGCCCATCAGTCTATCATCGTTTTTGTTGAAAACGATAGAACGAGTACTAGACCTTCACTTAAAAACGAAACTCACACCACGTACGTTCAGCGCATCCCAACACGCTTACCTCAAGGGAAGTTCAGTTGAGACGGTTCTGCATGATGTGGTAGGCAGTATCGAAAAAACTCTGCTACAGAAAGAGGTTGCGTTGGTAGCCTTCCTCGACATCGAGAGAGCTTTCAACAATGTCAAGACTGAGTCAATAAAGGAATCCCTGGCCAAAATTGGGTCACACCCGATGATCACTCGATCGCTTAGAAAAATGCTACGCTGCAGAGTGGTCAACTCAGAACTCTGCTCTGCAGTCATAAGAAAGAGGGGCACGAGGGGTACTCCGCAGGGGGGAGTCATATTCCCCCTACTGTGGAATCTTGTCTCAATGATCTACTCTTAAGGTTAAACAGTGATGGTTATAGAGTAACGGCTTACGCGGACGATCTGGTTCTAATGGTAACGGGTAAATTCTTACCCACAATCAGTTATCTTTTAGAGACCGGAAGCTCCTTTGTAGAAATGGACAGTCTGACTGACCTGTCACTTGGGGATTTGGCACTTTTTGTGGAATCCACAGGATGGCTTTAAAGGCGGTCAGCGTTCTACGAGCAAAGCTGAATAGGGCATTCTCACCTTGTCCATATCCTTCCCACCTTGTTAACCATTACCTTACATCCTCTAAATATATAGTAATCCAATTGTGATGAATTTATGTCAGGATGCATAGAATGTGCTGAAACTTAAATTTAGTCAGTTTGGTTGAGTTAACTTTTAAAACAACACATGTTCAAATCGATTCATCCGAATAAAATTTATTGACATTTGAAAATTTTGCCCCATTTAGCCCCTCATAATATTACAATGATGAAACACACTGAAAAAAAAAATGCTCCAAATACTTGTTTTTATGTACACTTCAACATATTTCATTGCCAGAAATATAAAAATAATTTTTTTTTAATAGTCCTTTTTTATCAGAGAATGCCCCATATATAAAGTATGAAATTTGATTTGGTTGATTTATTCTCTAACAATCAGCAGGCAGCCCTTTTTATAAACAATACTGGCAGAGGTTCAAGAGAAGGATGATAAGGATGAGAAGACTGCATTGGAATAATGGCCAGGCCACATAAATCAAGTGACAAGAACGACTACGATGATGCCGTTTGAATGTTTGAATGTAAGTGTGTCACTGGCTCACGATGATGATATTGATGCCAATACCGATGTCGATGCCAATACCGATGCCGATGTCGATGCCAATGTCTGAGAGCTGAAGATGGAGAGATGCTGTGCAAGTGATTATGACGACAAACCATAAAATGCATTCGAGGATGAGGTCGCGGAGCACGTCGCGAGTTATTGTGTGGCCGTGGCTTCCAAGAATACAGCATTTGTGGCAGGCCCTGTGCGCTGTCCTAGACATGGCTTAATCCACGCACCGCACGCACAGCAACTAAAAACTAAAAACCTTGTGCGAAAAACAAAAGTCCTCTATGTGCAAAATGCAGAACAATATCATCATAAAAACTCAGCGCAAGTCGTCCAAAACCAAAACCAAATACCAAGGCAAAAGTAAAAACCGTTTGCCGTTTTTACCAATACCAATATCGGTGCCAGTACCGGTCCTCAGTCCCGCTCTCAGTCTCAGTTTCAGTTTCAGTCTCAAACCAAAACCAAACCCAAAACCAAAACTCAAAACTCAAAAACTCAAGCCCAAGAGCAAGTCGTCGTCGTCACTCGTGACCGCTATAAATCGATGAAGTCATTGTGTGTGCTGCGGCTATCCTGCCAGTTGAGTAACGAGTGCAAGCGAGAGAGCGAGTGAGATAGACTCAATGCGTCCGTCGCGCCTAGCCGCTAGTTGCCTTTGTCTTTTCCTTACTTTTTTTCATTTTTATTTTCGTTCTTGGTTCGATTTTATTGCCACCTCATAAAAGTAGCATAAACATGTTAGTAGCCTGTTGCTACCGCTACTTAAGTTAGTTGCCATCGTTGTTGTTGCTGCTGCTGCTGCTGATGCTGTTGGTGTGCCCCTTGTTGTTGTAGTACTAATAATAATGTTGTACTGCACAGCTTTTTAAATTTGTTGCACTTTTTATTGCGTGATTTCAGCCACTTGGTGGCTAAGTTATAGTTATTTTGATAACCAACATTTCGAAGTAGCAGAATCGCTCCCATGTGTTATCGGTCTTCAAGTAAGCTAGTGAGCTGAAATTTTGGTATGACGTTGTTGTCAATAAACAGCTGAAACATGTAACGAAACATTTTGTAAAACAATAACTTAAATGTGGCTAGTTATATATATCAACCTCTTATGAGTATAATATAGATTTAAAACATTTCCAGAGCATTAGAGCTTCGTTGCTTTTGGCTTAGTTGGCTTTTCTTAACTTCATTTTTGTTGTTGTTTTTGTTGGTTCTACCTCCTCAGCCGATCTTGTTCTTGTGAAGTTTTCCTTCAGTGTCAAAGTGTAATAAAATATTACTCATGGTAATTACAAATTTTTTGCTGCGTTGTTTCTGTTTTGTGTTCTCTGTGTTTGCTTTTATTTTTATACCCTTGCAGACGGTATTATAATTTTGTCACGAAATGTGTAACGCATTGAAGGAGACATCTCAGAAAAAAAAAAATTTTACATTCGAAATCAGTATCAACAGCCGAGTCATGTCCGTCATGTCCGTCTGTCTGTCTGTTTATATGCGTTTTCAGGTGTTTGTTCTAGAGCTATCTTGATGAAACTTGATACAGATGCTTGAATTGGCCAGATCGGAGCACTATAACATATAGTTGCCATAGGAACGATTGGTTGAAAAATAAGTTGTTGTATGAAAAACTTTTTTGTTTTTCAAAATAACTTAACCAAACTCACTATGTCTAAGTCTTAGCACTTTTCACACATGTTGACAAAATTTCATCGAAATCGGACAACTACATCTTATAGCTGCCATAGGAACGATCGGTATAATATAAGTTTTTGTATGAAAAACTTTTCTGCAAGGGTATATTTCTTCGGCACGCCGAAAATAACATTTCTTTCTTGTTTTTATACCCTTGCAGAGGGTATTATAATTTCGTCACGAAATGTGCAATGCATTGAAGGAAAGATCTCAGAAAAACAACAAGTAAGAGTGCTCTAGTCGAGTGTGCCCGACTACGAGACTCCCTGCTCCCAACCTGCACTTCAAGCAGTTCAGCGGCAACGCAAGCAAGTAGCGCACTTAACATGTCCAATGCCTGTAAAACTGTTGCTTCTGCCTGGTGAAACAGCGAGAAATAGATTGTCCCATAACTTTGGTGTTTTTTATCCCATGAAATTTATACAGCTGATCAACATTGATACAACATATATGTGTACCAAAAATCAAAACTGTATCTACAAAATTGTGGCTGTGGGAGTTTTTTTTTTGATTTGCGGGGGTGAGGGGTGGTGCATCCGAAATTTAAAATAAACTTGATCTGCGTATGGTATACAGGAACCTCTATGCCTCGTCTGTCCGTCTGTCTGTATGTATGCGAACTAGTCCCTTAGTTTTGGAGCTATCGTGCTGAAACTTGGCAAAGATGCTTATTCTTTCTGCAAGCAGTACATATGTCAGAATCGGCCAGATCGGACCACTATAACATATAGCTGCCATAGGAACGATCGGTTGAAAATAAGTTTCTGTATGATAGACTTTTAGGTTTTTCAAAATAACTCAACCCAACTCACTATATCTAAATTAAAGCACGTTCTACACATGTTGACAAAATTTTATCGAAATCGGACCACTATAACATATAGGAACGATCGGTTGAAAAATAAGTTTTCATATGCAAATCTTTTCTGCAAGGGTATATAGCTTCGGCACGCTGAAGATAACATTACTTTCTTGTTTTTTGTTTTTTCTTGCTGTCGGCTCAAGTTCAATGTGCACGGCAAAAGCAACAAAGCCATTTTTTAACAATTAAAAAGAGTTTTAAGGTGCTTAAAGGCCCAGTAACAACATCAGCAACTGCAACAACAACTAGGCAGTCGAGTCTGCGCCATAAACTTAACAAAAGTGCTGCTGGCGACAGTTCAACGACATGTTTATTAAGTCATACGCAAAGTTTGTTAGGCCTGCCAACGAGAGACCAAAGCCCTAAAAAACCCCAAGTCCCAAGCTCTAAGCCCCAACCCAAAGCCAAACCTAAGCCCAGAGCCCGTCCAAACGACTCTTAAATGAGAATTCGCTTTGGAACCTTATGTGGCCGCAGTTTATGAAATTACATAAATGGCCATAAAAGTGTATGTTAATAGAAGCAATGCGAAATATACAATTAGACGAAAGCAACAACGACACAGTGAGTGATTTACATTCTCAATTCAAGACCGAAATCATATGAAACATATACATATTTTATGTAACTACATACATACATACAGCCAATTATATTTGGATGTATATATGTACTTTATATCGATAATTCACACGCAAAGCTTGTTGAAAGGCAACATAAATGACGCCAAAAACTTTTCAAGGAGAGCTTCTGATATTCAACTCTTATTTGGGTTTTCAATCAACAACAGCAATAAAAACAAAAACAACAAAAACAGCAGCAACAACAACAGCGGGTTTGCGTCACGGCTGGCAATCAAAATTGGGATAATTCGAGCTGACCCAAGACAACAACAACAACAACAACAACGGGAACAAAAATAAACAATAACATTAATAATAACGGCAATAAACAAATAATGATCAAATAAAAATTATATAATAACAAATGCCAGGCACTTTAAAATGCATATCGCACGCTCAATTTGACATATTAATTAAAGCTGTTTGTAAACAAAATCGAATACTATTGTAAATACTCAGCTAATTGAATTTGAAATTGGAATTGAATTGAATTGTGAGTGATATTTAAGATTGACGCAAATGGAATTTCAAATTCAGCTCTGGAAAAAGTCAACAAATTTTCTGTTTATTCTCGAATTTTGTCCGTTAAAAGTGTAAAAAGCTCAACTAAATTCAATAAATATAATCTAGCTAAGAAAATGAACTTGTATATTAAACATAGTATAAATTTTAAGATTAATTAGTTGCATGTACATAATTGATTAAAAAAAAAAAACAATAACAATAACTGAAAATTAAAATAAAGGTAGACTTGAAATAAAATTGTATTAAATTAAAATTAGAATCGAAATTTTGAGATTCAATAATTAGTCAGTACCTCAAAACATACGCAATAAAATTAAAAATATTTGAAATAATAAATTATTTAATAAACAATTTGTCCAACTGAAATCAATTCGACCCGAGCATGTCAACAAATTATGATTGAGTTTCCATTTGAGTGGCTGTCAAATAATTCTAATAATTTATTTAATCACTTGACAATCGATTAAACAAATTGTTGTCAGTGTCTTTCAGCAATAAAAATGCAGTGGACTCTTGCTTTCTCTTTCTCTCTCTTTTCATATTGAATCTCCTTTTTTCTGCCAATGTTCAGTTCCACGAAAAAAAAACAGCTAAACAATGAAAAGGAAATTGTTAAATAGCAAGAAAGACATGTCATAGGCGGGTGTGCTTGTCTATGAGATACCGTGCAATAAAAAAATTCGAAAAATAAACATTTTTATAATCCAAATATGAAATTTGTAACAAATATAAAGACCTTATTTGAAAAATGTTGATTGACTTTTGATTTGGATGGAAATAAAATATATAATTTGTATAGAAATACAGATGGACACAGCTATTGCTGCTGATCAGGAATTAATATATATGTATGTAAATGCCTCCATTTGTATATTAAGCCATTTTTAATGGCTACAGAGTATAAAAAGGACAATAACAAAAAGTGGCTGAGAATATGGCAAGCACACACACACACACATATGCACACAGACACAGACACAGTCAGAACAATGGCACAAAATGCAGTTATCTGCATTATGGTTAAAAATTGTGCACAAAGGAACCGAAAACAGGACGAGCCAAAAATGCCCCGAAAAAATGATGGGTTATTAAATGTTGTTAATCTTTTGGTCCGTCTTTGGGCTATATTCAAATTTCAGGCCGAAAATGTGCAAAAAAAAATAAAGAGGAAAGAATAAGAGAAAAGTACAACAAACACACACACGGTAAGGATCAGGTAGAAAGCCATCTTCTGTCTCTTTCTAACACGTCGACTGCAAGGCAACGACTGACATAAACAGGACAATAGAAGGAAGTAGTCAAAGACGAAGACTGAGACCCAGAACCATAGTCATAACCAGAGCGAGCCTCTGCCATTTGCTTTTATTGTGCACGCTGTTTAAATATTTACGAAGTTTTACAATATTTATGACAGCTAAAAACATAACAACACCTACTTTACCCCGGTCCCTTTGGCCGGGGGACACTTGACACTGTACAAAGGATGGCTTAAGGTTCAGCTCCTGGCTTAACTAACATGGCCAGCTTCCTGGCCACGCTGTCAGCTCGATTGCAATCAATAAACGGCTTAGCCATAGCGGCAGCATCATAATATTCAAATATTTTTGCTAAGTTCTTGTTTTGCTTTTAGAAATTGCAGGTCCGGTCCCTAATCCATTGGCATGTCAACACTTGGCTCTAACTACTAAACACGAGTACATACACTACTCTCAACTCTCAAATCAACTTGTTAGTGGGACTCGACACAGCTTCCGTTTGGCTGAACTAATCCCAACACGAATCCTGGGTTCGACTTCGAGTTCCAGTTCGTAGGTCGTGGTCTCTGAGGTGCCACTAAGCGCCCTAAACGAAGCTTGGCTTGCAACTAGGCTCAATAAGCCAAGGAATTACAAAATAAATTTGCCTAAATCCGCTTAAAACAAAGAGCAATGGATTATTTGGCCATTGAGTCTATGATGGCCAAGGAGCTTAGCCAGGACAAGTGTACCTCAATATATGTATGTAAAGTATACTATTTGAGCACTTATTTTGTGGAGTACTTATCTCAACTAAATGGCAGCTCATCCGCACATTTCCAACACTTGCCAAAGTTCATTGAAAAATTTGGATTGGTATGATTTAAGCTAAGCTAAGCTAAGTGCTTAGCATCACAATCATCCGCTCATTGATTATGAGACTCAAGGCCATTTCATTGATCTCACCTGTCCAAGAACAGGTAGGCAGGTGGAGGCGTTGGACAACAATTGACTCCGAAATTGACTTTGACTCTGATTCTGATTCTAACTTCTACTTCGACTCCATGCAGCTGCTCTCTCCAGGTCTCTCGAGATCTTCCGAGCTCTCTACGGGTGCGCGTGCTGGAATACCACGTGCTAATAGCTTGACGCCGCGGCCAATGATCATAAAACTGTGAAGTGAGCACAATTGGCAGGCGGACACACAACAGCGAGCTCCGACAAACGATCTGTAGACCCCACATAAAAAAATATAGACTGAGCTCCACAAAAAGCGGGCTGCGTGAATCATAAAAGGCTAACAAGCATAGACTAGAGTACAAAATTGCAAATATACGATGCAAGTTAGTCAAACATGATCTTTAGAACTTTATTATCATAATTCTAGTAAAATTGATGCATTTACTATGGCATACAATGTATTTAATTTTTAAATGTACCTTTTTTTTATTGATCGTTAACTAACTTTCTGATGTCAGAAGCTATATATTTGATTATTGGAAACATATATCTTTAATATGTTCTTCTTCGGTAGATTTATTGTACAGCTGTCTGTTAGTTCTATTACTGAAAATTATAAATCAGAGTTTTTTAGATCGCGTTTTGCAAGTGTTTGAAAAGATCATATATCATTTGCAAGTAGCTTCAGCTGACTCCAAATAAAACTCAAAAATAAAATATATTTTTAAATGTTTGCATTTATTATATTCGGTTTCTTTTGCAACTTATCATATCAAGTCTCTAAATAAAAAAAATATGTTTGTCTTAAATATTTATTTACAACTTTCTTAGATTTATAGAGTTAAGAGCTAGCTAAGCATAATGCGATTAACACTCACAACTATATCACAGTTCAAGAAGACTTAATAGCTACATACAAAAAATGAATACATAATTTAACTTAAGAACTATGCCAAAAAATATATATAAATGTATATATTGAAAAACATTTTGTAATACTTTTAAGTTGGGTTGGATGTGTTGGAATGTTGGAATGTTGAAATATTCGAATGTTATATGTTGTATGTTGGATGCTGTTGCTCTAATGTGACTAGAAAGGCAACTGCGTATATGATTAGCTTAGGAGGCTCTATATAGTAGGCAAATCGCTAAAGACTATACATATTAATGAAGTCAATATGTTGTTGTTGTTGTGCTGAGGTTCAATAAATAAATAACTAAAAGGCATTAAAATGTTATAAAATATAAATACTTAAGTTTATGATGCCGCTGTCTAAATGTGTGAAATAGATAGAGAGGGAGCGAGAGCGAAAGCGAGAAAAAAGATTCTGAACTCGACTTGATCTCAAAACTCCATTAAATAATTTACTTAAACTAGGTGAGCTTAGGGTTGCGTTATAAAGTATTATACATAATATTTGTTGTTGTCATGACAATCTCACGTCCGCAGCACACGCCGCTTGTGACGCAGTGTTGCTCTTGGTGACGCTGACGTCGACGTCGACTTCGATTGCGATTGCGACTGCGGCTGCTGCCGCTTGCCACGTCGTCCGTTGGCAACGAGCAAGGGCTTGGACACTTCGTTGAACTCCTTGCGATTGCCAGCCAAGGACAGCGATACTTGCAATCGTTGCTGTTGATGCCAATGCTGCAGTTGTTGCTGATGCTGCTGTTGCTGTTGCAGCGGCAATAGCTGCTGCTGCTGCTGCTGTCGTTGAAGCCGCTGTTGTCGACGCTGGCGTCGCTGACGCCGTCGCTGGCGCTCCCGCTTGCTATCCCGCTTCAGCAGCTGCCACATGGTGCGCAAAAACTCATAGTAATGATGTTTAACAAAACGCATATCAATGGAGTCCGCTTCATTGATCGAAGACGCTGTTGTTGTTGTCGCTCCTGTTGCTGCTGCTGTTGACAGCGGTCGACGCTTGCTGCGCAGCTTGAGCCGCTTATTCATATCGTTGCGCGTTATTTGCCGCAAGCGTCGCTGCTTGGGTATAGCCCGGTTCGAATCCAGCGCCGGATAAGTGAGATTAACGGCAACCTCCAGCTCGCAGAGCATGCTGCGTGAGCTAAACAGCAAATACTTCAGCTCCTTGGCAACGGGCGACTCGCGCTTTAAATGCTGCCTATCCCAGTTGACTTGGACGCGACGCAAGTAGGCAAAGCTTGCCACATAAGTCTGCATGTTGCGATACCAGCGATTCAGGGCGATCTATTAAAGAGAGCAAAGCATTGCGCATGAGCGAGCTTTCGTTATACACCAGAGAGTGATGGAAATAGAAGAAGCATAGAGAGAGAAATCGTTACATACCGTTGAATTGGATTTAAGCTTGGGCAAAAACTTGTAGTTGTAGTTGTGTAGCGACCATGTCTGCATATCCCGTATATCGATGCCTTCATGATCCTGACTGTTGTTAAGCATGCGGTACTCATTGCCTGCGGCGCGTTTCAATTGATTAAATATCTAGAGAGACACAGAGAGAGAGAGAGCGAAATAGAGTAATTGAACAAGTGAGTATGTAAGTAAGCGAGTGAGTAAACGAGTGAGTGAGTGGCTTGGCTTGGCTTAAAACTTAAACTTACTTGCTTGGGCCGCTGTGCGCGTCTGCGCTCCGTGGCTGATGGTGTATAGTAAGAGCCGCCGCAAGGATTCATCCACTCGAGCGCAGTGTTGTTCTCGCTGTAATTGCGATAATCGTACCAGCTGCTGTTACGCTTGCGATGACGCTTCCGCTGCCCGGGTCCGGCCACAATGGGTGAGGAGGAGACTGCCATGCTGCCGCTGGTGGTGCTAGAGCTAGTTGAGCTGCTGGAACTGCTGCTGCTGCTGCTGCTACTCGTGCTGCCGGTGCTGCTGCTGGTGCTGGAGCCCTCGATGACAGTTAGACCGCCGCTGGCCGTGGCCATGGCAAGCGTGGCATGCAGATAGGTAAAATGGAGCAGTAGGAGCGGTAAGAGCAGCGTGGACCACATATCCGCATTGTCCTGCCGCGCGTGCTGAAGTCGTTGCCGATTTTTGGGCGCTGCCGTTGCTGGCGTTGTCCTCCTGATTGTTGTTGATTTTGGCGTTGCCGTCTTGTTGCCTTTAACTTTGGTTGCAGCGTAATGGCAACCAACTGTTTTTGTATTTGGTAGATGATAACAATGATTATACTGGTTGATATAATTATTATGTGTATGATATTGCGTTATTGATTTATGAATAATAAATTTGAAATAATTAATGATTTGATTGGATTTTTGATCGTGTGTGTTCAATGGGCCAAAAAGGTTGATTGCCAAAATGCAAAACAGAAAAGAAATTCCAGAAAAATGTTTGGCAAAATGCAAAAGAGAACAGAAAAAGGGAAAAAAAATAAACACACACACAATGAATATATTTCAAGTGATTAACATGGCAAGAATTGTTGTCGCTGGGTTATCTAAAATTATTATTAACAGGACTTTTCCTCTCAACAATGCAAATGCAACAGCAATGCAACTTGCTTGTATCTCAAAAATTTTGTTAAAATTTGTAACATTTTTCTTTCGATATTTTTTTTTTTTTAAATTCTACAGAAATAAAATTTTGAATTTTGTTACAGTTAACTCAAAACTAAAAGTCTGCACCTGCGCACAAAATTTTGAAACATGACTTTAATGTTCTCCAGTTCACACCATTTCAAAATTTAGTATATGTTGCAAATTTGATAGGGATAACAGTTATGTTGTCGAAATGATGATCAACTTAAAACTTTGAATTTTACTCTTAAGATCTGTTTACAAATTGCATAAAACTAGAATTAATTTTCTTTTATAATATAGATATAAAAAAAAAACTAATACACACACCGCATTACAGTTGAAAAGTTGGCCAACAGAAATTGTTATAAACAATTGGCAAAATAATCCAGTTTTTGTGTTTTGTTGATTTGCGTTGTTGTTTTATCGTTTAATGTATTAAAGCACTTAGTTAAAACCGCACGACAAACACTTGAACAAAATATGTTGTTAAACTCTTGGTCGAAATATAGTACTTTGTATAGTTTCTCTAGTATGGCAATATATATATATATTTATATATATATATATAAGAATATATTTATTAAGTATATTCGGACTACTGAGGAACACTTTTCGCGGGCACTACTGTTCACGTCCAGGCACAAAACCGAACTGAACCAAAAGTTGCGCTGAATTCGACCAGCTTTCTTTGTTGAGCAGCAGCTGAAGCAAACCCGATACCAGACACCACAGAGACCAAAGACCCGATAACCGAAACCGAAGCGACCGACGCGACGTCAGTCAGAGACAGAGCCAGAAGCAGAAGCAGAGGTAGAGCCAAAATACCATGTGAAAAACGAACGGTACGTTTAGAAAGACTGAGGACTGAAGACACGCATCGGACCGGACCGGACTGGACCGGGTTGGGTCGGGTCGGGCCTCTGACTCTAAAGGTGTGTGTGTGTGAAGCAGCGCTGCCTGCGAATCCATGTCCAGTTGTCTGCCTGCCAGCCTGTCAGGCCTGATCGAGAGCTGCCTGGGACAGCCCCATTCTATGCCCAATGCCTGTGCATCTGTATACCTGAAATGCATCCTACATCTGTGTGTGTGTGTGTCTGGCGACCAACGAACGCTAACGAAAGGTAGACCAACCAGCTAGCCGAGCAGTTTTAAGCCGGTCCCTATTTCAACGCTCACATGTGCTTGAATGTATTTGAATGTTTGTGTGCGTGTGGGTAACACACACTGTGTATGTGTGTCGCCATCGCGGTGTCGATAGGCACCAGGCTCATTGTCCACACTTACCCAATGAAAAGATTTCACTCAAAACGCTCTCTCATAGAAACACTGTGCAATGGATATTTTACCTGTCTGACACACAATGCTCACTCTCTGTGGCTCTATCTGTGTTTCTGTCCATGTCTCTATCTCTTTCTATTAACGACCTTCGCCACCAGAAGTATACTAGATCTATGCTCTTACCACTTGATAAGCCAGAGTCGGAGGCCTTTACGCCACAAAGTATGCTGAGATTATCTTGCTAGAATTGGATTCGATCACTTTGATTTCCGAAGACCTATATTATCAGCCAACTTTTCGTAATTCAGCTAACAAATTTAAAAGATTCTTAAAAATCACGTAATAAGCCAATTTAGATATCGTCAAAATATGATAAATCATATCGCTTAACACAAAATATTTTTCAAAGTCTACACCCATACCTATATAAACAGTTAGAACGTTGCAGTCGGATACACCCGACTGCGATATACTCATTTTTTTCGCTTCCTTGTGGAGTCAGAAGTGAGAGCGGCAATTGTATTTTTGACACTTTGCCTATGGTATATATTAACATGTATACCAAGTTCGGTTGCTCTAGCTTCAAAACGGACAGACGAACGAACGGACGGACATTTCACAAGCCCAATATACTCTTTTTACTCCCCGTTCTCATTAAAAATGGGGAAAAACGGAGTTATAAAGTACTGCAATTGTATGTAACAGGCAGAAGGAGGCATTTCCGACTATATAAACTATATATATTCTTGATCAACAGCCGAGACGAACTAGCCATGTCCTTCTGTCTGTCTGTCCATTCGTCCGTCTGTATGAACGCGTCTATCTCAAAGACTATATGAGATAGAGACACCAACCTTGGCATGTAGGTTCCTGTATACCATACACAGATCAAGTTTATTTTTGGAAATTTCGGATGCAACACTAAAATCCACTACAAAATATCGATATATATAGAAATAAATCAAATCAATTTATATTTACAGAAATAGGAGAATAAGCAAATGTCAAAATATTAGATTATATAATATCAGTACATTCCCCACTTCATACATGAACAATTTGTATTTTTATTTAATGCAATTAACAATACTAGTGTTCGCTCTTTGGTTGATATATAACCACCCCAGCAAATTAATTTTTAATAAATAGAAGGTTAAGAAGAAAACAGTTTTGGGCAACGCACAATTGCTTTTGCAATATAAGGCATTTGTGCAAGCATTGGTGTTTCTGCACTCTGCGCTCTTTTCTCTTCTGGTCTTTTTTTTGTAAATTGAGAGCGTGGGGAGAGCTGGCATCTTTGAGATTGGCCGATGACGTAACCTGGTTCTTAATCATCTTAGAAGCAATACCTT
The DNA here is from genome assembly GCA_949708635.1 of Hirtodrosophila cameraria. Taxonomy (NCBI): domain Eukaryota; kingdom Metazoa; phylum Arthropoda; class Insecta; order Diptera; family Drosophilidae; genus Hirtodrosophila; species Hirtodrosophila cameraria. The sequence goes on along the minus strand of OX453090.1, from coordinate 18,345,497 downwards.
TGAATAGTTACACATTCTGCACAACCTTTCTTCATGACCTTTGCGACAAAAAAAAAAAAAAAACACTTTTCGGTTTGTGGCAGATAAAAAGGGGAGTAATCGTTTTTCACAGCCTATTTATATATAGATAAAGATATGAACTAAATATTTTTCATTTTAAACTATTTTTAGCTTTAGATATGGCCATTAATATAAAACTTACACAAATTAAACATTGCTTGCATTGTGGAAATATACTTACCAAATAAAAGTCAACGCTTATGGTGCCCCTACGGTAAGTTAAACTACATCTAAATGTAACATTTATGCAAAAGTGATCTCATCTTGGTTTATATACTCTTTTTTTAATTTTTTTTTTTAAAAGAGTATATTACCTTTATGAAATGATCACAGTGCCTGTCACTGTTGTTTCTGCCTGCGGAGACGGCGGTAATAGATTCTTCCAAAACTTTGGTGCTATTTATCAGATCGTAATGAAATTTACGCAGCTGATCGAAATTGATAATAGAATTATGGGCACCATATACAGATATATTTTGTGTCTCTAGCTGTTATAGTCTCCGAGATCTGTGTGTTTATATCGATTCGGCTGTTGATGCTGATCAAGAATATATATTGTTTATATAGTCGGAAATGCCTCTTTCTGCCTGTTACCCACATTTGCAGTACTTTATAACTCCTTTAAGATTTGAGCAAAAATATAATTGCCAAACTCACTTCTGACTCCACAAAGAGACTAAAAAAAGAGTGTATCGCTGTCGGGTTTATCCGACTGCAACGTTCTTACTTGTTTTTTATATGATCATATGATGATTCTTGCGTTTCAGCTGTTTTGAGAGTACTGAGTGATCGCATTCATGCATTGCATATTTATACCATACTAAGACTCGAGAGAGTTATCGTTCCAACAGCTGTTTGGCAACTCCTCAGTTGTCAATCAGATGCAGGTATATAACAATTTTTATGATCATAGGTACTAAATATATTTTAGTCAACTTTTGTTTACCTAGAAAATATGCAAACACCCCAAAAGAGTTTTAAGTACTTTTAGCTGGGCATTCAAATGATGGGCGGTCGCAGTAATCAAAACTGACCTAGAATTGGGTTTATGTCCCATCTAGATAATTTTATATAAGTATATTTTATAGATAGCTCGATCTGTGAGTTGTATTTTCCTGATGTTGTTCTTGATGTGGGACAATTGACGAGCTAATTAAAATTAGTTGCTGTGTTGTTTCGTGTGACTTTGTTTCAAAATTATGTCCACATTGTTTCGCCGAACAGCTGTACTGGGCCGTCTACTATTTTGGCCTGTATGGCGGTGGACGAAGGACGACGGACAATGGGTCCTGGCCCTGGCCTAACCGTAAGAGCAATTGTTGGCCAGGCCGCGCGGCAGCGTTGGTAGCAGCAGGAAGCAGCCGTGTCTCGCAGCGGGGCCACTCGCCTTGATTTTCGCCGTGCGCCACACATAGAACACACACAGGACCTGCACTGAGTGCAGTTTACAGGATTCGATCCTAGACACATACATATATCACATGCCAGAGCCCATTGTGTACTATCCCTTGGGTCTATGACTGTGAGTATCTATGTATATCTATATCTATCTGTACTTGTTTCTGTATCTCTCTGTGTATCTCTGTCGCTTGCTGTCCAATTCGCACCAAACAACTTCATCTACATGGACAACAAATACGATTATTGCATTGATGAGCTCCTGCTGCTCCTGTCTACATACAAACAAAGTGCACAAGCGCGGCAGGACGCCCGTCGAAGGGATCCGATTGCTGCCAACGACGAGTCATACTTTAAGTTCGAGTCCAAGTCTCAGTCCTGACCTCGCCACAGTCGCTCAGTCTCTGTTTTACTTGCAATTCGTTCTGGACAACAAAATATTTTGCTACAAAATTGAGTTGTTCTCTGTGCGGTCCCAAAATCGACTGTCATGTTGTAATTTTTTTTACCGGCCGTATCTAATCGAAAGGATACGCTTAAATTGCCACAGTCAACGCCAAACAGTGAACACCTTCGACGACCTCTTGCTGCCGACGAGGCCAACCGTTAGGTTAACCGAGCTGATGCGTTGCACAATAAACGACGGTTAGATACCCTGTCATCGTAAAGAAACTCACTAATGAGCCATTTGTTCATTTGCACATTATAATTTGTATTTTTATATTTTCCTTTATTTTATCTTTGATTATGCACACATAGTTTTCCATTCAAAAATAACACTTTTCTCATTTTATTCTAATAATTTTTTTTTTTTTTATTTAATATTTTTGCCAGCATCAAATGATCTGGTTAATTGAAATGGTTTAATACGGGAAATATCTCAGCTATCTTAATTCTTGAGTTAAAATTTACAAAATATACATCGTAAGTATTCTTGTGCAACAAAAGAATTTCTGGTAATACAAGCAAAGCAATGAAATATTTAACTTTTAAAAATTTAAATATAGTTACATGCATGGGGATAAAATATTAAACAAGCACAAAACAATCACAGAGCTTAAGTTCATGGTCATCAAAAACTAAATTAAATGGAATACGGATTTAGTTCGGGATATATGTTATTTTGTATATTGTAAAAGAGTCACGGATATGTATACAGTTTCTCAAATAGACAAGATCTTACAACTGTTTTCATTTGGCCTTACCTGTTGCACGCTATACTAATATGCCCAATGTCAGCATCAGTACAGGGTATGATCATTACACGCTGCTTAGCTCCTGTCCCACATATAGAGACCGATCGAATCCGTAACCGAAACCGAAACCGAACCCGAACACAACACAACCCTCAGCCTTCCCTCCTCTTCTGTTGTATGTTGTCCTGTGCTGTCCTCTGTTTGGGTATGTGCATGTATTTTGTGGGTGTGTGGGTGTGCAACACAACTGAGCTGAGGTGTGAGTTTTTAGAGGTTAGTGTTGTTTTGATTATGCGTAAAATCGTTTCGCTTTATCATGATTTTTACTGCAATTCTCACATAGAGTGAATGTTTCAGGTGTTGCGCCCCGTTCTCGTTCCTGTCCCGTCCCGTCCCGAAAACGGTTAGTTAGTCGATTGGTTTGTATGTTTTAGATGCTTTTGTTATTGTTGTTGTTATTATCGCTGCTGTTTAATTTGCCAAATTACCGTTTCAATTGACATTCGCTATGGATGGATGTGCCCTAAAATTATGCCTAATGCAAGTACATGAATGAATGAGTATCAAGTTGAAAAACGAGTAGAGAATTGCAATTAAAAGTGTGATTTCTGTAATAAATTAATTTATGTGAAATGTGTGAAAATAGTAGTTTAACCAGGCACCGCTAATAACAGTTAAGTAATCACACAGTCATTCAAAATCTTCAATACAATTTGATTGTGTTTGGGCATATTCTAGCTTAAGGTGTTTGGAATAAACTTAGGTATTTTTGGGATTTTTACTCCCTGTTCCAATTAAAAACAAGTAAGAACGTTGCAGTCGGATGCACCCGACTGCGATATACTCTTTTTTTCGCCTCTTTGCGGAGTCAGTGGACGTGGCAATTGAATTTCTGCTCAAATCTTTAAAGTTTTGCCATCAATTAAAATTTGGTTGGGCCTGTTCTACAGGTTTGGGAGAAACAAACATTGCTTGATTGCAAGGGCGGGGGTGGGCGTGGCAAAAATATTTTTATCCAATCTATTAAATAGGGCAACAGAATTCAACCTGCAAAATTTGGTGATTCTAGCTAAAGGGGTGGGGGAGATACAGACTTTGCCTATTTGTGGGGGCGGGGGTGGGCGTGGCCGAATTTTTTTTTCCAGATCAATGAAGGATGTGATAAGTAGCCCTTGTGCCAAATTTGGTTACTCTAGCTATAAAACTGTGGAAGATATAGGTTTTTGCGGTTTGTGGGGGAAGGGGTGGGGGTGGGGGGGAGATCTTGACACTTTGTCTTACTATGGTATATACCAACATGTATACCAAGTTTGGTTGCTCTAGCTTCAAAACTGTGGAAAAAACCTGCGTTCATACAGACGGACAGACGGACAGACGGACAGACAGACGGACGGACGGACATTTCACAAACCCAATATACTCTTTTTTCCTTTTTTTTCAAAAAAGTTAAAAAAAGAGTATAATGAGAAAAAATTAAGTTATAAAGTACTGCAAAAGAATGTAACAGGCAATAGAAGGCATTTCCGAATATATGTATAAACTATATATATTCTAGATCACCATCAACAGCCAAGTCGATATAGCCATGTCCGTCTGTCTGCCTGTCCCTATGAACGCGTCGATCTCAGAGACTATAAGAGCTAAAGACATCAAACTTGGCATGCAGGTTTCTGTATGCCATACGTAGATCTAGTTTATTTAAAATTTGGGATGTACCAGCATTTTCTTTTTTTTCAGTCATTACAACCAAAGTTTGCACTTGCCTGATTTATTATACTTTATATAGTTTGGTAGAATTTCCCACTATATCGACTATATCTTAAAACTGTCATGCAAACAATCAATCGAGAATTAAGTTGTTTTATACAAATTTTCTGCCAGCGTATGCTGTTTTCGTCGTGCCGAATTAAAATTTGTATCAGTACTTGCAGTTTTGATAAATATAAGCATACATTTTATTTGAACATTGGCTATATTTGAAGCGATTCTCGGAAATTAGCTCCATTCTGGGAATTCCAAATACATATTTACATATGTATATATGGGCATTTCCACAAAAAAACAAGCAAGAACGTTGCAGTTGGATGCACCCGACTGCGATATACTCTTTTTTCGCTTCTTTGCGGAGTCAGAAGTGGGCGTGGTTATTGTATTTTTGCTCAAGTCTTTCAACTTTTGCCATCAATTTAAATTTGGTTGGGCTCGTTCTACAGGTTTGGGAAGAAACAAAGATTGCTCGATTGCAAGGGCGGGGGTGGGCGTGGCAAAATTATTTTTGGAAATCTTCAGACTTCGTCTGCCTATGGTATATATCAACATGTATACCAAGTTTGGTTGCTCTCGCTTCAAAACTGTGGAAAAAAACCTGCGCTCATACGGACGGACGGACAGACAGACGGACGGGCGGACATTTCACAAACCCAATATACTCCTTTTTCTTTTTTTTTCAAAAAAAATTAAAAAAAGAGTGTAACAAGAGAGAAATGTTATCTTCGGCGTGTCGAAGGTATATATCCTTGCTGAAATGATTTGCTTGAGAAAACTTATTTTTCAACAGATTCTTCCTTTGGTAGCTATAAGATAAAGTGGTCCGATTTTGATGAAATTTTGTCAACATGTGTAAAAAGTGCTAAAACTTAGGCAAAGTAAGTTTAGTTAAGTTATTTTGGCAGCTATATGTTACAGTTTTCCGATATGGAGATGTCTCTTTCAATGCGTTACACATTTCGTGACAAAATTATAATATTCTCTGCAAGGGTATAAAAATGGATTTTTGTTTTATATTGTTACTCCCTGTTTCCATTAAAAATGGTAAAAAAAAAACTGCCACAGCCACAACTTTAAAGATCAAGCTAAGATTTTTGGTACACATATATTTTGCATCAATGTTGAACAGCTGTGTAAATTTCATTAATATCGGATAACAAATACCAAAGTTATGAAAGAAACCATTATCCCCGTCTCAGGAGGCAGGAGACTGCTTAAGGTGCAAGTTGGGAGCAGGGAGTCTCGAGCTCGAGCACACTCGGCTACAGCATTCTTTCTTGTTAATTTTAAGATCGTTTTCTATTTAATATTTACTTTGTCAAATGAGCTAATACTTTATGAAAGCTGTTTTATAAAAATACAATAACTAAAAGCACTAACCAACAAATATGACAAACGATCAAATTAATTGAGCTTTACAGTAAATATTCAAGTGTAAATTCAATGGAACTTTAATTAACGTCGAGCCACATACTAAGGTTAATAAAAAGTAAGTTAAAACACATTTTTAAACTCAAAGCTTTTAATTTTTTTGAAAAAAAAAAGAAAAAAGAGTATATTGGGTTTGTGAAATGTCCGTCTGACCGTCCGCACGTCGGTCCCTCTGTCTGTATGAACGAATATTTCGCCACAATGAAATTGCCCATTTGCTAGTTTTTCTTAAAAGTCATTTGTACGTTTGTTTGCTTAATTACAAATAGAGTACATGTTCTTAGTGGTAGGGTAATTTTTTTAAGGCATTTCCTTATAAAATTGTAGTTTGGGACATTACAGCAGCGCAGCTGCTCCCCAAGGATTAACAGCAACAAACAGCAACAACAGCATCAAACAGCAACAACAGCAGCAGCGTCAGCGTCAGCTAAGACTGGAAAATCCAAGAGCGTCAGATACGATTAAAATTATTTAAAGTTTTTTTCAGAGTGATTTTTGCACTCAGCAAGTGCGCTCAAATTTGCCCCAATGAAATTCCCAGCCAAATTCCGATAATTGAACTTGCGTCAGCTCCCTCGCAAAGCAACTGTGCGCCTGAATAAGGGCGGCGTCATAAATGAAAGAGAGCAAGAGAGAGGGACAGAGAAGTAGAGAGGGAGAGAATGGTGTAGTCAGTTGGCTCTTAAATAGTGTGCAAGTATGTGTCTGAGTTGCTTTGCTAATTGGCGTAGAGACAGTTTGAGTTGCGCTCAGCTGATTAGCTGATGACATCCAACGGGCCAATAGAAACTCAGCAAATGTGCTCAGCAAACTGTTCTGCATGCGAGTGTGAGTTGAAGAGTATTTGTGTGTGTGTGTGTGTGTGTGTGTGTGTGTCTGCGTGAGAGCCGAGTGTATGAGCGAGAGTATTCTGTAGCTGAGCGCAAGAGCGCAATAACCTGATTTCTTTGCACGTTTAAGTTTACGCTCACCTGTTGCTTCGCCGTTGTTGCCACTCTTACTGTCGATGCCGCTGCCTCTGCCGTTGTCGCTGCCGCTGTCTCTGCCGCATTGCAGTCGCGGCTGGTTGTTTTCATTCATAAAACGCTGTTGTCGTTGCAGCCGCTCTGTCTCTGTCACGCTGACTCAATGAGAGCGCTTGGCTTAACAGTTAGCCCTAATGAGCCAGAGTCGTCACTAGGCAAGAGGCAAGGAAGCACTGATGGTGAGAGGGGGTTACAGCAACGGTGACGTGAACGTTGACGTTGCCATTGCCACGCGCAGTGCGCTACCGCAGATTGATCCGATCTGATCCGATCCGATTACCGATTAACGATACATCGCAGCACAGGATGCCAAAGGCTGTGAAGCCAGCGAAGTGTGTGTGTCCAGCGCACAACGGTAAATCATGACGCCGGCGCTATCCATTTTGCAGCGGCCATAGAAGTAACATGTTTCTGCGTTAAGCATATAAATATATACACTGCAAACAATTTGTATCACGAAGCATAATTCGTTAATTCGAACACCATAGCAATAACGATTCTATCAATATAGCAACATCGCTGAGTTTGGGGTTGGTAACTTTAAAAGCGATTTATCAAATTATTCAAAAACAAATGTATCAAATGACGCAAATGTATCATTCTGGAGATGTTTTAAACTTTAAAACTAAACTCTTAAATTTAAAATTAAAAGCAACTCAAAAAACTCTTTTAACTCTTGTGCCAAACTATCGGTATCGTTGGTTCTTGGTTTTGCATCCTGTGCCTTTTACAAATGGGTAAAAGGGGGCTATAACTTACAACAACAATATTATGTAACAAGTATAAGAAGGCCCTGAGAAGTCTATAAAGTACGCTCTGTGGAAAAAAACTGCGTTCATACAGACAGTCAGACAGACGGAAGGACAGACGGACATTTCACAAGGCCAATAAACTCTTTTTTCTTTTTCTTTTTTAAATTAAAAAAAGAATTTAAAATTTAAAAAAATAGTATAAATTTGCGCGTCGGACGTAATGTACAGAAGTGGGCTTTGGCTTGGATTACAAAATTGCAAATCTCTGAGTATTTTGCAAGACTTTCCGAACAAACTTTTTTTTAACACGATTTAAAATAAAACAAGTTAGTTTTGCAAGTTATCAAATTTAAAAACGTTTCCCAATTTTATTTTTTCCTTAACTTAAATTTCCATTTCCATAAAATAATTTTAATCAAGTATCATCTCATTTGATGAAGTATATATTAAAGAGAAAAGTGTTTATTTGATCAAGTTGAACTCTGTAAGTTTCGTTCCGATAAATAACCGATTAATAAAAGCCATAAATAAAAGCCATAAATAAAAGCCATAAATAAAAGCCATTAATAAAAGCCATATAAAAATGTATTTTTCCCACCTTCAATAAACAGAAGCAGCAGCTTTGTCTTGTTGTAAAATTAATTTATTACAACTAAATTTCTCTAAATGTAAGGTCATGTCATTTTATCATAGTTTGCCTCATCTAGTTAGTTATTCGTTCGACGGGATGGTCCTGGATAGATTAAATGAAGTTAATGATTTAGGCTTGCTTCTTGATCATAAATTAAAATTCGACAATCACATCACTTTAACAGTTAATAAGGCTATTCAAGTTCTTGGTTTCATCAAGCGATGGTCAAAGGAATTTGATGACCCTTATACAACTAAGACACTTTATACTGCTCTTGTTCCCCCTATTCTTGAATATGGGTCTTGTGTTTGGTCTCCACAATACCCTATTCATCAGATTAGACTTGAATCGGTCCAAAAGAAATTTTTGTTATTTGCCCTGCGTAGCTTTAGGTGGGTTTCTGTCATTGACTTACCACCTTACGCTAGTAAACTCCTTTTGATAAACCTTTCTTCTCTATTAAACCGTCGTATTATGCTTGGTGTAATGTTCGTAGTAAAATAATTAAATGGTGAAATAGACTCCTCTATGTTGATGAGCCAAATTAGCTTTTCTGTTCCTTGTAGACCTACGCGTTATTTTGTTCCACTATCTCTTACCCGTTGTACTAACAACTATTCTTTGCATGAACCTTTCCGAGTACTCTGTGCAGATTACAATAGACTTTCTCGAGTAATCAATTCAGAGTCCTCTTTTCCCTTAATTAAAAACACTATTTTAACTTTTTTAGCTCGTAGTTAACCATTATTGCCTACTAATTATTACTAACTTTTTGCTTTTTATTTTTTTTGGTCTGATTGGGTTTTTCTGGGTTTTCCCAATCAATTTTTTGACCTTTTTTTCTTATTTTTGTCCCAGTTAATTTTAATGTTAATTTTAATTATAAATTAAAATCAAAATTTAATTTTAATTCTTTATATTTAAAAAAAAATTAATTTGTATTATTATTTTTAAATTCTTATAATCTTTATAATCGTTTTAATCGTTTTAATTGTGTCGACTGTTATTAGTTGACAATAAATAAATAAATAAATAAATAAATAAATAAATAAATAAATAAATAAATAAATAAATAAATAAATAAATAAATAAATAAATAAATAAATAAATAAATAAATAAATAAATAAATAAATAAATAAATAAATAAATAAATAAATAAATAAATAAATAAATAAATAAATAAATAAATAAATAAATAAATAAATAAATAAATAAATAAATAAATAAATAAATAAATAAATAAATAAATAAATAAATAAATAAATAAATAAATAAATAAATAAATAAATAAATAAATAAATAAATAAATAAATAAATAAATAAATAAATAAATAAATAAATAAATAAATAAATAAATAAATAAATAAATAAATAAATAAATAAATAAATAAATAAATAAATAAATAAATAAAAGTAAAGTGAGCTCTGCTTGCTTGTGCTGAAGTACACTGCTCGTATAATTTTATAGCCCCACTGAGTCAGCTGCCAACACAGTTAACAGTTAACAGACATGGGGTTTTTCAGGCTATCCGTATGTACATACCGACATATCTATTATTGGAACGTGCTCGGGTTGTGTTACACATTTTGTCAAGATTTTAATACACTTTTTTTAATTTTTTAGAAAAATACGAGTATGTTGGGTGTGTGAAACGTACGTCCGTCCGTCCGTCTGTATGAACGCATTTTTTTCCACAGCTTTAAAGCTAGAGCGACCAAACTTGGGATACATGTTGGTATATACTATATGCAGACAAAGTGTTAAGATCTCCCCCAAGAGCTATCGTGATGAAACTTGGCACAGATACTAATTCTTTCTGCAAGCAGTACGTGTGTCAGAGTCGGCCAGATCGGACCACTATAACATATAGCTGCCATAGGAACGATCGGTTGAAAATAAGTTTCTGTATGATAGACTTTTAGGTTTTTCAAAATAACTCAACCAAACTCACTATATCTAAATGAAATCACGTTCTACTCATGTTGACCAAATTAGATCATAATCGGATCACTATGTCTTATTGCTGCCATAGGAACGATTGGTTAAAAAATAAGTTTTCTTATGCAAATCTTTTCTGCAAGGGTATATATCTTCGGCACGCTGAAGATAACATTTCTTTCTTGTTTAACATAATGATACATTTCCAATTATAACGTTTCTTGTGTTGCAAAACATATTATTCGAATGCTTATTTCGAATCTGCTTTAATTTTCAACAGCATCTCTGAACTACTAAATGTCGCCTTAATTTCTTAGAAAAATAAAATGTATGATAGTCCTAGGTACTCATATACTTTAATTAAAAATTGATTTTTTTCAGTACATTTGAAAGGCACTTTCATTTATTAGTCCATAATACATTGCGAATACAACAGGGATAAAAACTAATTATAGAAAAACTACAATGAAATTTCTAGTATAAATGAAATGACATGATATTCAAACGTAAATAATAATGTTCAAAGTCTAGTATAATAAAATAAATAATAATAAATGCAATTTTATTTAAATAATAAACTAAATAAATAGCCACTAGGTATTGTGGTCGCAACATCGGTTACTACATACTATTAGTACATACAAAAATAAAGGAAAAACATTTTACTTTTATATAATATGACATATGGGTGCTTAAAGTATGGGTCGTTGGTAGACGGACCACAAAACTTGACCATGAGAATTCGATGTTCTTCTTAAGTAGTTTAGATTAGAATTTTTTGGTATTTTCTTGTACACTATGTTGTTGGAAAGAGTTCAATGGGATATAGGCGCAGTGATTTCCCAAATCTAATTGTTATTCATTTTTCTTATCATAGCACCGTACTTCTTCTCCATGACATTTAGCACCTTCACGCTCTCCCAGACGGTGGCAAACATCAGCAAAGGATGACAACTATTATAGGTGTACTCAGGAATATCAACGCATGATGAATGATTCTGTAGCATTTCGGCAACTACGAATTTGTTATGGTATATCTTCTCAGAGAAGTACCTGAAGTATTGCTTAGTCAGATTTGGGTGTGTTTCATTATGATATATTATAGCATTTATTAGATGCTCCACCACGCTCAGCGCATCAAGTATTTTAGGCAGCTCCTCCTCTGGAGACTTGGTGTCTTCGCCTGTATAGTCTGATATTTTGGTCTCTTCCATCAGCGAATGTGTCAAATTCAGTTCATGCAATTTATAACAATCTGTCGCATGCTGCACAGAATGTATATTTTCTTCTGCGCTCAGCTGTACCAACAGAATTAGATAGACCACAGTTAGCAAAACAAATTCCCCAATTACTATTGCTATTGCTACTTACCCATCTAGTCAAAATAGACAGAATGCCTTCCCTTGTGTCCTTGCAGACAGTTAAAGCTTGTGTGATGTTATGCAAAGTTATGCTCATTTTGGAACCAAATGTCTTCAAATGCGAGCAGTTAAGTTTAATATTATTAATTGTTTGATTCTTGTGCACAATGCCACAAGGTTCTTTAGAATCCTGGCCGGCAGAGCGCAGATGAACGTGATGACGATGTATCAAATGTCGACCAAACAGATGACGTGGCAGTGCTGTTGTGTTCGGTAGACAGCTGACAGTGAGTATTAACAGTAGTGCTCCCAGTAACCAGTAGTTGGCAGTAGCTGTAAGTGAGAAAATTAAATCAAAAATATTATTAATACATATGCGTATACTTAACAAAATATTTTGTTATAACTAAAATGATCTAGTGAAAATAAAAGACACTAAGCATTCTCTATTTGAAAATAAAAACCAAAATTAACTTATTAACAATGATATAGTAAAATTAACGCATATTTAAAATATGCTGAAAACGACTTAAGTTTGCTTATGACATTTTAATCAAATTTATTTTCTGTACGTGATTCTTGCTTCACGTGTTCAATGTAACTTGCTCCAGCATATTTAATTGAATTTAATCATGTTAACTAATTACTTATTAGCCTGGCTATTTTTTTGCGTTTCATATCTTTAAACATGAGTTACATTTTTTCTAACCCGTTTTCTATCAATATTGTGCTATTTTTGGAAACAGGATATAATTAGAGGTTGCGTTATTTTGACCTTGTTATCCTAAGTATTATCTGAACTAGTTATTTCCGTCCATTTTGTTTCATGCCACTTGACAGCACTAATTGGATTTCGCTGCTGCTTGTTAATTTGATTGTCTTCTAATTGGACACATCATAGATTCTCTTGCCACCTATTTCTGCCCCCACATTTCCGTCCTCAGTGACTTTAATTAGACTCAAGGTTTTCGTTCTTTGACGTGCACAGTGCAGCTAACATATGAAATAATTGTAGCAAATAAAACCATCGATTTGACCTTGAATTATAAGCTACTTGCAAAATCGATTTGATCCTGGTAAGGTAAGTATCGAAAAGTTCACCACAGAAGTCACAAAAAAAAATGTATTTTGCATCTATCCATTAATAAACTATTTAACATTTTTTGTATTCATACGATGCACTGTTTATGCACTTTGGAATTGTATAAACTCACAGAGAGAAAGAGAGAGAGAAATATTACACTTGCAGTGAATAAATGAATCATTTTGTGGTAAAATTGTGGCACACGTATACGCCATGTGTGGTACACACAAACTTACATATATGATAGCTAGAGTGTTTGGCATTAATTGTTAAGTAGCCAGCTGATGCTCGCGTTGTGACTGTTGTTGTTGTTGTTGTTGCTGCTGTCGTAGCTATCGACTCTTGTTGCTGTTTGTCGTGTGTCGCAACCGTTGCCTCCTCCAATCGGCTGCAGGATACCAAACTGGAGCATGCGTACAACGTGTGCTCCATTTGTTGCTTTTTGTCTTGCATTTGACCATTGCGACGCGTTGAGAAGCCACCGCGTGTGCTTAACACTGTTGTTGTTAATGTCATTGCTTCTGCTCTTGTTTTTATTTTTGTTTTATTGTGCTTGTGGCACACACAGAGTTTGGCTTAGTAAGTATTTGCAGCTGAGGCGATTCCTTGAACTTGAATGCTTTTGTTGCGGCTAGTATTCTGAACGATTGCACTGGCACACAAGTTAACTCTTCAAGATCTGTTACTTATTTAATATTTGATGCCGCGCGCAGCGTATAAATAAAGGCCGCCGGCGCAGCCCGAACGCCAATCGCTGGCACGAAAACATCTTGAGCAACAGCAAAAGCACAGCAACAACAATAACAGACGCAGTAGCAACAGCAGCAACAACGGCGTCAAGTGCGATGACAAGTGATTGGGGGGACTGTAATTGCCAGCCAATCGTGTGTAAGCAAAGCGACCACACACACACATACACACACACATGCACAGACGCACGCACGCAGCCGAAGCATTTGCACGAAGACTCATTCAACACGAATAAGCACGCTCACACCCACACATTGACGTAACGCCACAGCAGGCGCAGACTTAAAGAGAGCGGGAGAGAGTGAGTGGGAGCGAGCGCATGAGAGCGAGAGAGAAAGAACAAGCAAGCAAGAGAAATCCGTCGCAGACGATTTGACGCGAGGGCGTCTTGAGCTGGCTGTGGCTGCGGCTGAGGCTGATATCGGCCACGTGCGCAGCAGAGTCAATCGCTGTATTCGGACACACGACAAAAAGCATTTGCAGTATCGCCTGCTAGGGTAGGTTTTTTTTCAATTTAAGACTTATCAGGAATATCAAAAAAAAAAAAATAGTTGTGTTTGCATACGGGCAAATTATGAAGCATAGCTTTTTATAGTCTATTACACATAACGCACTTAAAGTGTGTGCATTTCCAATGAGTGTTTTAAAAGAAACAAACATTGTCGATATATGTATATGGCAATAAATTATAATTATATGAAGCAAACATTGAATATACTTCAGACAATATTTATTTAAAATTGACGATTTACAACACTATCGCTATCTTCAACCGATTAAAGTCTATATAAACAGTTATTCTTGACCTAGTCAATCGCTTGCCTATCTGAAATCAGCACCTTTACTACATGATTTCTGGTGATAATGATGAGGTACTTTAGACCTGACAACAGGGTGTCTTCTAGTCGAAAACTAATGCATAGATCATTTCGACTTGTCCATGCCTCTCGTTGATCTATTCTTGGCACGCGATAACGAAAGCTTATACAAAACTTTAGTTCAATCTTCAGCTAGCCGCTGCCGCTTCAACTGTGACTCAACAAAAATACTGGGCGTTTGTTGCTGTTGCTGTTGTTGTTGCTTTGTTTTCTTCCTGCCTTTGGAAAGGTTTTTAATTTATGCCCACGCCGCATGCCCCAAAACGGATGTTGTACTGCATTTTGCAATGTTTTTTTATTCATGTTTGTTTGTTTGATTCTTGATTTGCTGGTGTTGTCTTGCGGCAATTATTGCTGCTTTCTGCATTTCCGCTCTTCCGTTTCAACTATTTGCTACGGTTTCTGTTTTGACTCATGTGTGTGCATTAGACACATGCACAAACATGAAACCATAAAAAACACCAAAATTTGGCAAGATTTGAATTGTAATAGATTGATTTTCTGTTAAGTATTATAAATATGTACATATGGTATTATATATGATTATTAAACGCATACAGATGATCATTCATTTTATATATAAACATATGCAGCAATTAAGTTTTACGGTATGATTTTAACTGTTTCTTTTTGTTTCACACATTTTACACGAATGTTGCACTTATTAGCTTTATTGTTGTTGTCGTTGTTACTGTTGCTGTAATCAGTATTCTAAATATTCATGTTGTTGCTGTTGTTGTTGTTCTGTTTATTCTTCTTCTATACAAACGTTGTGTTTACGCTTCGTCGTATGGCGCTTTGGCATTTCCGATCCGCGCCGTCTTAACGTGCGTGCAATTGAAAAAGAAGACTGACAGCCAAAGAACAATTCGCCATAACAATTGAATTTGAGAGTTAATGAGAATGCAAAATATAAGTACGAGAGTATAAGCACAAACGGAATAAAGACAACTGCATATAAGAGTTGCACAGGTTGCATTTCCCACTTTATTCCAAGTTTCTCTTAACATTCGACTTGATACGACTGCGAGACTCCTCTGAAATTTTAAGATTTCACATTACTCATACGCCTAGATGATCAGTATAAATGCCCTTGATGACCTGACAAACATATTCTTAATCTTCTGTCTTTTTCTAACAAAAATTAAATTTTTCACTGATTATTCTTAAGACAGCTTTATTCAAACTTTTACCAAATTAATGAACTTTAAAGTATTTATGTGAACAAACAAAATTTCAATTTAATATTTTTTCCACAGTTTCGCAAGAAATGTTTTCAAATTCATTGGGTTTTGCGGATTTCAGAATATATGTACATGCATATATGTATGTACATAAATAGAGGTAACAAAAAAACCGGCTTACGTGCAGTCGATAATTATGTAGGTACTATATTAATAGGAATATTTTCATGCAAAATATTAAGAAAAAACAAAATAATTTCAAAAATATTTTGACTAGAATTGTTATTTTCGGGGGCCCGGGAATACAGGTTGTAAATGTTATAAAATAATTCAAATAATATGACTAAAAGTGACTGTGACGCGTTAGCTGTCAAGTGGCGCTTTCATCGACCTACAGCGGTAGTTCCGGTCGTCCCTTGCACCCGTAACCGCCCTCGCAGCTACCCACTCTATCTATATCTCGCCCGAATACCGGTTGTTATAATGACAACGCAAAAAACTGACGGCTAATATTTACTTATGAGGTGCGAAACAGCGACAATATTTACTTATCCGAGACAGGGTAATTGTTGTTGTTAGTGTTATTGTTGTTGTTACGGTTTCTGTTACTGTTAGAAATAAGAAGAGTTGACAGCGTCAGCTTATTATTCCCTGTAAGGGTGCTTTTAACTGACTATTCCTAATTTTATTTTAGATATGACAAACATACTTCACGTCAATTGCACTTTAGCATGCATTCGCATTCACATCCGCATCCGTTGGTTTGTTTTCCATAAATAATGAATTAACCGCATCAATATGTACGTCGAGTAATTAATAAATACGTAAGTACTAGCTACTAGTACAACGAATCCATTCAATAAATCTCATTCCCATTGTTATACTATTTTTATTCTTATTATCCACCCGACGCATGCGTACAAGCAGCTGATTGCGTTAATGTGCGCATAAGTCATACATATCATGTTGTTACATTGTAAAATATAATTTACTATATTTCTAGTCTTTATTCTGATAATAAAATCCCATTCATCGCTTGATAAACAGAAAAGCTAAACGTATATAAATATTTTAAGAATTATTATATCCGACAAAATGTTTTTGTCAAAAATTAAAGAAAATTAATATTTATACTCTTCTTTTTTTTTAATTTTTTTGAAAAAAAAGAAGAAGAAGAAGAAAAAAGAGTATATTGGGCTTGTAAAATGTCCGTCTGTCCGTATGAACGCAGGTTTTTTCCACAGCTTTGAAGCTAGAGCAACCACACTTGGTATACATTTTGACATATACTATAGGCAGACAAAGTGTGAGGATCTCCCCCCACCACCAACCCTTCACCCACAAACCACAAAATTTGTCCACGCCCACTCCCGCCCCCACAAATGAGCAAAGTCTGTATCTCCCACACCGCTATAGCTAGAACCACCAAATTTTGCAGGTTGAATTCTGTTGCCCCAATAAATAGATTGTATGCAAATAATTTTGCCACGCCCACCCACGCCCTTGCAATCGAGCAATGTTTGTTTCTCCCAAACCTGTAGAACGGGCCAAACCAAACTTAAATTGATGGAAAAACTTAAAAGATTTAATCAAAAATAAAAAAAGAATATATCGCAGTCGGATGCATCCGAGACATTTCCGACTATATAAACTATATATATTCTAGATCAGCATCAACAGCCGAGTCAAGTCCGTCATGTCCGTTTGTTTAAATGCGTTTTTCAAGACTTTGTTCTAGAGCTATGTTGATGAAACTTGGCACAGATGCTTCTTCTTTTTGAAGGTAGTACCTATTGTTGAATTGGCCAGATCGGAACACTATAACATATAGTTGCCATAGGAACGATTGGTTGGAAAATTAGTTTTTTGTATGAAAAACTTTTTTGTTTTTTAAGACAACTCAACCAAACTCACTATATCTAAATTAAAGCACGTTCTACACATGTTAGCCAAATTTGATCAAAATCGGATCACTATAACATATAGCTGCCATAGGAGCAATCAGTTGAAAAATAAGTTTTCTTATGCAAATCTTGTCTGTAATTGTGTATATCTTCGGCATTTTGTTCTTGGTATATTTTGCTATTGCATAGTTCAATTTATTTGTTTTCCATTTTCTGTTATAACTTTTTGAAGGCGATTGGGCATGGAGTCTGCCAATTCTTCCAAATTTAAATGGCTGATTTGCTCCCAATCTTCAAGCAACACGCGTTTGAGCTGGACGATGGTCTCAATCTGTCGACTATTCTTAAAAACTTTTGCTGACAGGATTCCCCAGAGGTCCTCTACCGGGCTTAAGTCGGGACTTATTACTGTCCACTCTAGAACCAGTATATTTATAGATGCGAAGAATTCTTTTGTTGCAAGTGCTTTTCAATGAGACGAGATAAGATGAGCTGAGCTGATTCTTTATAATTTAATTAAAGCCAATGACAATGCGGTTTTTACTAAACGCCTAGTTGGCTTTTAGCACAGCGTACTTCAGGCCGTTAATCAGGCCGAGTTGACGATTTGCTCGACGGGTTAACTGACCACAGACAAGTTGCTTTCAGCTGGCAATTAATACTAGCTAATGTCTAATAGCTATTAGTTGGCAGCTGATTACTGATGGCTGATTGCTTATAGCTCATAATATAATCAATAAAAAAAATCACCTCTACGCGAGATTAAAGTCTAGGGACGATGATAGGACAAAACTTGATATCTAATTACTTTTGCAACGTGCTTTTGCCGAACGGGCGTTGATATTAGTTTTACTGTCTTTTTAAAGGTAATTACGCAGTTTGGCTAGGCTTTAAGAAATAAAATTTGAATTGGATGAAAAAGAAAATTTATGAATACAAGAACAATATCAATCTTTATTTAATTGCACTAACATGTGTCAGAAAAGCTTACTTTTTATTTCAAAAGGCAGAATTTGAAAATTAATTAAATAAAATGAGCTTAAATAAATAAACAGTAAATGGCCTTCAAATACATTCCTTACATTTTATACATTTATATTGAAACAAATTTTTAGTTATAATTTAATTTTGAGTACTCCCAAAAAGTCTAAGTATTTGTACGAGCCATTTTTATACTCTTTTTTAATTTTTTTTATAAAAAAAGAAAAAAGAGTATATTGGGTTTGTGAAATGTCCGTCTGTCCGTCTGTCCGTCCGTCTGTCCGTCTGTCCGTATGAACGCAGGTTTTTTCCACAGTTTTGAAGCTAGAGCAACCAAACTTGTTATACATGTTGGTATATACCATAGGCAGACAAAGTATCAAGATCTCCCCCCCACCCCACCCCTTCCCCCACAAACCGCAAAATCCTATATCTTCCACAGTTTTACAGCTAGAGTAACCAAATTTTGCACAAGGGCTACTTATCACATCCTTGATTGATCTGACAAAAAAAATTTGGCCACGCCCACCCCCGCCCCCACAAATAAGCAAAGTCTGTATCTCCCCCACCCCTTTAGCTAGAGTCCCCAAATTTTGCAGGTTGAATTCTATTGTCCTATTAAAAAGAATAATTTTGCCACGCCCACCCCCGCCCCTGCAATCGAGCAATGTTTGTTTCTCCCAAACCTGTACAACGAGCCCAACCAAACTTAAATTGATGGCAAAACTTGAAAGATTTGACCAAAAATACAATTGCCACGCCCACTTCTGACTCCGCAAAGAGGCTAAAAAAGAGTATATCGCAGTCGGGTTCATCCGACTGCAACGTTCTTACTTGTTTTTCTTGGATCATTTAGATACATTTGCATTATATATAAATGTTATCAGGATTTTATGAAAATGTTTATGGTTTAAAAAACTAACACAGAGGTTAGTTAGGGCCTGAGTGAACACATTGCTTACAATAATATACGTATACAATTCTGCTTGCTTTCCTATTTGTATGGGATGTCCTACTTACAGAATGCCTTCTATCGTAAGGTCTATTATCTTGTCTGAATATCCCAAGAAATTTTACTTCAAGTACTCAGGCCTGTGTCTTCAAGTCAGAATTATGGTCTGAATATTTACAAATGTTCAGGAAAAAACTATAGGCAAGAAAGAGTATGGCCAGAAGTCAAAAAAAAATATTTTAAAAAGTCGACATATTTGCGACGCCACACATCTTTCCCCGCAAAGCATGAAGAGGAAAGCTGCTGCTGAAATTACTAATTGGTCAAAGACAATTAACGTTAACATTTCACATTAAACGTTATATGTATTTACAAATTTGTACAAATATTGAAAAAGCATCTTTCATCAATCGCCCGGTGCCAACTGGGATTCGAACGCTAGGCCTCCTGACAGTCAGTGTTACACACTGAGCTACCGACTATATCAAATCAAAAACAACAATTACACCAATATATATTAAATATGTATATTTCCCTTTTATTTTTAAATTCACAATCGAAATCGGAAATTTTCAGAAAAGTTCGTTTACGACGGTAGGCATTACCTTCTCGCTTCTAACGTAAGAGCTATTTTCCCGTATTGCTTCCGGTTTCACTTCAATATTCAGGGATTTTTTAAGCCGTTTTTTTCATGTTTTTATAATGTTGATCAAATTAAATAGCAGCAATATGTTGAAACATGAGTTGTTGAATGAAAAACGTTTTTGCTAATTAATATATCGCAGCCAAACTCACTTGTACTCTTTTAAATGATTCACACATGCTGATTAAGAATTATTTAAATTGGGCAACTATATCTTATAGCTGTCATAAGAGCAACCGGTCAAAAATTTTCTGCAAGGGTTTTCGGCACGCCAAATTTAACTTTTCTTCCTTGTTTTTTTTTTAAATATATATATATATATATATGCATGTAGCCATTAACAAGTGAATCAGAGGAAGTGAATCATATTCTTCGACTGCGGAAATCAGTCACTGGCAATACTATGTACGACTAAATGAGAAATTGATATGCAATTATTATGATATTAATGCAACTGCAAGCAAATCTCACTCACATAATGGGTATTATGTAGTTTGGCTTTGCTATGTAGTAGCTCTTAGCCGACTCTTCGTCATCAGCATCATACATAAGTATTATCATCATCAATAACTAACTGGCACACTCAGTTGTTTACCAATAGAATTAGGAATGGGGGCTTGGGAAGTACTTTGCCAAGTGTGGCGTTGCCAAACAAAAAAACACGACTAAAAGTTAAACAATTGTCAAGTGTCAAAACAAAACACAAAAAAACCAAAACGAAAATAAAAATAAAAATAAAAATAAAAATAAAAAAGAAAAAAATTACAAAGAGCACTCGAGCTTGAATATCGAGCCAATCTTTGTGATGAAGGCAGCTTTTATTTTTGGAACTGGTGCTCTTTCAATGATTTCAGCTATCTCATTCGATATACAAATTATGCTTTGGCTACGGAGAGCCCGAACAAACAAAATGGTTGGGTTCCGAGAGTTCCGAGAGAATATACTTAACGCTATTTCGCTTTTTTGTTATTTGTGTGACGCATGTGTAAATTTTTGAAATTATTGCATATGTAATACTAGTTTATTATGGCATATTACGCATACGCCACATTACGCATACGCCACAGTGTACTTCAGAAACTATACAGATCCGTGTAAACTTACCTTATGGCAGACAAATCGGATTTATGTGCTCTGCAAATAGATAAATCAAAAATTAATTAACCAAGTAAATGCATTTGGATAAGCAATGAAGTACTTATAAGTGCTAGGTTTGGGCGTATGTATGTCACTTGTTTAATTTGCACATTAGCTTAGATCTGAGTTTGATGAGATTGACTGATGTGTGAAAGGTGCAGCTACTTATGTCGTTTGCTATGATTTTGACCCTAAATCTAAACGGTCTCACTTTTTGTTTACGGCGGATAATTTCAAATGCTCCAATAAGATTCAAATGCGACCAAAGTGGTGTGGGGTCATGTGAAGGACAGTTTTTTGGAACCTGGCGTCCCCGTCTATTATTTCCGACAGCAGTTTATGAATGAAGCCTTCAATTATTTGTTTTATTGTTGATATTTACCTTATTTGTTATTTAAATAAATTCACATTGCTACTTCATCTCGCCGCATCAACCTGACCTTAAACATATTTGCAGCATATAATTGCAGCTATACAGCATATAACAAAACCCTTTCTTTGTTTGTTTATTCATATTTATTGACACAAAAAATGCCACGCCCCAATCAATTACTTTTGTACTTCTGACTCCCCAGAGAGACGGAAAAAAGAGTATATCGCAGTCGGGTGCATCCGCCTGCAACGTTCTTGCTTGTTATACTCCGTTTTCCAAAGAGTATATTGGGTTTGTGAAATATTTGTCCGTGCGTCCGTCCGTCTGTATGAACGCAGGGTTTTTCCACAGTTTTGAAGCTAGCAAGCTTAACAAGCAAACTTGATATATACCATAGGCAGACAAAGTGTTAAGATCGGCCAGATCGGACCACTATAACATATAGCTGCCATAGGAACGATAGATTTGTTTTTCAAGTTAACTCAGCCAAACTCACTTTACCTAAGTTTAAGGCCAGGTTATAAGTATATAAAGAGCCTTTTCAATAGTTTTATTTATTAAACGTACAGAAAACAGAGTATATCGCAGTCAGCAGATCCCGACTGCAACGTTCTTACTTTCTTTTTTTTTTTTGCATTTGGTTGTTAATGTTGATAAGCTATAAAATTATTACGCTTTGTATATGAAATTGATTGTATTCACAACAAAGCTAAAACTACAGTGTGACTGTCTACAAATTAAATATGTCCGATATTTACATGTTAATACATTTACATTTAAGAGATAAACTGTTTCGAAATTTTACATCATATTTTTTTAGATTTGTCATTAAATAAAGAGTTTTGTAATCGCACGATTTTTTGTTTAAATAGTTTGACCGATTTCTTGCCAAAATTGTTCGAATCTCCGCCAAATTTAACAGTTGTACTCACTGTTAACGACAACATAGGCGCAACTTAAATTGGATTTTTTTTTTATTTTCCGTCATAAAAGTCAGCATCCTCGGTTTTGTAATCGTAGAATTTTTGCTAATTTTTTGAGTCCAAGCCCAGATTTTTTGGATCGCTCTTTATGTGGGGTAGCTGTATCGAAACATTACCATATTTTCAATTAAATATAAAAAGAAAAACGGTTTTTGGATGTATTTTAACGGATTCTCGATTCGTATATTTTTGTGTAACATACTTTTTGATACAAATTGGAAATTCATTTCGTTAAGTAAGCTTTGGTGTTAAACTTGATTGCAGCAAATGAGCTTTCTGTCCATTGCATATTAAGCTTTTGACGGTATCATAAAAGTACTTTTTGTCTTAGCAAAGACATAAACCATTTAACATCATGGAATTCAGAACTAACCGACCAACACCAATACACTTCTTTCAAAACAATAAAAATGATTTTATGTTTGTTATTGTTTTTTAGAATTGCCACGAACTTCCTTTTGTTGAAAGCATTTCACATATCTAAAC
The DNA here is from genome assembly GCA_949708635.1 of Hirtodrosophila cameraria. Taxonomy (NCBI): domain Eukaryota; kingdom Metazoa; phylum Arthropoda; class Insecta; order Diptera; family Drosophilidae; genus Hirtodrosophila; species Hirtodrosophila cameraria. The sequence goes on along the minus strand of OX453090.1, from coordinate 18,322,581 downwards.
TGGTCAGATCGGATCACTATAGCATTAGGGTCTCATGTCAAACATCGATTCGGAATTGAGTTGTTGTTATACCCTTGCAGAGGGTATTATAATTTTGTCACGAAATGTGTAACGCATTGAAGGAGACGTCTCAAAAAAAAAATTTGTATATTCGTGATCAGCATCAACAGTCGAGTCATGTCCGTCTGTCCGTCTGTCTGTCTGTCTGTTTATATGCGAACTAGTTCCTCAGTTTTAGAGCTATCGTGATGAAACTTGGCACAGATGCTTATTCTTTCTGCAAGCAGTACATATGTATGTCATAATTGGCCAGATCGGACCACTAGGAACACTAGGATCGGACCAATAGGAACAATCGGTTGAAAAATAAGTTTTTGTATGAAAAACTTTTTTGTTTTTCAAAATAACTAAACCAAACTCACTATGTCTAAGTTTAAGCACTTTTCACATTTGTTGACAAAAATTTCATTGAAATCGGTTGAAAAATAAGTTTTCTTGTGCAAAACTTTTCTGCAAGGGTATATGTCTTCGGCACACCGAAGATAACATTTCTTTCTTATTTCAAATCTTTTTTTGGACTTCTGACCATACCTTTTCTTGCCTATAGTTTTTTCCTGAAGTACTTGGAGTAAAATTTCTTGGGATATTCAGACAAGATAATAGACCTTACGATAGAAGGCATTCTGTAAGTAGGACATCTCATACAAAAAGGAAAGCAAGCAGTATTGTATACGCTCAGGCCTGAGCAATACTTTTCAGGTCTGTCGTTAGTTTTCTTTAGCGTTAGTTTTCTTTAGCGTAAGTTTTCTTTAGCGCGTCTTCAGCTTTGGCAGCACCACAGATCAAAGTGTTATCCTTGTTCCACATAAACCACTTTCCTTTAACTAACATTTTGTCGTTTCTAATTACAACATTTTTATTTGGATCTATTTCCTTGAGGCATTTTCTAATAATGAGCAGCATTTTTTTTACACATTTCTGTATCTTTGATCAAGTCTGGCTCTATTGAGATTCTAGATCCAGCAAGGTTTCTTGTATGTTGAAATATATCTTTCAGATCGGTTTGTAAGTTGATTTGTACTATTAGTGTCATTTTTCCATCTCTTTCAAAAAGCTTTTGGATCATATCGACTTTTGGTGACTTTTGCATTTTAATATGTGTTTTGCAAAGTTTTTGAAATTCATCTTTTGGGTCCTTGTTCACATTTATTTCGTTCTCTACGTGGGCTAGCCGTATCCTATCATCGGCTCTTTCATCCTATAAAGCTTTTACCTCTGCCTTGAGCAGTTCCTTTTCTTGGTCGAGTACTGTTATCTTGCTTGACATCTCTAAGCCCATGATTATCATTGACTCCGAAGCACTCATTAGTCCAACCTGAGGTTCAGGCGACGAATCGGTCATTTTCCTTTTTGCGCTTTGCTTTTCCGCTCTTTGTTAAGGGGTATTGTTATAAGGAGGTGATCTGTGCATGTTAGTTTAAGTTTAACGCCTTATTTTGCATTCAGTTTATTTTCGCTAGATGGCGCCACTAGCACATATGATTTTAAGTTAAGCTCAGTAGTGTAGCCCTGAATCTTGTTATTTTGCCGTTTTCCAATACTGCTCTCGGATAGCTTATTTTTCAACCGATCGTTCCTATGGCAGCTATAAGATACAGTGATCCGATTTTGAGAAAATTTTGTTAACATATGTGGATGGTGTTATTTTGACAAACACAAAAGTTTTTCATACAAAAACTTATTTTTCAATCAATCGTTCCTATGGCAGCTATATGTTATAGTGGTCCGATTTCGATGAAATTTTACCAACATATGTGGATAGTGTTTAAACTTAAACATAATGAGTTTGGTTGAGTTATTTTGAAAAACATAAAAGTTTTTCATTCAAAAACTTGTTTTTAAACCGATCGTTCCTATGGCAGCTAAATGATTCTGACATATGTATGTACTGCTTTCCGCTTTAAATCAGAAAATTCCCCTTTCCCGGAACGTAGGGCTCACACCAATCGGACTCGATTATTTCCTTTTATTTCACAGGTAACTGGAGCCTCAGGAATAAACGTCCGCTTTCACATTCACTTTCCCTCTCTCTCAATTTAAGTTAGTATATTTGATTCATAACAAAATATAAATATGCATGTCTGAACACATGTATGTACATATGTAAGTAATATGCCTCGGGCTAATTACACTGTCAATTCATGGCGCTTTGTGACTTTTTATCACGCAGCCCATTTGGTTCTGAATAGTTGGGGTCTCCTATTGTTATTGTTTCTAGCTTAAGTTGTGAGAAAAAGCTCTAAAAGCTAAAAAGCTTTTGAGCTTGTAGTATGAGTAACAGATGAGTATGTTTATACAACAACAAACAAAAATGTTGAATCTACCAGTGAATACTCTGCGTATTTTAAACAAATACATTAGAGTGTAACTGGATTGAGACTCTGAAAAGTTTTAACATGTTATTTTTGTGTCAACATTTGTAACTAGTTACCGAACATGCAGAGAAATATATTCGCCCATAGAAATCGTTAATTATCACATGCAGCAAACCAAAAGATTCATATGAAAGTCAATATGCCCAACAAAATGACGCAAAAATGAAAAATAAATCAGGTGCTATGAAAATTTGTACCTAGTATTTAGGAATGACTTTCCGAAAAGCGCATATTTGTTTGTTTTTCTGTTTGGTTATGACTCTATTACCCCAAAGAGTGAAAACTTTAGCAGTTGCTAATAGTTAATAGCATTGTTACAACTATAATTGTATGTCTTCATATCTTATCTTATCGACAAGTTACATTATTAAATGAGTTTTCCAGTATGTGTAATACACACATACTCTGTAAATATATATATACGTATATATAGCTAAAACTAACGATTTTTCCAGTCTCGGATTGGGTATGATACGTTATAATTATATTTTATTATTACTACTACTTATTAAAACGAACGTTATATAACTTAAAGCACAAAGTAGCTTACAAAATTTTAAATTATAATATAAAAAATGTTGATAGATTTTAATAGAACATGTATTTAATCAAATGACGCGAATTTGTTTAAAAATTATGGTTGTATTATGCTTTTCAGAAATATGAGGAAGCTATCCACTACTCCATTATTTTTATTTTAATCTTAAAAAAATGTGTTCCATGGAGATCTGATATAACTGTCGATGGTTCTGCCGGTAGAGTTCGATAATAAAAACACATTCAATATGGAATATATGAACTATTTTCTGGAAAATAACCTTAACCTAGCCTTAAACTGCTTGCTTAGAATACTTTTGAACGCTGGTTAAAGTTTCTTGGAGTGTCCCCCACATATGTCGCTCTTTTTTTGTCAACAACATGTGCGCTCTGCTCTCGCTCAGCAGAACGAATGTTGCCGCTGGGCAACTTACCTCTTTGATGACAGCTGTTCCAACACAATCGACGAGAGATCAAGCGTCACACACATACACACACACTGAAATCAAAGACAAATTTGAAGCCCACGTTTATATCGAATGTGCGACACTACAGAAATAAAACCAAAAATAGGCAGACGCGAAGTAATTTTTTCGATTTCGTTTCCCTTACGGTATTGAGCTTGCGGACCTATGAAAAGTAGCAACCGTCAAAGTCAAGCGATTGAACCGAACTAAACACCAGACAGTGCCTCTGAAACGGCATCTGATTGAAGCACGCAATGCTACAATTCCTCACATCACTCGCACTTCGATATCGAATGTGGGTCTCAAAATGAATTTTCATACAATATTTACATCAGCAAGCACGTACAGCGTTCGACAACCTTAATCTGAAAGTCTCTTTAAAAAATTCTGAGAATTTAAAAAAAGCATAATTGCAATACCTGTATGCCACTATATCGAGTGTAACTTACTGTACCAAGTGGATGCCAGTGTTGCAGGTTTGTGTCTGTGCTACAAGCTTCGAGCGAATCAATCAGGCTTGTGTCACAACTATACTTGTCTGCCTAATGGGAATTATTATTTCCCATTTTGTCTATGGGAGAAGGAAATTCGGAGAAGAGCATTTTTTACCGTTTGACCACGGAACTCAACGCATCGAAGCAGCACGTTAAGTGCGCAATTTGCATGCGCTGCTTATGAACCGCTTGAAATACAAGCAATGCACTTCTTGCTTGAATGCCTTTTCATGTGTAATTGTATACAAAGATATTTAGCTGTGCTCCCATTTTCGTTTCGCAAAGTTTTTGCGATTCCGTTTCCAAAGCGGACGCTTAGACGCTCCGCAATTCGGAAATCGCAAAATGTTTCCAATTTGAAAACGGTTGCTCAGTAGCAACAGAATTCAAAAGTAAATTGCGATTTTCGTATAATAAAGCAAATGACACGTATTTCAAATGGTTTTTTGTACTCTTGCAGAGGGTATTAAAATTTTGTCACGAAATGTATAACGCATTGTAGGAGACGTGTCCGAAAAATAATTTGTATATAAGTTTTCTTATGCAAAACTTTGCTGCTTTCATGTTATTTATTCTGTAATGTTTCAGAATTATTTTGCAGTTCTTATTAATGCAAAAAGTTTGCTGATTATTTTTTAAATAAGTATTTTAGGACCATATCCCGAAATCGACTTGTGCAAAACTCGTGCGTGATTTCTGTTTTTGGTCGTGACGAATGTCGTGTAGCTAAGCGCGATAACAAATATCGATTTCAGGGTTTTCTGAGTACACCGATGAACGATAAACATGCATGGCACACATTTGAAAGCTTGAGTTTTTTATGTTTTGAGGCAAATATGAGTAATTAAAACTAATAGCAAGAAATTGTAAATAAACTTGATCTGCGTATAGTATACAGGAACCTTAGTACATGCCAAGTTTGATGTCTCTAGCTTTTGTAGTTTCTGAGATCACAGTGTTCATACAGACAGACGGACGGACGGACAGACGGACGGACATGGCTAGATCGACTTTACTCTTGATGCTGATCAAGAATATATATACTTTACATAGTCGGAAACTCCTCCTTCTGCCTGTTACATACATTTGCAGTACTTTATAACTTCATTTTTCCCATTTTTGATGGGAATAGGGAGTAACAAACCTCAAGTTGGGCACGAAATTTCGCGATTTGGGGAGCACGCAAAAAGGGAAACTAATTCTCATCCGATCAGCTTCAAAATCATTTTCAAAGCTCCTTTTGCAAAATCTAGCCCAAATGTCAGAAAATGGCATTCTGCTCTGACACACAAAACCTCGGGTTCGATTCCCATTCATGAAAATCGTTTTTCATTTAAAACGTATCACCGTCAATATTTATATCGAAACCAGTAATTTATGTATATTGACAGTATTTTACAAAAACTAAATTGTTCAGGAATGCGTTTTTTCCACTTTTCTCTGTTTTGGCTGGCAATATCACTGTCAATTGTAAAATAGCGTGTACTTTTGTTAAAATAAACGGTTTAAGGCACATAGGTTACTTTTGCTCACAATGTTATGACACAATGTGCATAGAATGTCTTACATACGATAACATGAAAAATAGAAATAAAAGAAGAAAATGTTGTAAGCAATTAATTAAAAACAAAACCAAACATTTGCTTGAAACATTTATTGTTTTAAATTATTAAAACAAAAATAAATTTATAAGAAAATAATTTTGATAAAAATAAAAAATTAAATTTGATCTTCGTCGTCCGTTTCTGGCAAGGTATCCTTAACTCTAGCGGAATATCGAAGACTTTGATATTCCGAATAGTACTTTATGTCTTGAACATAAATTTTGCAAATCTTTGCATTGTTTTCTTGAAATATTTAATTCGTTGAGGTTATGGTCAAGGCTTAGGTTGCATATAATCCTAATTTTGGAATTGCTTGTATAAGAATATTTCAACTCTATTGAGAATGGATATTTTTTAAAAACTTCGATACGCAGCTCGCTTGTACTATTTAACCGAATTTTAGGAAGCAGCAGATCGTCAAATACTTTTCAATTTTTAACATCTGTATTGGTTAGCTCGATACATTCGTACCCAGTTAGATAAGTACTTCCATTTTTTCGGGTTCGATTCCTAAGAAATGATTCTATCGTGCTGTGTACAGAATCTAAGGGCATGGTGGGTCTGCTATCTACAATCGCTGCATGTCAAGTTACCGCCATCATTTACTTACATACACAATGAGTATGAAACAGAAAACATATCACAAAGTCTAATGCCAAATGCGGTCTTTCTTTTCTTGAGGAATACGGGATAGAAGGAGCTCCAAAATGAAATAAGCAAATAGTTTGTTACACTTTTGGTCTAATAACTCAAGATGATTTTTATGCGCGTGATCGGAACTAAATTAATTTTTTATGTGAGAATAGTTTGGCTCAGTAAAAATTCAATAGGCTTAAAAAATATATTTATTTTAGTATTTATTCTTTTCAAAATTAAAAAAAAAAATAATCCGTCCGTGTGTATGAATGCAATTATTTTCAGAGATTTGAAGCTAGAGCAAACAAACTTGGCATGCATGCATATATACAGGAAAAGTGTTAACGGTGACACATGTCAAATGCCAAATGACAAAATTCATGGGGTGGGAAAATGGGAGGCACAATAAGTTTGAGCGGATGAATTTGGCAAACTGATTGCTTTCAGCGTTGCACTTTGTGCCTAATTAGCTACATGTAGCATGTGTGTGATTACCATTGTGTATGAGTCTGTGTGTGGCAGCAACATAATGGCACAACGAACAGCTTGCCACTGATTGATGACTGATTTGGAAGCAACAGTTGCCAATATTTGACGATTTGCTTTGAGGCTTACGGTTTTCATTTTTGAATGGTTTCACTTTGGCTGCTACGGTGGTTTTACCTGCCCTGCTCTGCCCTGACCTGCCGCATTCGCACTGAAACAGCAATCCCTTTTGCAGCAAGTGCAGCAAGTGCAGCAACCGCAGCGTTAGCATTTTACGCATGAGTCCTCATGCAACACAGACAGTGGGACCAGTATGGAGGAGTAGAGATGAGACGCAACTTCGACCAAAAGTGCCTGCTGCTCTATGATGCTTGGATATGCAAGGATGCGAGGATGCAATACGCAGTTTGTCCAGTTGAGCATTAAGTGCATTAATATTTTAGGCGGCTTGACCTTTCAACAACGGCATTGCCTGCTTGCAAATATATGGTACATTGCGTACTTTGCAGCGTGTTTGATTTATGACCTTCTGTATCATGCAGAAACACAAACACACACACACACACACACACACACACATCTACACATTGGCAACTGTAATGGACGTTGCCAATTTCAGGCGTTTTATTTGCTGGACTTTGTTCTATAGATAATCATTAATCATGCACACAAATGGAAAGAAAAACGAGAATTGAAGCGCAGATTGTCCAATGCGAAAATAGCTTATCTTGTTGCAAAATCGAACGATTTTTATTTCCTTCCTAAACTCATTATTCCCTTTTTTTTTTTTTAATTTTTTTGAAAAAAAAAGAGTGTTTGGGCTTGTGAAATGTCCGTCTGTCCCGTATGAACCCAGTTTTTTCCACATTTTTGAAGCTAGAGCAACCAAACGTGGTATACATGTTGGTATATACCATAGGCAGAAGTGTTAAAATCTCCCTCCCCACCCCCACACTATCCCCCAAAATCGGCAAAAAAATCGATTTCAGAGACTATTTGAAAAAATATGTCTCCTCGGAAAAAACGTCTTTCAAATGACGATCAAATTACTTAATAGTTTTCGATTTTTCATCTCGCAAGTCGTTTAACCAATTAACAGACACAATTTCCAGAATTCTTACATTAATTTCAATATAGGTTTGTCGAGCAAATGGATCCGTAAGGTGCAAAAAATAATAAAATACTTTACAGAGTTGGTTTCATATAGGAATATTGGCAGGCGTTCGGGTATATTTTTGTTCTCCACTTTTCTCCAGTGCATATTCTGTGGAATGTTTAGGAAATGTAAAATAATAACGCTGACATAGAATTATTGCACTGACAATATACATGGCAATACGAGTACAATACATCTAGCAGACCTGGATACTTTGCTATGATGGAGCCCCAACTGCCCATTTCAAATAAAACACAAATACATTTATTGAACCATTTATTTGATATATATATGTTGTTGTATATGTATACTTTATATATGCACGCATATGTGTATGTATGTTTATCTGACAGTTAAAGAACTGCTTTTCGTTGAACAATGATGAATACATCTCGAATTCGATACATTGATTAGCACATAGAATACATACATACATGTGCATATGACATTTGGTATTTTAACTCAAGCATATGCATGCACATCGAAACATTGTATTTTTGTTTTTGTGTTTTTGACATTTGCATAAATGTGTATACACGTTCTATTATTGATTACGTTTACATATATAAGTATATATAGATGTATATATATATATATATATATATATATATATATGTATATATTTATGTATAGTTGTGTATATATATTTTATAAAGAAGTTATATCGTATGTAAATGTTTTTTTTTTATATTGTTTATTGGTTAGCTCCATTTAATGTCAGTATGATTGTTACATTCAGTTATACTTGAAAATTTGTTGTCCAAAATTGTTTCTCAACTTTGATTTATTTATATATATATATATATATATATTTATATATATATATATATACTTTTACTTTTTTTGATATTCTCATGCTTCGGTTTTACATATCTCTCTCTAAATCATTTTCTATCGCTACGCATACATATACATACATTTGATATATTCAATTAATTGCCTGCTCTCTTTGATATTTTCAATATTATTTACATTGATGTATATGTATTTGGAGTTACGCTTTAACATATATATATGCATATAAATACTTAATATCTGCCTTTTTACATTTCGTTTTTCCTTCACTATATTCTAAATTATGCGTAGTTTTGCCCACTTTTCCCCCGGGTGCCATCACCTTAGACAAAAAAAAAAAATTAGTCATTATCTTATTAATTCTCAGCTTTCTCATCGTTCTCTTCTCAATAAATTAACATACTTGACGTTGCTTATTATTTTTTTTGGATTTTTGTTAATTTACATACTTGACATTTTTGTATTTTAGTTGTTTGTTCTTTTTTCTAGCCCAATTTACATACTTGACATTGTTTTAGAATAGTTCTTCTTTTGAGCGTAATTTACATAGTTTATGGTTTTTTTATTAAAGCAGAATTTGACACTTAATAAAATGTTTGTCGGTTATGTTTTGAATATTTGCTGTGCTAACTTTCTTTTAATTTGTTATTTTATTCTTATAACATTTTGGCCTTGCACAATTTCATCTAACCCAAGATTTTGTTCACACCAGTTTCACTTACAATTATTGCTTTCATAATGCGCCCCAAAAGTATGCCATGTTATTAATAATTATCATTATAATTAATTTGCCTTTAAGTTTTTATGTTTATTTTGAATCTTGTTAACTAGATTTCAAATATGTATGCGTATGCCATGTTATTGGCTATTCATGTTATGTAAACTATTTTGTATATTTATTTTTTGGAGTCTACTCCTTAGACATAGATATATGTATGTAACATATTTCAATAATATCAATGCATTTTTAAATGGCTTAGCCAAAGAACATAAATTTTTAAGTAACTATCAAAAGTCTGAATTGCTAGAAAAAGAATAAATGGCATATATATTTTTTAAGTACACATGCAACACATATTTTTATATAAAGGTTAAGTATAATTTCAATTTTCAGATAACACTACTTAATTTTATTATTCGGTGGTAACCGCTTCAGGATAAAGTCTCAGAAGTAGAACAACAGTAAAACAACAACATTCATATGACAAGAGCAGCATCAACAAGCAATATTAAGGACATTAACGAGAACATTGCTCAACTTGGTAGAAAAAGAGTTAAAAGGCAATTTATCTAAGCTCGTACTGTAGCAGATGTCTCAGATTCAGTTCAAATTTAAAGTAAAAGAAAAAAAAAAACAACAATTGTCAATTGTTGTATGTAATAGAATTTGTGGCCAATTAGATTGCTTTTGTTTTTGTTTTTGTTTTTGTTTTTGTTGCTGCACATTCCAATTCCAATCCCAAATCATGTTATGATTGACTGGCTCATTTTCACTTATTGCCTTATTGCCACACAATTAATTTCATGTAAAGATCTGTTGAAATATGCGTTTGATTGTTTTCAAAATAATCTGTTATTGGAAACTAAGATTTTCCTAAATCTTGGAACTTTCTTATTTGAAAGTTCATATGAAGTTTGCTAAGGCAACTATCTCCATAAAAAACTAAAACTAAAACTGAATAGAATTCACAGGTGTGGAATATTAAACCTTCAATTACACATACAAATGTCTCAAACAAGTAGTCTATTACTTTAACTTCAATCATTAAAGTTCAAATTAAGTCCCTAGTCAGGAAAATAATATATTTTTTTGTTTTTGATGTCAGAGTTTTTTTATTTTTAATTTGCAAAATTTCTTTTTTTCCAACTAGATTTTTTTTGATGTGAATTCAAATAATTGACCATAGCTTGCGTATTACAGCACCGGTTTTAAAAAACCATACATCAAATGAAAGGCAAATAAGTCTCGAACATTTTAGACATATATCTAATAGTTTTGGAGATATTAACTCCAAAAGTACGAAAATATTTGGAACTCAATTTGTAAATTCAAAGAAAAGACGAAAAAAAATGCAGTATCCTTCAATTTTCATTTAACATAGAGATTGATTCATAAGGTTTCGAAAAAGTCATCACTCGTCTAAAACTATGGTAGAACTTCCAAGCTATAGCCATTTGTTAGCCAATGTGAACCATAGCTATGTAGGACTTTCTTTGGACTTTAAGAAATCGGACCTAAATAATATAGTTGCTAAGATAACTCATATACCAAAAAGACAATAAAGAATTTAAAAAAAAAAAAAATTGAATTTTGACAAATATGTTTACAGGAAATGTTTCGATCAAGTTCTGACTTTCGCATCGAGTATAAGGAAAGATGTAGACTCTACATTGTAGAGCATACTTTTTGGAACAGGTTAACAAATAATTGAAGTCCCGCTGTATTATTATTATTTTTAAAACAATCAAAAGCATTTCTCGTATACAATTTTGGGAAATGCATATTGGAATTGGAACAAATAAATATCAAAATATTTTTAAAGGCTTTCTCATTTAATGTTTTGTAAAATTTACTAGCAGCACTGCTCGCTCACTCAATTTACTGCCATTTGTTTTGTAAATAATTGTAGTTGATATTATCATATAGTAATTGTATAGTTTGGAGTTTTAAATGTAGAGTCAAGAGTAAAGATTTAATAAATCAATGCGCATTGATTGCAATTCAAGGTGGGCAACATAAATTACATTTATTGTTTTATGCGATAAGTGTAAATATGTAAACATTCATATAGTAAATATATATATATATATACATATATATGTATGTATATGTATATATATATACATATATATGTATGTATATGTATATATATATATATATATAAATATATATACATATATGCATATATACATATATCTTATATATATATATATTATCAAAAATAGAACTAAAGGAACATCACATTTATATTTTTTTTTTACTCATTTTCTAGTTTTATAACCATTTTTTTTTTTTTTTTTAATTTTTCTTTTTTTTGTAGCTTTTTCGTATTGTATTTATTTATTTTGTTGTATACTTGTATAAAGTTTTCTGTTTTGTTTGTACACATTCAATATGTAGATTGTTGCTGTGGCGGAAGAAGAAAAAATACAATGCAACACAGCAACAACAACGACAACGACGACAACAACAGTTGCACCTAGTACGAGCAAAAAATGGACATGTATATTAAATATCTATGTAAGATCAACATTAAATCACTAAACATAATTTACGTGTGAATACCAAAACGGTCACATTGACTTGTAAATAGTTGGAATACCATATTCAAGTTGCAAGCATGCATGTGTATATGTGTGTGTATATGTATGAATGTATTAGGGTTGTACATAAATTCGATTAATCTATTTTATTACTTCGAAATAGGTTCTTGATGTCGATTCTTTTTGGGCTACTGCGATAATTAAACATCGATATTTTCGATAAACAACGTCATGTAGTTTGCACTTTTAAATACTTAAAAAAAAAAGAAATCTAGAAAATCCTGCTATTGTTTTAAAAAAAAATCAATAAAACTTAAGCATATAATGGTTTACTTTAAGTTTCTTACGAAAAGAGACATCTTCGACCACATTAAAAGTATATAATCAGACTACTAAAAAACAAACATAATATTGTTTAAGCGATATCTATGGTTACTCATAAAATTTCATCAAAATCTGACCACTGATTGATATTTAATCTGTTTGCACAACTAAAAAAAAAAAAAAGTTTTCGTCTGTGAACCTTAAGGCGTCGATTAATAAATTTATTCTATTCGATTAATCTAAGCACTATCGATTGTTATTTTGTAAGATCGATACCTAAATTGATTCTTTTATGATTATTTACATCCCTAATATATGTATATACACAAGTATGGATGTATGTATAGCCTGGTACAATATTTAAGGTGTTCACCTAACCCTCGCAGCGTCGCAGATCGCAACAACAACAAAATGCACTGAATTTCAGTGAAAGTTGTTGTTGCGACCGTCGAAAATCTGCTATCTGCGACGCTGCGAGGGTTAGATGAACACCCTAATTGTATTTATTAATCAATTTCTTTAAACGTTTAGTTTTTGAAAAGAAATTCAAATTATGGGTTACCGCTCCGTTTTCTAGTATTGTTACAACACACATAGTCTACATAAGTTAATCGGGCACATTTAAAAAGTAATTCATATGTATATTTCTATATGTTTCATATTCATACACATAATATGCATTTATTGCTATATTGTAACGATATACACATAATTTTTTAATTATAAATACATGAGCAAATATTATGCATTGCACAGGGGGGAAAACATTTTTTTTTTTTTTTTTCCTAAGGACCGTGTCTCAAAATCTCTGCCCTTCATTGTTATAGAAGGTTTAACTGGTTATGGCTTGACAGTTCGATAAGCTGTCATCTTAGTCGACAGTGGTGCGCACGTAATCAGCATCACTTTACAAGCAAGCATACTATCCTACATACTACGAGGACAGGCAAAAATGTAATCGGCACACTAAAGAAGCATCTACAAAAAAAAAAAAAAACTTTCTTAATTTAGTTGTCGTTGTCACTTTGACCTTTGCTTTTTGGTGTGCAGTTTTAAGCTTAAGAAAAATTTCTAAACTGTAAGTTTTATTTGAAGCACTATGCGCCCTCGGCCTCATCAATCAATTCATGATTATTTAGTTTTCGATAATTTTTTCAGCTTTTTCTAGGGTGGTCATTTCTTTTGACTGGCTTGGGCGTTCCTTATTCAGATGACCAATAGATGGCCAAATTAACGGTGCAGAGTACCCACAAACTTTGATTAATTCGTGATTCTCTATCAACATCCGCTAACACTTTTGACATTCATTTTATCCATTTCTGTGAATGTGTTAAAGTTGTTGTCTATCAACATCTACCAAGACTTCATAGAATGACAAAGTCTGATTAAAATACAAGGCCGATTACTTTTTAGCCATCTTATCGTATGATATGTAAGTATGTTCTATACTTATATATGGTGGTATAGAATGATGACAGCATACTGTGCATAAAAATAAGAGCTTGAATGATTGCAATATTGATGGATTGTTTGTTGTTATCCAATTTATTCGAGAAACTCTTTTCTATGCTGTTGCTAAGTACCACAAATTCAGGATTTGCAGCTCTGAAAATTGATTTTGCGCTTTGGCGCTTGCGAAATAATAAAATTTGCAAAGTTTTTCTGCAATTTACTGGTATTATGAAGAATTAATTTGGAGTTTGAGATTGAGTTTTATTTAAATTTGAGTATGCATATTTATGTATATTTTATTTATCAATTTAACACACATATATATATATTTTTAATATTAATCGTATGAAATAACTTGATTATTGGTTATTGGATAAATATTTGCTGCATGCATTTTTTGAATATTATTTTTTTTTATTTATTTTTTTTGTTCAATTTGCACACAGTTTACTTTAATTTGTGTATGTATGTATATGCAATTTTCATGCGGTTTTGATCAATATTATTACACAATAAACTTCTCAAAAACATGCTTAAGGTACTATGTTCATACTTGGTTTCGAAACCAGAGCATAGTACTTACCTTTTGTCAAAAAAAAAAGTTTTGCCGTTTGTTTCATTATCTTGTTGCATTGTTGCAATTAATGCATCTTCAATATATATATATATTTGCACTTTATCATTGTTTATGTGCACAAAAAAAATCTCTGGGAAACTGCTTTACAACTGCTTTACTCAAATCTTTGCAGTAATTCAATGTTATATATGTATGTAATGTTTTTTTTTTTAGGTTAACCATCGGCTCTGACCCCAGAAGTGTGTACAGTACTACTGTATGTAGTAATACTATTTATATTAACATGTACATATATATATTCGTTCGCAAATTGATCATTATTATTTATACTCCCACATAGTATGTTAAATATTTGTATATTCTACGTACGTTCTTGTACGTTCGGCAATTGCAACAAATTTTTGCAATGTCTCAAAAAAAAAAAAAAATTGTATTTAATAACCATACATTGTGGCTATAATCAATACATACAAAGTTGCACATAGACAGTGGCAGGCATTCTCAATAAATTGTTTCACACTAAAAAAAATAGTTGTATATATTTTTTTGCCATTACTCTTTGTTGTCTCTTTCGCTATGCCGTCTATGTTTTTTATACTTTTCTCTCGTCATCCCTACGTCGGATCTGTCATTGTCGTGTCGTGACATTTTAAAAATGTGTGTAAATATGTTGTTTGTATATAAATATATGTATGTATATCTTTTCGAAATATGTAGTCAAATGTATATGTAGGTAACAAGGTAAATGTAGGTAGGTTTGTAGGTACTATGTCATTCGGTTCGCCTTCTCCACGTTTTCCCTGATCACAAAACTCACCTGCAATGTTGCTTTAATATGGTTATCGTTATCGTTATCGTTATAGTTTTTTTTTTTTCTTTATCAGCTATAAAAACTAGTATTAGTTTCATTTTCGTTTTTCTTTTGTTTTGTCGTTCTTATTAATCCTATTCAGTTTAGTGCCCCATTCAATGCAGCCATCTTAACAATACACCAATATTGTATAATAATATTGTACATTTTTGTTGTTGTGTCTTTTGTTGAACATGTTCTATTGTAGCTGTAGTTGTAGTTTTTTATGAGGGAATGTAAATATTCGGAATGGAATTACGTAGTACTCTGCAAGTGGATTAAATAAGAAGAGAACAAAATATTTATAGTAAACGCGGTGGGTCAATTTTAAAAATATTTAAAACTTGAAAAAATAACTAAAACTTGACTGAAGGGTGCTAACATCATTAAAACAACTTTCCATACTAAAACAATTTTTTACACAAATACCCTGTGGTAAGCATTTACCTGTTTTTGGGTCCATCAAATGAACTTAGATCTGGTTTAATTTTTGCTAGTGTATACTAGAACTAGAACTAAAAACAAAGATTTTTAAGCCCGAAGATTACGGATATCAAAAAAGTGCATCCTAATGTTTATACCCAGAATATAATTATAATTCGATTGATTTTTAGTTTTAATAAAACCATCCAATTTGCCAATTTTCGTAAAATTGCAATTGATATTAACTAAATTTTATATATATCTAGAATATACCAAACGTTTAATTTTTAAAGCCTAACAAAATATAACTCAGATGTGCTCAAAGATTTCACTGAAAACAAGAAACAAAAGTTAAACATGATATATGAATTTGAATTTCATGTTAAGCAAATATTTATAAATAAAATTAGAACAATTAGAAAACTACTTTTGATTTAAAGAACCTTTGAAATTTACTAAATAACTTAATAAAGAAACCATAAAATACAATAATTAAACAAATACAATAATTAAACAAGAGTTGACAATTTGAGTATATTTTCAACAGAATATTTATTACAAACATGTTTTTAAGTATACTTACTTGTTTGCATTTTTAATCGCCCCCCTCCGGACGTCTCCGGTTGCCCCTACTGTCAGGCTTCTTAGGCCTTTTCGCCCCGTCCTACTTGACAAATAAATCCTTAAATGTGGAGCACAACGAGGCGTCACAAGTGTCCTTGGAATCATCCTCATCACTCTTTCCAAACCAATTGAGCGTGGTGCGCATAGCGCGACTGGCCTGCGATTGTGCAGACTGTACAACGGACGGGCGAGTGCGACGTGCACCGCCAGCGGCACTGGAAGCGGCAGCGGCACTGCCAGTGGCACCGGAACCCTTGGGTATAGCACCCCGGTTACCGCCACCAGTGCCGCACGAACGTATGCCGGTCGAAGTAGAAGCCCCACCATCTGAGCCACCCGTGCTGGCATTGCTGCTCTTACGCAAGAATCCTTCAATGGCAGTACCCAACATGGTAGCATCTACCTTGGTGGCATCAGCCCATGACTTCTTTTTGCTTCGTGGAACTAACTTTGGCTTGCCGGAGTCACCGCCAATTGGATCCTTCTTCTGCAAACGATCCAACATATCCTTGGACAATGCCACGGCACTGCTCTTGCTGCGCACACTCTTCTTCCGTGCAACCGGCGTGGATTTCTTGCCAAAGCCAAAAATGCCCGAAATAGCTGCCGAGCTGTTGTCCTGGGCATCGCTAACCAGCTGCTTGGCATTGTTCAAAATGGAGACGTCAAAACTGTTGGATCGTGTCGAACGGCCAGCATTCGGATCGAGCAGCAAGCCCGATGTCTGTCCACCACTAGGTGTGGGCGTGGCGCTGGTGGTGCGACCCCGAGCTGCCTGCTGAAACGTCTGGCTCAAAAATGGGCTGCTATTGCCTGTTGCAGCCGACGAGCTGGACGAACCATCGGGATCTGCTCGATGAGTTTCCACTGCTGATCCAGTGTTTGATCCGCTGAATGAACCAAAGATACCAGCGATATCAGTACGGCTACCGAGCAGTCCCATGCCACTTCCAGACTTCTTGCGGCGCATCGATGCTCGCGACGGTGGCTGCGGTGAGACACTAGCCGGTGGCACAGCTTGTGGTAGTTCTGACCCGCGACGAAATGTACCGACACCACCGGCACCACCGGGTGGGGGGCATTCGGAGTACCGTCTATTGGTATAGCGTCGTGCCGGTGCCGCAGTGCCAATCTCATCGACGGTCTGCACCTCGCACACCTTCTCGCTGCTCGATGTCCAGAGTTTCAAACGTGCTTTACGCGATTGCAAAAATATATCATCCATAATGTCTAGTTGAAGATTGTGTATGCTGCCGATGGGATCTGTTGAAGGTGGTCCGGCATTACTATCCCGGCGCGAATTCAACACACGTGTACTGCTGCAATGTTCAATCGAATTCGTAAAGTCAGTAAAATGTAACTCTAATATAAATGATTTCTTTTAGAATAAATTCACCGTGGTCTGGGCTTTTCAAACTTCCAAATGTTTTTCATTCTGAATCATTTTTACAGTGTGCACAGTGTGCACACTGTCAAATCGACTTAAGTGTGTGTTTTTTTTTTACTCCCTGTTCCCATTAAAAATGGGAAAAAGAGGGTTATAAAGTACTGCAAATGTGTGTAACAGGTAGAAGGAGGTATTTCCGACCATATAAACTATACTAAATATTCTTGATCAGCATCAACAGCCGAGACAAACTAGCCATGTCCGTCTGTCTGTCCGTCCGTACGAACACACAGATCTCGGAGACTATAAGAGCTAGAGACACCAAACTTGGCATGCAGGATCCTGTATACCATACGCAGATCGAGTTTACTTCAAATTTCGGGAATTTCATACTCCCAAAGCCACAGTTTTAAAGATAGAGTTTCGGTTTGCAGTACACATATATGTTTTATCAATGTTGATCAGTTGCGTAAATTTCATTATGATAGGATAACAAACACCAAAGTTATTACCGTCTCAGCGGGCAGAAATAACAGTTTTGCAGGCACTGGACAAGCTAAGTGCGCTGCTTGGGGCCTTCACACAATAGCTTATCTATATCAGCAACCTTAAGTTTACGAGCATTTAACACATTGAGTGAATACCCTGAATGTTTTTGAATGATTCGTTGTGGTGTCGGTTGACAGCATTGTCAGTGTCGTGATACTATCTGTAAATTATACAGTGTTGAACAGTCTGTGATTTACTGATACTGTCGAGTCATTTTTTTTTTATCCATTTTTGAAACAAATGAGCATAATCAATCGACTAATGTTTCACAGCTTTCAGAAAATCCACCCTGCTGGACGGGAAATGTTGGGCGAAAGTAATATAGAAACAAGAAAAAAAATGTTATCTTCAGCGTGCCGAAGATATATACCCTTGCAGAAAAGATTTTCATAAGAAAACTTATTTTTCAACTGATTGTTTCTAGGGCAGCTATAAGATATAGTGATCCGATTTTAATAAAATTTGGTCAACATGTGTAGAACGTGCTTTAATTTAGATGTAATGAGTTTGTCCGAGATATTTTCAAAAACAACAAAGTTTTTCATATAAAAACTAATTTTCCAACCGGTCGTTCATATGACAGCTAGAAGATATAGTCATCCGATTTTAATGAAATTTTGTCATCTTGTATAAAGTGTCTGTAAACCAAGGTTTAATGAATTTGGTTGAGTTGTCTTGAAATTCAAAAAAGTTTTTCATGCAACAACTACTTTTTCAACTGATCGGTCCTATGGAAGCTATAAGATATAGTTATCTGATTTTAATGAAATTCTGTCATCATGTATGAAGTGTCTTTAAACTTAGGTTTAGTGAATTTGGTTGCGTTATCTTGAAAAACATAAAAGTTTTTTATACAACAACTAATTTTTCAACTGATCGTTCCTATGGCAGCCATATGTTATAGTGTTCCGATCTGGCCAATTCAACTATAGGCAATTAGAGGAAGCATCTGTGCCAAGTTTCATCAAGATATCTCTAGAACAAAGTCTTGAAAAACGCATATAAACAGACAGACGGACATGACTCGGCTGTTGACGCTAATCACGAATATACAATTTTTTTTTTTCTGATACATCTTCAATTCATTACACATTTCGGGACAAAATTATAATACCCTCTGCAAGGGTATAAAAAATGAAAAGTTAAAATTCATTTTCAATGCCGGAAAATTGGTGAAAAACTCTGACAGATATCGTTTTATTACAAGTAATGGATAAACATGTGAGTCTCTGGTTTCTGAAAAATGTACCATCAAACTCAAACTTATTTTCAAGTATATTTACATGACCTGACACGTATTTCGACAATTTCGAAAAATGTACACCTCTTGAGAATATTTTTTGGACAAAGGTTGTTAAGGGGAAAGTAAAATTTTAGCTCAATCGAGCTTCAGCTCATTTTCAAACAGTTGCCCCCTAAAATGCTATAACTCAGACTTACCCATTGTTTGAAGGATATGTAGCAACAGATTCACGGCGAGAGCGACCAAAGAGAGTAGTGGGGACCTTAGAGATGGTAACGACAGAATGTCGACGTCCAGTTGGAGCTGGTGCCTGCGATAGAGTGGCCAAGAAAGCGGCTTCCTTCGGTGATGGTCCGGATCCTTCACCACCACGCTCCGAGAGGCGACGCACCTGACTTGCGGTGATGCCATCGGTGACCTGCTGCGAGGGTAGAGAGTGCTTGCGAGCCTCGCGCGGATCACGCCATGGGGAAAGCAAATAGGGGTTAACGGGAGAGTCAATGTCGAGGCTGGCTCTATTCGAGAATGTCTCTGAACTATCCGGTTCCTGTTCTTCGGGCAGCATGGATTCCTCGACCACGATTAGGGGCTCCTGCGGAATACCATATTGTCCCGGACCATAGCCACCACCACCACCACTACCAGTACCACCGCTACCACCACCACCGCGTCTGGATGGCGAACCACGCAAGCGTAGCGCATCTGTATTAAAAAATGAAAATAGAGAAACAGTTCAAATTGCGATTTGAGTTGAATATTTTCCGTCCCACATGGACGTTCATTAGTGGCGTTGTCATCCTTAGTTGTTGTTGCTGTGTGACTTATTGGGAGTTCGCTTACTTACCCATTTCAATGACTTCTCAGTTGGTCTCCGGCGGGGAATTTGGCTCTGGTTGTGGTGGTCTTTCTGCAAAACAAGAGGAAGCCACGCATAAAATAAACTGTGTCTATGTGTGTGTGGTTATCTACGTGTGCGTGTGTATATATGTTAGGTTAAATACAGATAGCTTGCCTACATCTTGGTCTGCTCATTATCCTTGTTACAAATTGCAAATGGCAGGAAAATCATGCATCAAAGTAATTAAAGCTTTTGCGACGCCATTCTACATTGCCATTGGCAATTCAAATTGTCAAGGGAATAAACGCTTCGTTGGATCTGCTGCTGCTGCTACTTCAATAAAGTCAAACAGCTATGCCATGTATGTATGTATGTGCACACACACAAACACATACAAAGGCACAGGCACACACACAGACCGACCATAATGAGCATAACATTATGCAAAAGTTGAAATGAATTTGCTTTATTAATATAATTATCGCAAGAGTTTGTATTTGCGTTGCCCTGGACATTTAATAAAAATCAGCAATCAATCCCTCCCCCCCACCTCTAACATATGTTAATTCCAGTATTTTCTTCTGCAAACCACATACTACACAAACTAATCACCACAGCGACTTTCCCTTTGACGTGACAGGCCTCATATACACTCTTTTTTTATTTTTTGAAAAAATAGTTTAAAAAATCTTTATAAAATATTTAATTTTTCAAGATTTTTGCTTTGTCTGCCTGGGCAGCTAATAGTTACAGTACTTTGATTTCAATGAAATAATAGCACTTATATAGTTTTCAAGGCTGCAAACCGGTTCCGAACCGAATCCCGCAGAACCGGTTCGGTTCTGGTTTTTAAGGTCCTCAGAACCGGACCATGAACCGAACTCTACAAACTCTTGGTGCCCCTGTACCTGATTTTTTCCCAAACAATTAATTTTTTTTGCAAGTTTTTTTTGTGAATTTTCTGCTGTGCAAAAAATGATTGATGATTCTTATGAAGAAAAAATTATGAAATCAATTATTTACTTCTACAAAAATTAAAATTTTAGAATACTCGTAAAAGAAAAGTCGTAAGAAATCTTGTTTTAGCCATTTCTGAAATACAAGTTTCAGTAGAACTTGCTTTTTTCACGATCACATTTTTCGCACTAGTTAAGATTAAAATCTATTAGTGCAAAGTTTTCTCATTACAAATACTAAGATCAAAAATTGCATTGAATACTACGAGTAGGGTACATTTAATTTGAGAACATTTGTTTTTTCATAATGATGTATGTAAAATATTAAAAATTAGTCCAAACTTATTTATATACAATTTTATTAATTGCTTTAAATTTCAATGAACCAAGGTTCGAACCAAAACCTCCAGTTAGAGGGTTCCGAAAACCAGTTCGCGAACCGAACCTAAAGTTTTCCTTAAGGTTCGAACCGCCGAACCGAACCTATTCGAAAAATTTTGAGGTTTGCAGCCTTGGTAGTTTTACTGAGTTTAGATGATGTTGTTTCTACAAATATGTATCCCAACCAATCATAGCAGTTGTATTTATGTAATACTTAGAGAAGGTTAAAAAAGAAATCAATTATTATTATATATAATTCATCTAACACATAATGAAAATGATGTGTAAGAGATATAAATTATTGACTTAGATTTTCAATGTTTTATTAAATTACACTATACAACAAAATAGACACTTTGGAATGGGCTTAAGGTTAAAATTGAAAATTATGACTCATTTGGGATCCAGTTGCATTAGAAAAGTTTGGTTTGACCGAAGTGTTATTCGAAATAATTATTTCAAATCAACATTTATTCCAGTTTTTGTAACTCTTTTGAAAAATGTTTTTGTCTATTTAGTATAAAATGTTCTATGAAAATTGTGAAATTGCGCATTACTGCTTAATTATACGATTATTTTTAAAAAATCAAATAATTTGTCACTTTGAAACAAAAACTCTATAATATTAATTTTTCGGTTAATAGTGTTATTACTAATATTAAAATATCTCATAGATGTCAGCAGAACAATCGGCAAAAAATAAAGTTTTAGATCTTGACACTTTGTCTGACTATGGTATATACCAACATGTACACCAAGTTTGGTTGCTCTAGCTTCAAAGCTGTGGAAAGAACCTGCGTTCATACAGGCAGACGGACAGACGGACATTTCACAAACCCAATACACTCTTTTTTCTTTTTTTTTTTCAAAAAACTCAAAGTTACTCAATCGTGCATGAAACAAGTTAAGAAATCTTTTTGAATATCAAAAAACGCATACATACAGATTGAAGAAACTTGATTTGACGTGTTATGTAGGTACTTATATTTAATGACATTTAGTATTTATTATTTATTTATGCTAAACATTTAAGATATACTTCAGTGCTTATTTAATTTATGTAAAGATTTCATTAGGGCGGCAAGAAGAACAGCATTAGCTGCCTAAGGTTAAGTTGGTCAGTTGGTCAAGCTGGTCAAATTGGCAACCTGTTAGCTTAAACTGACTGCTGTCGCGGTTTCATTAGGCTTGAAAATTGGCAATCAAGAGGCAATGCTGGTGCTTTGTGTTAAAGTTAATTAGCCTCTGTCTATGCCATTGACAGCTGCGGTTGGATGCGAGCACGCCTACAACAAAAGGCCGCCGGCGGCCTTTTGAAAACTTTGAATTGGTTTTGCATCTCCTGTGGCCAGTTCGTGCGTGCGTGCCAGGCAGTCAAAGAGAAAGCTGTCCAGTCATTCTGGCATTTTGGCATTTTGACAGGCAGCCACACCGAATGCATGTCCTTATTGGACAGTGATGGACAGTGGCCATGGGTGATGATGTGCCCTGTTAATTGTGGAGCAACCTTTTCTTTTATTTTTATTTCTTTGGGACCTTTGAATGGCTGGCACCAGACATTTCAATTGCTTTGTCACCCCCACCCGCTACCTCCACTCAAAAAGGTAGACTGTCAGGCAGCCATGTTATATGGACAATGCCAAAAATGTCCTTGCCCTTGTACTGCTTGTCCTTTCATTGCTGTCCATTTTCAAACTTTTATTTCTCACATTCAATGACCAGTGTTCAAATTGTACACGCTCGATTTGCATGTATATTTATACGGTTAAAGTCAATTGCTATTGTGATTGATTGATTGATTGATTGACTGACTTGCTGACAAGGCGTCCAACCCATTGACCAGTTGACAGATTGACAGATCGAAATATTGACGCTGCTTAGACAGTTATCAGCTGTCTGTCTCACTCAATTCCAACGCAAGTTAACTTTCTATGCCTGTCCTTGTGCTAAGTGTTGGTCTGACTGCATCCTGGCTACATCCTGGCTGCTCGCTAGCTCCATTTCTGCCAAAGTTGAGCGTTATTATGGGCAAAAAATAAAGCAAACTTTTCAAATAACTTTACCAAGTACTATGGAGCGTATACTGTTAAGCTGTTAGTTTTCATATATCTGCAATACCGGAAAAACTACACCCAATTAGGTATGAGCACATATTGTCCTCGAACTCGTAATCTTACTTGTACTTGTAATCTGTGTATATGTTGTGTTAATGACAATTTACGCAAATGCGCAAGTTTTCAGATGAAACACAATTCAAGCGAAAAGGTGAAAAGCATCAACTAGTACATTTTAGTGAGTTCCAAGTAAAATGATGCTTTATGCTTTTATTAAAATTTATACCAGGAATTCTTTAAACGTGTGTACTCGACTAAAATGCACAACCCTCACCACCCACTTTCTATTGAACTGTACATAAAAAAACATCTGTTTGTATTTCTACAGAAATAGCCGCTTAATTTGTCAGCCGACAAAAATAGTAATAATTACTGATGTTTACAGAAAGTAGCTATGCTTACTGTGTGCACTGTAATGTAACTATAAAACTGTTAACATAACAGACATGACAGTAACATTAGTAAGATCCTGCTGGGGTGCATCCGAAATTTGAAATAAACTTGATCTGGGTACGGTATACAGGAACCTACATGCCAAGTTTGGTGCCTCTAGGTGTTATAGTCTCCGAAATCTGTGTGTTCATACGGACGGACGCACTGACAGACAGAGGGACAGACGGACATGGCTAGTTCGTCTCGGCTGTTGATGCTGATCAAGAATATATATAGTTTACATGGTCGGAAATGCCTCCTTCTGCCTGTTACACACATTTGCAGTACTTTATCACTCCCTTTTTCCCATTTTTAATAGGAACATTTATGAAGGTTATAAAAATGGCGGAAAACAATAAAATAATCACCGACAAAATTCTATACGGTTCATATGCATTATGTGGTCAACGCAAAGGGCGCAGTTCACTGTAGAACATTTTGGCAAAAATAAAAAATGAAGTTGGCGAAATTGTGCCCGGTTTTGTATATTGTCGTAAGTGCTCGGTTGTGTTAAAGTATAAAAACGGACAGACCTCGAACTTGCAAGTCCGCAAATAAGACAATTGTCTTTAAACAAGGACAAAAACGAGGCAACCAAAGTTTACGCCAATTGGGTTACGGAAGATTGCCGACCGTTTTCAACAGTAAAAGGTAATTTTTTTCTCAATTCCATTAAATTAGTAATTAATTATTACTTAATTTATTTATTAAAAGGTGGTGGCTTTATGAAAATGGTTACATTTTTTGTAAAGCTCGGGGCATTTTACGGCGAGAACATAGATGTGGATGACCTTATTCTGGATACTATAACAGTGTCGAAGAACGTGCAAAAGGTAGCAGAGGAGAAAAAAAAGAGAGCTGAGAGGGGAGATTTCAAAAATTGTACGCAGGGTTGCAGTATCAGCCACAATTGATTTGTGGACTGACAATTCCTTAAAAAATCAGTGCACAACTCGATGGAATTCCCAATATAGGATGCTTAAGTCCATTCATGATAACTGGGTCGACATTAATAGAATTCTGGCAGCAAAGGACGAAAATCAACGACTTCTCAACATTAATATAACCGTAGTTGAATCTTTAGTAGAAGTTTGTGAGAACATAGAAATTGTTTTTAAAAAACTGCAATTAACTTAGGCACCATCGTTATGCTTTTCCATTGTGACGTTTAAGCAAAAAAAAACTAAAAAATGCGTATAAAAATATTCTAAGAATATTCTAAGAATAAATATCCTGCAACGTAAACTATGGTAAATAAAGCTGTTGGGAAATGATGCAGCTTTACATTTAAGTTGCTTGTTTTCCAAAAACTTCAGTTCAATTTACTTCGAAGTCTATTTCATAAGAATCACCACTATAATATTGCACTTAAAGACATTAAATAATGTTTGAAATTAAATAAAATATTTAAGATATCTTAAAAAAGACGTGGCGCAATTATAAATATCTTTTAATTTTAAACTCTCTTTTCTTACTTGTTTTTGTTTGTTACTATCTGATACTATCTGGTTAATGTGTTAATGTGTTTAGATGATACTGATATTGATGTAAGTTAGAACTAAAACTAACTTTACTAAATGTTGATTTATAATATTCAAGGATATTTGATATTTAACTTCACTCAGAACATAATAAAAGTACGATAAAAATGTTGCTTCACATTTCATTTGGTAGTGAAATTGGAATTTATATGAAAGTAGCATTCAGACCTGGTCTGTTTATTTATAAACGCGCTATGAGGTACATCACTAAAAAGAACATGCACACAAAGGACACACTCATAGCCACATTCACACAGTTCAGCACTTTCTTTTCACATTTTCCACAGGCTGACAATTGAAACGGTACGGAATACAAATTGCACCTGAATGGATCAGTTGGATAGTTACTGCTTCCATCGACCCCAGATGGCCATTATCCCATTTTCGATGCTCAACGTAGCTCAAGTACATCAGTTTTTAAGTCGTCTTTTAACTACCAGTTTGGCTCCTCTCAGACCTAGGTACACACTCACTCACCCACATCCACACCCACGCACACACACACACACACACACACACACATACTCTGTGGTCGTGTCCCAACATAGCCATGACTCTGTTTGCTATTGGGGATATGTTCATGGGTAAGTGTTATCAATAATTTGCCAACAGGGCTTCAATTTGTTCTGTTTTAAGAATGATATTTCCAGATACACACTCAGTTGAGTGTACTCTGCACTGTTTGCGTTGAAATGATGTTTGCTTTTTGCTCCAACTTAAACTGTGAAAACACATTTATAGAGCTTAAATACCCTTGTGCTTAAAGTGGAGAAGGGGGCTGGTGGTGGGTTTTTTCGGACCTAGACTATCCTATCACTAATCTTACTTAATTGCGACATCTGCACTGTGTCACTTTGACATGAAACAATATTCCCACGAATGTTCTTCGTACACATATATTTCTGTTGTATCTAGAGACACCAGCGATTGCACATTCATCTATATAGCAATACAGCTCCTCTTTTTTACCCCAAGCAAGCACAATCCTTTTGCAAAGCACTCAGCAACAACAAATATTACAGCTTTTTTAGGTATATGAAGGGCACAGAAAAACTTCTAGTTAATGGCATCGAAAGGCAGTGAAAAGACATTTTTTTCACAGAAACTACAGAAAACATTGTGGAATCTCTTGCTTTCACTTAATGACAGGGACCGTAACGATTATAATTCTTATAATAAAAATTACAGGCTAACAATTATTTTTGAATTTTATAATACAAATTACTAATAAGAATTATTTTGTAACTTATATAATATAAATCCAAAATAACTATTAACTCATAATTCTTCTTCTAAAAATCTAAAATAACTCGCTTGGCCAATTTGCAGATCAATCAAGGAAGTGTAGGGGTGGGAATCGGGAGGAGATCTTAACCCAACAAATCGCAAAAACCTATATCTTCCACAGTTTTATAGCTAGAGTAACCAAATTTAGCACAAGGTCTACTTATCACATCCTTGATTGATCTGACTAAAAAAATTTGGCCACGCCCACCCCCGCCCTTGCAATGGAGCAATGTTTGTTTCTCCCAAACCTGTAGAACGGGCCCAAACAAACTTAAATTGATGGCAAAACTTGAAAGATTTGAGCAAAAATACAATTGCCACGCCCACTTCTGATTCCGCAAAGAGGCTAAAAATGATTATATCGCAGTCGGGTGCATCAGACTGCAACGTTCTTACTTGTTCTTACATGTTTTTGATTGTTTTCCCTCAAACAGAACATAAGACTCGATGCATTCATGCATTTGTCAAATTAATTTTTTGAAATGTTGTGATGTCTGGCAGACATCGGGCAGAAACAGAAACAGAACAGGATTTTAGGTTCCCTTTATAACTACAGCTATAGATACAGATACAGATACAGATACTGACACCACCTATTGAGTTTGACAAACTAACATTACAAAGCAAATTTTCAAAGTCAGTCCAGACTATTACAGCCGTTTTATGGATTTATTTTGTGTTTGTGTATGTGGTTGTATATTTTGCCTACTGCTGCGCGTTGTGAGCTTCATGTGGTTAAGCAACAATGTTATCAGGGGCATGCCCAGCTACCCTAAACACCCATACGCTTCTTTGACTGTAAAGCAGCAGTCTACATCACATTTGCATTCTATTTTTTTTTTTTGTCCGTTGCATTGTTTAGCTCGTACAAAAAAGAGAGAGAAGTAAAATACAAAACAATGACAATTCATACATAACTAAAAAAGTAGCTGCAAATAGTTGCTGACTGTGTGCATTTGTGTCTGAGTGCGCGCGAGTGTGCGGCTTCCATTAAACATTAACGTAGCAAGCGGAAACGGATGTGTCACACATTTGCTGCCGCTCCTTGCAACATTGTGCTGAGCGGCCTCCTCGGCAGAGAGGGACGAAGACAGCCGCTGGCAGGAAGCGAAGCGAAAATGGCAATCAAAACTTAACTGAATTGCAGCACATGGCCAACATCACCAACAAGCCAACACACCAACTGATACACACCATACACAAACACACGCACACACACACACACACACACCTAAATACAAGGCTGTTTTCTGTTGAGCGAATTAAAATCTGCGTCGAAAAACCTTTGTTCAACCTTCTATTTTATTAACTTCTGCATTCATTATCCTATTTCAATGAAATAATTAAATCTCCTGAAAAATCAAGAGTAGTATTTATGAACCCAAGTGTTTTTGTATTTTTATTTTTTATACTTTTTTTTTAATTTTTTTGTAAAAAAAATAAAAAAGAGTATATTGGGTTTGTGAAATGTCCGTTTGTCCGTCTGTCTGGATGAACCCGGGTTTTTTCCACAGTTTTGAAGCTAGAGCAACCAAACTTGGTATAAATGTTGGTACACACCATTGTAAGACAAAGTGTCAAGATCACCCCCCCCCCCACCCCCACCCTTTCCCCAACAAACGGCGACAAAAACTATATCTTCCACAGTTTTAGAGTTAGAGTAACCAAATTTTGCACAAGGGCTACTAGTACCTTCCTTGATTGATCTGGTTAAAAAAAATTTGGCCACGCCAATCTCGCCCCCACAAATGAGCAAAGTCTGTTTCTCCCACACCCCTTTAGCTAGAATCACCAAATTTTGCAGGCTGAATTCTGTTGCCCTATATAATAGATTGGATAAAAAACGCCCGCCCTTGAAACCGAGCAAAGTTTGTAACTGGCCCAACCAAATTTAAATTTATGGCAAAACTTGAAAGATTTGAGCAAAAAGACAATTGCCACGCCCACTTCTGACTCCACAAAGAAGCGAAAAAAAGAGTATATCGCAGTCGGGTGCAACCGACTGCAACGTTCTTTCTTGTTTATACTCTTTTTTCAAAATGGAAAAAAACGTATATTGAAAAGTAAAATGTCTGTAATTTTAATGAGTGAAAGTATTTAAAATAAGTGTTAAAATATTCACAAAGAGGCTGAAATGCTCTTGCCACACTGGACTTAAAGACAGCGAAATGATATAAACACTCTATTTTTTTCAATCAGAATTTATTGCAAATAAATTTAGAGAAATATTACTGGGAAACTTTGTATATTATTGAAAATAATAAGGTGGTATTTCAAGTGGTATTAACTTAACTAGCTTAGCGATATTTAAACTCTCTGTTTTTTAGAAGTCTTTAAATTATTCAATTCAATTTCAAGCGTTAAGTATTTAGTTCACATATAAAACCAAAAACTCATAAATCATTTTCACTGACTTGCCTCAAAATTCGATTTGTATCGATTTGCCATCGGTGATATGCCTTAATTTGCATATTAAGCTTGTAAGGACTTTAAAAGACTTAGTCTTTCCAATTTGTGTCTAAAAGACAATGAAATTCTGATGAATATATGCTGTGAATCAAATCAAATACGTTGGCAGTTTCAACTTGCCTTTGAACTTATTACTTTACTTGCAGTACTTACTGATAATCAAATTTTAGCTCATAGCCACATATAAAAGCATAAATATTTTTAACGAATGTCATCAATCTGAGTCAGGGTTAGGAGCTTTTGGCTGCTACTGCAATTTTAACCCACGCCCAAGCTCAAAGTTGGAGTACTTCAAACTGAAAATATGTCAGTTCTCTCTCTCTCTATCTTTCTCTCTCTCTATCTCTCTCACTTTTTCTTTTTATCTATTCTCTGTCTCTGGGCTGTTTCTGTTGAGGGACTTCCTGTCCAGGCCAGACCCTGACTCTGAATCTTTTATGGACCAAAGCAGACCATACAAATTCCATGGCATTGAGTTGCTGTTGTTGTTGTTGCTGTTGCTGTTGCTGTTGCTGTTGCTATTGCTGTTGCTGCTGCTGTTGGTGGTGGTGGTGGTGGTGTTGTTGTTGTTGCTTTTGGTGTTGCCATGAGTTTCGCCTGCTGTTGCTCAGCTTTCAATTGAATCAAATTGTATTCAATGTTCTTCATTGAATTTTTGCAGATTATGGCTCACATATATATGTATATTTTTTTCACAGCTAAAAGCTGAGAATTGAAGAGTACTGTTATACAGGCCAAACTTTCCCATCAATTATCTGAATATTCGTATTTCACAACTCGCATTTCGCATTTCACATTTGTCTTTTTTTTATATTAAATCTGAATGGTAATTAAAAATTCTGCAGCCACAGAGCCAGAGCCAATGCCAGAACCATTTCCAGATTCAGAGCCGGAAATGTAAGCTGCTTAAACGCCAAACAATGCTGGTGCCCAGGCTGAGAGTGCAGGTGGAATGCTTTTAGCTATCTTCAGTGCACTGCATTGTGCAGCCTAATACCATTCAACGTTCGGTGCAATGGTGCGTATACGCAACGGCATGCCACAAGCGGGGCATGCGGCCTGGTGATGTATACATACATCGGGCAGCATTCGATACTGGTGCTCTTAATTAAACTAGAAACTGGATGCATTAATAAATTGGATTTAGTAGCAGTTTTGCAGCATTTCCGCTGAAGATATTTTCCATCAAACAACAGACACACAGACAAATGCATGATATACTAAATTTGATTATACTATTTCGAGTATATTTCAGTTTTCACATTTAATTGAATTCGTTTGACCTGTGCAGCAGTATTCAAGGAGCTTACTTTTGTTCAATTGTTAAATAACTAAACTCGCATGCCATCAATGTACAAGTATATGTACATGTGCATGTGTGCATCGCAACCACGTTATAATCCAAAATATATTTTAATTTATCCTCTGCCTACCCATTAAAGTTACTAAATATTTTAAGTACATAATGAGCTTAAAAATAAAATATCAAAGCTAGCACAAAATTATACAACAAGTTAGAACGTTGCATTCGGATGGTCCCGACTGCGATATACTCTTCTTTTCGCTCCTATGTGGAGTCAGAAGCGAGCTGGTCAATTGTATTTTTGGTAAAATCATTAAAATTTTGCCATCAATTTATAGTTTGTTGAGCCCGTTCTACAGGTTTGGAAGAAACAAACTTTTCTCGATTGAAAGGGCGGGATACCCAGTTTGGTTTCTCTAGCTTCAAAACTGTGAAAAAAAATGCGTTCATACGGACGGACATATAAACATTTCACAAACCCAATATACTCTATTTGTTTTTTTTTTTTTTCAAAAATTAAAAACAGAGTATAAAAATTGAATCTTTTTTGCAGAGTGTATTCATTATGTCTCTATTTTCTGAGATTAGAAGGACACAAATAACGTTCATACGGACGGATAGACAGACGGACATTTCACAAGCTCAATATACATTTTTTATACTTTTTTTACAATTTTTTTGTAAAAAAAAGAAACAAGTAAGAATGCTCTAGTCTTTAAAGATTTCTTGGCGTAGCTATTGTACAATTTTTAGAATTTACAATGTTCTAATTGTCTTTCTGATCAAAGTTCGAATCTTGTTCAAAAAATTTGTGCTGCTAGTCGGTTGATTTGCGAAAAACATAACTTTGCATTCGAAGACTCCATCAATCTCTCAGTCGATAAAAAAGGGGGTATGCATGGCCCACTTTCCCCTCCTGTCTACGCCCTTGGATTTATGTTATCGTATATGTTATGGCATATGCTTTTTTTTTTTTTTTTGCATGTGCATCAGATACAATTATCCAAGTAAATTCATAATTAAAGAAATTTAATATTTTCCACGATATGCAATAGTTTTCAAATATTTATACACAATTACCTTAACTATCTAGCGTCAAATTGCCAGCATTACTCACATTGCCACAGGACATTGTTGAATGCTCTTAATTAATAAGCACGCCCAGTGCCCCTGCTAAATTATCACAATTAACCACCCAACCACCTGACCAACAACCCGAGCACCCAACTACCCATCTGGTTATCGGCTCAGTTGCTTAAGAGTTCGGAGGCTGCCCACCTGAAGCAGCCCTGCTGCAAATTACCAAGACGCATTTCCAACTAGCTAACTTCCTTTCGACTATGGCACGCAAGCCGCAATACTTCCGTTGGCTGTGGTTTCTGTGGATGTGGTCATTGATTCTCCAACTCCTAGATCTTGCTCTTGGCCTTGGCTTTGCTCTTGGTTCGGTGAAGCTCTCTTCTCAACTGCTTGAGAGGTTGGAGCTGGAGCTGGAACTGGAACCTCGTCATTTCCCACTTCACAAACTTCTTGATTGACATTTAGACATTTAGAGTGAAAGCTACATAGAATCAACATTATTTTTTGTTCTTCTGTTTGCTCTCTGACGAAAACGCACAAGCAAAACAATCACATAATATTACAATTTTCCTACCCAACTAAAATCCCTCCCCCCGCCCACTCCACCATTAACCCTAAATCCTCCATCCTCCTCCCGAAAGCCGGTCATGTCAATGGAGGAAGGGACCAACGCATAAGTGCACGAGTAAATACATGTGAATGCTAAAGGATTTAAGTGCGTTTCCAGAAAACCAATGCGCAATACAATTTCTTAAATTTACGCACACTTGAACAAATTTGCGATATTAAATTCTATAATACTCGTTATGTCATCCATTGTAAACTAATTACTTTTATTATCTGTTATTCACTTGTATTGCATTGCCAAATCAATATAAACTTGAGGATATAAAACCAAAACTCATTATTCAATTCACTATTCTTTTTTAGTTTTCGATATATTCTTCGATCTAAGCTATGTATATAATATAGTGAACCAATCCGACAGGTTCTAACAAATTTACTGCTGTAGTAAAGTAGTAAATGTACTCTATTTCAACAGCATTACTTTACAGAAAGTCTAGTTCGATTAAAGCAGACAAAAGGATATGGCTAGTTGGATTCGGATGCTGATGTTGATCAATAATATATATATTTTATGACATAAAAAGGAAATATAATTTTGTGAAATTGATGAGAAAGAGGTTTTAGAAACACATCAAAGCATGAGTGAGAATAAAAATAAATAAATTGTAGAATATTGTAGCACTGTTAGTCCTGTAGTGGCCATGACCAACTAAAACCCCAAGCCCCTTATTCCTGGAAGCGACAGGATACCACCCACACTCTATTCATCAGGCAGCAACCATCATCAGTCAACCTTCCATTCCATGCTGCCTTCTGCTGTGTGTGTTGCATTTTTAAAGATTTATAGCAAAATGCAAACAAATAAAGGCAAAATTTAAATAAAAATGAAAATGGCGTTTCGCATTTCGGAATTGACAAGAAAAGTTTAAAGATGCAACCGCAGTTGCTTCTGTTTTATTTGCTGTCTTGGTAATCATTTTTATTAAATTTGTTTTAAGAAGTCGGGTTTGGGCTGCGGTGCCATTAATAACAAATGGCAGAAGCCACAAAACTTTGTTAGGTATCATTTGGAAGCCGCTTCGATCGTTGGCCATTGCAGTGGCTAACAAAATAACAACAAAAGTTTCATTTTCTACATACCGTAAATATCTTCCAAATTAATCTTTCCTCGTTGCAAAATTACATCAAATAAAAACACCTCTACGCGAGGCTAAAGGTCTATGGACGATGCATATTCAAGACACAAAACTTCTGGTATCTAATTTTGGGGCAAACTTTTTTCTGATTATTATAAGAAATATTTTAAGTAATAAAATTAATTTTGCATTCCGCACACTGCGCAAAAAGATTCAGCATCTTTTTATTGTATCTAAGCTACTTTTGCAAAATCTATAAATAATCAAATAATGCAGAAAAATTTCAAAATACAATTTCCGGAGGCCAGAATGATTGGTTCGATTTGCGGAAAATCAGGTTAAGTAAACATTTACCTCATTTTCTTACCATTTATATTGATTAAAGCATGTAATTTAGCAGAAATAGCTATTAATAATGACTTTGAAATTTTCGGTGCTGGTTTACCGTTTCTGGAAATGACCATATATGTAACATTGCTTTCACAATTATTTTGATTAGAAAGTTCGTTGATATTTATAGCTTAAGTATACATCCTTGTGCTGTCTAAGATATCTCCAACCCTCTACTCAAGACTCGCTCTCTCCCTTTCTCTTCCTCTGCTTCTTTCTCACTCTATCTCTCTCACTCTCTATCTAAGTGTCTCTTTCTTTGGCTAAGTAGCACTTGTCGCAAAGCAAACGCTTGAATGGCAAAATGAAACATTATGATGACAGTTGAAAGCCAAATATTAGCTCGAAAATTGAAATTGAGTGCGCATATTGTGAATTGCATAATCATGAATTGTAAATTTGACAACGGTCGAGCTACACTCGACTATGCAAAAATATATACACGAATAGAAATAAAACATTATGAATATAGCCTTTTTAAATATTTTTATGTTCAAATTAAATATTTTCTATTGAAATTGAACATTAAACAGAATAAGATTGCATTTTAATATGAATAATATTCAAGTTTAATATTAAACGACATATTTTTTTATTTACTGTATAATATAATGTAATGTAAAATATATGTATATAAACCATATTAAATTTCAATATGACTTATATTAAATTTTATTAAAATATTTGAAATATATATGAATCATATATAAATTGAAAAGTCTTAAACTTAAATTATAATAGTATGCTTAATATAAAAAAATTAAATTTAATATTTTCATAATGAAATTATACTTGAATATGAGCATATTTGTATTGAATTAACATGTCTTGGTGCGAAAACTATAATAAGCAAGTCAGAATGCTCTTGTCGAGTGTGCCCGACTACGAGACTCCCTGCTCCCAACTTGCACTTCAAGCAGTTCAGCGGCAACGTAAGCAAGCAGCGCACTTAATGTGCCCAGTTCCTGTAAAACTGTTGCTTCAGCCTGCTGTGACGGGGGTAATAGATTCTTTCATAACTTTGCTGATCAACAGTGATTAAACATATGTATGTGTGTACAAAAAATCAAAGCTTTATCTTTAAAATTGTGGCTGTGGGAGTTTTTTTCGATTTGCGGGGGTGCGGGGGGTTGTAACCGAAATTTGAAGTAAACTTGATCTGCGTATGGTATACAGGAACCTGCATGCCAAGTTTGGTGACGGACAGACAGACGGACATGGCCAGATCGACTCGGCTGTTGATGCTGATCAAGAATATATATACAGTTTATATAGTCGGAAATGCCTCCTTCTGCCTGTTACACACAATTGCAGTACTTTATAACTCGCTTTTTCCAATTTTTAATGGAAACAGGGAGGAATGAGTATAACAGGAAAGAAATGTTATCTTCGGCGTGCCGAAGATATTTACCCTTGCAGAAGAAAACTTATTATTCAACCGATCGTTCTTATGGCAGCTATAAGATATAGTAGTCCGATTTCGTTGAAATTATATCAATAATATCAACATGTGTGAAAAGTGCTAAAACTTAGACAGAGTGAGTTTGGTTGAGTTATTTTGAAAATCAAAAAAGTTTTTCATACAAAAACAAATTTTTCAACCGATCGTTCTTATGGCAGCTACATGTTATAGTGGTCCGATCTGGCCGATTCTGACTTATGCACTGCTTGCAGAATGAATAAGCATCTGTGCCAAGTTTCATCACGATAGCTCTAAAACTGAGGAACTAGTTCGCATATAAACAGACAGACAGACAGACGGACAGACGGTTATGACTCAGCTGTTGATGCTGATCACGAATATACAATTTTTTTTTCTGATACGTCTCGTTGAATGCGTTACACATTTTGGGACAAAATTATAATACCCTCTGCAAGGGTATAAAAACGGTAATTTTTATGAGTGTATGTACTACTCCATGAAGCTACTTTATTATGCCGTCTTTTATAATGTCTCCCCTTTTGTGCCACTTGTGGCACTGTCAATGAAAAGGAAGAATGAGAAAACACGGTGTAGCAGCGACAAAAATTGAAATCTAAAATCGATTTCCGCTTGACAAATAACTTAAGTGGCAATTTGTATACAAACTCACAAACATATTCGCACTCCCGCAGTCGCATATGAGATAGGTCGAACTTCATACAACATAACTATGGCACAAATTTCATGCATACTGAAAGATGAACTGTGTGTGCGTGGGTGTGTGTGTGTGCGTGTGTGTAGTAGAGTGGGAGGAACTGATGCTTTCAAAAATATTCCACACGATTAATTTTTGCGATCCATTAAAAAGATTTACTCAAATTGACAGAATTATCGAGTGCTGATGCCAGGCATCGCGTCGTCGCGTCCTCGCCTCGTTGTCCTCGAACCTGGCACTGGTCGAATGAAAAATGTTATCCCCAGTGGCGTGTAAGCACACGCCATACACTACAAAATGCCACATCCCCTTTCCACTTATCCTTCCCACATGCTCTGTGCCTCTGGTTTTGTTGCACACACAATTGTCTCAATTTGCATGTGCTAAGCTGAATTGCTGCCTCCATTGCGTGTGGGCGGGCGTTTCCCTTTTAATGTGCATGTACATAATCATAAATCCACACTAATTATCAGATTTGTGTACTGCCATATACCCGCAGCAACTGCTCCTCCTGATTCTGCTCATGCTGCATTGACAAACAAGTAAGAATGCTCAAGTCGAGTGTGCCCGACTACGAGACTCCCTGCTCCCAACTTGCACTTCAAACAGTTCAACGGCAACGTAAGCAAGCAGCGCACTTAGCTTGTCCAGTGCTTATCAAACTGTTGTTTCAGCCTGCTGAGACAGGGGGAAATTGATTCATCAATAACTTTGATGCTTGTTATCCGATCGTAATGAATTTACGCAACTGATTGACATTGATAAAAGAAATATGTGCAAGTTTGAAATAAACTTGATCTGCATATGCTACACAGGAATCTACATACCAAGTTTGATGTCTCTAGGTCTAATACTCTCTGAGATCGCCGCGTTCATACGGACGGACAGATAGACGGACAGGCAAACAGACAGACAGACGGACAAACAGACATGCCTAGTTCGTCTCGGCTGTTGATCCTGATCAAGAAAATATATACTTTATATAGTCGGAAACGTCTATTTCTGCCTGTTACATACGTTTGCAGTACTTTATAACGCCCTCTTTCCCATTTTCAATGGGAACAGTTAGTAAAAATGCAGGGCGGACAAATTGAATTTTTTAAATACAATTTATGTAATTACGATGGTTGACAGCATTCGAAGCAGCAAATACACATGCATAACTAAATGACAGTTTAGTAACTAATACCGTGTTTATAATACAGTTGTCGTTCGGAAATTAAACACTACGCAAATTAGAATTTTCGTGAAATTAGAAAATGCATTTTCAATGCATTGGACAATCCAAAACTAGACTAAAAAATTATAGCTTTCGAGCGTTTTACATTTTTATTCACTTTATTTTGTGATAAATCTAACAAAAAATTAAATATGAATATCAAAATTTACAAACTATAATTTTCAGCAGATTCACGTTCATATGTTTAGTGAACAAACATGTATATTTATTTAACCCGACAATGAAATTGACTCATTAAATAAAATATGTAAGCCCAGATGAGGTTTTTTTTAAATTTAACTTTTCGCATAAATAGTCGAATCTTTGTACACCTTCTTCCCAGTACTGCAAATATGAGTAACAGGCAGAAGGAGGCATTCCCGACTGTATAAGCTAAACATATTTTTGATCGCCATCAACAGCCGAGTCGAACTAACCATGTCCGTTTGTCTGTCCGTCCGTCTGTCCGTTTGTCCACGCGTCGATCTCAGAGACTGTAAGAGCTAGAGACACCAAACTTGGCCTGCAGGGACCTTCATACAATACGCAGATTAAGTTTATTTTATATTTCGGATGCACTTCCCCGCACCCACACAAATCGAAAAAAAACTCCCATAGCCATAATTTTATAGATTTTGTGTTTTGGTACACATATTTCTTTTATCAATGTTTATCAGTGGGGTTTTCGTTGCGATCGGGTTATAAACATTAAAGTTATTTTTGAATTTATTTCCCCAGGCAGAAACTACACTAAGAAAATCTTGACACTTTGTCTGCCTATGGCATATATTAACATATACACCAAGTTTGGTTGCTCTAGCTTGAAAACTGTGGAAAAATCTGCGTTCATACAGACGGATAGACAAACGGACATTTCACAAACCCAATATGCTCTTTTTATACCCTTGCAGAGGGTATTATATTTGTCACGAAATGTGTAACGTATTATGGAGACGTCTCATAAAAAAACAAGTAAGAATACTCTAGTCGAGTGTGCCCGACTACGAGACTCCCTGCTCCCA
Organism: Hirtodrosophila cameraria; assembly: GCA_949708635.1. NCBI lineage: Eukaryota > Metazoa > Arthropoda > Insecta > Diptera > Drosophilidae > Hirtodrosophila > Hirtodrosophila cameraria. The sequence goes on along the minus strand of OX453090.1, from coordinate 18,284,405 downwards.
ACTTGCATTTCAAGCAGTTCAGTGGCAACACAAGCAAGCAGTGCTTAACTCGTAAACTGCTTGTCAAACTGTTGTTGCTGCCAGCTGAGACGGGCGTAACACAAGCAAGCAGTGCACTTTACTCGTAAACTGCTTGTCAAACTGTTGTTGCTGCCAGCTGAGACGGGCGTAATAGATTCTTCTATAACTTTTGTGCTATTTATCCGATCGTGTTGAAATTTACACATCCGAAAGACATTGATTAAACATACATGTGTACCAAAAATTAAAGCTTTATCTTTAAAATTATGGCTGTGGGATTCTGTTGCGATTTGCGGGGGTGCGGGGGGGTGCATCCGAAATTTGAAATAAACTTGATCTGCGTATGGTATACACGAACCTGCATGCCAAGTTTGGTGTCTCTAGCTCTTATAGTCTCTGAGATCTGTGTGTTCATACGGACAGACGGACAGACAGACGGACATGGCTAGTTCGTCTCGGCTGTTGAACCTGATCAAGAATATATATAGTTTATATAGTCGGAAATGCCTCCTTCTGCCTGTTACACACATTTGCAGTACTTTATAACTCCCTTTTTCCCATTTTTAATGGGAACAGGGAGTAAAAATTGTAAGAATACAAAACAGAAAAATAAAGAAAGGTTAAAAATGTACTTAAGTATATTTTAATTATTGAAAACTATCACTATTTTTAGCAACCTTTTAAAATATTCTGAACACCTCAATTTGAGATTTTTAAATAAAACATAAATTTTTTTATTATTTCGCAGTTTATTCTGTCTAAATTTAAAGAACTGTCAGGTCTTCTTGTAATAAATCATGTAGAATCAATTTGGTTAAGTCATTTACAGGGCATTTCAAAGTTTATTCAACTGCCAAAGTGGACAAAGGTTTTTCAAACGCTTTTTTACGCTGAATACACTTTCTAAAATGTAAAAGACACACACACATGGCATAAGCTCAACAGTAAATAAACTTCCACACATAGAGGCCACAAAAGCTCACACATACACATGCAGAAACAGTGCACTATGGGGAATTCCACCAGTTTTTGTGGCCAAAATGAATAACTCAAGGATTAAAAGTATTGAATTGCGTTTCTAATATCGTTATAAAGTGTTTTTGAGAAAATGGATGTGGCACCACATTTTACCGTCCACAAAATTTAGATTTTGTATGTGCAAGTTTTTTGTTTGTTAATCTATCTCAACCAAACTCACATATTATAAGATTTAGTATAATTCTGTCATTCTCACCAAATTTTATTGAAATCGGCTGACAAAAACTTATAGCTGGCATTGGAACAATCTGTTAAAACTTTAAAATATATTCTGTATGAAAAACTTTAGTATTTCTCAATAGAGCTCAACCAAACTCATCATTACTTAATAAATCTATGTTTTGCACATGTTGACCAAGTTTGATAAAAATCGACCGACTATATCATATAGCTGTCAAGCAAATAAATCGAATTTGCCCTCATTTAGGCTGTTTTCTAAAAATGGATTTTCAAGAGAACGGGAACGAACGGGGATGCAAAGTTAACTGGTTTGAACAGATAATTGATGATCCTATGAAGATCTGGTAGCAGAATTTTAAACAATTTTAATCAAATCTTTAAAACTCTATCCAAAGTTGAAATTGTTTTACAAAATTTTGCTTTGAGACATGTATACAAACTTACACAATATTTCGGACAGCACATTGTAATTTTACAACAAATCTCTACCAACACATAATACAAACCACACTGATGAACTTCCATCAATAAAGTATTTCAAAAGCGTCCTTTATTTTGCCAAAATTCAACACAAAACTTCGCAAAAAATGCAAGTTTCGCGATCGTTTGTTTTCCGTTATCTTAACATTAGATGAAAATGCTAAAATTTCTGGTATGCAACATAACAGTTTGACGTTATGTTAACACATTCAAAATATAAAATCATTCAATTTCAAACTTTAAAAAAATGAGCTTTGGCCACAAAAACTGGTTTAATTCCCCATAGTGCAGTGTGGATTAGCAGACACACAGAACTTACACACACACGCAGACACGCACAATGTGCGTGTATTGCACACATATACACATACGTACGTCAGTACAATAAGCCTTTTTATCGTTTGCCACTTCACTTGTGCCGCATTTGTATAAAATATAAATTGAGTTAATGGTAATGGTAATGGTAATAAAGTGACTGTTATGTAAGCAGTAAACCTACACACAAGCACACACACACACAGAGGCAATTAAATATGTGTGTGTATCTGTACTTTTTGTAAACGGATGTATTAAGTGATTTCATATTAAAGTCAAGTTTACTCCAACCAGAAGGCGGCTGCCAATGAACGGTCAGTTATCGGCCACTGCCACGCCCATTGAGTTCGCTTTGTTCTTTGCTCGTTTGTTGTTGCCCCACAGCATTTGTTGTTAAAAGTTATTATGGCTCTGACGAGCACCAAGTCATTGACGCATAATGCTTGCGCTGGAGCACGCCACTTAGCTCACCGCTGCAACAGGGTGAGGTATTCCTCACGCCAACGGGATCAGAAAACCTGCTGCAAAGTGCCACACGCTGCAATCCATCCAAGCGGTTGTAACTCAATCTGGTCAAGTCTAGCTCGATGATGGTTGTTGGAGGACCACCGAACAACAGATGAGCAGGAATTAGAACATCTCGACCTGAGGGGTTCTCTGAACGGCTGCCAAACAGTTTCCATGTGGGAATCGGTTAGGTTGAGGCGTTTAGTTCCAACAGTTCATTCTTGACTCCAACAAAGTTTGCTGCGTTGTCAAACCATATGTGCCAGGGATAGCTCCGAGTAGTGATGAATTATTTTAGAGTACTCAAAAAAGTAGCAGTGGTTAGGTCCTTCACTAGCTCTAGGTGTATTGCTTTGCTGGTGAAACAAATGAAAACGGTAACGTAACATTTGATGGGCGGCCTATTACGAACTTCCGACTTGTTGAAAAAGGGTCCGCAATAGTCGACGCTAGTAACTGTAAACGCTCGATCAGGCTCCAAACACTCCCTTGAAAGATTTGCCATGACATGTTCTACAAAATTTGACATCGCTCTGAAGCATCTACACTCACACATCTACTAACAGCCTTCGAGACAGTTTTCAGTCCACCAATATTGCCAATTGGCCAATATTGCAGTCGAATCTTGGCCAGAAGTGCGCGGCGTCCAGTATGCAGATTCCTTTTATGAAAATGAACGATAAGAGCCAATGTGATTGCATGACGCCGAGGCAAAATAATGGGATGTTGTGCATTATAGTGTAGAGACGAATTGCTCAGTCGGCCACCCACTCGTAGGAGCCCTTCTGCATCCACAAATGGCGTCAAAGCTGCAATAGAGCTTGACTTTCTCACATTCCCATGGGATCGAATTTCCTTGATGTCATCCCATAAGTTCGCAACCTGCACATAACGCATTAGAATTCGAGTCATCTTAACCGTAGCTATTTGGGTCTGTGCGTACGCACATTTGCTGTTCTCCGGATTTTTGCTACCGCCTGTCCCAAGCCACCCAGTTTCTCAGCCACCTTGACTTTTTTGAAAATCCCTGAGTACTTCTCCTTATCCTTCGCCAATATGACTATAGCGTCAGGTCGCGGCTTCTCCACCAATGAAGCATTAGTTTTTTTGCGGGCAACTTTCTCCTTCACCGTGTTCCGTTGGCTGTTCCTTTGCTACGCTTGGTTTGAAGGGTTCGAATTCCTTTATCCTGCTTCCTTTCGGTCGCGTTTCTAAAAAGTGGGGAAGTCTGTGGAGACTGGTGCGCCTGAATCACAGCCTTAGCTCTTCCATCGTGAAGCTGGATAGCTAACAGCTCGTATAGCGCTCTGATGCTCTCAGTGCCGCATGGGTTGGTGAATGGAGCGCCTCTTTCCAACTTCCAGCATATAAACTAGCCACGATAGCCCACGCGGGAGGCTGCGCCGTATTTGGACTTGGCTCTGTGATGGCGATAATCAGTCCCGCGATTGGTGACAGTGCCACTTTTCCACTCCTCGCGAACGCTTCGCCGTTCTCTTGTGCGTAAACATGTCCTCTCTCTGTGTTCGGTGTTCCTCGTCGATGCTTGGAGTCTTTGGCTGCTATAAAACGGCCAGGAGCCCAGATTATCGAGCCATGTAGAATGGTTGAGATAATCACTCCTGCAATTGGCTTGTTGCTGAAAAAAACACCGCTGATACAGACGGACAGAAATACGGACAGACGGGCGGGCATTTCACAAGCCCAATACACCTTTTCTTTACATTTTTTGCAAAAAAGAGTGCAAAATGATTTTGTGTTGTCAAATGTGTTGATAATAACTTTTAAGCCCACTTCCACCATCAAGTAAAAATGATGTGAAGTAGGCTCATTATGAAAATGTCAAATACTGCATACTATTCTACAGTGCTGGCATTTACTCAAGTTAGTTTGGTTCAGCTTGGGGCATGCTTCGCATTTCCTCCTCCTTCTCCTCTTCCTTCTTCACTCCCTGTATTCGATTTAACTTCAGCCAGCACAGGTTTCTCTACAAGGACATAAATTAAGTTTTGGGAAACGCCGCAAGCATAGAACATCTCGTTCCAGCTCCTAGAATGAAAATTGACATTAGCCTAAGGCTGAATGCATAAGAGCTAAGAACGAAAATGGACGCTTTGTTGCGAGGGCTGTTTTTAATATTTCGGCTATTCATTCAATAACAACATATGCCTTAAATGTCAATTCCAATTTGGCAGCCAAACTTTCGCAAAACATCTTCCTCAGGAGATAATCCATTAATGTACCGCTTGGACAATGATCCGTCTTCGTTGCTTGACTTTATTTCCTTTTCCAATATGCTGTACCACTTAAAATTGGTCAGATCAAAGCTCTCTCTAAAGATCTCTAAAGACCTCAAATAATCGATTTTCTGATCCAAAATGCGTCACCTGTATTCCAATCGTAAGTCTAAGCATTCTAAGTATGCTCAAAAAACAATCTCAGTGTTACAACAATCCCGAAATTTAACTGACAGCCCTCGCCCTTACTGACAGAGGCAATACTTTTAGAGCCGCACAAAACACGGCCATTACATGTGAAAGCCTAAAGCTTAGCTGCCATAAAGCCATCAATAAAGCACAGAGCAATTGCAGGTCCGTAGCCTGGCTAGACATCGAATGGGAGTGGGCTGACGGGAGTGGATGAGGCGCTGGAGGAGGGGCGGGCTTGGTAGGTGCGCCATTAAAAAGCATTGGCAAAAAAAAACTGTGCCCAAAATCGCATAACTAACCGAACATTGCTGAACCATTAAATTAGAATTAACGCGAGGCAGAGGCAAGGGCAGTAGGAGGTGAATGGGTAGCTGAATAAACATTAAAGGACGCCGTCTGTGGAACAGCTGATAATCTCATACCTGAGCAAGTAACAGACCCATCAAAGGACAACAACAATAAATACAGACTGATGATGGCTCTCTAAGCTGTTAAAAAGGGATTGAAAGCAAGTACAAATTGCCTTAGCCTGGAATGAACTTGAAAAGTTGGACTTTAACTTGGATTGTGTTGCTTCAAAACAAAGCAGCAGTAATTTATCGTGTTAATCCTGCTACACATTTTACACTTTGCAGTGACAAGCAAATGCAATAAAAAGAATTGCAGGCAATGAGGCCTTGATCTTGATGCCAATTTGACGCTGACAGCTCGTGGCATTGGCAAACTTTTGCAGGCTCCAAGCCTTGACCCAAATGTGCAATATGCACACACACACACACACACACACACACACACACAGCGAAGCACACAAACTAAGTGAATGAACAGAAAGAGAGAGGGAGAGAGATAAAGACAGAGATAGAGAAAAAACGGGACAGGTAATATTGTTGCTTAATGATGACTTGGGGGAATTGACTGCTGCTGCTGGAACATTTTCAATGCGCTTACAACTCACATTCACCATTCAACATCACATTCACATTCCCATTGACATTCGCATTTCGTATTTCACATTTCGCACGCGCGATTAAATTCACTTTGCACTCCGCTTTCATTAACCGTAAATGCGAAAATCTGTTTGCCATTATCAATAAGAACTTCCTCGCAATTCTTAAAGGTCGCATATTTTTAAAAATTGGCTCATCCATTGATCGTTGGTACGACAATATTTTAAAATAGAGAGATAAATACAAATTCATTTGAGCAAAGTTTTTTCTATGTAAGAAAAGTTATCTTCTGCGTGCCCAAGATATACTATATCTTGAAGAAAAGTTGTTCATATGAGGCTGGAGTTTTCCTTTCTTTTCTTAACACTTTGTCTGCCTATGGTATACATCAATAAGAATACTCTTTTTTCTTCTTATACTCTTTTTTTAATTTTTTTGAAAAAAAAAAGAAAGAGGCGAAAAAAGAGTATATCGCAGCCGGGTGCATCCGACTGCAACGTTCTAACTTGTCTTTTTTTTTTTTTTAAATGAGTGAAAGTCTCAAGCGATTTCTGTGACACCCCTGTATAAGTACATTTGTATATAAATGTGTATGTACTAAGTACGAAAGTGTATTGGGTAACTTTATAACTGATTAGAGGGTATCGCCTAGACGACCATATGACTTATTTATATGTGTTCGTATTAGAATTACAACATTTACAGCTCCACGGTCCTTGCTTGTTTACACGGCTCATAAGCACACACACACATTCAAACACACTAATGCACACTAACTTGTCAGCAGCAAGAGGCAAATAAACTCAAATTCTATTGGATTCTAGCCCAGGAACAAATAATCACAAGTAACGTTGAAGAGCAGCAACTGGCAACAGTAGGCAAAGTCCCAGCTGCACGTGCCGCAAAGTTGATGGACATTGTGGCAGGTAAAATGGTGAAGGTGGCTGCGGGATCATTACGACTAGCTCTTTCTTTATTTGAACACAAGTAAAAGTCCAGTTGGCATTGGGGCAGCATTTCCCTCTGGATTGCAGCATGAGGCATGCTGTTAAGTTGCATTTGCGAACAGCGTTGTGCAATTGAAAAATTTCAACAACTATGTTAAAAGTGCTCCACAAAACGTAAATGCGAATTCTTGTGAGATGCAAATATTTCATCCACTTTTCAGGATCTTTCTTAATGTGGGTCAATTGCCTTTTGAGATAATTTGGCCAAAGCTGACCTGACTTAAATTCACATTCGAATTCGTGTTTTAGTCTATTATATTATATTAAAATATTTATAGGTAATGTAATGCAAAGCCCTAAGTTCTCTATATTAAGATTTAATGACGCATACGCATGCATGTTGTGTTACTTTTTAATATATAACTAATGCTAAGAGTTAAGGCTTATGTCCTTTTCAACTTAAGTATTAATATTTAATAAAAAAATTATTATTATCTTATCTTTTAATATTATTATATTTTTTTACCAAAAACCCAGTTGAACTATTGATTTGACAGCTGGGATCATTTTATGACACGAGGTCGGATGTGTGCGAAAACTTAGAGCTTTGTAGATCTTTCTACAAAATCTAGTCGATCTAGCCATGTCCGTCTGTCTGTCCGTCCGTCTGTATCAACGCGACGATCTCGGAGGCCATAAGGCCTTTTACACTTGACTAAAGGGTATATTTTAGTCTAGCAAATGCAACTTTTAGCATTCCTTATTGCTTTTCTATACACTCGATTTACCAAAAATATCGCTTTCCAGTTCTAATTCAATACCATTCACTTCTTATGGAATAAGTTAAAAGTTGGATTTGAAATTTTAAATTATTTCATTCCTCACAAAAAAAAAAAAAAAAACTAAAAGCAAAGTTTTGCACTAATAATGCATTATTAAAAGTTTGCAAGCTCAAACAAATTTAAACAAGTAAGAATGCTCTAGTCGAGTGCGCCCGACTACGAGACTCCCTGCTCCCAACTTGCATTTCAAGCAGTTCAGCGGCAACACAAGCAAGCAGTGCACTTAACTCGTAAGCTGCTTGTCAAACTGTTGTTGCTGCCAGCTGAGACGGGCGTAATAGATTCTTCTATAACTTTGGTGCTATTTATCCGATCGTAATGAAATTTACGCATCCGAAAGACATTGATTAAACATACATGTGAACCAAAAATCAAAGCTTTATCTTTAAAATTGTGGCTGTGGGAGTCTTTTGCAATTTGCGGGGGTGCGGGGGGGTTCATCCGAAATTTGAAATAAACTTGATCTGCGTATGGTATACGGGAACCTGCATGCCAAGTTTGGTGTCTCTAGCTCTTATAGTCTCTGAGATCGACGCGTTCATACAGACGGACAGACAGACAGACAGACAGACGGACATGGCTAGTTCTTCTCGGCTGTTGATCCTGATCAAGAATATATATAGTTTATATAGTCGGAAATGCCTCCTTCTGTCTGTTACACACATTTACAGTACTTTATAACTCCCTTTTTCCCATTTTTAATGGGAACAGAGTGTAAAAAGAATTACGAATTTTTTTTATAAAATTATTAAAGTAAATTAATTTAGATAAGAACTTATATAAGCACATATAAAACACAAACTAACACGCTGGCAGCTTTAAAAAAAAAAGAATGTATAAGCAAACTAAGCCATAAATCGATGGCATGATAAAATGCTGACAACACTGGGGAACAACAAGCGTGGAAGAAGAAAACCCAGTTTAAACCAATACCCATGGGTATGTCAATACTGTGTTGAGGGCAGAGTATGGGGTGTGGTGTTACTTTAATGTTTACTGTGCCAACAGCTCATTTTTAATATGTTTACTTGAGAGTTTGTATTGGCTTGTATATCAAAAAACAGGTGTTTGCCAGATGATTCCGTTTATGTGTCTGTTACTGTTTCTACATGCTGCGTGATGAATATGAATATGAATATGCATATGAATATGCATATGAAATAATATTGGCAGGAGTTGAATATTGAGCACCATTATTTATGTTAATGGAAAAACACTTTATCGTTAAAGTTGCCTTCTGTTTTCATTACTCGCATTTGGCGCATTAAAACTCAGTCTTAACAGCACTTAACGTTGCCTATCTCCCAATCCTCTTTTCGAACCCTTCTTATTGATATTGAAATTTGGCAAATATATATTCAACCTAAATCTAAGGCATTCAGGCAGGCAGGCACACATTACCTTCATGCCAATATTCAGTATTTAGCACTCCAGTGCTCAATGAGCAATGTCCATTGCACCATGCCAAGTAGCACTTATACGCCCAATCTTTTATGATGCAAAATCATTATTTTTTAAATATTATTTACTTGTTTATTTGTACGTGTATCACTGTGGGTGGGCAGTTCACGCTAGAGACGAAGCAGCACGAAGATTTGGGCAAAATACAATTTTCACGCCCACTTCTGACTCCGCAAATATCCTAAAAGAGTATATCGCAGTCGGGTGCATCCGACTGCAACGTTCTTCATTGTTATATTTGTGAACGTTAAACACTTAGTTTTTATAAATATCTTAATATCAAATAATTCTTTACTTTTTGTCTTTTCATATTTTATGTAAATTTTTTGACTGTCGATAAAAAATCGGAAAAACATATCTCACATTCATATTGTATATTTTGTCTATCGAAACGATATTTTCTAAGGAAATAAAATAAGTTCTGACAGGAATAGTGCTATACAAATTTTAGTTAAAGGCAATTTGAACCAGTGTGCAAGTGATAACCGACAACAGACAACGGACAATAAAAAAAACGTAACCAACAGGTCGGCTACGTAATGTTGTGACCACAATGCGAATTGGCATTGCTTTTGTATGTTCCTTATGCTGTGTATGCATGTGGCTGTGTTCAGCTGTGTTTATCTTGCGTGTGTTTTGTTGACTTTACCGATTTCTCTCGTTCTTTTCTCTCTCACTCTTCAATCTCACTAGCTCAGTCTCCCTCAATGGTCTTTGCTGTCGCGGTAGGCAACTTTTTGGCTTTATTAACTTTTCAATTCATGGGCATGGAAAATTTTATTTTACATTGTTGCAAAGGCAGCTAAAAGTTAATTTTCGCTTGTCGCTCTAAGCCAATTAGTGTGGTAGTTTACCCCTCAACCTTATAAATCCATTTCCCTCCCCCCAACGCATACCTACCATTCCTTTGCCCCTTTCAGAATTCAGTGTCTGTCAGGTCATCAAGTCGCCTTAACGAAGCCAGGGAACCAGCAAATAACAAAAACAACTAATTGAGTAAACAAAGTTGTCTAAACTTGATTTTTTCTTTAGCTGCCTCCGCTGATTTTTACTGACTGACTTTTACCCGACTGCCACAACAACCCCAGCAACAACAGCAGCATCAACAGCAAGAACATGCTGTGGTCTTTTTTTTCAATTTCTCTCTCTTTCTACTTATTTCTCTCTCAGTAAGCTATTTTTATACTCTTTTTTAAATTAAAAAAAAAAAAGAAGAGTATATTGGGTTTGTGAAATGTCCGTCTGTCCGTCCGTCCGTCCGTCTGTCTGTCCGTCCGTCTGTCCGTCCGTGTGTCCGTCCGTCTGTCCGTATGAACGCAGTTTTTTTTCTACAGTTAGAGCAACCAAACTTGGTATACCTGTTAATATATACCATAGGCAAAGTGTTAAGATCTGCCAACCCTAATTGGCCAAACTAAATTTAAATTGATGTCTAAACTTGACAGATATGAGCAAAATACAATTAACACGTGCACTTCTGACTCCGCAAACAGGCGAAAAAAAGAGTATATCGCAGTCGGGTGTATCCGGCTGCAACGTTCTTACTTGTTCAACTTATTTTATTGATCCCTTAAAATAATTGGAAAACCTATAAAAAAAAAAGAAAGAAATAAAGCCTGCAAATTTTTTTAAAATTTTATCAAAAATTTTGTAGTTCGACAGACAAGGCGTCGTCGACAATGAAGTTGCCCACCTTAAACATCATCATCATCGTCATGATAATGATCACAGACAGACTTTGCTTTTAGGATTTTAGTAATAATGAAACAACCGCAAGGCAACCAACCCAACCAAACTCACCAAAAACCCAATCCAACCCAAAAGCCCAAAAACTCAACCAACCAACCCATCGGCTGACTTTAAGTTGATTTAGTTTGCAGTTGCGTGACGCGAAAAACGAAACGCGGAGGAGAAGGATGCTAAGAGGCAGAGAGTAAGGCTCCAAAACTCTGAAAAATATTTGCCCTTGCCTTGCTTAACTTTACTTATAAATTTTGATGATTGCAAGCGCAATCGCGCACCCTAGAAGGAATCACAAGGGGAAGCTTTTTAGCAAGAGTATACACACATACACACAAACACGCACACTTGCACACACACACACACACATTCGCAAACACAAGCAAAATATTATTAAATTTGGACACACAGCGTCAGACAATTAAATGGAAGACTTTGATATCGAATTGTCAAAAAAGTGACCTCAAATTAAAGAGTTTTCCCAATAAATGAAACTTTTCTAATTGCTTATAACTGAGCTTACATATATAAAGCTACTATTAGCTGTAATTAAAAGGATCACACAGCCACACAAAAAAAAAAAACAATTCCTGGATTTTGACTTAACCACAAAAAACCCGTAACGTAATACATCATGTAATCTTTTTAAAGAAAATTTTAATTTTGCGTTTATAAAATTCTTAATAAATATATGGTCCTGTTTCAATTTACACTTCCATAATGAATTTCCAAGAAAAGTTGTTATCAAACTCTTTGAAGCAAAATATATATTTAATGGAATACTTTTCTTCTCTTTTAATCTCTTAAATCGAAATGTAAAAAATTATTTGCCTTTTATTATTAAAAGCACATATATCGATTGACACAGACTGTACCCAGACATATCAATGTATCAAGAGAGCAAGAGAGGACGATTAAATATTCGGTTTCTTTGAGTAATATTTATTTGATATCGAATATAAGAATATACTAAATATTAGAATATTAAGTGACTTTTACTTTTTTAGTGAATGGGCAGAACAACGAGTATCAATATATTAAAAAACCACAATTGACAAAATCTATCTCATTTATTTTCCAAACAATCTTTAATCAAACTGTAAATAAAAACAATTACACCAAATATTAGTAAATGCTTCAATTGACACAAACTGTCCTCCAGTCATAAAAAACAAGACAGAAAAACCAAAGAGAGAGCAGGAGCAGGAGAGATATCAAAATGTGAATAAAGATAGCTTTATCAATGTAACAAGATGTAAGTAAACTTTTTAATAATTGTACTATAATTATTGTCTGATATCAAGTACATTGTTTAAATTGCCATTGTATTATCGATATGCAAGAAGTAGTAAATAACTAACAATGAGCAGCAGTTTTTTACACTATTTTTACATTCAGATAAGTTTTGCTTCATTTTGATGTAGGAACATAATAAATATGAAAATTATAAAATGGTTTACCTGGTATTGGATGTAGACAGTCATATATGCAGTCTACAAATAGACACAAAAAAAGTACCACTACCACAATCAGGAAGAACACCCAACAAATGTATGCCAAAGTAAACATCTGGAAACTGCAAATGATAATTTAATTTCACCAAATGTTAATATATGTCATTTATTGATACCCACAACCCATCGCTATACATAACTACGAAACGAGAAGCAACAGTGAAAACAATTTCAATTTGAGAAATAAGGTGTGCGAGCAAGAAAGTTGTGAATGAAGACAGTTTTGTAAAATTACTAGCAGATACCAGCAGCTTCGCCAGCCATTCCAAATCTTTGAACTTTATCAATATTTCCCGACCGTGTGAGTACATTTTCCTCACTCTGACTTACACACGCAACAATTTTTAGACAGACCTTGAAATCTGAGTTCGAAGTCGAAATGGAAACGGGAAAAATATTCGATCCCGTCTCGCCCGTCGCGTCTTATTTTGGGGACATGCTGAAATCCCGCCCATCAGCTCATTTTAAATCCTTTCTCGTTGCTTATTTTGGGAGCATGTAGTAATCCCGCCCGACCCCACTTTTTAAGATCCTTTCCCAGCCCACCCATCAGTAAGTTTTTTGCACCCGTTTTTCTCTCAGTATACTCTTTTTTTTTTTTTAATTTTTTTGAAAATGTCCGTCTCTCCGTCCTTCTGTATGAACGCAGTTTTTTTCCACAGTTTTGAAGCTAGAGCAACCAAACTTGGTGTACATGTTGATATATACCATAGTCAGACAAAGTTTCAAGATCTCCCTCCACCCCCACCCCTTTCCCAACAAAGGGCAAAAAACTATATCTTCCACAGTTTTACAGCTAGAGTGAACAAATTTAGCACAAGGGCTACTAATCACATCCTTGATTGATCTGACTGGTTTATGCTAGTATACATAGGTATACTAAACCTTAACATAAATATGGAAGAGCAGCACGAAATACTGGAATATTATTCACTTGAAGTGTGAATGACAATTAATACGAGTAGCCAACCAAATTTAACAACGAAACCAAATGGTAAACTAAGCACTTACATGCTTTTCATACATCTCTTATATCGATGATTTTAATGTGCCAACTTATTATATTGCTTCCTTTTGTCAATAACTTTACAAAATCGAAGGCAATCAAAATCTACACAAAGTATTGACCCAAGCTATAAAGACATCAGAAGGAAGCAATTGTTGCTCAATAACTATAAAAAAAATTGCAAGATTGCTTGCCCTATTGATTAACAAGAACGGCCAATTTTAACTGAGAATTTGATCAACTTAATGATGCGCTGAAAAGTATGCTACACTTTTGCATCAAATTGTCGTGTATACCTTTTGTCAGTATTGCGCTCTATTCCCAAAGAGCAGTGTGTCCCTGTTGAATTGACCCGCACTGTGTACATATTTTCTATGTATGTATGCAAACTTCTCAACGGCGGCGTCGCAATGTGGAATGTTACTTAAGTTGAAACGCAGCTGGGCGATAATGGGCTACACACACACACATACATCTACACCCCTCTCTGGTGTCCACAGACTTGTATTACACTTGCGTTTCTTACAATTTTCAGCTCGACGCTCGTGTATTGCTTACACACTCAGTTAAGTTAAGTTTGTGTATCTGTTATCTGTGCGGCAACTGCTATTGGTATTGCTTTCCATTGGTATTAGTGTGTGTATGTGTGTAGAATACTAGCATTTTTATGGATAGGTGGGACTAGGGGGTAACAAAAGTTGCGCGCTGGCATTGCCGAAGTTTTTCGTGTTTTATTTGGGAGTGCCTGCTGTGGTAGGGGGAGTGGGGGCTCTGTATGCTATTGATAAAGTGTGCAGGTCTGGAGTCTTGTTATAAAAAGGCAGAACGAGACAATTTGGCATGCCCCATTGTTGTATCCTGGCCTGCCAGGCTGGAAAATGTAAGCAACTGAGCCGCACAAAGCGACACGCAAAAGGCGCAACAGGCAGCAGCAACAGAGACATGGCTAAAAAGACAGACAGAGGAGTGGGTAAAAGCGAGAGCTAAGGACCGAAAGAAAGAGAGAAAAAAAGATAAAGAGAGAGAGAGAGAGAGAGAGAGAGAGAGAGAGAGAGAGAGTGAGAGTGAAAGGACGCAGGCAACTGTGACCATGTAAAGCCATTCCTGTTACCCACAAAATTTCCTTCCTTTTCATCATCATCATCACCATCGTCACCATCACACCTTGTTTCCTTTACTAACTTTTCGATTTTCTTTTCTTTAATTTTCATTTTCTTCCCTCGTCTCTGTCTCTCCGTCGTCTCAGTCTCAGTATTTTGGTTTGTTATGTGGGTTGTCACAGTTAAAGCAAAGCCCTGACAAAAAAAAAATATTCACGCATGCCCTGCACGAAATGGAAGTCTCAGCTTTGTCCTTTAAATGTGAGCATGTGAGTGAAAGTACGTGAAAGTGTAAGTGTAAATGGAAGTGCAAGTGAAAGTGCGCACTTTAAAAGAGACAACTGCAATTGACAGCTGCGTTAAAATGTGATATATTTGTGTTTGCTTGTGTATTTTTGCGACTTTCAGGCTTACTTTAATTGTGTATTGTTATAATCCACTCAAAATGATAATGACATCGAACAATTCAATGTTAAATTGTTCGAATAGCGGAATCAAATTTAACACATGACAAAGTACAAAATAAGCAAATATTATTGCGCTAGTTGTTTTTGTTGAAAATATGAAATGCTTAAAGCTTTACTGAAATATTAATTATTGTTATTGTCTTTGCGTCACTTTATTCTTAACTCAAGCACATCAAAGTGGATTAGCAAAGTTTTCCAAATTGAGAATCATTATTTAATTATATGTAGCTGGTACAAGTTATTTGTTATCTATGATTTTCTATTCAGTTATAAAATTTAGTAGTCATTTTAATCAGAAGCTTACCAGTTTTGTTCACACACTTTCCGACTTAAGTGTTGTTGTTGTTGGCATAAATTACATTTATGGTGATCTCATTGACATTTTAAACTAAAGAAAAACTATTTTTTGACCGGAAACTTGAGTGTCAGGGCACAATATTCTATGAACAGCTATGACCTGTTAATACTATACATTTTCAATTGACCTTAATTCGTTTTTCTAGTACATTGTGGCAGATTTTTTAAAATAGGTGATTTTTTCAATGTAATTTTTTAAAACCCTGTCCACATTGTACAAAATACATGTGAGATGCTTAACTTATCTAGTTATATAGCTGGATTAGCCAACTTAAAGCTGTCCTAAGCCATCCACTCGTGCCTCACCCCCTTTCCTTCCTCCCGTTTCTTTCGTAGTTCATTGTCAACCAAAATCAATTGAAGGCCGCTGCTCTGGCAATCAACTTTGCCCAGGCGAACTTGCTACGCATCCTTGTTACATCCTCGTAACAGCTCGGCTTGCCTCAAAACTGCAGCCACAATCCTGTTTTACGCCCTGTTAGCCCCCTTAGTCGTTGTCTACTCATTTGTCCAATAGCTGTCAAATTTGAGCTCAAATTAAACGGTTGGAGTTTGGGTTATGGTGTTTCTTCTCTTTCAGCCAAAAGCCAAGCAAAAAGAGAAATTTTACCATTTGACTGTCGCGTTTTATCTTGCGTATACGCAACGTAACGTATACGCAACGCCCAAATAAAAGCCGAATAGCCTCAAGCAGCTGCTCTCCCTTAAAGCCTTTTAAAACTTGTGCAGCAGACCACAAGCCTTAGCTTAAGGATTATCTTCAGATGCATACAACGTGGCTCTCATGTTGAGCTGTGCTTAATTAAACGTGCCTAAAATCAGCACACCACAAATGCTTTTAAGGCGCCACAAAACAAGGACGAACAAATGTACAAGTTGTGGGGGTCTTAGTGTGATTTTATTTCTTCCCTTGTTTTTATTACCATATCCATATACATTTATATATATATCTGTGTGTGTGTGTGTGTGTGTGTGTGTGTATGTGTCTTCTTGTGTATGTCTGAGCAGCCGTGTGGAATTTTCTTCAAGTGCTCACGACAGCGAAACGAAGTCTGTGAGAAAAAAAAACGAGCAACAAGTCGGCGTCGGCCTCGCAAGGCTACCAGCTGTGTGGTGTGTGTGTGTGTGCGTATGTGTGTGAGTTCGCATTTATCCAGTAGTACTTGGAAGCAGGATAGAATGCATTCTTCCAGCAGTACTTGGAAGCAGGACAGAATGCATTCTGTCATCAGATTTTCGACAGATGGAAGTGGTTCCAAAATGTGACATCTTTAATTCGCTTTTATACAGGGACTAAACAATGATTTCATGTGGTTTCGAGAAGGCCATTTGGCATGTGGTAGTCATCTTCGTGAAACGCTCGGGCGTCGCTTCTAGAAACCATTTCCGAAATCATTAGGAAATTGGCAGGATTAGCGAAGGCAATTTTGCATAACATGCAGCGTTTGCTGCCAATAGAAGGTGTTTGCATTAGCTTCCTGACACGATCGTGCTTCCTATCTAGTTTAAGCTTCCTATTTCCACATGGTAGAAGCATTTATAGTGACGGCTAAATTCCCTGCTAAAAAATACATTCAAAATGTATTTTTTTCTTCTGACGCTGCCTTTAAGTTGTGCTGTTAACATAAAAAGAGTTAATTTGTTAATATTTTCCAAAACTGCATTGGGATACTACACAATATCACAAATAAATGAATACTTACATTGTTATATCTCAAGAAATCGTTCACTTTAACAATAAATTCAACTAAAACGCGGACAACGAACAATAAAAGAGATTCTTTTCATCTGTTACTTTTGTTGCTATCTATTTTGACATGTCAACTTTCGTTAAAGACATGACAAAGTAGTGAAAAGTGCAGCGAAGGTTGCATGATATGCAAAACGTTTTTGAACTGCTGCTTTTTCCTGCAGCAGCCTTCCCTTCTGGAAAATGTAAATTGTCTGTACCGTCACGAAGCCAACTCATAACAAATTGAAAAAAAGCAAAGCGAAGGCTGTATGATATGAAACATTTTGCCTTCTCAAAGGAAGATAAATTCATGTGATTCCTTTTTCCTGCAATTATTTCCCATTCTGTCACTATTAAAATGCCGTATCTTCCCAAAGTGCATGAAAAGTATACCACACAGAAGCATGATTTTTAGAGCCATATTCCACAAAAGACTACTGGGCATACATATCACGCTCTGTGTATGCATGTGTGCTGTTGTCCAGCGCTTAATGCGTTTTCTTTACCGCCGGAGCTGTAGATATAACACGAGCGCTTTTCTAAGTTAAAATCAAAGCCAGAATTAGATTTAGAATTCTGCATGTGAGTCAAAAGTCATTGGTCACTTTGGAATACAAGTCAAGGAAATAGAAGAAGCATAAAGTAAATTATTTTTAACTGTTAACAAGTGGTAAATGTAAGTCATAAACGCTAAAGATAATTACTTTAACAATTAAAAATTTCGATAAAAAAAATTGGACTCAGCAGCAAAGAAAATTTGTGCTTAATAGGGAACGAACATCTAATGATGCTATAGCACCTATTTCCCAATTTTATGCAATTATTTATGCCAGCACCTGGAAATGTTTGAGTCGCCCCTCTAAACAAATAATTGTATCGTGTTTGTATTTGTCTATTGGAGGACTATGGGATATGACCAGATGCTTAGATTTGTTTTTACACCCTGTTCCCATTAAAAATGGGAAAAAGGGAGTTATAAAGTACTGCAAAAATTCAAATTTCGGATGAGCCCCCCCAAGTTGGGAAGTTGGGGGCAGGGAGTCGCGTAGTCGGGCACACTCGACTAGAGTATTCTTACTTGTTTACTTACAATTTCATGCTATTTAATAGCCATAGCAACAACAACAACAATAACGACAGCTAAATAAATCGCATGTAAGTTAACAAACTTCCAGAGTCAGCTAAAGACAAAGCGATTGCTGAAAGCCAATGGAGGGAACCTCTTCCATTCCATTGTTCTACTAGGTAAATCCGTTAGAACAGCCCCAGACAACAGCCCCAAACACAGTTACTGCACAACTAAGTGAGCTGCTTGCTTAAGTTTAATATGAGCTTATTGGCTTATGCGGAGGATGCCAAACAGGCAGCAAAATAAAAAAGAAGAAAGAACGTTGCAGTCGGATACTCCCGACTGCTACATACTCTTTTTTTTCGCCACTGCACTTAGCTGGGAGTGCGCGTGGCAGTGGTATTTTTGATCAAATTTTTCATGTTTTGCCATCAACTTAAATTTGGTCGGTTCATCTATACAACTGTGGGAGATACACAGACAAAGTGTCAAGATCTCCTCCCCACCCTCACCCTTTCCCCCGCAAACCGCAAAAACCTATATCTTCCACAGTTTTACAGCTAGAGTAACCAAATTTAACGAAAAGGGTGCTAATCATTTCCATAATTGATCTGACTAAAAAACTTAGGACACGCAAACTCCCGCCCCCACAAATGACGAAAGTCTGTATCTCTCACACCCCCTTAGTTAGAATCACAAAATTTTGCAGGTTAACTTCTGTTGCCTTATAAAATAGATTGGATAAAAATAATTTTGCCACGCCCACCCCAGCCCTTGCAATTAAGCAAACTATGTTTCTCCCAAACCTGTAGAACTGGAAAAACCAATTTTAAATTAATGATTAAACTTGAAAGAGTTGAAAAAAATTCAATTGCCACGCCCACTTCTGACTCCGCAAAGAAGCCTAAAAAAAAGAACATATTGCAGTTGGGTGTATCCGACTGCAACGTTCTTACTTGTTTTCATTGGAATAGACAAATTCGGTTCAACTGCTATTAATACTCAGTTTTTAATTTTTTTGAAAAAAAAAAGAAGAAGTATATTGGGTTTGTGAAATGTCCATCCGTCGGGCCGTCCATAAAAAAAATTTCTTGTCAAATTTGTGACGAGCTCAGCAAATCTGAACACGCATAGTAGAAAACGGCAATATTATCGATAAACAGTGTCTCCACGACATTGTTTTTAACCAACACGTAGTACACTGGCTGACGTGACGTTACGTAACGTAATGAGATTTTGTGTCAGCTTGGCATTTTGCAGTAAGATTATATAGAATGTGTGAACCTATGTATATTATATATGTATAATACATATTTATTTACAATAAGCAAGAAATGTTATCTTCGGCGTGCATATGAACAGATAGACGGGCAGACGGACATGACGAACATCACTCGGCTGTTGATACTGATCACGAATATACAATTTTTCTGAGACTTCTCCTTCAATGCGTTACACATTTCGTGACAAAATTATAATACCCTCCAATACCTCGCAAGGGTATAAAAATGCCCAGTTTTGGTTACGAGCATCGAGTGAATTAAGCTATAGTGAGAAGAGCTTAATTAAAGTGCAATCTACTGCTATTGGGGGGAGTGGAGCAGGGTGGAATTGACTAAAGTCAGTTACGTAACGCTGCATTGCGTGACAAAACAGAATGTATTGCGACTATTGAAGCAATGAGATATCTAAAGTATTTCTCTCTCGTTGTAATATATTAACCTCATTCACAAAATTATCGTAAATGCCATTTAAAATGAAATCTTTTTTGCAATTAAGGAAAACAAATTTTTTAATAAACTATAGATTTTTCATGAAATAATTGATTCAATTAGGAAAAAATCATTGCACAGCTGTTGTTGCCTGAATTAATCACAGAAAATTAAAAAAAAACAAGTAAGAACGTTGCAGTCGGATGCACCCGACTGCGATATACTCTTTTTTTCGCCTCTTTGCGGAGTCAGTGGGCGTGGCAATTGAATTTCTGCTCAAATCTTTAAAGTTTTGCCATCAATTAAAATTTGGTTGGGCCTGTTCTACAGGTTTGGGAGAAACAAACATTGCTTGATTGCAAGGGCGGGGGTGGGCGTGGCAAAAATATTTTTATCCAATCTATTTAATAGGACAATAGAAGTCAACCTGCAAAATTTGGTGATTCTAGCTAAAGGGGTGGGGGAGATACAGACTTTGCCTATTTGTGGGGGCGGGGGTGGGCGTGGCCGAATTTTTTTTTGCCAGATCAATGAAGGATGTGATAAGTAGCCCTTGTGCCAAATTTGGTTACTCTAGCTATAAAACTGTGGAAGATATAGGTTTTTGCGGTTTGTGGGGGAAGGGGTGGGGGTGGGGGGGAGATCTTGACACTTTGTCTGCCTATGGTATATACCAACATGTATACCAAGTTTGGTTGCTCTAGCTTCAAAATTGTGGAAAAAACCTGCGTTCATACAGACAGACGGACAGACGGACAGACGGACAGACGGACGGACAGACGGACATTTCACAAACCCAATATACTCTTTTTTCCTTTTTTTTCAAAAAAGTTAAAAAAGAGTATAAAAAAAACAAGTAAGAACGTTGCAGTCGGATACTTTTTTCGCCTATTTGCGGAGTCAGAAGTGAGCGCGGAAATTGTGTTTTTTGGTAAAATCATCAACTTTTGCCATCAATGTAAATTTGGTTGGGCCAGTTCTACAGGTTTGAGAGAAACAAACTTTGGTCAATTGCAAGGGCGGTGCGTGGCAAAAATATTTTTATTTAACCTATTTAATAGGGCAACAGAATTCAACCTGCAAAATTTGGTGATTCTAGCTAAAGGGGTGTGGGAGACACAGACTTTGCCCATTTCTGGGGGCGGGGGTGAGTGTGGCCGAATTTGGTTGATCTTAACACTTTGTTAGACTATGGTATATGTCAACAGAAGAATAAGATTATTTCACAAAGAAACTATGGTTCTTAAATGAATTCCTAGCTCCCGCTGAGTAGCATAAAGATTTCAGATACATATATAAATACTTAGTGTTGTTTTATCAAAATATATGAAAACAAGTAAGAATGCTCTAGTGGAGTGTGCCCGACTACGAGACTCACTGCTCCCAACTTGCATTTCAAGCAGTTCAGCGGCAACACAAGCAAGCAGCGCACTTAACTTGTCCAGTGCCTCTCAAGCTTAGTTTCTGCCTGCTAAGATGCGGGGAAATAGATTCGCCAATAACTTTGATTTTTGTAATCCAATCGCATCAAAAATTACGCAACGTTGATTGATAACCGAAATATGTGTACCAAAAATCAAAAATCAGGATGGTGCATCCGAAATTTGAAATAAACTTGGTCTGCGTATGTTATTCAGGAACCTGCATGCCAAGTTTAGTGTCTCCAGCTCTTCTAGTCTCTGAGATAACAGTGTTCATACAGACAGACGGATGGACTGACGGACACACAGACGCACATGGCCAGATCGACTCGGCTGTTGATGCTGACCAAGAACATACATAATGTATATAGTCGGAAATGCCTCTTTCTGCCTGTTACATACATTTGCAGTATTTTTTCCCATTTTAAATGGGAACAGGGAGTAAAAATATCACATTTTTCAATAATATTAAAACATAAACATAAACGGCTGGTGTGGCGATTTTTCTGCGACCATATGATTCTAATCGCAGGTCACTATATATTGCCGATCTTCGAATTCAGCTGGAGGCACCTATGGAGTAAGTGACAGCACGTCCCGATTGTGCGGTGAAAAACGCCATAACAGGATATGGACCATCTTGTACACCCGTAGTTTTTTGGCCAGACTGACACTGCTCTTTGGCTTCAGCGTCCAGTCCAGCTTAGAGTCCTTTAAATTTCAGAAAATATGGTCCACACTTGCATAATCCTCCTCTTCGAAGAGAGCTCAGAGAGCACGTAACAGAAATAAATTGATAATTTCTTGATGTTAATTTTTGTTAATGTTTTAATATCATTGAAAATGTGATATTTTTCATATATTTTAATAAAGCAACACAAAGTATTTTTATATGTATCGGAAATCAGCGGGAGCTAGGAATTCATTTTAGAACCATAGTTTCTTGGTGAAATATTCTTAGAATTCATCGTAGTTTCCGATTCTGGTGGACGCTTGGGGAGGAAAAAAAATACCCGTCCTAATGTATCTGAAATCTTTATGCCACTCAGCGGGAGCTAGGAATTCATTTTTGACCCATAATTTCTTGGTGAAATATTCTTAGAATTTCTGGTGGACGCTTTCCACCGTTTTTCTCACCCGAACAATTTAATAAGCCCTAATGTACTCGTACATAAATAAATAAATAATGTTGGTATGAGCTTCAATCTAAACTTGTAAACACACATGCTGCGAGGAAATGAAAAGGGATAGAAATTGAAATTGATGTAGAAAGTAGTAGATACCCTTTGAACAATTATTTACCTTAAATTATTAATTACAATTAACACAGAATTGTGAAGTGCAAGCAAATGCTATGATTGTAGTGCCACCGGATGACTATTTACATACATATATCAATTAGTTTTAATAATTGTTTACTTATTATTGTTTCAATTAATGTAGTGATTAAGTTTCAATGACTTCAGTAATTATGTAACTATACCTAAAAAGTGTAATTATCACAAGCTCAAAAAAAATTAGTTAAGTTATTAATCAAGTAATTTTATTTAATTCTTAAAGCTAATTCTCTCTAATTGATTGTGAGCTTCAAAGTAATGTTTATTAAATTCATTTTTATCTTAGAAACTCCCTTAACCCCATTAATACTTAGTACAGATACGAGTGTTACAGCTCTTGAATTCAGGAAATACTAACCTAATTTAATAGCTGTACCAGAACACAATGCAATTAATTCAATAATTGTAACTGAATGTTAAACATGTTTTGCTTTAAGTCTGGCAATAATACTATTTAAGTGAATGTTAAAGCCGCTGCTAAAACCTAATTACGTTAAAGTCAAATGGCACCGACAGAAAACTGGGTTTGCCACATTCTGAGGGCACATAACTTGGCTGTGACCACAGAGGCAAGGACTAACTAACAGATGTGCATAGCCTGAGAGCCTTATCCTAGCCATATACACACATATACATACAAACACAAACACACACACATATACACACACAAACACACACACAAGCAAGATACAATCGGTTGTAACAATCAATTGCATCAGTTTGTATTTAAAGATAGTTTAAAGTTAAGCTAGAATCACCAAATTTAACAGGTTGACTTCTGTTGAAAATAGATTGGATAAAAATTAATTTGCCACGACCCCCCCCCCCCCCCACCCTTGCAATTGGCAAAACTTAAAAGATTTTTAGCAAAAATATAATTGTCACGCCCACTTCTGATTCCGTCAAGCGGATAAAAAAAAGTATATCGCAGTCGGGTGTTTCCGACTGCAACGTTCTTACTTGTTTTCTAAATAAAATCTTACGTTGCGGATTGCAAAA
The DNA here is from genome assembly GCA_949708635.1 of Hirtodrosophila cameraria. NCBI lineage: Eukaryota > Metazoa > Arthropoda > Insecta > Diptera > Drosophilidae > Hirtodrosophila > Hirtodrosophila cameraria. The sequence continues at coordinate 18,260,784 of OX453090.1, read as the reverse complement.
TTACAGTTTTATTTATTTTCTGTCAAAGGAATTTTTAATTACTTCGCAGAAACTTCCAAGATGTAATTATTTATTTGTTGATATCATCAATAACACTTTGAGCGTGATTTCCATCAACAGTGCAACCGACACTTTGGCCTGTACCAAGGATACCCTTGCAGGTTCCATTTAACTCACGAGCCATTGAGCTAGGCATTATTACAATAATCACTATATCGTCGAAGTCAATATTGTGTTTAATATTATTCTGCTTCCTGGTTCTTTCAGAGCATTGATGCTCAGCGAGGCAGCAGATAGGAACACAACAACGGTACCCTGCCTGTGAGGCATACGGTAATTTTCAGTCACTTCCAGTCGTAGGTGTTCTTTGCGATATCATCACCAACTTTCTTGGAGACAAAGTATGGGGACCAATCTTTGGAGCCAATGATGAATTTGCATTAACCTCAACGCCAACACAACGCAGGTACACTAATTTTATCACCGTAAGGTAGAATCAAATTTATGAGGCATATTGTTATATTTTTCGATTAAGCGGCAGCCAAATTGCCAAAAGGGGAGAAAAGAAAAAATATTGAGACATCACAATACTAACATGACAGTTCGTCATGAATGTTTCTGCCAAGAATATGACACCAAAATGATGAAAACTGAACTAGAAACGCTTTTACAACCTGATTGTAACGTGTAAGATCTAGCTCGAACCAAAGGACAACTGAACAACTGAAAAAGTGAAGAGAAGAGCAGAAGCTGAAGATGAAGCAGGAGCAGCAGTTGCCACACTTCATAAATTCTGAACGGCCTGAATCTTTAGAAAACTAAAATGCAATTTTTTTTTGTATTTGTTTTTATTTCGCGAGTGTTTGTTGTTGGCTGTTGTTGTTGTCGCCTTGTCAACGTTATCGTTGTTGTTGTTGTTGTTGTTGTTGTTGTTGACGCCTGCAATGGCATTGTCATTTACTTGTCACAAGTTGCCGCTGTTTCCATTGCTGTGGCTGCTGTTGCTGTCGCTGTCGCTTGCCTTGGCTTTTATGTGAGAGCCGTTTATTGTTTCACGTGTTAATTGTCTGCGCTTCTTTCGTGTGTCTTCTTTGACTCCGACTCCGTTTTACTGTATTAGTTTTAATTAAACACCTGAGCGTCTAGCGGTGCTAATTGTTGTGAATGTCCATTCGTTCGTTGTCCTTTCGTTTTTATTCATAGTAATTAATGTGCGCTTGTTAATAACAATTAAATGTTGGCTTGTGCGTTTACTTTCACTTTTTTTTCTGTTACTTCTTTATTTCTCCATCTTCAACTAATTTTTGTTTTCTATTTTGTTTTGCTCTGCTGCACAATTAAGCATTTAATCAATACAATTAAAACCTAGGGATCTAGCCAGCGAGCATCATTAAAAGAAATAACAAAGACAACGACAAGGAGAGAGACAAAGACAAAGACAAAGACGACAACGGCAACGACAACATAAAAACAAGTAAGAACGTTGCAGTCGGATGCACCCGACTGCGATATACTCTTTTTTAGCCTCTTTGCGGAGTCAGGTGGGGGGGAGATCTTGGCACTTTGTCTGCCTATGGTATATATCAACATGTTCACCAAGTTTGGTTGCTATACCTTTAAAACTGTGGAAAAAAACTGCGTTCATACGGACGGACAGACGGACATTTCACAAACCCAACAAAATTTAAAAAGGAATATAAAAAGTAAGTACGGACGGACATTTCACAAACCCAATATACTCTTTTTTCTTTTTATTTTCAAAAACATTAAAAAAAAAAGAGTATAATGAACATAAAACAAAAGGCAACGATAAAAAGGAAGAAGCCTGGCGAAACTTATTACGCGAGTCTGCAGGCTGCCCGACTGATACAAAAGCGGGATTAAAACTTTTTTCTAGGAACCGAAAATTTAAGCCAACACACATACAGCCACAACAACACATGCATGAGCAACACAGAGAGCCAGAGAGAGAGAGGCAAAGTAAGGCTCAAGTACCATCAAGGCAAGAAAATCCTCTAAAATGCGCACACCAGGTGCGGGTAGGGGAACAAGTGGAAAATGGCTGCAAGGGCGGGTAACGGTAACGCTGTTGGCATGGCAAGTTTTTAGGCAAATAAACTCACGTTTTTGCACAACTTTGCGCCACTTTCATTTTCATTTGGCTGCCTTCATTTTTTTTTTGTATTTTTTTTTGTTTTTTGGTTTGTTGTTTCTATTTCTGTATCCCATGTCCATATCCCTTTCTGTTTCTGTTTTATTTACCCCTTTTATGTGCTACACACACACACACACACACACACACACACACACACACACACACACACACACACACACACTTGTATTTGTGTGTGAGTGGTGTGTGTTAGATATGTTTTTGGTTGGCTTTCCTGTTTGTTCTTTGGCTACCAATTCTCAACTAATGGAAAATAGTAATTACAATATTTTTGCACCCGCTGCTAAGGGTTAGGTCGTAAGCATGGTCATACTGACTACATACATACATACGTATACATACATAAGTATACATATGGACATTTCCGCCAGAAAGTCCATCAGAACCGAAAATAGCAAAGTCATAATTAGTACCTATTTCTTCTGAATTATATGCTTTAATCTTATTAAATTGTTAGATACTGATTAAATCTGACAATTTACAATCCAATTCAATAACTATTATGAGGAAATCGACTGCAATTTGCAAAAATGACTTTTTGCTCTTATTTTGTTCATTTTTAGACCGTTTTCTCTTTAATATTTACACTGTCAATTGAGCTGATACTTGATGGAAAATATTTCTTAAACATTAAATAACATTAGCAACTAACTAACAAATATGATAAGCGATCAATTTAACCAAGCTTGGATGTAAATATTCAAGTGCAAAGTCAACGGAAATTTACGTAACGTTATGCCTTGTAACGTTACGCCACATACCAAGAGTAATACAAAAAAAATAGGTAACATTTGTAAATGCAAAACCAACTTGTATTATTTGAAATCGTGATAAAAATGGTTTTGTATAAGAAGTATTGGCCAGTTCGCAGAGTTTTGCAATTTTGTAATCCAAGCACCACGCACTTTCGTTTTTTTGTAACGTTACGCCACACTCATTTTTGGTTATATCATCAAATCCTTGGCAGCGATTTGTTTAATTTCTTTTACTGAATATTATGATACTTAATAACTTTGCAAATAAGAAAAAATAATTTTTAAATAATAATTATCGAACAAATGTCACGTTACGCCACTACGGAATTGCCCATATGTATCTTTTTGGCCAACAAAATAAAAAATCAAATTAAATAAAATAAAAGAAAAGAGAAGCAAACAGAAACAAAATAAACATAAAGCTATTATGGCTTTTTAACGCACGGACAGCAGCAACAGTCAATAAGCTCGTAGAGAGGGCGTGCAGAAAGAGGGCTGGTTGCGTGGGTGGGAGGTGGAGGCTGTCTGTGTGCGTGCTGCGTGAAAATTAATAATAAATCAAAATTAAATGTTTGCTTACTTGACACTTTGGCTGCTTATATCTGCCTGTCAAGCTCTCTCTCTCTCTCTCTGTTTTTGTATATGTCTCTGTCTCTTTGCTGTGTGTTTCAGTTTCAGTTTTCGGTGCTGTCGTTGCCTTCTGTTTTTATTACTCTACGCCGTTTTAATACTCTTTGTTTTAACTTTTTTTTGAAAAAAAAAAAAAAAAAGCTAGAAGAGTATATTGGGTTTGTGAAATGTCCGTCTGTGCAAGATCAAGACTTTGTTCCAGATCTATTTTGATGAAACTTGGCACAGATGCTTCTTCTTTCTGCAGGTAGTACCTGTAGTTGAACTGGCCAGATCGGACAACTATAACATAGGAATGATCGGTTGAAAATAAGTTTCTGTGAGAAAAACTATTGTGTTTTTCCAAATATCTCAACAAAACTCACTAAACCTATGTTTAAGCACTTTTCACACATGTTGACAAAATGTTATCAAAATCGGACTGCTTTATCTTATAGCTGCCATAGGAACCATCGGTTGAAAATAAGTTTCTGTATGAAAAACCTTTTTTTGTTTTTCGAAATAACTCGACCAAACTCGAAACTCTTTTCTGCAAGGGTATACATATGTATGTATATCTGCGACACGCCGAAGATAACATTTCTTTCTTGTTTTCTTTATTTTTATTTATTTGTGCCGACGCTGCCACTGCTGTTTATTTTTTTTTACAGTTTTACGGTGCCTAACTCAATTGACTTCTTGCGACTTGCAAAATGTTTAACAGGCAATTAATATTGTGGAAATCGCAAACAGCAGCAGAAGAAGAAGTAGCAAAAGCAACAAATGCAACAGCTGCCAACAACAACAGCAACACTGCCTGATATAGGAACAATTTTATTTTATTTAATTTCGATATTTTGTTGAATATCTGAATATCTTTATTGGAAGTTTTATTGTTTTTTAAATATCACTGTTGTCGGGAGCCCACGCTAGTGACGAAGCAACATGAGGGTTGCGTTTTGAATTTGTATTCTTTTTAACAACTAATGAATGCAATGTTATAAGCAAATATTTGGATCAGAACATGCAATTATTTTGTTATCAATTCTAAGATTTATTTAATTTCTTTATTTCTGCTGTGCAGCTTCAAATTATTGTTGACGCAACACAATTTTAATACAGTAGAAGCTCACAAATAAAAGTTATCTGGAATTCGAATCTTCCAGAAATTAGAATTGAAGTTTGTAAAATATTACATTAACAAACATTATCAAACTTTATGTTTTGGTGCATATATTACATTGGATTGTTTGGTTTCGTTTACTTGTTTTTATTAATTAAAATAAATTTAAGAAAATAAATCTATCCCCCACACCCGCTCAAATCGAAGAAAACTCTCACAGCCACAACTTTAAAGACAAAGCTTTGATTTTTGGTACACATATGTATATACTTTATCAAAGTTAATCAACTGCGTTTATTTCATTCTGATCATGTAATTAACACCAAAGTTATTATAGAATCTATTTCGCCCCGTCTCAGTAGGCAAAAGCTACAGTTTGACAGGCACTGCAAACGTAAAGTGAATAAAAAATTGTTCAGAAATTAGAATTACCTTAAAAAAAAAAGTGGTTCTAATTTGCGAGCGCCTAATGTATAGACATATTTTTTAAATTTAATTACAATACTAATATATTTCAGTTTCTTATTGATAGTATCGATTTATTCTAAATATCACTATATAGAGCTGAAAACTATTAGAGTCTGACTTCAATAAATAAAAGGTTCAAAGACCGATTACACTATATACAATTTTGACACTTTTCGCGTGCAGTAGGGCTCATATTGAAAATTATGATACATTAGAGGTCCCTAATCACGAAAATAACTAGGTCTGAATGGCCGTGCGATCAGGGTCAAACTAATTTTTAAAGATCTACATGAAAATTTATCAATCAAAGCATATTCATTTTAAATTTAATTAACCCTCCTGGGTGGAAAATGGGTGTTCAAGTTTGAATCGGGTTTATTTTAAATCATTTTAAACACTCTTTTAAGAAATTTTATAAAAATCAACTAGCTTCAAAATCATTTTCAAAGTTCTACATAGAAAACTATTAAGAACAAGATTTCAAAATTTTTGATAAACAACTTCCAAGGTCGGAGAATGGACGGAAAGCTATTGTATGAGAATTTTAGTTTTTCAGCCGATCGGCTTTAAACTCAGCTGCTCCAGTCGGCGATCTACTCTTTTTTCACACTCTTTGCAGAGTCAAGAGTATATATATTTTCGATATAATCCTGATCTTAGCACTTTGCCTGCGTATGGTATACAATTTATACTTTCCACTAACATGTATACTTTAAAATGTATACAAAATTGCGTTCATACAGACGGACGGACAGACAGACAGACGGACAAACATACCGATGAACATACAGACAGGCGAACAATTCACAAACCCAAATTAATATCGAATTTTCTCCCCGTTCCCATCCTTTCTCCAAGCTCAGTTGCAAAGCTCTGTCTAAAAAATCGTCACGCATGCCGGTCAGGACTAGGAAAAAAAAAAGACCCCCTAGCGGCAACTGGTAATAAAGGTCACATATTTAGTCGGGCGAACGAAGCCGCAGGTATAAGTTGGAACTTCTAATTAATTTGTTTTGAAATCAAAAGCCATTTTATTTTTCTAATCATGACCCTTAACACGAAAGACGTTATTGCTGATACTATCAGGATTATCTATAATATCCGGACAAAATGTAATATGCTTGAAGGACTTAACCATATTCTTCTAGCCTAGATTTTTATGTTGCATAATGCCAAATACAAAGTGTTTAATTAAAATGTCAATTGCTTCACCTGCCCTGTTGTTAATTTAACTGACATTTTCAATTGATGTCGATTTTACATTGTTTTCGATCAATTTGCATGTAAATACAAATTTAACAAAGCAGTCAAAAGTTTTGTCAGTCCCCCAAGGCAACTCAAATTATTCGCCCACCCAATTAAAGAAAATTAATTTCGACACAAAGCAAAATGAATATTACATTTTTTATTTTAAATTGCACAAACCGCTTTTTTTTAATACAGTTTTGCGGTTTCATATGGCTGTCAATATAATTCATAAAACATAAAACATTTTTGCCCCAAAGGTCTATGACATTTGTTTGTTGGAAATTTTTATTTGCAGAATTAAATATAAAGCGGTTTTTTGTTTGCTCAATTTAAAATAGTATATTTTTGAATATCCACTTTTTGCCTTTGAGAATCACCCATAAAACCCATCAAATGGGTAAAACGGTGTAATAATGTACTGCAAAATATGCAACAGGCATAAGGAGACAACTCCGAATATAAAAAATATATATTCTTGATCAGCATCAATAGCAGAATCGATTTGGAATTGTCCGTCTGTAGGCTCCTGTAAAAAATATGCAGATCGAGTTTATTTAAAATTTACTTACTCCTCCTCACACCTCTGAAAATCAATAAAAATGACGAAAGCCTCAATTTGCTGTGGTTTAATTTTAATTCGTTTTTTTCGTGGTATTCAATTACATTTTTTTTGTTTTGTGGTATGGTATGGTATATTACAACATGTATGCCAGGTTTGTTTGCTTTATCCTCAAAACTGTGTAAAAAATTGCGTTCACGGATACGGACAGACATACAGGTGGACATTTCATCAACCTTATATACTAATTTATTTAATTTTTGAAAACAAAAATTTTCTTATATAGGTAGTCCTTGATTATCAACTTTTATTCATTTTTAATGTTAAGGTAAAGTAAAAATATCAATGATCAATAACACTAAGCAACAGGATTCTGGTGTATATAACAAGAAAGAAATGTTATCTTCGGCGTGCCGAAGATATATACCCTTGCAGAAAAGATTTGCATAAGAAAACAAAAAAGTTTTTCAAACCAAAACTTATTTTTCAACCGATCGTTCCCATGGCAGCTATATGTTATAGTGGTCCGATCTTGCCGATTCTGACATATGTACTGCTTGCAGAAAGCAAAAGCATCTGTGCCAAATTTCATCAAGATGGCTCTAAAACTGAGGGACTAGTTCGCATATAAACAGACAGACAGACGGACAGGACGGACATGACTCTTCTGTTGATGCTGATCACGATGCATTGGCTGGTAGGGGGGAGGGTAAACGAGAGACGTCTGTTTTTTAAAATATTTTTTTCCTTAAATGAAAAGTTTTTACTCTTAAAATGGGCTAAAATTAAGAATTCCAGTCTTAAAATAAACGTTCTTGAAATAAGAATTCTTTACTCAAATCAAGTAATTTCATTCTCGGCCACTTTTTGTCACCGTTTGTTCTTGATTTGAGTACGAAATTCTTACAAAATTAAATTATTTGTTTGGTGCACGAGGTTTGATAGTAGATTTCGGTAGAGAGTATACCCACAAGTAAAACTTCATTCACCGTTTTCAAAAACTACGAGCAGTTTTTGAAGTGATTGCGGTTCTTGGTTTTTGTGATTTAGGACTGTATTTTTACAGATATGTTCAACTATAGCCATCTGATCAAACAAAAAAAGAATTCCAAAAAAACATAATTCAACATACTATATATGATACCTAGAATAATAGTATATAATAGTTTTCAAGAAATCTTTTTCTAAACTAAGAATTTTTAACTTTTTTTTAGAAAAAATAATTTTCTTCCTATTTCAATCGAATGGAAAATATTGAATATGATCAAACAAAATTTTTTTTTTTCATTTTTTATTGTAAAGAAGAAATTGCTTCTTCGCCCATCCGGAAAATTTTTGTTGGCTATGCTAAAGATAATAACAGGATATACTACTTTTCGAGAACAAATTTCAATATTTTCAACCAAAATCGAAATCTGAAAATTGTAATTAAACACTACAAATTAATCTTTCTAAATTCAATGAATATGAATTAAATTACTTCTTATTTTATATAACCATTTTTATGCATTAACATACTTATGTAATCAGAAATAAACATTTACTTTTACTTTTTTTTCTAAAAAATTTAAATTTTTAAAAACAAAAGTACACTGCGTTACCTGAAGATGTTGGCCTACAAAGCTGAAATTTTGACCTAATACATTTAAGACTATGGGTCATCGGTCATTTTTCACTCCACCGTAATAAACATAGCCCCATATCGCAAAAAAACAAAAAAGGCGATTATACAGAAAAAAAAAAATAACTTAGAAAGATTTTGAAAAAGTTATCATTCACTTAAATCTATGATAGAAAAACTCAGTTATAGCAATTTAAGCTGTAAACCAATTAAAATAAAAAAATAAATAAATTTCTTTCACAAATTGAAAGTAAATAAAATTCAGAACAAAAATCAAACCAATAATTTTTATTTCAAACACATATTTATATTTCATTATTTTGCGTTTGTTTTTTAAAATGTATAAGTAATATGATTAATTATAATTAATTATTCTATATGTGCCAAAAATTTATGCAGCAAAAATGTTTTTACTGAGCGGGGATCATAGATTAAGAGACGTATATCTTGATCGTAACTCAATGTGCAACTGTCTTATATATACTTTGAAAAGACTGTCCAAAGTCCTTTCATAATCACAAGAATCATTCATTAGTTTTAAATTAATCTTCATCTTTGACTTTATCCCATCGAAGATTTCAATTATAAAGAAATACTATACTTAAGAAAGCTCACATCATACACACGGTCAATTTCAGGCAGTCTTTCACTTTTTACAATTTAAGGAAGGCACTTGGTTTGCTAGTCTATATTGAATTTATCTTATATTTATTTCAATTAAATTATAATAACTTAATATTGTTACTTTAAATATATTTAAGTGATTGTGATAGATAAAACACTGATTAAATATTAAATGTTCTTTTATATGTATTACCAAATACTTAATTTGCTCAATTTAATATCTGCAAACTTTATTCGAGTACTTAAAAGTTAAACATTTTCGTTTAATGATGGCACTGCATAAAATGCGAAGTGTATTAAAAAAAAAAAATTCCATTAACAATAATATTTAAAAAAAAAGCACACACAAGCACACATTTTACATACATTTATTTTATGATTGAAATATGGAACATCACAAGAGCCAATGTAGAATCGTTTTGTAATAAAATCGAAATTACAAAAAAAAAAAGAGCAGACAACAAATTGTATTCAAATTTTCCATTTTTTAAAGATTTTTTTTTTTGTCACTTGGCATTTATGTATGTATATTTATTTATTTTATTCGATTAATTAACTGCCCTCAATGGACTTCAAAAAAATTGTAAAAAAAATGGCATATTTGTTTTTATCAAGAAAATAATACCAATTGATAAAAAGCACATTAAAGAAATATTGCAATTTGAAATTTTAGCGCTCACCGGGTTTTTTTTATAACAATGCACAAAGAGAAAAACCGTTAAGAAACGAGTTTAAAAGCACTTGAAAGTCGCGTACTAAAACTTTGTAAATTGTTATTTATTTGAAAAGAAAACGCTTTTCCTTTTCAAATATTAATTGAAATTAATTGATATATTGATGACTGTTGATTTGGCAAATCGATTTGAATATTTGTTTTGTTTGAAATTGTCTCCTTTGAATATTATGCCTCTGAATGTTGGCTGTTGGTTGTTGGTTGTTGCTTGTTGGCTGGATGTTGTAGCTGTGTCCTCTAGCAAACATCAACTGGTTGTCGCGCGGCTGCTCAAATTGGAGTGAAGCTTTCGATGTGTCCCACAGAAGCGAAAGGCTCTGAATTTTGTGGCCAGCAGCAGCGACGATGAAGACGAGAATGACGCGGCCAACGAAGGCCGATAGCGAGACGAGCAGGCAGCCGATGATGGCGAAGGACGAGGACGATGCCACACGACGATGTCAAGACCGAGGACGACGACGATGACGAGGACATGAACGAACAAGCGAGGACAAGGACGAGGACAATGGGCACGGCCATGATGGGGCCGAGAAAAGGAACGGCGTCTCGAACTCAAAATCGCTTCAAATTCAGTTTGATGACGGAACCCACCTAAAAGTGGGTGGGGGATGACTGCTGCTAATGCTCTTGCTGTTGCTGCTGCTGCTGTTGATGTTGCAGCCTCACCAATGTGCAAGTATTAGTGTTAAGGACATGGACGTCGCTTGTACGTGTGTATCTACCAGCAGAGACGCAACAGCGTTAAGCCCTCAGCGGCAGCAGCAACAGCATCGGCAGCAACAATAAGTGGAACTTTATTTGAGCATTCGGCTCGGGCTTTCTGCATTCGGCAACACATTCACACACGCATACAACGCCTGCACACAGTTACACCTACGCAGGCACACGCACACACCAATACAGTGACAGTGACCCACGCACACTATTCCCCACACACTTACCCTCCTCGCACACATGTTCGTGTATTTTGTGTATTCGTTTTCGGTTTCAGTTTCAGTTTCGTTTTGCGCCTTCTGCCTTCGCCTTGGCTTTGCTTCGCCATGCCTTCAACTTTTATAACTCAAGCAGCTAGAAGCAAGAAAAAAAGCCAAATGAACAAATAAAAGCTGAATTTACGGTAACAAAGCTAAAAAGCTTTCGCTGGGTAGCGCCACCAAAATCTTTGACAAATTAAAGCACGCAACCAACTAAATAAATATTAGGCAAGCATCGCAAATAAATGTTGCACGTTAAATAAAAAAAACTAAGTAAATTATACAGAAAAACAGACAAAACACCTAAGCACTCTATAAAAAGTTGGGCGAATACACACACACACTTGAGAATTCATTTCGTCGAAATTTGGTTATTTTCGCTTTGACCACAAACAATTTGTTCTTGTTGTTGTTGCGAGAGCTTCCAAAAGTTTCAATCATAATAAGATGGACAAAGAGCTAGCGAAAGTAAGAGAAAGAGAAAGATGTTGAGAGCACTTTCTCGTTAAGACTTAAAGCTCCCCACACACTGTGATCGCGTTCGATCACCCTATGTTCGGACTAAGTATACTCTTCTTTTAATTATTTAAAAAAAAGAGTATATTGGGTTTGTGAAATGTCCGTCTGTCCGTTCGTCAGTCTGTCTGTCCGTCTGTCTGAACGCAGTTTTTTCTACAGTTTTCTTCATGACACTTAGTCTGACTATGGTGTATACCAACATGTATACCAAGTTTGGTTGCTCTAGCTTCAAAACTGTGGAAAAAACTGCGTTCATACAGACAGACGGATATATCACAATCCCAATATACTCTTTTTTCTTTTTTTTTTTTTTTAAATTAAAAAAGGAGTATAATAAAAAGAAAAAACCAGTAAGAATATTCTAGTCGAGTGTGCCCGACTACGAGACTCCCTGCTCCCAACTTGCATTTCAAGCAGTTCAGCGGCAACACAAGCAAGCAGCGCACTTAACTTGTCCAGTTCCTGTCTAACTGTTGTTTCTGCCTGCTGAGACGGGCGTAATAGATTCTTCCATAACTTTGGTGTTATTTATCCAATCGTAATGAAATTTACGCAACCGATCAACATTGATTAGACATATATGTGTACCAAAAATCAGCTTTAAAAGCTTTATCTTTAGAATTGTGGCTGTGGGAGTCTTTTGCAATTTGCGGGGGTGCGGGGTGGTGCATCCAAAATTTGAAATAAACTTGATCTGCGTATGGTATACGGGAACCTGCATGCCAAGTTTGGTGTCTCTAGCTCTTATAGTCTCTGAGATCGACGCTTTCATACAGACAGACGGATAGACAGACGGACATGTCTAGTTCGTCTCGGCTGTTGATCCTGATCAAGAATATATATAGTTTATATAGTCGGAAATGCCTCCTTCTGTCTGTTACACACATTTGCAGTACTTTATAACTTCCTTTTTCCCATTTTTAATGGGAACAGGGAGTAAAAAGTTATCTTCGACGTGCCGAAGATATTAAGGTACTCTTGCAGAAATGATTTATTATTATTTGCATAAGAAAACTTAATTTTTAACCGGTTGTTCCTATGGCACCTATAAGATATAGACGTCTGGTTTTTATGAAATTTATACAGCATGAAAACTGTCCTTAGACTTATGTTAAGTGAGTTTTGTGGAGTTATCTTAAAAAAACAAAAAAGTTTTTCATACAAAAATATGTTATAGTGTTTCGATCTGGCCGATTCTGACATATGTATGTACATGCAGAAAAAAGAAGCATCTGTGCCAAGTTTCTAAAACTGAGGGACTAGTTGCATAAAAACTTCATACGTGTTTTCTGAAAAATCATTAATTTAAAAAAAAAAACAAAATTTAAAAATGAGGATGTACTGTACATTGTTACTCCCCATTGAGTACCAATCATTAGATCCCGATGATGGCGTGCACTTGGTGCGAATTAATCCATTGTCACCCAGCAAAAAACCTTTGGTTTGAGCGCTGTTCTCACAATTTTTTTGCATTTCAAACAATAATGAAATTGCACGCGTGGACCAACATCAAAGAAAATTGAAAAACAACAACGCATACACAATACATACAGGTGATTTAAACGCAAAAAAACAAGGAATCTGTGTGAGACTACAAATGTCTACGACAATTCGAGCAAACAATGCGGAATGCATTGCGCTAAAAACAACAAATATATAGAAACGTCATTTAAAGCAACAATCAAAATACACAAAGCGGCATTTTTTATTAATAAATTGTATTTTATTATATTGACTTTCTTTGTGCAAACTTTAAACTTTGTACAATGAACCAATAATATATGCCCCCAGGGTGTCAGGCAGAAGCAAAGCTTTTGATCAATAAATATAAGAGCATGAAAAAATGTTCAACAAAATAATAATTATTTTTAAAATGATAGTAATGCAATAACAGCAATATCTCTATTATTCAACTGCCGTTAAGTAACGTAACTAGCTGATAGCCTCAACCAACACGCATAATGATCTTAGAACTTATTACTTTGTCTGCCTGTGGTATATACCAACATAAATACCAAGTTTGGTTGTTCTAGTTTCAAAACTGTGGAAAAAACTGCGTTCATACAGACAGACGGACAGACGGATATTTCACAAACCCAATATACTCTTTTTTCTTTTTTTTTCAAAAAAAAATTAATAAAGAGTATAAGGACCAAAAAGTTGTTTCCATCCTTTGTTCGACCTTGGGGTTAAATTTCCAAAAATTGTCGAATTATTTTCTGTGAAGGTCTTTGAAAATGAGCTTAAAACTGATTGCTCTTAAATTACACTTTCCACCATATTACCTTTGCCCCCACATTTTCCGCCTTTGTAAGTGAATTTTCCGAAATCGGTGAAACAACATACATACATATGTATGTGTCGGATGACTTTTCGTATAGATCTTTGAAAATTAGTTTTATAACAATACAATATTTTCTGCAAATTTTCCACGTATCCCAACAGAACTTTCCGAAATCCCTTCTCATTGCTCACTTTCGGCAAAAGATTTCACTTCTGCGAGAATTTTGTCATCCTACTTCTGACGGTTCGGGCTTTGCAATGATTAACGTCAGTCAATTAGGTCAAGTTCTTTTATATATATGAGGTTTCAACGTGAGTGGGGCCTTTAAAAAGACGAGAGAGTGAGTGCAATTTGTGTTGATCAGTTTGATATGGCACAAAAATAGCCGACAAATTTTCTAGGTCTTCAGTTGCCTTTTGACTTTGCTCAAAGAGAATCGGATCGATGGATTTGCTATTCCTTAGCCGGCGCATTTATCTGGGCGATGGCAGTCACGATGTGCCCCTTCACGGCGGCATCATTGTAGACACCCAGGGCATCATAAGACGCGGTAAGAAAGTGCGATTAGATCATATGTACATACATACATGCATGTGTATACAAATATTTGAATAATTATATGCATATATTCTTTACCTTATAGCATTGTAGTAGCTTGACAAAAAACACTTGAAATCTGTTTAGTTTTGCTTTTAACATTTATTTGAATGGAACACTCAATTATAATATTGATTTTCCTAAGCTCAATACACATAATCGTTAGGTCATCTCCCTGTGATATATCATTAGCTCCTGATACACAAAGTTTCGACGTTGAATCCATGTCTTCAGTTATATCACTGTTCCAAATGTGACATATGTACTTACATACATACATAGAATGCGTTGACAATTCAATTTCAGTTTTTTGGCATCAAATTTGATTACAATTTTAACCATACAAAAAAAGTTTCAAGGTTACTGCAATCAATATTATAATTTAACTTAATCCTAAAAAGTAAAGTTTTTAAGTAGTTTATCCTTACATATAAACAGATATTGACAACAATACAATTGTTGTCAATGCAATGCAATATTTGCTCGAAATATTAATTTATTGCATGAGAAAGATTTTGTAGTCAATGCAATGAAACGAAACAATAGAATTTGTACTTTGTCATTGTTTGCTTTGCTATTTTAAATTATTTATACTAATGTGCTAATTATTTTTTGGCAATAAGCCTTTTGACCGTTTGACAATTTGTTAATTATTGTACTTTTTATATTTGAATTAAATTTAAAATCAAATTTTTTATACTTAATTAAATGAAGTCAACATGTAAGCCTGTGACTTTTATTCATTAAGCATTTATGTTAAATGAAAAGATAAACATACAGACTGACCTGGCTGAAAATACCTTGTTTTTACTCTTATTCATAAATATATATTCTTTATTTTGCTAAAAACGCCAAATTCAATTAATTACACATTTCGTGAGAAAACTACCTTACCCTCTACAAAGGGAAAACAATTTTTATACCCTTGCAGATGGTATTATAATTATGTCACGAAATGTGTAACGCATTGAGGGAGAAGTCTGAGGAAGAAAAAAAATTGTATATTTGTGATCAGCATGAACAGCCGAGTCATGTCCGTCATGTCCGTCTGTCCGTCTGTCTGTTTATATGCGTTTTTGAAGTCTTTTTTCTAGAGATATTTTGATTAAACTTGGCACAGATGCTTCTTCTTTTTGCGGGTATTACCTATAGTTGAATTGGCAAGATCGGACCACTATAACATATAGCTGCAATAGGAACGATTAGTTGAAAAATAAGTTTTTGTATGAAAAACTTTCGTGTTTTTCACGAAAACACAACCAAACTCACTTTACCTAAGATTAGAGACAGTTTATACATGATTACAAAATTTGATTGAAATCGGATTTCTATATCTTATAGCTGCCATAGAAACGAACGGTTGAAAAATAGTTTTTTGTATGGAAAACGTTTGTGTTTTTCAATATATTTATTTTTTTTGTTTATTTATTTAATTGTTAAAGAGAATTAATTCTAAGTAACAATTTATTTTAAAGCCAGAGCACCAAACGCCTTCAGGCAGACTTATTTTTCATATTTACATATTTTTTATATACATTATATCTCTATGTGTAGTTTATTAATTACTTTTATAAAATTTTTTTTTTTCAAAATAAACAAAATAAAATAAACCAAACTCACTATATCTAAATCAAAGCACGTTCTGCACATGTTGACCAAATTGTATCAAATCGGATCACTATAACTTACAGCTGCCATAGGAACAATCCGTTGAATAATAAGTTTTCTTATATAATATATATCTTTGTTACTCCGATGATAACATTTCTTTATTGTGTAATTTAAGTTTAACGAAAAAAATGCCGCTTCGCTTCAGCAAAATGTGCGAGATGAAATCTCAAACAAACGTAGATAATGCCACTGCAAAGTGCTGTGGGTTCAATTATTATTACGACGATCTTTAAAGCATGCCTTATACATTTCGATGTAAGTGGTTAAAAAGTGGAGTTAAGAGCAGTCCTGATTAAAGTCGCTTTTATAAATCTTATTAGTTGATTTGAATTAAGAACTTGTCGGTATGCCAAACAGCTCGCTAGTTTGTTATAAAATAAATCAGTTTTGAAAAATCGATGATATGTGTGTTCTATATACTGTCAAATACTCTCACACTGTCTCTCTCTCTCTCTGTCTCTCTCTCTCTCTATCTCTTTCTTTCTTTTTCTATCACATCTTATATCACTTGATTTTCTATCCATCTGCTTATTTCACTTCAGTATCTATCCATCTCTTTAACTAATTAGACAAGAAGACACGATACAGCACATGCACAATTAACTATATATTAGTATATACCTGTGTTAAAAAGCTTAAATATCAAAACGGCAATTAGATGGCAACAATGTTTACATAAAATACAAATTTAATCAATAAACATAGAAATGTTCGGCAATTGGCTGCAGGTTCTTTGGACAATAGACAATTCCATTGCCTTTGCAGGGGTTTCATCAATGCTTGGCACAGACTCTGGCCTCCAAAGTCGACAACACATTGTATTGGAATAGGGCTACCAATCTGCCGCAGATGTACTTTAATCTCAGAAAATGTTTCTCTCACCAGTGCTACATCATTTTTGCCATTTGCTGGCCGGTTCTTATTGCTGCTTATATGGCCAAAGAGCTGCAGAGTACACGAAAAAGTTGAGGGCAGCTTCAGCAAACCAGCTCCTGTTGTTTAAATGATTCTATTTCTGATATGTGATAAATGTCTGAAGTTGACGGTATCTTTGGAGTCGTCTCACATGCCTCTTTTTATCCGTATGGAGTTGCGTTTTTTTTTGTACCTTGTTATTGTACATCTTTTTATACTCTTTTTTTAATTTTTTTGAAAAAATAAAAGAGTATATTGGGTTTGTGAAATGTCCGTCTGTACGTCCGTCTGTCCGTATGAACGCAGTTTTTTCGACAGTTTTGAAGCAAGAGCAACCAAACTTGGTATACCATAGGCAGACAAAGTGTCAAGATCTTGAGCAAAAACACAATTGCAACGCCCACTTCTGACTCCGTAAAGATGCTAAAAAAAAAGAGTATATCGTAGTCGGGACCATCCGACTGCAACGTTCTTACTTGTTGTCTATTTTCCGGTTTAATTCGCTGTCTATTCTGGTACCATGAGCAATTTTATTTATAGAAACTCTACAATTTATAGCTTGTCAAAGAGATGGCGACTTCCTGGCCGTGTTGACGTTGAACTTTCAAAGATGAACTTTTTTTTGAACTTTCAATGCTGCGTGTACACTGAGGGAAAAATAACTTCCTAAAATCATTAAGAGTTTTTTCGATATTTTTTTCGATTTGTACCCTGTAAATCACTAAAATTCATAAGTAGGTATTAATTCTATCAGCTAGGGCCTTAACTATGTAGACTGGGAATTACACATTTTTTTCTGAGCTCCGCTTTATTTTCCAAATAGTTATTATACCAGCTCAGCAGGGGAAAAAGGAACAAGCATTAACAGACTTGACTTGTTAATAACTGAGGTGATTAAGAGACCAATTGACGGTTATTGCACGGAGATCTATTGTTTGAATCTGCCTGACAAAGAATGATGATTAAAGCTTTTTACATGTTTATAAAATGTACTTTATAATATATGGTTATGTGGTTAATAATAAATATTATTTTATGCAATCTTCTTCACATGTTCTCTTCATAACCATCTCTTTCTTCTTTTAAATCATCTCTATCAATTTCATTAAAAATGAGAAAAAGGGAGCTATAAAGTACTGCAAGTACTGTATGTAACAGGCAAATGGAAGCATTTCTGACAATATGAACTATATATTTTCTTGATCAGCATCAACAGCTGAGTCGTCTGTCTATCCGTCCGTCGGTATACCATACGCAGATCAAGTTTATTTTAAATTTGGGAGCAGAGAGTCTCGTAGTCGGGCACACTCGACTAGAGCACTTTTGTTTTTATACTCTTTTTTTAACTTTTTTGAAAAAAAAGGAAAAAAGAGTATATTGGGTTTGTGAAATGTCCGTCCGTCCGTCTGTCCGTCTGTCTGTCCGTCTGTATGAACGCAGGTTTTTTCCACAGTTTTGAAGCTAGAGCAACCAAACTTGGTATACATGTTGGTATATACCATAGGCAGACAAAGTGTCAAGATCTCCCCCCCCACCCCCACCCCTTCCCCCACAAACCGCAAAAAACTATATCTTCCACAGTTTTAGAGCTAGAGTAACCAAATTTTGCACAAGGGCTACTAATCACTTCCTTGATCGATCTGGTAAAAAAAAATTGGCCACGCCCACCTCCGCCCCCACAAATGAGCAAAGTCTGTATCTCCCACACCCCTTTAGCTAGAATCACCAAATTTTGCAGGTTGAATTCTGTTGCCTTATTAAATGGATTGGATAAAAATAATTTTGCCACGCCCACCTCCGCCCTTGCAATCGACCAAAGTTTGTTTCTCCCAAACTTGTAGAACGGGCCCAACCAAACTTAAATTGATGGCAAAACTTGAAAAATTTGAGCAAAAATATAATTATACGCCCACTTCTGACTCCGCAAAGAGACGAAAAAAAGAGTATATCGCAGTCGGGTCCATCCGACTGCAACGTTCTTACTTGTTTTTTTTAAGGAACGTAACGTAACAGCTAACTTTGTGTACAATTTCCTTTTTAGTGCTACGTACACCACAGGAAGTGAACACATATATGTACAATAATGAATCGGAGGCAGTATATGATTTTGGAGATCTGCTCCTGATGCCGGGTCTAATTGATGCGAATGTGCACATTAATGAGCCGGGTCGTCCGGACTGGGAAGGATTTGTAACAGCAACGAAGGCGGCAGCCGCTGGCGGCTTTACCACCATCATTGATAGGCCAACGTGAGTTACTGTTGAGTTTGTGGCAATAGCCTCGGTGCTTGTGTTTCTTATACCACAATCTATAGTTGAACGCCCGCTGCAGCAATGCCACGCCCACCACAGTCAACGTGCAGGCGCTCAAAGCGAAAACATCGTTAGCACGTGGCAAGATTTACGTAGACGTGGGCTTCTGGGGCGGATTGGTTCCCACCAATAAGGATCAGCTGGCGCCTCTACTTGCTGCCGGAGTAATAGGACTACAATGCACGCTCTGTGACAGCTTTCCGCCTGTTAATGAAGAGTTTTCCGCAATCAATGAAAAACAACTCACAGAGGCAATCAAACAGCTGGACATTGAGTCCGAAACGGATGCATTAATAGCGGTAAGTTGCATATTGCACATAGATATTTTCTTGGGCGGCGAAATGATTGCGCTTGCAATGGACTTGCACTTCCACTTTCAAACAAAAGGACATTTTTAAGGCTTCAACTTTTTAAAATATGTCATATTGCGGGGCGAGGCAGATGTAGACGGGACAAATCAAAAATCGTGCACATGTCCTTCTACACACAAGCTTTTAATCAGTGAGTACATATTGTAAAACTTGCAAAGAACTTGTTTGAACCAATTCATGTTGCATTTCGTTGTGTGAATATGCCGTCGGAAAATTATGTGTTTTTATTTGAATGCTTGTCTTTGCTGTAGGCAGCATAAAAGCTTGTGTATGACCGAATTGAATAGATTGGATCACAATATCGTACTAGCGGACCCGGCGAACTTCGACTCGCCCCAATTTAATGCCTTCAGATAAACTCCAATGTGACAATAATATACAGATATTTGAAATTTCAATGTTAATTATTTGGATGGGATCGAAGTCAGTTCCGGCGCAAAAACAAACAACAATGACGGTTTGCCAACACGCGAACAGGCAACGGCAAAAGCTGTCCGTGCGAAAAACAAGGAAATTCTAGATTAATCCCACAGTCTTTCAACGATTGGATTTGCGATTTATTTATTGTCATCGCAGAATCCAATCCTACTAGGAACTGAATCCGCTTGAATTGGAATGGAAGATCTATTGAAATAATCGGAATTTGTGGGATAAGGACTTCGTCTCCTTTGAATGAAAAACTTTTTTGTTTTTCAAGATAACTCAACCTAACTCACTATGTCTAAGTTTTGACTTTTTTCACATGTGTTGACTCAATTTCAGCGAAATCGGACCTTTATATCTTATAGCTGCCATAGGAACGATCGGTTGAAAAATAAGTTTTCTCAAACAAATCTTTTCTGCAAGGGTATATATCTTCTGCCCGCCGAACTTTTCTCTCTTGTTTTATATATTGAAGAAAGGGATAACATTTTGTAAATAGCTAAACGGTACCGTTAGTTGAAGCTCATAAAATGTATAAGCTTTAAAGCTGACAAAAAGCTATAGGTACGCAGGAAACTGGAATTGCTGATATTCAAAAACGCAATCATTAAAATAAAAGATGAAGGCCAAGAATAATAACTCTTAACTTTTGCCATTGTCTAACAGAACGCCATTCGTTGTCCGAACAATCAAGCATTTAAGTTACTCTAATTGAAGAATTTTGTACCAGATTGTAATAGCATTAAAATCAATAAAAAAAGATTCATTTTGGGTGCCGAAGATATTTTGCTTAAGTGACACAAAATTTGAATTTCAGTCAGATTGTTTCTATGACAGCTACAGAATACAGTAATTTGAATTTGGTTTCATTTGACCAAACTTTATAGTATAAGTTTGTTTTGCCAAAATATCTGTAAAAGCAAAAGAGTTTTTCAAATAACAACTCATTAAAGTGTTCGAGTTCGATTGATAAAATTAAATGTTGCTGACCTTAAATCTCTACATTTATTCTCTGCTTCGAGCGTGAATGGATTAATAATACTGTACATGTACCTGCACTTATATTTCAACTCTTGATTGTTTATCACACTACGCATAAAGTGCTTTATTTATTAATATTTTATATTTTTTCAGTTTCACGCCGAACTGCCGCTACCAGAGCCCATCCCGTCAGATGAATCCTTGTCCAAATCGTATGCAAATTTTTTGCATACCCGACCCGCCGCCATGGAACTATCTGCCGTTAAAATAATCTGCCAGCTGGCCGCAGAGCATCCACAGCATCGCTTTCATATCATGAATCTCAGCTGCGCTGCGGCGCTGCCCATGATTACAGATGGGCGTCGGCAGGGCGGACAGTTGACAGCGGAGACGTGTCCACATTATCTGGCGCTGTGTGCGGAACAGGTGCCAGATTGCTGCACCGAATTCAAAACCTGGCCACCGATTAGAGAGCGTGCAAACCAAGCGGCATTGTGGGAGTCCTTGCGGCAGGCAGTTGGGCCGCTCCAGATTATCGCCAGTGATCATTCAGCGGCCACGCCCGGCGCACGTTGCCTAACTTATGGAAGTGGGCGTGGCAATTTCATGAACGCCTGGCCGGGTATAAGTTCGCTGCAGCTGAGCTTGCCGGTTGTGTTTACGCGAGGATTACAGGAGCAGCAGCAGCAACTGACTCTGGCGGATTTGCATCGCCTGATGTGCTGGCAGCCGGCGCAGCTATGCGGCTTGTCCAGGCTTAAGGGACGGATTGCCGAGGGGTACGATGCAGACTTTTGCATCTGGAATCCGGATGAACAGTTTACGGTAACCGCCGATGAACTGCATATGGCCAACAAATCAGCCACGCCCTATGCGAGCCAAAGACTTAGCGGTGTGGTGCATGCAACTGTGGTGCGTGGACTACATGTCTATCAGCAATACGAGGGATTTGGACAGCCGCTGGGCAAACTGCTGCTCCGCAAGAGCAGTCGTAAGGTGGTTAAGTTTGTGCGTCTTTAAAGCGAATAAGACTTTGTTATTAAACACAAATGGCGATTGGGAATAAAAAATTCATTGGGAATGAGAATGGAATGCATGTGTAACTTAATACATGTATATTATTTGACTTTATGCTACTTAGCGGGAGCTAGGAATTCATTGTAGACCCATAGTTTCTTGGTGAAATATTCTTAGAATTCATCGTAGTTTCCGATTCTGGTAGACGATTTTCACCGTTTTTCTCAACCGAACAATTTGATACGCCCTAGCTTACATAGTATGTTGTACATACTTACGTCTCGTAAGTTACGAGTAGTTATCTATTTGAGTTTTTGGTTTATTCAGCAACCCGTTTGTTAATTCATTCTCATTTTCATTTGTACATGAACTAAAGTGAAGTTAGTTAGTAATGCCATGACAGCTAATTATGTTTAGTCATGTCCACAAACAAATTTGAAACGAAGAGCTGAAACGTACGCAAAACCTTTGCTACGTGCACTCCATTACATAAGGAAATTGCAAAATTAATTAATGTAACACAACAAATTGAATCTATACTATACATGTTGCATCAATTTTTGCTACACATGCTTCAAAAGTCAACTTTAGACAAACATTTTCAACATTGATACCTCATTAGTAGCTCATGTGAAATCCTGAAAATACGATTTGTCTTATGCAAGCCAACTGTCAGGTAGACAAATTTAAATGAAACATAAAGCATATGAAATCAAAAGGTGGCTCCTCTTTTTACTGGTATTGTGTATTCATTAAGTTCCGAAGGGGCAATTATTTAAACTCTAAAATAATTACAAACACAACACTGTTTACAAAACTGTGGGTCTGATCAAAAAAAATACAAGTACAAAGAGAAGTAAATACGAACAATTATATCACGTATGAACGCAAGCTTGGTGTCCCTTTCACAGTTCATCTGTCTCTCTCAACAATTTGCTCGCAGCTCGCAAGCGCAGCAAATTCTATTTTTCTAATTTTTGACTTTAGCCGCACAATATACTCTATCCCAAATGGAGTAGTTTAGTTGTAAGTAAACGTTTTGCCGCAACATAATTATTTAGTAAATAAAATAAGTAAAAAATGATTTGGTTTTCTGCATGTATATATACATATGTATGATTTGAGTGTGTGCGGATCGTTCACAGCTCGTGGCGCCAAAGGTTTTGTCTGAACGAAAGGTACGCGGAAGTCAATGCGTCTTACCAAATGCACTTTCAATACATCAGTACATTTCTTGTTATTTAATTATCAGAAATAATATAGCGAGACAGAAGAACTTTGAAAGCGACCGAGTACGAGACCACATGCGCAGATTGTATTGTCCGCCGGTGGCTGCCGATCTAAGCAAAAAACGAAAAGCCAAACGAAAAGACAGGCTAAAATGTTGGCTTGTATTGAAAAGCATGCTAGATATTCCTCTTACTTATCCATTCTTTGTGGTCTGATCATGTTTACTGTATGTTTTTGGGCTTTCACAATAAATACATACGCAGGGAATTCATTTAATGTCTTAAATGCTCGTAAACTTAAGGTTGCTTATATAGATAAGCTATTCTGTGAAGGCATACATAAGCTCTTGCTGCTTAAATCAGCTGGTTGGTGTCCTTGTTGAGTTTTCTAGTTTATATTTCAACCAATAGGTGGCACTTTTTCGAAAATAACTTACATTTTCCAATTTATTTGAAATTACAATTTACACAACATTAGAAATTTAACAACACTTTGTTTAAGGCACTTAAACGTCTCGATTGTAGCTTAATAGTCTAATTACATTGCCGCCCCAAGGCATTTTCCACAACACAACAAAACTGCCCCAAACTGACAGCTGAAACATATTTTTGTTTGAGGCACATTTTTATTATCACAAAAAAGATGAAATTTAAAAAATAATACAAAATGAAAGCAATGAGCCATTCCATTAACTTAAAAAAAAAACACCAATTTTTTGATAAATTTTAAAATATTTATTTCGCTTGGGATGTCTGCCTCTGATTACAAAATGACATTGTGTTACTGATAAGTTGCTTTTATTGACTTTATAGAGTCCGCAACTCCATTGTTTATTATATTCCCTCTGTCCAAACCAGCAAAAAGACAATTGTCTATGTCCAAGCAACTCCTCCATCCTGTCCGCCTAACCGTCCATCAAAGCTCGTTCCACTGCCTCCGACTAAACTTACCTCTTCTTATGTACACTCTTTCCATAAACCACTGATAAAAAAAAATCTTTAATAATAAAATATAAAAAAATAGCTCATAAATTACTTACTTTTGCAAATTGTTTGTTTTTGTATTGTTTTTGTAATTTGATTTTAAATTATTTCCCACCTGTCATTTATTTAGTGATGGAACATGGAAAAAGCTGAAGGTTGCCACATTTGTTCACTTTTTCATCGTATATATGTTTTAAAGCACTGGCAGAATTTCCGCCCCAACTCTCGGTGCAAGTCTCGGGGCGTCTCTTTTTAAAACTCAACTGTCATTATTTTGTATGAGCTGGTACGATAAAATTAAACGCATTTAGAGATTTTTGCTTGAGGCGAAGTTGGGGCGGCAATGTAAATAGACTATTAGTTTAAACTATCTCGTTAACTTATTTTGTATGAGAATTCTTAGCAGCTGATTTACTGCCTGTTATATATAATATGTTTAACAGGCTTAACAGTATAAGGTGCATTTAACACATTACGTGAATACCCTTAATATATATACATTGCCATTAAAATTTTGTCTGGATTTGCTAAAAAAAACAAATATGTAAGCAAAAAAAAAATCGACTTCCTGCACTGGGAGTTGAGCCCAGGTTATTTTGCAAAAAGTAGCACTACTCGTTAAGGCCTATTGCAGTAGTAGTAGTAGGAGTAGGTACACTAAACAGGCAATATCTTGCGAAGACGAATGTGTTATATATTAAAAGTTGCGGAATTTCAATGTCTACAACATTTATTAAAATCGGTTAGGCCAAATTCTTTTAAATTGCCAAAATGTACAACAAAAAAAACGTTTTTTCACCTGTAGTTTTTACCTGAGTGTTTTTAGAAAAAACTGCCAAGGTAAAAGCTTAAAAGCTCTTAAAAATACCTTTCCAATGAAATGAAACTGTTTTTAGTTTTTTATCGCTAAACTATCGGTTTTTCAGAAAAGTGGTAGAACAAACGTTTTTTGGGTTATGGTGGGGAACAAGTTCACAAAATTACAGATAACTACCTCAACGCGTTGATGCAAACAAACAGACAAACAGACAAACAAACAAACTGACAACCTCTTCATCTCAATTTGGAAAAGCCACTCTAATTTTAAAATGTTCATAAGTTTTGAACGAATTATCAGATTGGGATGAACGAGGTGTCAGAATTGGAATTAGAACATTTTTGCGTTAAAAGAATGACCAAATGGACCCAACGGCCCCATTAGCTCAAATTTTTTAAATTTTTCTCTTCTCACCTACTCACCTATATCTCCTCGAGCCAGGTGAGTTACCAAAAGTTTTAGTATGCACTTTTCTTAGTTAAAGTAATACCTTTCGATCGGTATATAAGTCGATCTGATCGGACACTCACAGCAAATATTTCATTCTTGCTGTATATAATGCTTTGCGCACTTCGTGCTGCTTCATCCTTAGCGTGGACTGCCGTCCACAGTGATACACATTTTACTCAATTGTAGCGGCGGAGGTGGGCGGGGCAATTTTGTATACCCTTGCAGACGGTATTATAATTTTTTCACGAAGGAGACGTCTCAGAAAAAACAAATTTGTATATTCGTGATCAGCATAAACAGCCGAGTCATGTCCGTCTGTCCGTCCGTCTGACTGTCTGTTTATATGCGTTTTTCAGGACTTTGTACTAGAGCTATCTTGATGAAACTTGGCACAGGTAGTACCAATAGTTGAATTGGCCAGATCGGACCACTGTAACATAAGTATAGCTACCATAGGAACGATCGGTTGAAAAATAAGTTTTTGCATGATAAACTTTTTTGATTTTCACGATAACTCAACCAAATTTTCAGCACTTTTCACATAAGTTGATAATATTTTATCAACATTTGACCACTATATCTTATAGCTGCCATAGGAACGATCGGTTGAAAATAACGTTTTCTTATGCAAAACTTTTCTTCAAGGGTATATATATCTTCGGCACGCTGAAAATAACATTTCTTTCTTCTTTGTATTTTCAATCACTTTGGCTGCCTGTGGTAATACCAACGTGCATATCAAGTTTGGTTGCTTTGGCTATGAAAGAAAAAAATTGGACACAAACAAACAAAACGCACTTGTCGATGGGATATATATTCACAATGTACATACATACTAGTTTATTGTTTTTTGCTTTAGTAGTACTGCACTCAAACGTATTTAAAACGATTTGATATAACTTCAATATTTCACTGTAGTATTCAAACTTATGTGTGGATGTGTTTGCTCACATCCTCTGGTCCTTTTTACGCAATCATGGCAATGCATCGCTTCCACTGGTGAACCTTGAGTAATAGATATTTTTCCCGGAAGTGTACACGTTTCGAATGCAAGTTTTCAGCTTACGTAAAAAATGTTAGAAAACATATCTGCCTTGTGGTAAGCTGTCAAGAATGTTAGCAGAAGTAAATTAAAAGCTTCTTTCATATTTACTATCTTAAAAGGATATGCTTGTCATACTATCGTTGCATCGTTGCAATAATCACTCATTTTTCAGCCTTTGTTTTTATAAGGAAAAAAAATAAGAATCGTTTGTGCCTTCTACGTCTAAAACAGCAAAGTAAAACAACAACAAAACAAGAGAAGATGAAAGCAAACAGAGCAAAATTGCCGTAGAAGTTTCTTCATATTTACTACCTGTACCCATTAAAAATGGACAAAAAGGGAGTAATGAGGAGGCATCTATGACCATACAAAGTATATATATTTTCTATTTGTCTGTCTGTCCGTTCGTCCATCGGTCCGTCTGTATACCATACGCAGATCTCGGATACTCCCCCACGCCATCGCAAATCGGAAAAAACGCCCACAGCCACAATTTTCGATTGAGCCTCGATTGGTTTCTTTAACCAATGTTGTTTATAAACACCAAATTTATTAAAAATTCTGTTTTCCCCCACATATTAAGTTGTATGAGTTGCCGCTGAACTGCTTTAATGCACTTGTTTCTGCAATTAAATACAAAGCTGTTGTTGACATTTTCAAAGATGGATGAAGGGTGTCTTTTAGTCGGGAACTCAAGACTAGAGCAGTCTTACCTGTTACTATGCTTTCTCTTTATTAGCTTGCAATTAAAAGCTGCGTGGTTGAGTGTGAAAGAAGTTTCTGTGTAGTGTATAAAGTTAAAATTGTCTAAGCAATTGCATATTCTCAAGGTACCTGCTGGGAAATGTATTTTCTTACATTTCCCCATTATTTAAGATCATCACATAATATGGTGGTTTCCAACATGAAAGTTCTACGTGTAGATAGGAAAACTGATTTCAAAGAACATTACAACATGCATAAATAAGTTCTATAAAAAATATATAATATCATCGCTACTGAAAAAAATTATAAACTATCGCTATAATCGATGTTGAGATCGTCAATGATTTCTCACAGTACCAGTACTTAGCATGTTTTTTCCCAGAGAAACTTCTCAATGAAAACAGAAGTATGCAGGAAGAATATTTCGGAAGCATCCTAGTCCTTTTGGGTCGTTGTGAGGTTTCTCAACTACAAAGACGTTTGCTTTGCGCTCCCCTCTCCCTTATGAGATGTGCTACAAGTAGTCGCGTGGCAACACTAAACAAGGACTCACGCACACACACACACACACACACACACAGAAAGACCCCATTCAACCTGCCTTAAGACGCTGCTGCATGTGTATGACAGCTTAAGTTTGCCTTGTGAGGCGTCAACTCAATTTTTGCGCTATGTGTCACAGGACATGTTTACCTAAGCGCGTACCAGTTACAAAGAGATGAGTCGAGTTAAAAAGATTAGAGCGGATGGAGGAACTTGCTGAAATATATATTAAGATGTGTTTGTGACAGTAGTGTTAATAATTAGGTTCATGCTTATAGACTTAGCATGATAAGATGCAATCTATATATGGGCTAATCCTGCGTTGCGGACATTACATTCATACGCAAATTTCCTTGTTAATGTTGACACAGCTAGCGTTCACATAAGTATATTTTAATGAAGTTTTTTTTACAAAATTCAGTTCTTTGGGAGTACTTTTAAACCTGTTTTAAAATAAAAATTAACGGTTTTTGAAAAAAAGTTATGCTTAATAGAGATCTTGACACTATACAATATACTCTTTTTTCTTTTGTTATTGGGTTTGTGAAATGTCCGTCCGTCCATCCGTCTGTCCGTCTGTCTGTCCGTCTGTATGAACGCAGGTTTTTTTTCACAGTTTTGAAGCTAGAGCAACCAAACTTGGTATACATGTTTATATATACCATAGCAAGACAAAGTGTCAAGATTACACTGTTCTACCATATAATATTCAAAGATACTTTACGACTTATGTAGTTTTCCCCTCAAAAGTTAGCCTCCCACCCACCCATTGAAGGAAATCTTGAATTCGCCACTGCCTGTACAGGACTGCCTATTTAAACAGACAATGCCAAATGTGACATTTAAAATTTTGATAATTGAATAGAATATGAAACCTCAACATATGGTTTGGTTACACGACTAATTAAATGCACACATCAAACTTGTTGGTGCAGTTCGAACATGCCTAATTAGCCTGTCAGTCAATTATAACACAAATTTAAATTATCAAATTCAAATTACAAAGTCAATCAATGTAGGCATCACAAAAGCTAAAACCAAATAGATATCTGCCCCCAAACAATACATGAACATTGACATTTAAAATGACACTAAAATTTAGTGACTAAATATACAGATACAGTTTCATTTACCAAAACGAGTATGCTTAATAAACGTTCACCCTTTCTCATTTCAATAGGATAAATACTTATAGTAATTGAACACTTCAACGTGTGTGTATAATAAACATTTCGAAGTGCTCGAGTGCGCAATTTGAGTGGGCGCACAAAGCGTGCAAAATATTGATTTTGATTAAAAATTTGATACTGACAAGCAAAATGCTCATTATTAGTTTCTTGCATAGTTGATAAATAATACAAGCGCTGCATAGAAGAAACTTTCCCCTAATGTATTATCAAATTCTAATTAGTTTCGCTTATCGCAATAATTGGGAAATTCAAACTACGCGTAAACAAGCAAAAGCAAAGCAACAGCCAAGACGCAATAAGTAATTAAATTCTTTGCTCTTGCCACAAAACCACATAGATTTTCAAACAACCGCCCACCAGCAGCATTTCCAATTCAATGGAAATTTCCATCATTTGCGCACTGAAATATAGTGTGCACTTTGCCCTATCAAAATGCTATACACTCTATAAATGAATTTTGTACACACTTTATTTAGTAATTTTCACATTGGCAGCAGTTACCAATAACATATACTCGTCTGTTAACAAAAAACTTATAAAAATTTAAACAATAAGTGATTTAAAGACAAGTTCGAACGTTGCCGTCTGATAGACAGATAGACATTTCACAAACTATTCTATTATTTAAATTACACTATGCCACAATGTGGATTTTTGACTGCAGTTGGGCTGAAATTTAAAATTATGATTCATTTCCGACTATTTAAAGTACATATATTCTAGTTCAGCATCAACAGCATAGTTGAACTAGACATGTCCGTTTGTCTATCTTTCTGTCCGTCCGTCCGTCCGTATGAACACGTCGATCTTGGAGACTATAAGAGCTAAAAACACAAAACTTGGTATGCAGGTTCCTGTCACTAGGGACGATGTGCGCAAACGGCGACTAGCATTATATACAGCAAGAATGAAAGTTTTGCTGTGAGTGTCCGATCAGATCAACCTAAATACCGATCGAAACTAACTAAGAAAAGTGCATGCTAAAACTTTTGGTAACTCACCAGGCTCATGAGATATAGGCGAGCAGGTGAGAAGGATCAAATTTTAAGAATTTAAGCTATGGGGCTTTTTATACTCTGTTTTCCAAAATGGAAAAAAAGAGTATATTGGGTTTGTGAAATGTCCGTCCGTCCGTCCGTCTGTCCGTCCGTCTGTCCGTCCGTCTGTATGAACGCAGTTTTTTCCACAGTTTTGAAGCTAGAGCATCCAAACTTGGCATACATGTTGGTATATACCATAGTCAGACAAAGTGTCAAGATCTCCCCCCCATCCCCACCCCTTCCCCCACAAACCGCAAAAACCTATATCTTCCACAGTTTTACATCTAGAGTAACCAAATTTGACATAAAGACTACTGACCACATCCTTGACAGACCTGCCAAGAAAAAAATGCCACGCCCACTACCGCCCCCGCAAATGAGCTAAACCTGTATCTCCTACACCCTTATAGCTAGAAACCCCAAATTTTGCAGTATGACACCATTTGAACTTTTCGATAGATTGGAGAAAAAAAATTTTGCCACGCCCACCCCCGCCCCAGTAAACGAGCGATCATTTTGACAAGTACGCGTCTCGCTCTGCTTTGGGCGTTTGCAGCGTTCTGCACTTAGTAGAAAAAATTTTATAGTTCGTAGCATATATACTATATATATATAAGTAGTCTTCAAAAGAATTTAATTTAATATACGTACAGAAAACAGAGTATATGGCAGTCGGGTGAGCCCGACTGCAACGTTCTTACTTGTTTAGTTTAGTTTTATGTAAATTTTATAATAAACAAGTAAGAATACTCTAGTCGAGTGTGCCCGACTACGAGACTCCCTGCTCCCAACTTGCATTTCAAGCAGTTCAGCGGCAACACAAGCAAGCAGCGTACTCAACTTGCACAGTGCATGTCAAACTGCTGTTTCTGCCTGCTGAGACAGGGGAAATAAGTTCTTCCATAAATTTGATCGACGCGTTCATACATACGGACAGTTTATATAGTCGGAAATGCCTCCTTCTGTCTGTTACACACATTTGCAGTACTTTATAACTCCCTTTTTCCCATTTTTAATGGGAACAGGGAGTAAAAATTCTGTCATTGAAAAAAAAAAAATTTGTTTTCGTGATTAGGGGCCCAACTGCATCCGGGAAAGTGATTTTTAACCCAACTGCATTTTCAGTGTTGCACAGTGTTATAGAAAAAAGAAAAGAGTATAACTGCATCCCACACAAGAAACAAAATATGCAGCAGCAGCTTTGCTGCTCAATTCCTGCGAAAATTTGTACTCAAATACACAAAAAAATTTTTGTTATCTACGCAGCTGGACAGTTCACAGTTAGAAGGCAGCACCGAGTTGATAGGCTTTGACTTCTCTCCGGTTCGCTGATTGTTGGTCCCCTTGCCTGTGGCTGTTGGGTTTTAGCAGTGGACATGTGACCGGTGCATCGGTTTAGGGCCGTGTTTCTGAAATCACCCCCTACGCAATTGTCAAACATTTTTGTAGTTTTCTTCTATCTCTTGCATACATTTACATAAACCATCTCCATTGTTTTTGGGCCGAGTTATTTTCTGCTTGCTTGTCGCTTTTTTCCGGTTGTGGTACTGGCCGTGGCTCTGACTCCGGTATTCGTCATGTTCTAGTGTTGGTTAATCATTGGTCAATTTAGTGAACACTTTCACTAGTTATTTTTAATCTGAAGCGTTTTGCCCAGTCGCTTTCTTGCTCATTTAAATTACTCATGAACAACTTAGCTAAAATTGACACTGATATTTAACGATCATTTGAATAGTTAACTTGCTGGCTCATTATTGGCTAACACTATGACACACGATTTTAAGGCTACAACAAAAACTTTTCATAACGGATTTTAAGAAACAAAATAAAAGTAAATAGATAGGCCTATACTGGGATTGTTTAAATATCCGTCTGTCTGTCCGTCTGTATGAACACAGCTTTTTCCACAGTTTTTAAGCTTTTGCAAACAAACTTGGTATACATGTTGATAGAGTAACCAAATTTTATGCTAGGGGTACTAATCACTTCCTTGATTGATCTGACTAAAAAAAAAAATTGGCCACGCCCACCTCCGCCCCCACAAATGAGCAAAGTTTGCATCTCCCACACCCCTTTAGCTAGAATCACCAAATTTTGCAGGTTGTATTCTGTTGCCCTATTAAACGGATTGGATAAAAATAATTTTTCCACGCCCACCCCCGCTCTTGCAATCGAGCAAAGTTTGTTTCTCCCAAAACCTTGAGAACTGGCCCAACCAAATTTAAATTGATGGCTAAACTTGAAAGATTTAATCAAAATTACAATTGCCGCGCTCGCTTCTGACTCCGCAAAGAGGAAATAAAAGAGTATATCGCAGTCGGGTGTATCCGACTGCAACGTACTTACTTGATTATACTTGACTTTAAAATAATTTTCTGAGAATCTCGGACGCTTGAGATTATTATATATTTATAATTTGTGTTTTTTGATAATTAACCATTAACCATTATATGATCTGAACAAAAATGATCAATTCAGCTGAAACATATTCACTACTTGTTCAAAATCATGAACAATTGTTCCTCACTAGTTTGTGAACTGAGCTGACTTACCAGATTATTGTTTGTCCACCTGCCTACGCCATTCCAACATTGATTGAGGCACTGTGGAATGCTGGCAAATTCGAGCTGTGTGGAAGCCTTTTAGCCTTAGCACGAATTTGAGTACAGCTGTTTACATGAATTTTGCTTATGAAAGTATACTTTACGCGCCCCTGCGCATTACCGCTTAAATAAATGCAAAAAGCAGCTTAGTTTTAAGTCATATAACTCTGTTGATGCTGGTGCTGAGCTTTTGAGGGGTAATGGAAGGGGTTGCTTGACTGATGGACACATTGTTTCATTGTTCAGCGATATTTTTGAGAGTCGAAGTTTCAAATTGGGGCTGGTGGCGAGGACTTGAGACCTGTCAGCTGCACAGGCACAACGCAACACAACACACAACGTATGCGTAATTTATGCAACGTTTATGAAGCATTTGTCATGTAAGCCATCAAACGCACACCCAGTCACACACACACACATTTATACAATACATATACTGTATCGATGTCAACCGAAGCAGCAAACCTCAGCATGAAAAGACTGGACAAGCGACAAGGGTATTTGCATGTACCACGCTTGCATGGTGATTGCTCTGATTGTTACATTACGTATACGCCGCGTTCGCCAAATTGAAAAGTTAGCTCTGCTTCGCAGCCGCGGGGCAGCATGTTACGTTTCTTTCCTGCTCTGCACTTCGCGTCAAATGCATGAGTTTTGTTTGTGTGGACGTTTTGGCATGTAATAAGGTTTCACAGTCTTCTTCATGCCTATGTCTGCAGATAAAATAGAGCGTAACAGAGAGAACACAGCAAGTGTTCCATCTTTTAATTGTGTTGAGAATGGGGGCTCTGATTCGAAAGCTTTAATCACATTTGTTGATTTAAAAATGATTGTTATTTCCTTGCTGAGGGTATTATAATTTTGTCTCCGACTCTATAAAGTAGATATATTGTTGAACAGCATCAACAGCTGAGACGAACTGGCCATGTCCGTCTGATACTTTGCAAACTAGTCTCTCAGTTTTGAAGTTTTGATCTTGATATCTATTTGTAGGCA
This sequence comes from Hirtodrosophila cameraria, assembly GCA_949708635.1. Taxonomy (NCBI): domain Eukaryota; kingdom Metazoa; phylum Arthropoda; class Insecta; order Diptera; family Drosophilidae; genus Hirtodrosophila; species Hirtodrosophila cameraria. The sequence goes on along the minus strand of OX453090.1, from coordinate 18,227,205 downwards.
GTTCGCTTCGGGCTCGTAGAGTTTTCTGAACCGGACGATGAGCTCAAAATTAGCAATTTTTGTGCCGCTGAATCTGAACCTGTACCGAAACATTTTTTGATTAGGTTTAATGGGAGATTTTTCACTCAACACCTTTTTTTAAGATCTGTGCACTTTTTTAAACTTGAAAATGTACATCAAGTGATTCAAAGTGAAGACCATTAAGTCCCACGAACAATATTCAAACAAAAATTCAGTAATTGACATTATAAATTCATAAACGGGGGTGTCACGGAAATCTCTAGAGATTTTCGGTTGGTTTACACTTTCATTCGCTTTTATGATATTTAGTTTTCAAATGCTTTAAGATATTTAGTTTTTTGTCTTATGGAAGAGTCGCTGAAACTGTTTCAATTAAGTTGCAAGCAATTTATAGCCAAATTAAATATCATAGATGTCAAAAAACCGTCTTTCCGTTGGTTCCATAGCTCCTGAAAAATTAATATAGATATGATTGAAAACACCACCAAAAACAATTTTAACAAGTAAGAACGTAGCAGTCGGGCTCTTCCGACTGCGATATACTCTGTTTTCTGTAGATTTTAAAAAAACTGTCCTTAAACTTAGGTAAAGTGAGTTTGGTTGAGTTATCTTGAAAAACTTTTTTTCAACCGATTGTCCCTATGACAGATATAACATATAGCCATCCGATTTTGATGAAATTTTATCACCACGTGTAATCTGTTTTTAAACTTAGGTAAAGTAAGTTTGGCTGAGTTATCTTGAAAAACCAAAAAGTTGTTCATACAAAAGCTTGTTTTCAACCGATGGTTCCAATGGCAGCTATAAGATTTCGATTCGATTCCGATTTCGATGAAATTTTGTAAACATGTTTGAAAAGTGCTTAAACTTAGGTAAACTAAGTTTGGCTGAGTTATCTTGAAAAAGTTTTTTATACAAAAACTTATTTTTCAACCAATCGTTCCTTTGGCAGCCATATGTTATAACTCTAGTAATTTCCGCAACCACCCCGTATACATATATAATTTGCTATTTGTTATATTTGTTCTTACCAACCCCCTCTGAGTTTATTGGTCAGCCCGAAGCTATGCTTTACAATTTTGTGTGTCAGACAGCTGATATCGAGCACACGCATGTGCCGGTGAGTTAAAGGCGTTCAAGTGTGTGCAAGCGAGACGACATGCTTACCTTGCAGTCGCTGTTGCTGTTGGCGTCACTGGCAGATTGCTTCGCTGCTGGGGCTGGTGCTAACAAACCTACATAACTCATACGCCATAGCTGTGTGCTAAAAGCAAAAACAGCAACAATAATAATAACGACAGGCAGCGATAATGGCTTAACAATAACAAAGAGTGCAGGCAGCGTCTATGTTGTCGTTGTCGTCAGCTGTGCCTTTGCTTCTCTTTCTGTATGCATGTATGTAGGTTCGTGTATGTGTATGCGTGTTGGCATGCAAATCTCATAATACATATGCATATACATACACATGCTTATGTACAATTGTAGGATTTGGCTTATTGGTTAAGTATTTTGGTTGAAAATGTTTTTGCTCCATACTGTTGCTCAGCATAAGTAGGAATACACGACACAAAAAGTTAGCCAAATATTGAGAAAGGTATGCGTATAAACGCCGCGGCGCGCCGGCAGCCTCATCGACATCGGCATCAAGATGTCGACGTCAGCGTCAAAGTGCCGTGACTTTGACGTGGCTACGATAACGTTTAACGGTCATGTTTTGATATAATATTGCTTGTTGTGAGTTTTATTGTTGCTGCCTGCGTTGCTGCACTTCAAAAAGTTGCTGCTTCTGCTGCTGCTTCTGCTGCTGCTGCAGTTCAGGGTATGCCAATTACGAAACAGCTAAAGAGCCCCACAAATACATTATGTACATACATAGATGTATTCATATATATGTACAAAGTTCATATATATAAAAGTGCTATATATATATAAAAGTGCTCATGCTGACTGACTGATTTACAATTGTCGCACAGCCCACACCATACGAGCTAGAAGGCTGCATTTTTCACAGTAGTTTCGTCTTATGCTGAAAGTGTGTACTAAGATTGGATTATGGAAAATTCGTTCGGGAAATGGCGAAAATTCGCGGAAAACCGTAGAATGAAACTTTTTTGTTTATCATCCGATTAGCTTCAAACTTATTTTAATAAATCTATACAAAAAATGCATTAATAACGGCTTACCAATTTGCTTAAAATTTGGCGGAAATGGGGTGGAAAACAGGAGTTTAACTTTTAATTTTGTGCGTGCGACAGAGATAGGAATAACAAGCAATATACTTTGCGTGCCTTTCAATATTACTTTCTCGCTCTGCACAAAAAATGTTTGGTATATAAGAAAAAAAAGTATATTGGGTTTGTGAAATGTCCGTCCGTCTGTCCGTATGAACGCAGGTTTTTTCCACAATTTTTAAGCTAGAGTAAACAAACTTGGAATACATGTTGGTATATACCATAGGCAGACAAAGTGTCAAGATTTAAATTGATGGCAAAACTTGAAAGATTTGAGCAAAAATACAATTGCCAAAAAATATATTTCGATTGCGTAAAATTGGCGGGAAAGTGCATATGTGTGTGTACGCATACACTAAAAACAGAATGACGTGCGCTTTGCTAATGAAATGCACTCTTTATTCGTTCGCATACATATATATATAAACACAAATGGTAAAAGTGCCGTTTGCTTGTGTGTTATGCTCTAAACCAAACAACTGGGTGGAAAGTGGGTGGTAAATAGGGCGAAAGTTGAGTTTTTGAGCGATTTACTTCAAAATAATTTTTAAAGCTCTATATGAAAATTCATTTGGCAAAATTTGGCACAGATGCTTCTTCTTATTGCAGGTAGTACCTATACTTGAATAAGGCCAGATCGGACTACTTAACATACAGCTGCCAAAGGAACGATCGGTTTCTTACTCCCTTATTTCAAGTTTCGACCATTCTTAAAAGCTTTTGCTGACAGGATTCCCCAGAGGTCCTCTATCGGGTTTACGTCGGGACTTATTACTGTCCACTCTCGGCATAAGAATCGGGTTTTTCAGGAAAGTTTATTATGGTGTTTCGATGACGATTGACTGTGGCAGCTAAGTGAGCTCGTTATTGAACCACGCTCTTCGGCTTTTGGGAAAAACCTTACTTTATAGGATTATTGAATATTAAAAATGGGTAAGATAGCTTAGATTTAATTTATTTTGTAACTTAGTTAATCCAAAAACGATTGACAAGCTCACGCTGACCGACAAATCTTCCTTTTGTTTGCACATATACTTATTTCCTTAGAAAATCAAATCAAGGCACACAATAAGTAATAACGGATATAAGAATGGTGACCAAAAAAGAATTTTGCATAGGCATTCTAAAAAGAGATCACAAATAATGTCCTTTGCAAACCAAAAATAAATTTACCGTTACTTTAAATTTTAAAGTTTAAAGGAAGAGAGAGGTAAAAACATATATGCACATATACTTATTTAACTGAGGTATTTATGACACAATGTTGCAGCCAAAATGTGTTAAAAATAAAAAAAAATTTAATAATTCTTTTAGCTTTTATTTATATATTTCCCAATAACTTGCATTTTTATCACAACAAATTACACAGTGCTACAATGTTTGTGTGATTTTTGAAATGACCATATGTAGGTTGTAGGTCTTCTTGAGTATAGTATTCCTGCTTTTTTGAAATCTTCGATGGACCCCCAAAATCTGGAGATAAAGTCAAAAAACCGTTTTACTCTAGGTTTTTCAAGTATTTTAAGATATCACTTAACTTGGCCAACACATTAGGTTCAGCTATGCAAATCATGAAAGGGTATGAGACAGCTTTTCACATGATATATATGTATATGATAACTGCATATTCACTTACGGTCAAGATATAAGCTCGATTGTCTAGCCTTTTTTAAAAAACATTTCAAAATTTTCACTTTGATCGCCGGTCAGTCCAAAAATCTATTCGGGACCAATTTTTTTTTTAACTTTTTATCTTAAGATTGGTTGAAGATTAAAAGAGTTTTATCAATATATTGCCGAAAAAAAAACAAATCTAGTTTTTTTTATAAGAATTAATCAATATTCTTTTTATTTTTTTATGCAAATGCATAAGCACTGACATAGAATATAAGTTTATTAAATTAAGAAAGTAATTAATAATAAGATATCAAATTTACGGAGAAATTAAGTGGAAAGGAGAAAAGAGCTTGAATAGCTTTCATTGCTTTATACAAGAACTTATTAGGAAACAACAAAAGCGAAAGTTATGAAGCCGATGTCCAGGAACTTCTCGACTCTTATGAGCAAATGGGATGCAGAATGTCGATTAAAGTAAATTTCCTGCATACTCACTTGGAGCTCTTTCAAAAAATTGGGCCAGTTATGCGATAAGCAGGGAGAACGGTTCATCCAAGAAATAGGACAAATGGAGAATAACAACGAATAACATAAACATGTAAGATACAAATTGTTGGCCTCTTGAACGAAAAACATTCACTGAAGATTTTAAGCGTAAACAAACTTCTACGTATTTTTCTTAAATATTCATACTTTTTCTTATGTTTCTTAAAAAGGGCTAGACAAACGAGCTTGTATCTTGACCGTAAGTGAATATGCAGTTATCTATATACATATGTATAAAACAGTTTGCCGTCACTGGCAATTGGCGATTGGCAATCAACGCAGGGTCCAAACCATAAGAGCTAGGTGGCTGAAATTTTCACAGTAGCTTAGGCCTATGTTGAAAGTGAGCATTAATCCCGGATCTTGGAAAATTCGGTCGGGAAATGTGGAAAATTCTCGGAGAACCGTTGTATGCAACTTTTTTGCTTATCATTCAATCAGCTTCAAACTTATTTTCAAAGATCTATATAAAAAATAATTTATGACTGCATACCAATTTTCTGGAAAATTCAGCCCCTTGGGCCGAAAATGGGTGGTCAAGCTTGTATGTGAGAAAGTTGACTTTTTATGCGATTTGTTTCAAAGATCATTATAAACATTCACTAAAAACTAGATACCCATTTTCCGGAAAATTCACATTCCCGGGTGGAAAGTAGGTGGTTAAAAGGCCAAAGTTTAGTTCTTATGCTATTTGCTTCAGACTCATTTTCAAAGATCAATATGAAAATTCATTAAAAACTGCATACCAATTTTCTGGAAAATTCACATTACCGGGTGGAAAGTGGGTGGTCAAGGTTATATGGATGAAACTTTAGTTTTAGTGCAATTTTTTCAGACTCATTTACCAACCCCCACAGAACAAAATATAAAAAACGAAATTTTCAAATTTAAAAAAAACCCCCTGTTTTCACCCGATTGGGCTCAAATTCATTTTCAGTAAACCATTAGAAAAATCAACAATGACTGCATACAAATTTTCCGGAAAGTTCACCCACCTGTGTGGAAAGTGGGTGGTAAAAAGTCCACAGTTTAGTTCTTATGCGATTTGCTTCAAACTCATTTTCAAAGATCTATATAAAAATTCATTGAAAGGTACATGCAATTTTCCGGAGAATGCATCTTCTATATATATATTTCGATTGCGTAAAATTGGCGGGAAAGTGCATATGTGTGTGTACGCATACACTAAAAACAGAATGACGTGCGCTTTGCTAATGAAATGCACTCTTTATTCGTTCGCATACATATATATATAAACACAAATGGTAAAAGTGCCGTTTGCTTGTGTGTTATGCTCTAAACCAAACAACTGGGTGGAAAGTGGGTGGTAAGCAGGGTGAAAGTTGAGTTTTTATGCGATTTACTTCAAACTCATTTTCAAAGATCTGTATGAAAATTCATTTAAAACTTTCCGGAAATTTTCCAGAAAATTCACATTCCCGGGTGGAGAGTGGGTGGCAAAAGGCCAAAGTTCAGTTTTTGTGGTATGGTCGGAAAATGGGTAAACTCTGTCAGGTAACCTTTTGGTGCTTGAGCGATTGGCTATAAACTTGTTTCAGTACCTTCAAACAGGAAATAATTAAGATACGTCACTTCAGCCTTAAGAAAATGCATCCCCACGGTCGCAAAAATGTGGAAAATGTACCCCCCCCCCCCCCACTCTTGGGTGGAATGTGAATGGTCAAAAGGACGAAAGTTTACTTTTTTTAATACAAATCACCATATGGGCATTTCTCCCAGAAAGTACACCAGTACCGAAAATTTCAAAGTCATTATTAGTACCTATTACTTCTGAATTATATGCTTTAATCGAAGTAAATTGTTAGAAATTTATTAAATCTATTAATTTACAATTCATTTCAAAATGGCTTTTTGCTCTTATTTTTTGTATACATCAGCAGAAGTACGCAGTACGCAACTGCTCAACTACACAGGAGGGTATGAATACCCTTGTTGTATTTTAAACATCCAAAAACGATTGAACCAAATGAAAAACAAATATTGAACTAAGTGATTTGTTCGACTGAACTGATTCATTGAACGTTGCTATCCAACTTTAGCACAGTAAGTTAAGATAATGCCAAACGATTTCAGTGTGCATTGTAAGTGAGCAAGAAAGCTCTAAAAAAACTTTGTAAAGCTTTTTCTCATTTAAACAAACAAACGAATGAGCAACTTTTGTTTATATTTATTAATACATACTACGTAAATTTGTAAATATACATACACATACCAGAAGTCATGGCTTACTCGAATTCAAACCACACATGCACTTGAATGCCTTCACTTGTAAACGTTTTACCGGCAGCTTTGTCATGCTATTAACCCTTAAGCGGTTAGGTAGATTTTTCTTTTTGCGTATTTAAATTTTCATAACTATTCTATTATTTTTTTCTCAATTTTACTTTACTTCAATTCCCAAAATTTTATATTTATTTTATATTTATTTAGCAAGAAAGCTTAGCAACAATTTTAACCTTTTCTTCCCTGAACAAAATGTGTACAAGTTTCAGTTAAAATTTATTCTTTTTTATTACAAGAAGTTTATTATTAATGTGAATTGTTCGATGTAGATTGATTACCTGGAAAAGGGAAACTTTTAAAAGTAACACATGTATACACGAAAAAATATTTTTAAAAAATTTACAATCTGCCTTCTAATTGAGTTTTTGTTTCTCAAAATTATCGAAAAATATATTGTATATATGGGCGTTTCCATTGTGGCGTGACGTGACATTTGTACGACAAAATATAAAAAAAAAAAAACAAGTAAGAACGTTGCAGTCGGATGCACCCGACTGCGATATACTCTTTTTTAGCCTCTTTGTGGAGTCAGAAGTGGGCATGGCAATTGTATTTTTGCTCAAATTTGTCAAGTTTTGCCATCTATTTAAATTTGGTTGGGCCAGTTTGGGACAAACTTTCCTCGATGGCAAGGGCGGGGTTGGGCGTTGTAAAATTTTGTTTATCCAGTCTTTTTAGTAGGGCATCAGAATTTAAACTGCAAATTTTGGTGATTCTAGCTAAAGGGGTGTGGGAAACACAGAATTTGCTTATTTGTGGGGGCGGGGGTTGGCGTGGCCATTTTTTTTAGTCAGATCAATTGAGGAAGTGATAAGTAGCCCTTGTGCTAAATTTGGCTACTCTAGCTATAAAACTGTGGAAGATATAGTTTTTTTCTAATTGTGTGGGAGGGGGTGGGAGTGGGACGGAGATCTTGACACCTTGTCCGACTATGGTATATATCAACATGTATACCAAGTTTGGTTGCTCTAGCTTCAAAACTGCGTTCATACGAACGGACGGACATTTCACAAACCCAATATACTCTTTTCTTTTTGAAAACAAGTAAGAATGCTCTAGTCGTGTGTGCCCGACTACAAGACTCCCTGCTCCCAACTTGAATTTCAAGCAGTTCAGTGGCAACACAAGCAAGCAGCGCACTTGACTTGTCCAGTGAATGCCAAACTGTTGATCTGCCTGCTAAGACGGGGGTAATAGATTCTTCCATAACTTTGGTGCTATTTATCCGATCGTAATGAAATTTACGCAGCTGATAAACATTGATAAAACATATATGTGTACAAAAAATAAAAGCTCTATCTTTCAAATTGTGGCTGTGGAAGTTTTTTTTGGATTTTCGGAAGATGCGTGGGGGGGGGGGGTGCATACGAAATTTGAAATAAACTTAATCTGCGTATGGTATACATGAACGTGCATGCCAAGTTTGGTGTCTCTAGCTCTTCTAGTCTCTGAGATAGACGCGTTCATACGGGCAGACAGGCAGACAGACAGACGGACATGGCTAGATCGACTCGGCTGTAGATGCTGATCAAGAATATATATAGTTTATATAGTCGGAAATGCCTCCTTCTGCCTTTTACACACATTTGCAGTTCTTTATAAAATTGTATAAAAATTTACAATGTGCATTCCAATTGGTTTTTTATTGCTCAATATAAAAAAAAATATATTTTAAAATATTATATGTATGTAAGTATATGTATAAATATATTTTAATATCTGTTATACTAATTTACGTGCCCATTTGATGTAATGTTATGCTCAAAAAGCACGCACTCATCTCTAAAGGAGTGCTGCTGGTGACGTGTGCTTGCGGCGACTTCGACGTCGACTTCCACTTGTATGTACATATACATATGCATACAAATATATTTACACTTGTACATTGTATACATTCATACAAATGTACATAGTCGGCGTAGTAGTCGTCGTCGTCGTCGTAGTCGCGTCGTGGCCGCTTAGTCAGTCATCGGCGTCAGTATTGCTTTTCAGTTTAGCTACGTAAAGCGGCGTCAGAGGCAGCAGCAGCGAGCGGCCCCCAAAGGCAGGCAGCAACAACAATATATCAACAGCATTAGCAATCACAATCGCAACAAGCCAGCAGCAGCAACACTCAGTTAGTTGTCGGTCGCGTCGTTGTCGCGTCATCGAGCGCCGGCAGCAGCAGCAGCAGCAGCAGCCGCAGAAGCACCACCAGCAGCAACAACAACAAAAGGTGACGATAGCAGGCGCATTAAAAACAATATAAGAAGAAGCAGCGCGAACTAAAAATTTGAGCGCCAAAAAATACAACAGTACCGAACATGAGCTACAATAACAAAAACACAAACAAGTACTTATAGTTATAGTATTTGCATGTGTGTGAGTGTGTGTGTGTGTTTATTTTTATTTTATTTTTATATTATATGTGTTTAAAAAATTAACCAAGTAATAATTATAGCGACTCTCTCGCTCGCTCTTAGTCTAAGTGCGAGAGCGCACCAAACTGTGTACAAGAACAACACAACACTTACATATACGCGAACAATCATATATACATATATTTATATATGTATATATACATATATATATATATATATATTTGAATATGTACAGAAATATGCCCGACAGTTCTGTCGAGCGCTGAATCAGCTATGATTCTGATCATTCATGAGCAGCTATGAATTCGCAGCATCGAGCCAATGCATTTTAGCCATGAATTTAACATGGGCATGTCATTGCTCATTCATAGCTGGTTCACCGCTGAAAGCTCATAGCCGATTTGAATTTGAAGTCAATCATGAGCAAAAGCATCACTGAAAATTAATAAATAATTCTTTTAACAAACGAAGGTTTTTTTTTTTTTTGAAGAGGCAGAGCGTTTTGCCTCTGTTTGTCAGCCAATTATTTGTAATAGATCTTTTTTTTCAAAAAAAAATTAAAAAAAGAGTATAAAAAGTGCATAAAGTTTAGAATATTCTCTCAGCACACGCTCGCGACCGCCTGACGTTGCATGATCATTCCTGCAGGAACTCACAGCATGCAATTCATAGCTTAAATCAGCGGTACAAAATAGCAGTCGTACATATGTACATATACGTATACATATTGTAATCAAATACAAATCGTCAAAACAACAAAAATCTTGACGTAATCGCAGCGCAAATACAACAACAAAACAAGTAAGAACGTTGCAGTCGTATGCACCCGACTGCGATATACTCTTTTTTTCCTCTTTGCGGAATCAGAAGTAGGCGTGGCAATGGTATTTTTGTTCAAATCCTTCAAGTTTTGCCATCAATTTAAAGTTTGTTGGGCCAGTTTTGGAGAAACATACAATGCTCGATTGCAAGGGCGGGGGTGGGCGTGGCAAAATTATTTTCATCCAATCTATTGAATAGGGCAACAGAATTCAACTTGCAAAGTATGGGGACTCTAGCTAAAGGAGTGTGGGAGATACAAACGTTGCTTATTTTGTGGGCGGGGGTGGGCGTGAACAATTTTTTTTGGTCAGATCAATCAAGGATGTGATAAGTAGCCCTTGTGCTAAATTTGGTTACTCTAGGTATAAAACTATGGAATTTAGGTTTTTGCCATTTGTAGGGGAAGGAGTGGGAGTTCGGTGGAGATCTTGACACCTTGTGTGCCTATGGTATATACCAACATGTATACCAAGTTTGGTTGCTCTAGCTTCAAAACTGTGGAATAAACTGCGTTCATATAGACGGACGGACATTTCACAAACCCAATATACTCTTTTTTCATTTTTTTTTTTTTCAATAAAATTAAAAAAGAGTATACTTGTTTGTCTTTGTTTTTGTTATTTATTTATGTATATTGTGTTAAAAAAAAACATCTCATTAAGAGGCTTGCAAAAATTACAAATTTTTAGCCGTTACGCAAAATGTTGCCTTTGCCTGGTTCGTGGTGAATTTCATTGTCATTAGTCAGCAGCAGCAACAACAGCAGCAACAACAACGACAACAACAGCAACAACAACGACAACAACAGTAACAAACAGCGGGTAAGATATGATTAGAAATGAGTGGGGATACAAAGGGTTGACCACTAGACACAGGGGTGTGTGTGCAGCTCTAATGACTTGTATTTGGAGGCCTTTACAACATTTATAAATTATAATGCATAAACAAATACGTTTTCAATATTTGTCATTTACATAATTGAATTCACAGAATGGCCAAAAGCGTTATATATATATTCGTACTTGCAGCTACTTCCAACTTTAAGACCATATTTGTCTTTTGCTTTCTTCATATACCATTCGTACACATATTGTACAAACGCTCGAGTGGAGCATATTTGGGTCAAAGAGGGTTTGCTGGGGAACCCTAATATCAGCGATATATCATTAATTTTGTTAGGTTTCCATACGCGTTGTCTGTATGTATGTATGTATGTACATTAGCAATATCGTCGTACATGACTGAGTCCCTGTGAAATGGTCGCAGTTTCGATATAAATAGTCAAAGTCTCGATATGAACAGTCGAATATTAACAGCCACACCTCCGATATTAACAGTCACAGTTCGAATATTAACAGTCACAGTCTCGATATTTTAAGTAAGAGCCAGATGTTCATTGAAAAAGTTTCGTAAATAAAGTTTTGTAGAAAAATAAACTTTGAAAAGCCATTTCATTATATCGCAGTTATTCTATTAAAGCTGCACAACTCAAATTTGCGATTTTTCAAAAAATAGGTTTGAAGATTTTTAAGGAAAATGTATTACCATAAGAAATAGCATTTTCCTTTAACGAATAATGACACAAATGCTTTAAGGGAAACCAAACTATATTCACACCATTATGACTGTAGCACTGAAATAAATCGATTTTATGAATATGATCAAGTCATAGGAAAAAGTACATAAATAGTATATAGATACAAATTTAAAACAAGTAAGAACGTTGCAGTCGGATGCTCCCGAATGCGAAATACTCTTTTTTTCGCCTCTTTGTGGAGTCAGAAGTGGCAATTGTACTTTTGCTCAAATATTGCAAGTTTTGCCATCAATTTAAAGTTGGTTGGGCCCGTTTTACAGGTTTGGGAAAAACAAACATTGCTCGATTGCAAGGGCGGGGGTGGGCGTGGCAAAATTATTTTTATCCAATCTATTAAATAGGTCAATAGAATTCAACCTGCAAAATTTGGGGACTCTAGTTAAAGGAGTGTCGGAGATACAAACGTTGCTAATTTTTGGCGGCGGGGGTGGTCGTGGCCGAATTTTTTTTAGTCAGATCAATCTCTTCTGACTCTGCAAAGAGCCGGAAAAAAGAGTGTATCGCAGTCGGGTGCATCCGACTGCAACGTTCCCGTTTGAAATCTAGATTTTTTCAAAAACGTGAAATTGTGATGTAAAATTTACATCAAAAAAATTTACATTTTATAAAACCGTAGGAGTCACAGCAGCTCGAGAGATTTCATAGTTTTGAACTTCTCTGTTCGAAAGCATCAGGTCTGCCTCCATAGGGTTGTCCGCACACCAAAGTAATTTTGTTAATATTTTTCCTCGGTTTTATTATTAGTTTTGTTAAATTAAATATGAAAGTTTAAATGTTATAAAATTTGACATTAAATAATTATATTTTTGGAACTTTAGTTTACATGTTACAACACTTTTTTTTTTAAATTTTATGCTCCCCAAATTTAAATTGTCTTTAGGACAACTCTTTTGCCTGCACCAACATTTGTCTTCATCTGATTTTGCATTTAGCTAACACACTATACTGAAGCTGCAACATATTCTGTCTTATCGGCACCACCAATTAAGCTGCGTAGTTTATCTATGCGTTCTCACTAAATACAATGCTGATAGCACGACCTTTCGAACTGATTACAACTAAACGCAGGCCTATACGCGATGCACATACTACTATTATGTATGAACATATGCATATATAATGAATGTGTATGAAAAGTCTGCCAAAATTATTCGTACCAAATATTAAAAAAAAATATATATATGGGCATTTCCACCAGAAAATCCACCAGCAACGATAATTTCAAAATCATTATAAGAACCTACACTGATAGAAATAAATAATGTATGTTAATATTCCATGTGCTATTTTAATATTTCTGTTAGTTTTCTTTTTTAAATTATATTTGAAAAAAAAAGAAAAAAGAGTATATTGGGTTTGTGAAATGTCCGTCTGTCCGTCTGTATGAACGCAGTTTTTTCCATAGTTTTAAAGCTGGAGCAACCAAACTTGGTATACATGTTGATATATATCATAGGCAAAAAAAGTGTCTAGAAATTTGATTGGTTATTTTTTGTTTTTAATATTTTGTCGTACAAATGTCACGTCACGCCACTGTGTAAATACCCATATTGGGATGGCAAAAAAAGAAGTATTTCGCAATGTGTTTATTTGCATTATTATATAATATCAAAAAACGCTAATGGTGATATACATAGAGATATCGTCAAAACAGAAATTTCGTCATGCGATGGGGTGTTTGTACAATTTTTGGTCTAACTGTATGTGTACATACTATTTAGATTCATGACATGCAGATAGCAAACGGTTGAATTATCAAATTACAGCTAGTTGTTAATCCGCATAAAATTGTCAGTCAGGTGGCTGTTGGGTGGATGAATAGATGGGTAAGTGGGTGGGTGTACGGGAAGCATTCAATCTGCTTCCATGTGCAACAGAATCCGACATAAAATGTGTGTTGTTGCCTCCAAACAATATAAAAAGTACAGCATGTGCGAACTTCGATAGCTTGCCTACCCTTTTTCTCCTGTCGCCCCCTTTTACTTGCATGATCCAATTACCACAAGTGTTGGGAAAGCATGACAAACGCTAAATTTTATAATATTTTTATGCGCATGATTTTGCACTGTTTTACGAGTTTATTTTATTAACTAATGCAAACAATTACCACATGATAATTTCTACCATGACAATCAGAAAATCAAGCGTATGCGAATTGTATGAGTAAAGCGTATCAAATAAAGACACCTCTACGCGAGGTTAAAGTCTAGGGACGATGCATATTAAAGCCACAAAACTTCTGATATCTAATTTTGTTGCGAAGTATTTTCTGATTAATTGGGAGATCTTGACACTTTGTCTTACTATGGTATATACCAATATGTCTACCAAGTTTGGTTGCTCTAGCTTCAAAACTGTGGAAAAACCTGCGTTCATACAGACGGACAGACAGACGGACATTTCACAAACCCAATATTCTCTTTTTTCTTTTTTATCAAAATTAAAAAAGAGTATAAAAAACGTTGTTATATAGTTTTTCAACTGAAAGTTTTAAGAAAAAACTGCTAAGATAAGCTTAAAAGCTCTCAAAATACCTTTCAAATGAAATGTAGAACGTGTCTATAGCTTCTTTGGTTTGGAAACTGTGGTTTTTCAGAAAAGTGGTAGAAAAAACGTTTCTTTGGTTATGATGGGGAACAAGTCCACAATTATAGACAGCTACCTCAACGCGTTGATACAAGCAAACAGACAGACAGATACACAAACTGACAACCTTTTCATCTCAATTTGGGAAGGCCACTCTAATTTTAAAATGTTCATAACTTTTGAACGAATTATTAAATTGAGATGAACGAGGTGTCATTCGACGCGTATTCAGAATTAGAACATTTTTGCTTTAAAAAAAAGAACCAACTATCAAATTTTTCCCTTCTCAACTGTTCGCCTATATCTCATGAACTAGGTGAGTTACCAAAAGTTTTAGTATGCACTTTTCTTAGTTAAAGTAATACCTTTCGATCGGTATATAGCTCGATCTGATCGGACACTCACAGCCTTTCATTCATTCTTGCTGTATTTAATTCTAGTCGCCGTTTGCGCACTTCGTGCTGCTTCGTCCTTAGCGTGGACCACCGTCCACTGTGATTCAGACGATGCCAGTCTTGCGTGCAATTTGCTGCGAGATATAAGCTGCGTGTATAAGCGTGAAAATCTTGCGCGTAAGTTTGTTTTGTGCAACTTGCTCAGAAATAGAAACGTTTCTGTTAAGTGCAAGATATCGTGCAAGATTTGTCACTGACATTTTAACACAAATAAAATATGCAGAATTGGCAGTTTGTGTTTAAAATGTGTGTGACAATCGAACTTCTTACTTTCACCGATCGTTTGTACTTTTCGACTGTCAAATAGTTTTGTAATATCAAATTCATGTACAAAATGTATAAAGGAGCCTATATATCTTCCTTCATTTAGTTTATCTTTTATTGAAATCGGCAATACCATCGCAAGCTATGGTGAAATATTTCAACTCACTAAAAAAAATACCAAGTGGAAAATATTTAACCTTACCGCATTTTCAGCGTTGCATAGTGTAATTAATTTAATAGCTTATTAAAAGAACTGCAGATGATCTTAATTTCGCATTGGTTTTTGTTGATGACACAAGAAATTCCGCATTAAAATTGGTTTAGTTTCAACAAAGTTATGGCAGTTAAAATAGTATTTCTTTTGGCTGCCTAGCTTTTAGAAATGCCAGGAGTGTCATTATTGTCAATTGCTAGGCAACATTGGGAATGGCCCACGCACATTTATCACTCTGTTTCCCGTTCCCATGACAAGAGTGTATTAACGGTTTGGCATTAAAATTGTTGTTGCCGTTTTCTGTTTGCTGTCGTTGCGAATTCATTTACTTTTAATTAATACAGACAAAAACAGAAGCAATCACGTAAAATGCAATGCATAAGATGGGGTTAAAAATAAATAACGCTGACGTCACATTCTGCGTATGAGCGACAAAATACAGAGTAAAACAGAAGAAACCAGAGACCAACAGCGAAATGCGAAATGCGACTGATTGGAATTGATTAAAGTGCATCAGAGACCAGCAAATGTTGCAAATTTGCTCTTAATTCCAAACAACAGAAATAACAACAACCACAACAACAAAAACAAACAACGACGACGACATAATTTGATCTGGCGCGTGTTTTGGACTCATAAAGCCCAGGCGTAATAATAAGCCACGATGATGTCAATGACGTTGATGACGCTGCCAGATTTGTAAATTACGCTTTTCAGTTTTTGCAACTTTGTGCCTTTTGTTCGCTTTCGTCATTCTACCGTATGCTTTTACCATACTCCGCTGCGTCCTCGGCTTTGTGGCACTCTGTTCGCATTTTCGGTGTCAGTTACCTTTTATTTCTTTTTATTAAATGGACATCACAAGTATTTTAAAGTTGCGCTTATCCAGTAATGATAAGCACATAGTAAGGACAGATGTCTCTGCGTGATATCCGAACATGTTATATACCCCTCTTGCAGAAAATTTGTTCATAAAACTTCGTACTTTTCGATAAATTAACACTGTGGACGGCAGTCCACGCTAGTGAAAAAGTTCTTATTATAGCTACATATAATTTTAATCAAATTTTACCAAACAAAAGAGCTCAATTACATATTAAAATACACTCAATCGCATTAACCAGTGCACTACGTGTACCTCGAGCAGTTAAAAAACAAGTAAGAATACTCTAGTCGAGTTTGCCCGACTACGAGACTCCCTGCTCCCAACTTGCATTTCAAGCAGTTCAGTGGCAACACAAGCAAGCAGCGTATTCAACTTGCACAGTGCATGTCAAACTGCTGTTTCTGCCTGCTGAGACAGGGGAAATAAGTTCTTCCATAACTTTGGTGCTATTTATCCGATCGTGTTGAAATTTACACATCCGAAATTTCAAAGTCATTATTAATACCTATTTCTTCTGCATTATATGATTTAATCGATATAAATTGTTAGAAAATGATAAAATCTAACAATTTACAATCCGGTTCAATAATTATCATGAGCGAACCGACTGGAATCTGTATGTCCTTATTTTGTTAAGTTTTAGACCATTTTGCTCTGTAATACTTACGTTGTCAAATGAGATGATACTTGATGAACAACAAGCATTAGCTAATAGAAATATAAAGCGATCAATCTATCCTAGCTTACCCATAAATGTTTAAGTGCAAAGTCAATGGAAATCTTGTAATGTTCGCAACGTAACGTTCGCAACAGACAAAAAATTTAGATTTTTTTTAACGGGACTACTTATCATTCATTACTCCCTGTTCCCATTAAAAATGGGGAAAAGGGAGTTATAAAGTACTGCAAATGTGTGTAACAGGCAGAAGGAAGCATTTCCGACTGTATAAACTATATATATTCTTGATCAGCATCAACAGCCGTGACGATCTAGCCATGTCCGTCTGTCGGTCTGTCTGTCCGTATGAACACACAGATTTCGGAGACTACAAAAGCTAGAGACACCAAACTTGGCATGTAGGTTCCTGTATACCATACGCAGATCAAGTTTATTTCAAATTTCGGATGCACCCCCCTACACCCCCGCAAATCGCAAAAAACTCCCACAGCCACAATTTTAAAGATAAAGCTTTGATTTTTGGTACACATATATGTTTAATCAATGTTGATCGGATGCGTGAATTTCATTACGATCGGATAAATAGCACCAAAGTTATGGAAGAATCTATTTCCCCCGTCTCAGCATTCAGAAACACCAGTTTGACAGGCACTGGCCAAGCTAAGTGCGCTGCTTGCTTGTGTTGCCGCTGAACTGCTTGAAATTCAAGTTGGGAGGAGGGAGTCTCGTAGTCGGGCACACTCGACTAGAGCATTCTTACTTGTTTTAAATTAGTTTGAAGCTGATCGGATGGTAATCAAAAAGTTGCTTGCGACGGTTTTCCGCGAATTTTTTACATTTCCCGACCGAATTTTCCAAAAGGCGAAACTACTGTGAAAAAATCAGACTTCTAAGTCTTATGTGCGACAATTGTAAATCAGTCAGTCAATCAGGCAGGTTGAACACTTTTATAGATATAGATGTATGTAGATGGTCGAGTTACATAAAGTTCGACTCATGTCGTGACAAAATTATAATACCCTCAGCAAGGGTATAAATAGCGCTCTCGTGTGTGAGTGTCACAAGTGACTATGCAACAATTGGAGGCTTTTCGCGTGCATCCGGGCCCATATTGAAAATTATGATACATTAGAGGTCCCTTATTATGAAAATAATTAATTATAATTTAATTTACCTAAAATTTAAAATAAACTTGTTCTGCGGAACCTATATGTCAAGTTTGGTGTCTCTAGCTCTTATAGTCTCATAGCTCGACTCGTTCATACAGACGGACGGACGGACCGACATGGCTAGTTCGTTTCGCCTGTTGATGCTGATCATATATTATATAGTCGGAAAGGCCTTCTTCTGCCTGTTACATACATTTACAGTACTTTATAACTCCTTTTTTCCTATTTTTAATGGGAACAGGGAGCTAAAATTCTTTTGGAGGACGTGAATATTCCCTGTCACCCTTACGCGTATGCATGTGAAAATATGACTATAAATACATATTCATATGTGCATGTACATAAGCATATGTTAATATCTACATATGTTTGTTTACTTGAATGGAGTTCTTTTGACTTGCCGGCGCCAATTTTGTTTATTGTTGTTGGCCAATTGCCACTTGCAGCTCGCGTTACATGAATATGACAACAAAAACAGCAACAACAAGAAAAGGCGTGTGCTGAGTCAGTCAGTCGGTCAGGCACTTTGGCAGTCTCCGAATCAGTTTGTCTTTGTTTATATCTCTATCTCTGTCTCTGTCTGCGTCTCTGGCCCTGACTCGCACAGACAGCGCGGCATTTTGTGGAGCCTGGGGGAGAGTCACAGTGGGGTGAAGCGAGAGTCACAGTGGACGTAATCAACGTGTGCATGCTTTGTCCGAATTATTGCGTGCTAGATGCCTCATATATCACTAAATGAAATGCACTTTGAATTTGTGATATTTGTCAACCTATGTAGTAGTATCTTGCAAGAATTCAATCCGAAAGCTTCTGATCTTGATGGTATTGCGTGCTTCTTAAGCTTCGTTCTTCCTTCTTCCGCGGTCTTTATCATCTGATTTAACAAAATATTGATGTAGACCACTATATCTTATACCATAAGAACAAACAAACTCACGAATGCTAAAATTTTTTTTTCAAAACAATTTAAAAAAGTGTATAATGACGTTTATATTTTAGGAACAATCTGTTGAAAAATGATTTGTGGTATAATATGAAAAACTTTTTTGTTTCTCAAGCTTTTTTTAAATAAGTTTTTTGCACGTTTTATACAAATTAATCAAATTTCTGTACTATATTAACAATCGGCCGAAAATAAAGTTGTCATGTGAGCAAATTTTTTGAAAGGGTATATTTCATCGGCACACCGAAGACAACTTTTCTTTCTTGTTTTTGATTTAAATGCACGCAAGCTGACTAAGAACATCAGCTAAAACAAGTTTCGAAAATGTACTTAAATAATTACACAAATTAGTATTTAAATGGCAACTGTTACAGCTGACTATTTACTTAGGTTATTTTTCGTAAACAAAAATCGCATTTTCAAAACTTGATTAATCGCCCGCCAATGTTGCAGCCCTGGTGCCTGCAATGTGTCATGCAACCCAAACAGCTGTGCCTTGGGCTGCCAGCTCAATGCATAATCCACGCGCGCTTATTTTATGCTACCATTCGGCTCTTCAATCTCTTACTGTATGCAATTTTTATATAAATTATGCAAATTATAGATGTTAGATGTTAACTGGTTGATTTGCTTAAGCAAATTGTATTAAATCGCATTGTCGATGTTGTCTGCAAACAATGTGGCAACGCTCGACTGTAAAACGAGTCGTCGTCGTCGTCGTCGCTGCGTGCGCACATTGTGAGTGTGTTTGTTGAGTGCGTATGCACGTGTGTACGTGCCTGTGTGTTTGCGCCCAGTGCCGAGGCAGTGAAGCAGCGCGAGCGAGCGAGCAAGCAATACAAAATATAATTTTGCGCAAAAAAAAAAAATTAAGGGCCAAGAAACTGATCAATAAATTGTAGTTAAATACTGAATGTGAACTGAAACGAGTGTGCTACAGAAGCGACAAGCAAATACGTCTACTTGCATGCTGCCATTTGCTCAAGCCAGCTGACAAACAAAAAACGCGCAGCGGCGCTGCTGCTGTAAAAAAAAAAAAAGAAAAAAAAAACGTAAGCAACGATAACAGAAAATTTATTGTGTGCGCGCGTGCTGCCAACTGCATTGAAAAGTGTTTTGCCTTTAATACCGCCTGCCTGCCAACGCCACCCAATTAAAGAAAAAGAACAACAACAACAAACCATTTTGCCTTAGCCCAAATATATATGTACTTGCAATAGAAGCAAAACAACAAAAAATTCGCGGTCAATTCGCAGCAATGTGGCAACAACAGCAGACATCAGCTACGTAGTATAAGCTACGCTACGCTCTGCTCAGCTCTTGTTTCTCGGCGTGCGTACAGTTGAATTTTTCAACAAGTTGCCAGCACAGCGCGCAACGCAGCAGCAATACACATGCATATATGCACAGACACAGACACATTTAGACATATACATATACTGACGCTGGCAGCGAAGAGAAGCAGAGAATCGACAAACAACAGCAGCAGCGGCAGCAGCAGCAACAACAACAAGCGGAGCAGCTACGTTTTCAGTGATGTCATCAGAAAGTAAGTTTTTTTGTTGTTGTTTGCCTATAACGAAACGTCGTCATGACGTCATTTTGTAAAAATGCACAACAGTTGAGACGACGTTGATGTTGTTGTTGTTTTGATGATTGTTGTTGTGCATATTGTTGTTGTTGTTGTTGTTGTGTCGTTGTCATCGTCATTTTTGTATTAAGCACACAAAACAAACCAAACAGTTGAAGGCAGCAGCAGAAGAAGCAGCAGCAGCAATAGTGACAGTCAAGTCTTAGTATTGGTGTGTATGTGTAATTGGGTATGTGTGTGTGTGTGTGTGTGTGTGTGTGTGTTGTTTTGAAATGCACAATTTAACAATAAGCAATTATTATAACCAAAAAACCAATGAAACCAATTTTTGTGCACATTTCTTCTGTTTATCTTCTCTATTTATATTTCTATTTCTATTCCAACTCCTATACTCACTCTCTTGCCTGTCTCTGTGTCTACTCTATTCTAATTGTGTGTGTGCGCCCTTCAATCTCTTTCATTCCCAACAACGACAAACGCCAAACCTCCACCAAACCACCCAACAAATCAACCCGCTCCAATCGCTTCTTCAATATTGATGCAGTTGTCGTCGTCGTCCAGGATCACTCAACTTCAAACTGGCAAAATTGAAAGGGAAAAGACGCCGCCAAACTGAAGCACTTATCGGAGAGCGTAACGGTGCTGCTGAAAATCGCTAAAATGGACAGCATCGTCGAGGAGAACGGCAACTCGACCTCCAGCGGTAATATTAACATCAATGATGTTGATGTCAGCGCAGCCGTTGCCGTCGCCGCTGCAGCAGCAGCAACAGTTGGACAACAGCTGCAGCAATCACAACAGAACCAGCAGAGTACAACGGCGACGGCCAACACAAACAATGCCAGCGGCGTGGCGGCCACCGTGCTGACCACAACCGCCAATTGTAATATACAATATCCATTACAGGCGCTAACGCAGCACGGCCTACAGGTAAGCCTTATCATCCTTATCAGTCCACAGTCAACCTACCCCACACCCCCTAACCCAATCGAGTTCCCTAACATCCAGCTCCTACGCGCCAAAAACGATCGTAAATCTAGTTTCGATCAAAACAAATTTAATAATGCGATTTCCGGTGGCGGAGCTCGATTTTTTTGCAGAAATGCTTAAGAAATCTTCACCAATTTACAATCCAATTCAATAACTATTATGAGGAAATCGATTGCAATCTGCAAAAATGACTTTTTGCTCTTATTTTGTTAGTTTTTAGACAGTTTTCTCTTTAATATTTACATTGTCAATTGAGCTGATACTTGATAAAAAATATTTCTTAAACATTCAATAACATTACAACCAATTAACAAATATGATTAGCGATTAATTTAACCAAACGGAAATTTACGTAACGGTATGCCTTGTAACGTTACGCCACATACTAAGAGAAATAAAAAAAAAATAGATAACATTTGTAAATTTCATAACTTGCAAAACCATCTTGCATTATTTCAAATCGTGATAAAAATGGTTTTGTATAAGAAGTTTTGCAATTTGTAATCCAAGCAAACACTACTTCCGTTTTTTTGTAACGTTACGCCACACTCATTTTTGGTTATATCATCAAATCCTTGGCGTCGATTAGTTTAATTTATTTAACTGAATATTATGATACTTAATAACTTCGCAAAAAAGAAAAAAACAAATTTTTAAATATGACTTCTTTAATTTATTAACTATTTTTTCGTTCAAATGTCACGTTACGCTACTATGGAATTGCCCATAGCAAGAATTAAAGATGTTTTATTTTTATTTTATGAAGAATCTAACGCTCATTAAAACATTCGGTGCTCACATGCCTTGAGACAATTAGGTTTTTGACTTATAGAGGAGTCCCTTTTCTACTTAACTAGTAGCTTATAACTACAAACAATTTATAGCCAAATTAAATATCATTAATGTCACAAAACCATCTTTAGGTTGTTTTCAAAGCTCTAGTAATAACTAGAGATTTGATTGAAAACGTCACCAAAATCAATTTGAAAAACAAGTAATATCGTTGCAGTCGGATACTCCCGACTGCAATATGTAGAAGTGGAGAAGGCGTGGCAACTATATTTGAAGTCAAATCTTTCAAGTTTAATTTCAATTTAAGTTCAATTTAAATTTGGTTGGGCCAGTTCTACAGGTTTGGAAGGAACAAACATTGCTTGATTGCAAGGGAGGGCGTGGGCATGGCAAAAATATTTTTATGCAATCTATTTAATAATGCAACACGCATGGTCGGGAAATATTGATAAATTTCAAAGATTTGGAATGGCGGGCAAAGCCGCTGGTATATGCTATTAAAGTACACATATTCTTAATCAACATTCACAGGCCGAGTCGGTGTGTCCTCGATCTCAGAGACCATAATAGTTAGAGACTACAAATTTGTAATGTAGGTACCTTTATACCATACATAGTTTTTTTTTAAGTTTTGGATACTCCCCCGCTCTGCACCTCCGCAAATATCCGTCCATATTGCATTTATAAATACTAAAACAAAATCATTCTTACGAAATGATCAAACTGGTGGGGCCAAGCCAATGGCGTAGTAATACATTTT
The DNA here is from genome assembly GCA_949708635.1 of Hirtodrosophila cameraria. NCBI lineage: Eukaryota > Metazoa > Arthropoda > Insecta > Diptera > Drosophilidae > Hirtodrosophila > Hirtodrosophila cameraria. Next base: position 18,204,378 of record OX453090.1, on the reverse strand, counting down.
TTTAAATGTTAAGATAACGTTAAAACTTAGAATTGGTAAGCTTAGTTAAGTTATCTGGAAAAACAAAATCAAGATCAAGAACATATGCACATGTATACTTTATGATGCCGCTTTCAATGCGTTATATAAGGGTATAAACACACATTGGGTGTGAAATTGAATTCCTTAACTTTTACATTTTATATACGCTAAGACAAAATGACAATTGTAAGCGAAATGTCTCTATTAACCAACTACTGTTGACTTTCTTTCCTACCTTCCAGTTGAAAAGAAAGTCCCTTTTATTTTATTGACTGTTTTAAATGTTTGTGCTTGATTGAATGCGCTGGTACTTATTGTAGTTATTTATTTGATGGCAGGTACAATCCGTGATACAAGCGGCCAATCATTCGGGTGTAATACAACAAACTGTTGCCGGAACGCAACAACAGCAGCAGCAGGCGCTGGCCGCCGCATCTGCAATGCACAAGGGCAGCGGAGGAGGAGGAGGAGTCGTCTATGTGACAAAACCGGCGACAAATACGACGGTCATACATACGACTACGGGCAATGCAGTGCAAGTGCGTAACAAAGTGCGTTGCAGTCACTAACAATATACACATATATATATATATTGAGATATATATGTATACATATATCATTCATATAGATTAACGATCTACACAATTACAGATCCCTCCAAATTTTCAATGTAAGATTAAACCTGAACCGAATATACAGCATCCGGAGGATAGCGATGAAAGTTTATCGGATGACGATTCACAACATCATCGTAGTAATCTAACACGAAGGCCATCGTACAATAAGATCTTCACGGAAATCAGTGGACCCGACATAAGCGGTAATTAACCTAATTAATCCTTGCTTAGCGCCATAACTGCCTTCTTGCCCCCCTCTGTCTAGCTCTCTTTCTATCTCTCTCGCCCGCTCAACATATTTTATTCTCGCTCTTGCTGTATCAATCTGCTCTCGCTATATCTGTATATCCTGTGCATTGTTAACTATCACACATGTCATTATTCCTTATTTTCATTAGACAAATTTAATAGGTAGATAAACAGCATGCTAAGTTATACGTCTGTTAATATCACGGATATATCTTTAAAATTGCAGCTGTAAATCGGTATGCATATATTAGCAAATTCTTTTCAAATGAAACACTTTTCAAAAACGTTATCTATCAGAATTGGTAAGTTTGGTCGAGTTATCTTGAAAAACAAAATTTTCAACCGTTCATGCCTATGTTATAGTGGTTAGATCCAGCTGATTCTAACATATCGACCCCTTTTTTGCGAAAGTACAGTATGTTACAAAATCAAATTTTACAGGAGATCGTTTTTGGTTTTATGCTCTTTCTTTAATTTTTTTTTTTTACTCCCTGTTCCCATTAAAAATGGGAAAAAGGGAGTTATAAAGTACTGCAAATGTGTGTAACAGACAGAAGGAAGCATTTCCGACTATATAAACTATATATATTCTTGATCAGCATCAACAGCCGTGACGATCTAGCCATGTCCGTCTGTCTGTCTGTCCGTCTGTCCGTATGAACACACAGATCTCGGAGACTACAAAAGCTAGAGACACCAAACTTGGCATGTAGGTTCCTGTATACCATACGCAGATCAAGTTTATTTCAAATTTCGGATGCACCCCCCCGCACCCCCTCAAATCGCAAAAGACTCCCACAGCCACAATTTTAAAGATAAAGCTTTAATTTTTGGTACACATGTATGTTTAATCAATGTCTTTCGGATGTGTAAATTTCAACACGATCGGATAAATAGCACCAAAGTTATGGAAAAACTTATTTTCCCTGTCTCAGCAGGCAGAAACAACAGTTTGACATGCACTGTGCAAGTTGAGTACGCTGCTTGCTTGTGTTGCCGCTGAACTGCTTGAAATGCAAGTTGGGAGCAGGGAGTCTCGTAGTCGGGCACACTCGACTAGAGTATTCTTACTTGTTTTTTTAAAGAAAAGAGTATATTGGGTTTGTGATATGTCCGTCTGTCTGTATGAACGCCGTTTTTTTTTCCACAATTTTGAAGCTAGAGCAACCAAACTTGATATATGTACATGTTGATATATACCATAGGCAGACAAAGTGTGAAGATATCCACCTCCTCTCCCACAACTGACAAAAATAACTGTACCTTCCACTCTTTTATAGCTAGAGTAACCAAATTTGACCCAAGGCCTACTAATGACTTCCTAGATCGATCTGACTAAAAACAAATTGCCCACACCCACCTCCGCCCCCACAAATGAGCAAAATCTGTATCTCCCACACCCCTTTAGCTAGAAGCACCAAATTCTGCAGGTTGAATTCTGTTGCCCTATTAAATAGATTGGATAAAAATAATTTTGCAACGCCCACCCCCACCCTTGCAATCGAGAAATGTTTGTTTCTCCATAACCTGTAGAACGGGCCAAAAAAAGAGAATATCGCAGTCGGGTGTATCCGACTGCAACGTACTTGTTTAGTTTTAATATTGTCTCAAAATGTTAAAAGAACCTTGGACATTGTAAATCTATACATGTGACCCAACAATATTGTCTTTAGTCTTCGACTAACTACTGTGGTTGTTATTTCTCATTAATTGCTGAAACTTTTTTTTGTTCTTATCTAATATTATTAATCTTAACACAAGATATAGCTCAATCATATGACAGATTTACTTGTTCAAATATTTACTTACACCAAAAGTGAAAAACGGTTCAGTCCAGTTCATGTTAGAAAATTGATATTGTAGTCAGATTTTTATTTAAAATAGAGCTCAGTTTTGGTTCCAAATTGTATTTTATGTTATATAAACAACTTTATAAACAATTTTTGACCAGAAGCAGTGCTGAGCTCGGAATATGCACATACATATATTATTTTCATACATTTTCACAGATATCCATACACAACATTCACACGCCTGTTTTTAAATTTATTTTTTGTATGTTAATAAAACTATCATTTTCATCACAAAGTCATTAAGGATGGAATGCTTAAAATCTAACATTCTTATTGATACATAACTACATCTTGCATAAATCATGAAACGTGCTTAACATAGATACAAAGCTGTGGTAGTTGTTGTTTTTGTTATCCTTATTATAAAACATTTTTAACTTCATTACACACACATACTTCCACACACACACAATTACACTACAATCAGCTGTCGAAAGCCATTGCTCCTATACAGTTCTTTCTTTCTTGCTCGTGTACACTGGTGTTGATGTTAATGCTGTTTAACGGAAAGGAGAGAGAAAGAAAATTAAAGCAGAAACCCGTTGGAAAATATATTCAATCAAAAGAAGAAAAGTCGATAATTTTGTTTTTTATTTGTAAATAATATAAGTAATAACACCATGCAACAAATGGAGTCTTTTCGCGTGCATATTGTAAATTATGATACAATAGAGGTCCCAAATCAACAAAATTTTTTTTTTTTTCTATGGAAGACTTTTTTTTAATAAAAATTTCAAAGTTTTTTTTTCCAACTAGAATTTTTTCGATGTGAGTTCAAATAATTTACCATAGCTTGCGTATTGCAGCACCGATTTTAAAAAACAATACAACAAATGAAAGTCAATATATAGGCCAACAAATAAGTCTCTTACATTTTCGACATATATGTATCTAATAGTTTTGAGTCCAAAACAACGAAAATAAATTTTTTTTTGGAATTCAATTTGAAAATACGATGAGAAGTCGAAAAAAAATGCATATCCATAAATTGTTCTTTGAGCATTCATGACGTTTTGAAAAAGTCATCACTCGTTAAAATCTATGTTAGAATTTACGAGCTATAGCAATTTGATCAATTTTTTTTTTGGTTTTCCAATTGCTGCATTACAGTCCAAATGGTTTTATTTTGAAAAATGTACTTTTTGAATGAAAACTCTTTTGTTTTCAAAGATATCTCAACCAAACTTAGCAAATTCTAGTTTTATTACACTTTAAATACTTTAGCCAAATTTTTTTAAAATCGGTTAACTATATCCTTTGGCAGGAACGATCGGTAGAAAAATAAGTTTCTATATGGCAGCAATATAATATATTGATCCGATTTTGATCAAACATGGATGTGGTAATTTTGGTTGAAATATTTTCATAAACAAGAAAGTTTGATACAACCCATTTGCAACCTATTGACAGCTGTAGTATAGTGGTCCGATTTTGATATAATTTCGTCAAAATGAATATATAATGTTAAAACTCAGATTTGGTAAGTTTTGTCGAGTTATTTTGAAAAAAAAAAAAATTTATCTCTAATTTTCTAAGTAAGTTATTTTAAATATTCCCGCCGAAACCTATTGGACTGTGGCGCAGCAACTAGGAAACCGAAAAAAATTGAAATAATGTTGATTTGTTCCAACGGCTATAGCTAAATTTAACCATAGATTTTAACTAATTACACTATGCCTACTTTCTAAAGTTGTACAGCCACAACAAAAGTAACGTATACTTGTAGTTTGTCATCGTGTGTCGTCTCTTGGCTTTGTTGCTGTCGTTGTTGTTGTTGCTGCAGCTTCTGTTACACACAACCCCCCTCCTCCCATTTAACCGTTTGAAAAACTCGTATCACCAACACCACACCACCGACCATACTCGTCTCATTACAGCACGTTCAAATGTGCATAAATAGCTAGAGCTGAAAAGCTGTCGTTGACATTTATCGATATTATCGATTGTTTTATTTTTCATTATCGGTACCCTCAAGTTCATTTGGATATTTGAAGCCTTAAATCTGCATCTAAGCTTATTCATTCGATACTATCGAAAGCTCAGGCTATCCTAAGACTTTTGCTGCTTTTCCTGCTCTACGACACACATACATTTGAACCTTTAACAACAAAAGTCGCCCGTTGCCGTCGCCGTTGTTCCAAATTCAAACTAACAAAAAAAAAAAAAAAAAATCGCCTAAATCACGTCTTGCTCGTTCGATCGTTCGCTCGCTCTCACTCGCACTCACTCAACAAACAAACAAACAAACAAAAACAAAAAAAAAGACGATAAAATATGTTTTCTTATAATTTTTATTGTTGTTTTTTTTTTCTTCGTTTTCTTTTTGACTGCCCCGCGAAAATGCCGCAAATCAAAAAAAAATGCCAAAAACAAAAACCATTAAAATAAAATGCATCAACAACAACAACAACAACTACTACTACCAACCAACCAACCATCAAACAACAACAACCCCTCCAAAAACTTAAAAAAAAAAATCGAAATCTGAATCTGAAGCGGGCACAACACTGCAAATGCCTGACGGCAGCGTTCTCAGTTCACAGTTGGGTAGCGGGGTGGGGAGCGGTGGCGGCGGCATCGGCAACACATCAGGCAGTCCACTGCTCCACATGGCGCCAGACTCGGCCTTCTATTTATCCAATCGGATAGCATACAATACCAGTAAATGCAACATAAGCAACACAAATCTGTAATAAAAACAAACTAATTTCTCTCTCTCTTTTTCTGTCTCTTACTCTTCGATGATTAGATAACAGCGGTGTTGCGGAGGATCAAACGCGCAAGCGAGAGATTCGATTACAAAAAAACCGGGAAGCTGCGCGCGAATGTAGGCGCAAAAAGAAAGAGTATATCAAGTGCCTGGAGAATCGTGTAGCGGTGCTAGAGAACCAAAACAAAGCGCTTATCGAGGAGCTCAAGTCGCTAAAAGAGCTCTATTGTCAGACCAAGAATGATTGAACGTGGCGCCGGTGCTGGAATGAGCAGCAGCAGCGACAGCAACAGCAACGTTTCGTTCTGGCAGCAGCGGCAACAGCAGAAACGGCGACAACTGCAGCAGCTTTAAGTCAGCAATGGCGCCCTGGCAACGGCAACAACAATTGTTGTAACAAGGACAAGGACGATGACAAAGACAGAGACAGAGACAGGAACAGGAACAGCGACAATGACAGGGACGACGGCAGCCAGCCGCATATCATGGTTTACATACATATAAAGCGCTATATGTAGCATAATTTATCTAAAATGATTATGTTGTTGTTGCCATTAGTCGCTGCCTTGTTGGCCACATGTTGCAACTACAACATTTGCGATACAACAAGCAACAGCATCAACGGACACAACGCAACAACACCACAACACCACAAACAAGAAAGAAAACACAACAACAATACACGAGACAGACACAACACAATGTAATTATGTTTATAATTTAAATGTGTAATATTATTTTAAAAGCTTATTTTTTAATGCTTTAGTTTTATTTGCTAACTAAATTATGTATAAACACAGTAAATAACATTTACTGTTGATTAATTATTATTACGATTATTATTAATTCATCTTTTTTTTGATTGTTCTTACTTTCCCCTATTATTTGTATCTATTTCTATTATTTGCATATATTTTATTTTGCATATGTTAAGCTTAAAATCTGGAATTTAGCGCGTTGTGCTAACAGCAAAAGAAAATCATAAACTATGTGTTTAGATAAATTTTTAAAAATTAGCATCTAGCTAAATTTACTCAACAGAGCCTACAAAATTTGTAACATAGCAACAAAAGAAAAGAAAACTTATATATGAAACTGTACACAAGCATAATTAAAATTAAGTTTTATAAAACTTTATAATTTGTAGAAAGGCAAGCAAAAAGAAACAAAAAAGAAAAGAATGAATATATACATATATATATATACATATATATATATATATATATATAAATATATATATATATATATATAACAATAATATATGTATTGCTCTTTACAAAATTGTACATGTATTTAATGAAATTATTGATTTTTTTTGTTACATAATTTTAGATTGGTCGTTTCGTTCCGATTCTTTTTCAACCACAAGCTCTACCTTTCGTCTCCAACACCTCCGCGCTCGCCACCAACGCTTAGCATAGGCTACACAATTTTTTTCTCCGTGCCGCACGCCACAATAACAAGTTATACATACATATGTATGTATGTATGTATATATATATATACATATGTATATAATATATATATATATATATATATATATATATATATATATATATTATAAATATAGGATATATATTATATTGTAGCTAGTGAATATTTGTACACTGTTTGTATTTTAAACTGAGTTTGCGTTCAAACTAAGCAACAAATTTAAGCGTAACGAAAATTTTAAACTGCAATTGTTCTGTACTTTCGGTTAGGCAGCAAAATAAATAAAACAGAAATGAAACACAAAAACAGATAAAAAGGAAAATCAACGAATTAAAAAAAAAGTTTGATGCGATTTCATATTTGAAGCAAAATGTGAAAGTAGAAACAACAATGAAAAAATGATAGCTAACAAAACTAAAGCGAAAAAAAAAAAAAAAAAACAAAAAACATACATACATACATATAAAGCAAAAACTCTCGTTATCTCTTGTGATCAACTCAGTTGTTGTTATAAATTAAAAAAATGATTTAAAACAAAACACAAAAACCAGATCAAAAACAAAAATCAATGCAGACACAGCGCCAATTGTTGCTATTTTTTTTGTTTTTTTTTTTTTGTTATATATATACATATATAGGTATGGAAACAATGTAAAGGGGCAACAGAAAAGGAGAATCGGTTAAAAATGAATGTCAAAAAACAGTTAAATCAAATCTATGCATATAAATACATACATTTATATAAATAATAGCAAAAACTTTTATATAGATCTAGATATATAGATATAGACAATATATATATATATATATATATATATATATATATATACATATATATGTATATACATGTATATATATACATGAATCGATACACAAACAAATATATACATATGTATATGTATATATATTTATCTATTTTTGATGTTAAAATCAACTGAGCAAAAAAACTTTTCTGATTATTATGGAGAAACAAAATCTTTAATACGATTTAAAAAAAAAAAAACATAAAACCAAGAAAAATAAATACAATAAAAAAAACAGAGCGCAACTTTTTTAGCAGTTGCAGAATTGCGACGTAACAACAACCGGGCAACAGTTGTAGGAAACAACAAATAAACAAATGTTTTTATTGTCATTGCATAATTTTTAAGGTAGTAATTTTAATATTTATAACATAAGCAAAAAAACAAAACTGACAACCGAAAACAAAATGCAAACGAGTAAAGATTATGAAAAAAAGAAAACAAAGCAGTAGAAATTACAATATTGTTATAAATATTTGTCTCAATGAGAAAAAAAACAACAAGCAACCAACAAAGAAAATCTACATAAAAAAACCAATAAAAAAAAATAAATCAATTTCAAAATGGGCTATATATTTTTTTTTCCTTGCTTGTTCCCATATGATTAACATATTCATATGTATTTCCCTTTTTTGGGCGAAGAAAACTAATACTGGTTAAGTACTATTAAACGTCAGCCAACAGGCTTACAAGAAAAGAAGAAAACTCGTATTTCGAAACTATCCGAGGTGGAACAGCTTATGCCAATGGATGCATGGCAGAGGGGGTGCTCGGTCAGCTAAGTGAAGGCGGAGATTGGCGACAAGGTCTCGTATTGCTTTGACAGGATTCTTGGAGCCCCCTATCCACCCCGACCCAAAGAGAAGCCAGAATTGCACGCAGCTACGTGCAGTCAAGAATGATTGAGACGACGCGATTACGTTCAATATGGGCGAAATACGGCAATCCATTAAAGACGCAAATCCCTCCTCGGCCATAGGGCCGGATGGCCGGGCCATATGCCCACACCAACGAACGATCCTTGCAGCACTTGACTTACCAAAAGCCTTTGATACAATCAACCAAAGTCGCGTAAAGAGATGGACTTCCAAATACCTGGCGGGAAGGCAGTCGTACGTTGAGCTCAGAGGGTCCAAGTCAGGGCTTCGAAAACTTAAGCATGGCGTTCCACAGGTTGGAGTCCTGTCACCTTTGCTATTTAGCCACTTTGTGGCAAAGATTCCTCCTTCCAACATCAAGCAACATCAACATAGCCACAGGTAGATCTATCACTGAGGTAGAAGATTGAATAAAATCGTCTGCCAAAGCTAGCAATTTTTACTAACGACGCAACCTAAGCCTATCCACTCCAAAATCCTTTGCCACTCTCCTCACCACAAAGACGAAGAAGAAGACTCAGATGCTCGATATCCACATCAATGGCCAGAGCATTTCCACTGTCAAAAAATCCAAGATCCAAGATCCTGGGAGTCACCTTTGAGGGAGTGACCAAAATAGTAAAGAAAAGGAATAGAGTGCTCAAAGCGCTATCCGGAAGTACCTGGGGTTAGAAAAAAGGGACGTTGCTGACCACATACAAGGCCATAAGCTGGCCTCTGCTAGACTATGCTGCTCCAGCATGGTCGCCTAACATCAGCAACACGCAATGGCTTAATCTCCAAACACCGCAAAACACCGCGCTCCGAGCGGTTACAGAATTTCACTCCATCACACATATGGATCACCTCCATAGTGAGACGGAGATGCTTCTTCGGAGATGCGACATCCACATGGAGCCCTCCACACAACACCTAACAACAGGCCTTTTCGGCAGAAACCAGGATGGGCAAGCTCAACCAGCTGCACATGGAAGTAGCGGAGGAGTACCTTTAGAATGCGCTGGCCAACATCGTCGTCGAAGGTCGACCACCACCCATTGACCCCACCGAAAGGACACTCAAGCGTTCCACACTTTGCTTGCCCAACTGCGCTTAGGTTCCTCAAAGCTACTAAACAGCTGAGCAAAGACATCTGCCCACTATGTGGCAACCAACCGCACAACACTAAACACCTCTTTGAGTGGCCCTATAACCTCACCGACCACAAATCCATCATATTGTGGACCAATCTAGTTGAGGCAGCACGCTTCCTTTACATGGATCTTGGTGCCTAAATATTCTTTTTAATTTTCACTATTCTTTATCTTTATATCTTTTATGGACCGTTACATACATGGATCCCTTAGCCGTTACTACAACAACAACGACTAAAATATTTGTCTGCGAAACCCTGCACCACGTTAGAGGTCACGTTGGTCACGCTGTGCAGGAATATCGCCGAAAACGGGATCAACCTGGCTCTCATCCGGGGCCCATGTTTGATTGGTGGTAAAGTCCGTGGATTGAGTGGCGGATCATTTAAGTTGTAATATTACTTATTGTATAAAAACATAAGGCACTTCCATCAAACCAACCTTGTTTCTAGGTTGAAGGAATCAGTAATGGCAGCTGCCTATTTTCCTGACGACATCTACGAAGCTCCACCAATGGAGGCTTTCAGGGTGGAGGTACTGAACCTTACCCTGATTGGCTAATCTTTATCCGATTAGATAAAGTTTATATGATAAACATATATATAAAATTGGTGTGTTACCGATGAGGCCACACTCATACCATCACAATATCAGGTTTGATGTCCCAGGTCAAAAGGATCTTCAAATAACTACCTATACCCCAGGATTTAGGAACATAGGTACGCAAAGTGTGATACCTGGCGAAAGTGTGATGACACTTCCGAATGCAACTAGATTGCATAAAGTATTGGCCAAAGGGTCCTCAATGAACAGATAGTAAATCGACTGCTGAATCCGAAAGTAAAGTTAGAAATAAAAATTAATAAATAAATATGCTGCTGTGTTTTCAGCGATTTCGAAAAACTTGAATAAATTGACTTTTAATAAGAAGTATTATAAGAAATTCTATCAATCAACTGCACTTCAATTTAAACTATATTAGTAGTGTCTGTTCTGAACACATTTCGCTATTGCATGGTATTACTCATCACTGTGGACGGCAGATCACGCTAGTGACGAAACAATACAGGAAGATTCAAATATTTGCAACGGGTGGAATACTAAATTAGTTTTATTTTTTAGAATAGTTCGCATTAGTGATGGAATCGAGAAAAGATTTTTTCTTAACGGTCCCGAATGTCCCGTGATAAAAAAAAAAACAGACAAAGTGTTAAGATCGGCCAGATCAAAATCGGATCACAATATGTTATAGTAGCCATAAGAACGATCGGTTGAAAAATAAGTTTTCTTATGCAAATCTTTTCTGCAAGGGCATATATTTTCGGCACGAAGATAAATTTCTTTCTTGTTAGAAATATCTCGAGTATAATTGATTTGAGCGAGTAATACAAAAAAACCAGAAGAAAGCGTCAACATTGAGGTAAGCTATGCCGAAAGTTTGAAGAAAAAATCGAGCCCACAGTTTTCCAGAAATTCATTATTATGTGTTCCAACCCCTGTCTACGACCCATACCAAATTTATCAAAATCATACCCACTCATGAACTTGGCTTATATCTCTTTTCAACGCGTTAAAGAAGCAAATTTTTATAAACCTTGTTCGGTTAGTTTTCGAGATATAAGGCAATGAATCTACCTGCTTCTACCAGTTAAAAAATATATTGGTAGTTCATTACTGAATCACATATGAACCAAATGTGGCTTATGGCCAGCAGTTGTTGGCGCAACTCACAATATTTGAATTTTAGAACGATTCTAGGTACACCTAGGTATCCAGCAAAAGTGCACGGTATATTTTATGATTGCTAACAATAAATTAAAAATATTGCCATTAGATTTAAGAGAAGTTTGCCCAAGTATTTAGAAAAAATTGGCGTTGAAAGTTAGCGTCGGTATCAGGGCTGCATGCATAAAAAAAACAAAAGAGAGCTGCAACGGGTAATAGTTTTTTTTAGTACACCCGATCATTTACTCGTATTTTTTTATGATGCAGCAACTTTGCTTCAGCAACAAGGAATGTTCGTTAGAGTATGTGCTCAAGGCGAACATTCAGTTCGAATCACTCTCATCGGATTCTTACATGATTGTTTTTGATCGAACATTTTGGTTGAACAGCAAAGAATGTTCCCAAATTCTGCACGCAATCAGACCGCTCGCAATCAGGCTGCTTACAATGATGCTGTTCGATCGTGTTCGGGCGACTCGATTCAACCAAATTCTATGCCTATCAATTTATTTCGTTATTTACAAAGACAAGTATGTATGTATGCTACATGCAAATATTCACATACATGCCCTGGGTGCTTACATATGCACATATCTAAGAATGTGTGTTCATATTTCACAACGCGATGTTCGATCTGATTTGCTTCACTCACAATCTATTCATTCGCAACATGAACGAAATCGGAGTTTTCTTGTTCGTTCGGGTCGATTATCTTCTTCGATACGATCATTTATGCATCATCATACCCGAAGCAAGAAATCAGCTTTGCTTCGTGAGCAGAGCAATCATGCCAACTGAACGAGCTCGTTTCGTTTGTTGAACGAAACTCGATCGAACATGTTGTTGCGAAGCCCAGTGTTGACTTGTGATTAGTGATGTAAAAAAACATAGATATATCGATGTTCAACGGAGCGATGTAATCCGATGTTTGATTTACCGATGTTTCGATGCATATCGATCGATGTTCACAGAAACATCGTTCGTTTTGCATGTTGCCAAATGGGAGGCAGCTTATGATCCTCCAGATCAATAAGGAGGCAGAGGATATGCTTTATCCTAAATTCGGGAAAATGGCTTGGGGCATGGTGTGTATACCTGCACCTCAAGAAGTGCCAGCCCAGTGATGACCATACGTTGCAAGCCAGTGAAGTAGAGAAGGTTCTCGGTCTGATGGCCGGGACAGAGGCTACCCACGGTCTTGCAATCGATGAGGACTCGGGGACGGAGATGGAACAGGGGATGGTCGGTGACCAGCCCATGGTAGTTGACCCGTCTGGTGCAGACGAGCTAGCCACTAATGTTAGTGCTACAGCTAAATCTGCTCAAGAGCAAGGTGGCATCGGCGGAGCTCCTTCAAGCCTTGGAGGAGGGGTGGCACAACGCGGCTTTAGTCCAGGAACCATGAATAGCGTCGGGGAACATGGTGTCCGGGCAAAAGTCGTCGAACTACAACGTATTCTACCCGACCAAAGTAACTACGACTAGGACTGTCACACTAGTAGGAAAGGGCGCTGGAGAGCAAGGACAACCTCATGCTTGTAGCATCCTGCTACATGGCGCACGATAAGCCCGCACCGTCCGATGAACTCAGGAAGATGGTGACAGAAGCCGGCTCCAAAGGACATCAGCTTATTGTTGGCGCAGATGCAACCTCGAATCACAGCGAGTTTCGCGTTTCAATTCAAGTGCAACGAAAATAGGTCGGTCTACAGAAACCAACGGAACACGAACTGGGAAAGGTTGAAAAATATTGTCTGCTCAAAACTCCCTATTAGCCTCGCCTATTAGCCTCACCACCTTCTTACTCAAGACGTTAGAAAAGCTGCTGGACCTACACAAAGGAGTCGCGCAAGCCTCTCAATGTCGGCCAATCAGCACGCCTATATTAGAGGGAAATCGGTGGAGACAGCCCAGCAGTCCCTCACGGCATCCATCAAGAAAGCACTCCACTACAAGGACTATACTCTAATCTGTTATGGATGAAATTATGGAAATTTTCTGCTTGCCCCCTTCTGCACTGAAAATGAGTGTAAAACGGGCTCAAAAAAATTACTGTCGGACGGGACGGAAAAGGATCTTTAAAAGTGGGGGGCGGGCGGGATTTCTGCATGTTCCCAAAATAAGCACCCGTGACCGCCGGGACGGGATCGAATTTTTTTCCCGTTTCCATTTCTAACTCAAGCTCAGACTTCAAGGTGTCAAAAAAATCGTTGCGCGTGTGGGTCAGGGTGAGGAAAATGTACGCACGCGGCCTTGGAATGGCGGGCGAAGCCGCGGGTATATGCTAGTACTTTATATAGTGGGAAATGCCTCCTTCTGCCTGTTACATACATTTGCAGTACTTTATAACTCCCTTTTTCCTCTTTTTATTGGGAACCGGGAGTAAATACAAATAATATTGAGATTCACAGTGGCTAAATCAGTCCCAAAGTTATATCGTTTCCAAACACGCTCACAGAGATGTTCGTCAGTAGTAGAAATAGGAGATATATTAAAAGTTCTATAAATTAGTAACATATAATTTAAGTCATTACAATAATCACAAGAAAATTGCAGTTAGTATGTATGTTATGTATAATAGATATCATCAGTCAGCAGAAAGCAGTCTTCTTTTTTACGATATAATCAAATACAGGACAAACATGCCGATACCAATATAGTGACTAAGGTAGCCAGCTGTCGCCCAGTGATACATGAACGGCAACTCGTTGTCCGTCTCCAGGGTGATCGTTTCGTTGAGCAGCACAACGCCCAGATAAGCCAGATGCATAATGGCCACCAGCGTAAAGGCCAGATTCGTAAGCTGGACCAGCCAGGAGCTAAGGCAGTGCCAGCCGCGTCTCTGAGGGCAGCGTAGATAGCGGCAGCAATTGGATCCTGGGCAGGGATTGGCCGAGACGCAGGCATTGGTTAGCCTGGCCAAATGACGACGCAGCATTGTTTCGCCCTCAGCAAAAGTGGCCAGCGAGAGCAGCACCAAATAGATGCGAAAATCCATGCCGTGCAGCAGCGACGATACCAGATACGTGCTAAATACGGCCATAATGGTATGATGGCGGGAACGCTGCTTGGATGAGCCATACACATAACGCTTGAGCCACTCGTGCATAGGTATATTCCAGCAGCGGACGAGCGTGCTCAGCGAATGCGGCCATTCGATATGCCAGGGACGTGCAACCAGCTCGCCCAGCAGCTTGGATTGCATTGTGGTGTCTAATTGCTGGCCAGCGGCTGAGAGCATGGCTTGGCTAAGAAAGCTGACAAAATAGTGGCTGCTGCGCACGCTCAGCGCGCCAGTGTACATGAGCAGCCAGTGCGAGATGCCATTAGTGGGCTGTGCTTCATCCTGCTGCTGCAGGTGCAGTTCACCCAAGGCGGGCACCACACAGTTGGACAATGTAAGCGCCAGCAAACAGCTGAGCACATTGGCCAGCATTTGGAGGAGACCACGCCGCCAGCTCAGCTTGATGCACAGCGAGTCCAAGTAGCGTGCATAGCTTATCCAGGGGCCCAGCACACAGCTAGCCGGATTGTAAATGTAGCCCAGATAGGCAACAAGGCCTGGCATGCGCAATCCCTTTGCACCCGATGACGTCAGATCGTAGCCCAAGGAGATGACCTTCATATTGGCAACCATCTGCAGGCCACGCAGCTGTGACCAATCATCCTTCTGCTTCCAAATGGCCAGCTCATAAATAAACTGGCTGCCAATGCACAGCACAGCAATAAGCATTGCCCCCCGTTGTCCCTTGCCCAGCCGCACAAGCTGCAGCAGTATATAGCTTATGCCACTAAGCAGCAGCAACAGCAACATATGCTGCCCCAGCGTCGCATAGAGCATCAGTAGTCCGCACAGCGCATTGATTAAATGCATCGGCGCCACCGTCAGACTGTTTGCGCCCTGCCAGCTGCAGCAGAAGCTGCCCGTCAGACGTTGACGTCGCGCATAGAACTCGCTTAATAGTCGACAGCTGATGCAGCCTATTAACAGCGGCAATATGTAGCTTAAGACTTGGCTCAGCGAGGGCAGCACGCAGTTAGAGTAGCTGTCCCACAATCGTTCTGTTAAGCCGCTGTAATCATCATCAGCTGAGCTGTGAATATAATGTTGATCTGCCATACGTAGAGCTGGCTCGTTGTCCGTGTAGAGCTCCTCGCTGCCACCATCGTCCTCAATGTAGTCTGGTTCATCGTAGTACTGATAGTCCATTTCTTTTACTCCTAGCACCTAATTGCCAACTGTACACAGTGTAACAAATGGGCCACGTACTTAAGAGACTTAAGGCCAAGTGGCGTGTTTTAAATTCGACTGCGTTTTAAATGTAACTTCATTTTTATGCTCTTCTTAGTTCTCGATTGCAGCTGCTGCATTCGTTGCGAACCAGTGGTTCGTCCAAGGCTGCATTAACAGCTTACAATGGCGGTTCACGGTTCACCTCTCACAACTATTCATTTGTAAAGACCTATTTCCACTTCATATGGAATGCTTGCTATATGACAAAACTCAATAGCAACGCAAAGGATAGTACTACGTTTGGTGGCCCGTAGTTAAAGCTCGTTCAAAGACATAAAGTCTTAAGGGCCACTCGGCGTGAAATGGCCACGATGTCAAAAGAAAAAAGAGCTTTATCTTTATAATTGTGGCTGTGGGAGTCTTTTGCGATTTGCACGGGTGCGGGGGGGTGCATCCGAAATTTGAAATAAACTTGATCTGCGTTTGGTATACAGGAACCTGCATGCCAAGTTTGGTGTCTCTAGCTCTTATAGTCTCTGAGATCGACGCGTTCATACAGGAAAGACAGATTGACAGACAGACGGACATGGCTATTTCGTCTCGGCTGTTGATCCTGATAAAGAATATATATAGTTTATAAGGTCGGAAATGCCTCCTTCTGTCTGTTACACACATTTGCATTGTATATTTGGGATACTAAGGAGCTTTTTTCAATGTCCCCATGTCACATAAACTTATTAATACGTAAATTTCGTTTTTTCAATGTACACTTAGGACCTAAAAACGATAAGTGTCACATAAGTGGTAAGCTGAACTTCATCTCCCATATAGTCTTGCTAAGTTCTACATAAGTAGCTGTTGAAATTTTGTCATTCACAGTGAATTTTGACAGTTTTAAATTTCCGCTCTTCATAAAAATACATATATGGCCTTAAATTTTAACCGTGCAATTTATCTCCATTCTCTGGAAGATTCGGATGAAGACATGACTTCGAGTTACACTACCCGAGTATATCCAGGCGAAACTTTTTTGAGGATTTGGATGAAAGAGCTTTTATTAGAGATTCTGCCTTTCAAAATCGACATTTATTATTTTCAATGCAAAAATCAAAAGCCAAATTGAGTCGAGTACAAATAGATTAGTTGAAACTATTAATTAATTCATTGGTTAGAAGTTATTTCATTGCCCAAGGGCTACATTAAGTTTGAAGATGACAATGCTGATGTATACCGGGACAGAAAGAAATACTTTTCGATCAATGTCCATGCAGTATGCAATGCAAATTAAGTTTTCCAATATGTTTTTCGCATGATAGTAACATCTGTAACAACAGCCATTTAAAGTATCGGTTTGAAAGTGACGAGTTCAAAAATAGTGCACCCATAATGTTGCCACCCGTCACGAAAAATCATTTGACTTTGACAGTTTTGTTGCCACCTCTCCCAAATTTTTTCTAACGTGACACATAAATTTAAAAGTCGATTGAAAAATTGAAATTTCTAAGGTGCCATTAATCTAATGTGAACTATAGCTATGTAGAACCTTATTTGGACATTGAAAAATCGGCCCTTAGAGTTATTTCGTGTTCGGCTATGCTCGACAAGAGCATTCTTACTCGTTTTTGCTTTGTACATATTGAAAGGCTTTTTTAAAGAATTAAAGTATTTTAACATTCTTATTTATTCCCAATGAGTTTGTTATTGTGAAGTTTAACTGTATATAGGTGGTTTTACTGTATGTAGGTGGTTTTATCAACTTTATGCTTGTTTAGATTTGGGGGCTCGTTTTTTTTCTATGTGTTTAGATAAGCAAAACAAAGCTAAAACAATCAACGTAAAAAACTTTGAATTTCTTATTTCATATATAAATTCTATATTTCGTTAGCGTTTTAAAATCATATCATAGGTAACACTATTTTTAAAGATACGATCCAACTAAGATAGTACAGCTTGTATGTTATGTACACATATGAAGAAACATGTATATACAATTTACGAGAGCAGATATAACTTTCCAATTTAGCTCGCTCGTGCGCCGATAAGGCTTGTGTTAAACATAAAAATAAATATGTATATAATATATATACCATATACATATGTATATTGGTATGTATTGTATCGAGAGTGTCACGGAAATCTCTAGAGATTTTCGGTTGGTTTGCGTTTTCATTCACTCTTAGAAACAGCAGGTGCTGAAATACTTTAAGATATTTGGTTTTTTAACTTATGGAAGAGTCACTGAAGCAATTTCAATTTAATTATAACCAATTTATAGCCAAATTAAATATCACAGATGTCAAAAAACAGTCTTTCAAATGGTTTCAAAACTTCTGCAAAATTACTAGAGATTTGTTTGAAAACACCACCAAAATCAATTTTAAAAAGAAAATAAAAATTTGCGATGGAATCAAAAATATTTTTCTCAACTGTCTCCATTGCATTTTATAAACATTTGAATTGCTTAGGCTATAAATTTTACATTTTAAAAAAAATCCATTGAAAAAATGCAGTCAACCAAACCAACCGAACACAAGAGCTGCCAAATTGTTCGAAATTGATTGCTACAGAAAAGAGTTGCCATACAATTTGTTAAGCTTGGTAGGCTACACATTTTGAAAGTGTTTTGCTTAAAAGTCAAAATATAATAATTGCAAAAATAAGTTGGTGTACTAATACTTTAATAAAAAATTATCTTTATAATTTTTGTTTCTGAAAAACAATAACAAAAGTGCCAATAATTTTAAACAACAATATTTCTGTGTAGTGGCAACTCTACAATCAAAAGCTCTAGAGATTTATGTGACACCTAAGAGTTGGAATTGGGTTGGAAGAGTTTTCCGTCACATTCCCGTATATGTTTGAATTTGTATGATAGACGAAAAGCATTTGCCGCTTCCTCTCTTGCATCGATAAAAGGAAAATTCGTTGGGAAAGTTCGACACTTTCGCATTTATGTTAAAGTACGTATTTAATTTTGCACCTAAGCAGTTTATTGTTGCAATTGCAATTGCGTGCTGCGACTGCGAAGCAATTAACCCATAACGAAAAAAAATGGAAAATAATTACGATAAATTCAAAAAATAAAAAAAACTGGAATAATTGACAGCAGTTCTGAATGGTTTCTTATTTTTTTCGTGCTTATCACGTGTATACTTCAAATATATATACATATGTTTTGGCAATTGTTGCTGACCTTGAGAACTGATAAATAAAAATAACGCACGATTCGAAAACAACAACAAAAGCAGCAAACAAGCCCCAAAAAAATATGTGCCGTTTAGAAAAACAAACTCCACACATGCATGTATGTATGTATTTATATATGTATGTAAATATGTATTAGGTGTGTAGATACAAATGTATTTTTTAAGCATGTGTCTGTTAAATAAAACTCGTTTTGAAAATGTCTCGTTTTATTTGTATTTCTTTTTTATACCAAATATAGTTTTCAAGTCGAAAAAATCTTAGCTTAAGCATACTAAACATGAAGTATTATAAAAAAAATTTAAAATTATGATTATATGTACATATGTATTATATGTATGAAAAACAAATGCAGAGCTAAAGCAGAGCAAACATTTGTGGAAATCTCATAAAATATATATTAATTAATTTTATAAATTGCACTTTCCGCGTATCCCATTTGAGTTAGTGGTCAAAGCAAGTTTCTTACTGGAATTTGAATGTTTTTGATGGATTTGAAAAAGAATGGGTGGAATAGGTGAGTTGGTATGTGCTAACGTCGAGACGTCCATTTAATCCTTACTGATGTCGCCAGCTGCCTTGCACTGCACACAGTAGCGATAGGACACCGGCTCCGGAGGCTTATTAACTGTCGCTGCGATCCCATTGGCAACGCTAGTGCCAAATGGTGATGGCTTCGTATCCACGGGACTAATGGGAAAGTGTTGCCAGTGGGGGCAGGGCATCTGCTTGGGCGGATGAATAGGGAACGGCATTCTTACGCTGTCTCTGTCTCTGCACACTCACACTGCACTTGCAAATAACTGCAATTGCTTCTTTTTTTTCTTTATTTGTAATTGCTTAATACTACGGATTCGTTTACTGATAGATTTATTGCTCCTGTTGCTTCTGCTTCTACTGCATCCAACGCCTCTGACTTGTTCGAAAACTCGCTGGCAACTGTTCGTTTTGCCAGAACGACGTCAAAAACCACAACAAAAATATCAAATTGAACTCACTGGCAAGGTCGAACAGTGTATACTCTTCGCTGGGAACTTTGAAGCTTTAATTTGTTTATTATCAGATCTGTTCCGAATTTCCCTTTCAATTCCACAGAAATATCTAAGAAATACTTTTCAATTAGATTCAGCTCTATAAATTGTATTTGCTATACAATTTCTGTGGAACTGATGCAAAGGATTAGACTAATGGGCACATTTTAAAAAAACCAACATACAACCAGTTGTTAAATGCAACTTTAAATTAAGTATACTACATTTAATTTCATAAAAATCCAAACTATGTTAAGTATCAATATTAAACTTTTTCATATGAAATGCATAAGTCGCAGTTGTTCAAAAACATTATGGAAGAGTATCAAAACAACACAACAAACGGAGTCGCTGCGACCGGCAACGGCAACAGAGCAACACAGCTGGTCTGGCGGGCTTGTCTAGCAAACACAAAGCAGAAGCCGGAGCAGCAAAAAAAACGAGAGAGCGCGTGAATGAGTTCGAAAGAACGAGAAGAGCAACATAAAGCGAATGGCGAATTGCTTTGACTCTTGAACGAGAGCAAAAATTATTTGTGTCTCTGCTCCGTGGGTTGATTGACTTTTGGATCAAAACTTTTTTACGCTCTTGTCTTGAATGAGTGGGCGGTGGGTGGCGACGGCGATGCAACTTGTGTTTTTTGTATTTTTATGTATTTTCCTTTATGCTTTGGTTGCCCAGCCGTTTGCACTCTATATGCTGGGCTTCGGACTTTGCCCGCTCGCATTGCAAACTCTAAGTGGCGTCGTTCTCATTCCGGGTTGA
Source organism: Hirtodrosophila cameraria (assembly GCA_949708635.1). Classification (NCBI taxonomy): domain Eukaryota; kingdom Metazoa; phylum Arthropoda; class Insecta; order Diptera; family Drosophilidae; genus Hirtodrosophila; species Hirtodrosophila cameraria. The sequence goes on along the minus strand of OX453090.1, from coordinate 18,183,721 downwards.
GTCTGGGTGAAAATGTTGTTAACCTCAAAGCGCTTTGTTTGCCTTGTTAAGGTATATACTTACATACGTACATACCCATTTACTTACATACTCTGTGCATATCTTTCTTTTTAAAGAACCTACTCAGTTTATGTTTGTCATGTCTAAAATGGAAATGTAGCGGGAAAAGTATTCATTTGCTGCCTGACAGCTGAACATTAAATTGAAAGTGAATATAGTTTGTAGTACGCTAGTAACATATGTATGTATGTATGTAAATCCGAAGTGAAAATCGATTTGAAAACATCGAATAATAAAAGCCCTCCGGTAATAGCCCATGCACAGATGTTTTAGAAAATTTGACATCAATGCATAGATTTTTAATACAAATTCGCTCATGTTTAAAAAAGTACTTCTGATCTAGAAAACATTTAGTTTTCTTTGAAAATAAAACCAGCAATAAAAAAAATAAATAGCATCTCATTATTAATAGTATTCACTCAGAGTGAAATTATTTATATTTATGTTATTATGTATAGTATTCATTATCCACATGTGTTGTTTTGTAATAGCCTGGTTGATCTTTGCGGTCGATAAAATCATTGTGACAACCTAGGCAATATCCAGAATCCTTCTACTAAAGGACCTCTGACTAGAATTTTTTATGTTTTCCCATAAATTCGTCCAGTGTAGTAGGTAAATACAATTATTAATAATCCTTTAAAATTTCCACTTATGTCAAAGAAGATACAGAAAACAATCGTATTGAAAATAAATTTACTTTTTCCGAAACAATAAAATAATTATTGGAAAGTTTAAAAACGTCAAAGCAATATTAGTTGTTGGCAAAACATTTTTGTTTTGAATTTAGCAATCATTCAGGGATGTTTGTTCATTTTCCATTGAAAAAAACTGTGTTATTTATAATTTATCTTTCACGCATTTACAATTTACAATTAGTATGCAGTCAATGTTGATTTTTCACATGGATTACTGAAAAGACATTTGAGCCAAATCGGGTGAAAACAGCAAAGTACAACAATTTTCCGACCATTTTCCTACTTTTCAGGCGTTTTTTTTTTTAAATTGGAAAATTTTGGTTTTTATATTTTGTTGTGGAGGTTGGTAAATGAGTCTGAAGAAAATCGCTCTAAATCTAAAGTTTCCCCAGTATAACCTTGACCACATAAAAACTCAACTTTCGCTAATGCAACTTCGACCACCCATTTTCCGCCCAGGGGGCTGAATTTTCCGGAGAGTTGGACTGTTAAATTATTATACTCTTTTTTTAAAATTTTTTTTGAAATAAAAGAGTATATTGGGTTTCTGAAATGTCTGTCTGTGTGTCCGTCTGTATGAACGCAGCTTTTTTCCACAGTTTTGAAGCTAGAGCAACCAAACTTGGTGTACATGTTGTTATATATATATACCATAGGCAGACAAAGTGTTAAGATCTCCCAACCAAATTTAAATTGTTGACAAAACTTGAAAGATTTGAGCAAAAATACAATTGCCGCGCTCAATTCTGACTCCGCAAAGAGGTGAAAAAACGAATATATCGCAGTCGGGTGTATTGGTTCTGCGTTGATTGCCAATCGCCAGAGAGAACAAACTGTTTTATATACATATACAGATTTATTAATTTTATTTTCTTTATATACACTCAGCGCCAAAAAATAGCCGCAGTCTGGTATTTCATGAATTTTTGACTTCTCTCGTCAGAGAATCCCTTAAATGTTATTCTGTTCAATAATTTTTTTTGGTTTCAGTTGTCAATTAATCAATTTCAAATAAAATCATAAACCATTTTTTGTACTCTTTTATTAATTTTTTAAAAAAGAAACGAAAAAATAGTATATTGGGCTTGTGAAATGTCAGTTCGTCCGTCCGTCTGTCTGTATGAGCAATCAAATGAACAATTCTTTTATATTTTCTACCACCCTTGGCCTTAGTTACACATTTGAACCTATGGGGCATTGAATCGTATAAAGCCTCCAAATATTCGTCCGTTATATCCTCAAACCATATTTTTTCTAAAGTTTTCATTAATTCAACTATAGTTTTTGGCTTCCGCTATCCTATTTTCGCACTCTTAAAAGCCCAGACGTGTTCTTTTTGGTTAAGGTCAAGACTGTTACCTGGCCGATCCAAAGACTTAATACCCAATTCCGCCTTTAATATGGTTATCTGTCGCTTAAGAATAGTCAAAGGACATTCAAAAACTATTGAACAAACATAGAGTCAAAGAATCACAGAGCGCGCCCGATAACAAAGTGCAGGATCGTCCTGAAATATGGGTTTTTGTGGGTTTTGTAATGGATTCAATACTAGGCACAAGTCCACTGAGAATATTTTCTTCATACTTTTTTGCATTAACCATTCCCTAAAGCATTAAGAGCGATTCAGTTGTATATTTCGATATGCATCCGCATATCATAATATAGGGCGAACAATAGCCACGCAGCAGTTTTCGGAATATCGTTGGCCTGTTCTACAGCGAACTGTGCGGGAGCCATCGGGTCCAATAAGGTTCAATTTGGATTCATCCGAGAATATAATTCGTGACCACTCAGATTCGCCTCAATTTGGCTTTCCGTTCGCCCAATTTAAGCGAGCTTTCTTCATTCGAAGATTTCGAAGTGGCTTCTTGGCAGGTCTCCTTGCCATTAATCTCATCTCCTTAAGCCGACGCTGAATAGTTCGAGACGAAAAAACAGCATTTTTGAAACGATCTTGGAGGCTCGTTCTCGATTATCCCTTTCACTTGTTAATTTTTTCGGTCTTATTCTTTCTTCCGCTCCAATTCTCCAGTGCCACGAAATTTTTTCAAAAATCATCTCACTGAGCTTTCATTGAAGTTAGTTTTATACGTTTTTTTTTCCAAATTGACTTATTTTGTTCAGCCAATGCAATAATTTTTGATTTTTCAGTCAGGGTCAATTGCTTTCCTTAATCCATAATTTCTAAAGAGCTCTAAGAAAATGTTCAGAAAAAGGGTGCTTTTACCAACTGAGACTGTGAAAATCAGTGTTTAAAATGCTTCAGTCCAAGCACGAAAATTAAAGAATTTCGACTTTTCACTGCGTTGACTCTTTGCAACTGTTCAAAATGAGCTGCTGCTTTTCCTTATGCTTCTGAAAAAAAACAGAAGTCGTCTTTTTATGTCGCTGGGTGTATGTACGTATATTGCTAAAATGACTTTTGACCGCATTAAAGCTGATACAAAGTTTTGGGAGATGTTAAGAAAACATTTAACATTGATGTACTTATTTGTGTTCTTATTGTTTTTTTTTTTTTTTTTTTTTTTATGTGGGTATTAATGCGGTTTCTATTTAATATTATTAATATCATTATCGTCATACATACATATATTAGACTTAGAGTTATACAAAAAAAACCCTTTACATTATTAAAAATTAAATTATTTTTAACAATTGCCTACATATTTGTTTATGTTTCATTTCTTTTTTTTATATATATATTTAAGATTCGTTTCGCTTGATGCTGTTTTAAAGTAATATGCGTTACATTTGTTTAAAGTAAAGTAAGCTAGGTGCTAATACAATAATATGTTTATTTATATATATTTAGGCTAAAACGAAATCAATAACTTGACAAGTATATGAATTAGTAAACCTTCACTTGATGGATGCTTTCATTTTGTCACTAGTGAAATATTTACAAAACAAAGCTCTTAAATAATTCGGAACACAGAATGTGCCCACTGAATGTTACGAATTGTTTCATATTCAGATTTAAAAAATGCTAGTTATTAAGTTTTACAATATGCTACTATAAAAATGATTAGATAAATAGATTGATAGAGCTATTGCTATTGCTATTGCTATTGCTATGTCTAGATAGAGAGAAAGATTTGAGTTTCAGATTAAGAGCTTAAGTAACTGCAAAAGATGAATTTGAAAAAAAAACAACTGAAACTGAACAAAAAATCATAATTCGAACATAATTATAAAAAAAAATATAACGTCTATGTGTGTGTACGTGCAGACATAAAAGTATATGCCTATATCATAAAAACTTGTTGGTTTGCATTGTACTTTAGCGTTACAGAAATACACAAAAAAATTATCAAACTAACAAACTGTCCACAGTGGAATTGAGCTGAGAGCGCCTAAAGTGTGTTTTTAAAAGAATATTTAATTTGAAAAACTTGTGCCGAGTGCGTATTACAACTTACAAATTTAGTATGTATGTATAAGTAAGTTTAATAAGTAACTACTTAGGGGATTGCTAACACGTTAATTAAGTCGCATAAATATGTTACATAGAAAGTTGTTTGGCGCTCGATAGTTTGCTCGGCGTCCTAAATATCAAATTACATATTGCTTTATGTAGTTGTCATTATATCATTACGTCTTTAAACTATATATATAAGCATAAACATTTAAACAAAACCTATAATAATTAAAACAACGAACAAAAAAATACAAAAAAAAAAAATCATAAAAATGAATTATTAATTAATTAAAATAATTTTAAATTATATTTAGTTAATTAGAGAGTGATATGGGCATCCAACTCCATACACCCAACGGCTTCTCTATAGTTTATGAGGCATTCGATGCCGGCTGCGTCGCTGGCGCCTGGCGATAGTAAATGTTTGCGCCCTTAATGGGCAACGGATGCGCCTCCGTATTGAAGACCCATTCGTCCAGCGGCAATACGGAATCATCCGAGAACAGCAAGTAAAGATACTATGAAAGGAGCATTAACAAACGTTTTAGTTATTAAATGTAATTATCAATTACAAAAGCTAACAAAATTAAAACAACTTTGCGATCTCGAATTAAATTCGAAAATAAAGTCAATAAATTCTTAATCGATTTAGTATTATATAATTAATTAGAGTAAATAAATTAAAATTTTTTGATTGTATTCTTGTTTATGTATGCATAGTAAGCATGGAAGATAAAAAAAAGTTTAATCGATAGTCACTCTTTTACTATCGACGTTTTTTGGGATGCTTCGATATTATTTCATAAACTTGATATACAAACGAAGTGACAAACAGGCGCGTTCCCATTCTCACTTTCGATAAGATCTCGCGGAGACGAGTTTCCATCATCGAATTTCCCTCTAAATCTCGCGTATTTGAACTCGATTGATTTGTTGGCGTAAAAAGCAATTAAATTTTACTACTTGAAAGCACTTCCCACTGAAACAAAGAATATAAATAAATTCTATTGTTTCTGCAATGACATTGCATCACCACGATATTTTGAGGGTAATTAAAAGGGAACATTTAATGGGATTCCTCTCGTATGTGAACTATTCAATTTTGTCAGCATGTATAAACTGTCCTTAAACACAGGTTAAGTGAGTTTGGTTGAGTTATCTTGCAAAACAAAAAAGTTTTTCATACAAAAACTTAATTTTTTAACAGATCGTTCCTTTGGCAGCTACATGTTGTAGCAGTCCCATCTGGCCTATCTTAACACTATAGTATATAAAAGTTTTTTTTTCCACAGTTTTGAAGTAAGAGCAACCAAACTTGGTATACATGTTGATATATACCATAGGCAGACAAAGTGTCAAGATTTTCCCCCACTCCCACCCTTTCCACGTCAAACGGCAAAAGCCCATATCTTCCACAGTTATACAGATAGAGCAACCAAATTTATCAGAAGGCTACTAATCACTTCCTTGATTGATCTGACTAAAAAAAATTTGGCCACGCCCACCCCCGCCCCCACAAATAAGCAAAATCTGTATCTCCCACACCAATTTAGCCACAACCACCAAATTTCACAGCTAGAATTCTGTTGCCCTATTAAATATATTGTATAAAAATAATTTTGCAACGCCCACCCCCGCCCTTGGAATCGAGTAAAGTTTCTTTCTCCCAAACCTCTAGAAGTGGCCCAACCAAATTTAAATTGATGGCAAAACTTGAAAGATTTGAGCAAAAATACAATTGTCATGCCCACTTCTGACATCGCAAAGAAGCTAAAAAAGAGTATATCGCAGTCGGCTGCATCCGACTGAAACGTATACTCTGTTTTCTGTACTTATATTAAATTAAATTCTTTTAAAGACTACTTATATATATATGCTACGAACTATAAAATTCTTTCTACTAAGTGCAGAACGCTGTAAACTACCAAAGCAGAGCGAGACGCCATCTTGACACTTTGTCTTACTATGGTATATACCAACATGTATACAAAGTTTGGTTGCTCTAGCTTCAAAACTGTGGAAAAAATCTGCGTTCATACAGACGGACAGACGGACATTTCACAAACCCAATATACTTTTTTTTTCCATTTTTGAAAACAGAGTATAAATATAAGGTGGTAACCAATTTTAAAAATAGCCCACCGTCAAATAGAGTCAGCCGAACCATTGCTCAACATTAAGTTTTTGCATGCAGAAGATTATTAGAAACTGTGGTTTGAAATTTATTCTTTTTGTTTTTTTTTTTAATTTAAAATTAAAGCATTATATTAAAATTATTAACTTGATTTTTGAATTCAGTGACAAGGTGCAATTAATTGCTTTAGATCGGATGTGTTGTAAACTAGTAAACACTTGACGCTAATCACACTTACCTTAAGTGTTTCGGCCAGAAAGAAACTCTGCTGGACATCGTCCTTTTGCGGTTCCTGCTGGTAAACATTGCGCAGTCCGCAATACCCATGTGCTGTACGACAATGCTTCTCCAAGGCAAGTACCGCCTCCCAGCCCCAGTCGCGATACTTCTGATCATGCGTGAGGCGCCAGAGCACAAAATAGCTCTCGAATGTCTCCGGCCTGAGTATGTAGTACTTTTCCTGCGAGCGTAAAGCGCGCGCCTCAGCCGCATCGCTAAAACTGGAAACAAAATATGTTGATTTGAAGCTAATCTTGATTGCAAATTGCTGTCGCAACTAACCGGAAGGCTTCCGGTCCCAGTTGGGTGGGCGCACGTATGTAACTCTCGCGGCACGTGTTAGTAATGCCCTTGCCCACCTCCATATACTTGTCCGTATGCTCATTCTGGCGCGTTGAGGCGCCCAGTGCAAAAAGTCCGCCTGCAGATTGAGGATTGAATTAATATTTTAATCAGTTTACTTTATCATCATCAAAGTGTTAAATGCTTACCCGAAAAGCAGGCAAGATGATCCATTTTATGCTCCAATCGATCAAACTTCAAATCAGATACATAGGTCAATCCATTAGTGCTGGTACGCACCATTTTCTCCATTATGGCGACCATGGCCTCGTCATACATGTCGCGCGCCTCCTCATCCGTCTGCCCGGACTGAAGCCACGCTTTTAATAGATACTCGTAATAGCTGTCGCCGAGAGCACCCAGCGACATATGAACTGCAAGCAAAATAAATTAAATTAAATTATTGTATATTGCCATGGGATAGAAAAACAATTGATTGATTTTAATACTCTTTTTTTTTATTTTTTTAAAAAAAAAAGCATATTGGGTTTGTGGTATGTCCGTCTGTCTGTATTACCGCAGTTTTTTTTTCCAAAGTTTTGAAGCTAGAGCAACCAAACTTAGTATACATGTTGATTATACCATAGGCAGACAAGGTCAAGATCTCCCCCCCACCACCACCTTTTCCCCCTCAAACGGCAAAAGCCTATATCTTCCACAGCTTTACAGCTAGAGTAACCAAATTTAGCTCAAGCGCTACTAATTACTTCCTTGATTGATCTGACTAAAAATAATTTGGCCACGCCTACCTCCGCCCCCACAAATAAGCAAAGTTTGTATCTCCCACACCCCTTTAGCTAGAAAAACCAAATTTTGCAGGTTGACTTCTGTTGTCATATAAAATAGATTGGATGCAAATAATTTTGCCACGCCCATTATGGGGCCTTGCATTCGATCTAATTTTGAATCTCCCCCATCTATAAAACTGGACCAACCAAATTTAAATTGATGGCAAAACATGAAAGATTTGAGCGAAAATACAATTGCCGCGCTCACTTCTGACTCCGCAAAGAGGCGAAAAAAGAGTATATCGCAGTCGGGTGTATCTGACTGCAACGTTCTTTCCTATTACTTGTTAGTTTTATGTTTAATCAATGTTTTTCCGATATTTAACATAGGTTTCCAATGGCCAGTTATAAACTACTTACGCTGTCCCCATTTGCCTGTCTTTGGGTTGAGAAAATTGGGATAGAGTCCCTTAGGCTTTTCAATTTCCTTGAGCACTTGTCGAATGGTCTGGACACGCTCTCGATACACCGGATTGCCAGTTATATCGCTTAAATATGCAAACTCCAGATGGAGTGTGCCAAATTCGGATAGAATGGAGCTACCGCCGGAGGCCCATCCATAGTTCTTAGCCATGCCTGTTTTGGTATTGACCAAAGCATAGGGTATGCCCGTGGGCGTCTGAAAAGCAGGAAGCAGCTTGTCCGCTACATGTTGTGCCTTCTCCTTATAGAGGGAATCACCAGTGAATGCATACAGTGTCAGCATGCCGCCGACAAAGCGTATATTTGTTTCGAAGACGGACAACTCGGCACTTATGTTGTCCAGCGTAAACTTGCGCTCGATCCAGTCTCGCCCCTCTTTGTACTCCTTCTCCAGGCCCATTATATATAGCGTGTCCAGGCCATCGACAATTGTGGCACCCAAATCATACGATCCAAATATGCTGCCAGAATGCGGACGCTGCGACAAAGGACGCAGTTCGTTCTTGCCCCAAGCGTACAGTTTGTAGTTGCGCCAGGCGTGCTCCATCATCTATAAAGATAAGAATGCAAAAATAATTTGATTAGTATTGATTAAACTTGAATTGTTTTTATATTCAGCATCGAATTTCTAGTTTAAGTTTATATGAAAGCTGTGTATTATATTATAATTAGCATAGCCAGTCTAAATTTGTGACCTTTACCATCATTTATCGGCTTTTATACCTGAAGCCCTACTAAATATTTGACCCTGAACGAAAAATTGTATTTCGTAGAACTGATACAAATTGTTTCAAAAATATTAAGTATCATTGCATGAACTGAAAATTGCATGTGATATGGTCTGTTACCCATAATGATAGACTTTAATTAATATGTAAATTGATGTTATTGTACAAAAATGTGCAAGCTTTTATTCTGCTCCTGCACATAGATTAAGAAAGGGGCGGTCTAAAAGCATAGCGTCAGCATATTTTTATTGGAAGTTGAACGTGATTGAGTCCTCAATTTAAAGGGAGCAGTTATGAGCTAGAAACTGCTGTCAGGTGCTTAACTGCTCCAAATGAAAAAAAAAACAACTTTATAAATACAACAAGTAAGAATGATCTAGTCGAGTGTGCCCGACTACGAGACTCCCTGCTCCCAACTTGCACTCAAGCAGTTTGGTGGCAACGCAAGCAAGCAGCGCAAGCAAGCAGCGCACTTAACTTGTACAGTGCCTGTCAAACTGTTGCTTCTGACTGCTGAGACAGGGGAAAATATATTCTTCAATAACTTTGGTGTTTGTTATTCGATCTTAATGACATTTACGCAGCTGAACAACGTTGATATAACATAACGGTGGCTTTGGGATTGCGTATTGTAGTATTATCTTCAATTTGCGGGGGTGTGGGGAATGGACCCTAAATTTGAAATAAACTTGACATGCGTATGGTATACAGGGACCTGCATGCCCAGTTTGGTGTCTCTAGCTCTTATAGTCTCCAAGATCTGTGTGTTCATACGGACAGACAGACAGACGGAAAGACAGATAGACAGACAGATATGTTGTATCAATGTTGATCAGCTGTGTAAATTTCAACACGATCGGATAAATACCACCAAAGTTACGGAAGAATCTATTACCCTCGTCTCAGCTGGCAGAAACAACAGTTTGACAGGCACTTTACGAGTTAAGTGCACTGCTTGCTTCTGTTGCCGCTGAACTGCTTGAAATGCAAGTTGGGAGCAGGGAGTCTCGTAGTCGGGCACACTCGATTAGAGCATTCTTACTTGTTTTTAGTCCATTTGAATTCAAACTTAGTTTCCAAAATCAAAACTTATTTTTAAAGATATTTATGAAAAATTGTATGACACCGATAGCAGAAAGCCTTGACTTGATTGAAATCACTGTGGACGGCAGTCCACTCTAGTGACGAAGCAGCACGAAGTGTGCAAGATTTGCTGTGAGTGTCCGATCAAATCGAGCTATATACCGATCGAAAGGTTTTACTTTACTTTACCTAAGAAAAGCGCATACAACTTTTCAACTTTTGTTCCCCACGTTGCGCAAAAAGATTCAGCTTCTTTTTATTGTACCCAAGTAACTTTTGCAGTGTGCCGAATGCAAAATTAATTTGATTACTTAAAATAATAATAATTCGGCACAAAATTAGATATCAGAAGTTTTGTGGCTTGAATATGCATCGTCCCTAGACTTTAACTTCGCGTGGAGGTGTTCTTATTTAATAATAAAATAATACAGAATCTGTTATTTGCTTATTTTATGTTTTAAATTAAGCCAAGAACAGAACTTTATTCCTTATATAATTTGTTTTTATTCTTTATTCAAGGCCATTGCATTTGGTTACCTGTCGCATTGAAAAGGGTTGTGATTATTTAGCATGGTTTTCAGAATTTTTAGCTTTAATGTATGTGCTACCAAATTCAATTGAAATTCGAAAGAGAAACACATACAGACAAGCACATACACACACACACAAAGAAAGTTGGGCTGGAAAATGTTAATAAAATGGACAATGTGGAAATGTTTTTTGGCCCTCGTTTAGTTTAGCTTTGCCAAACTCGGCTACCTTTGCCTGCACATTGCATTACATTTGGACTTTTCTGCTCCACAGCACATCCCCATGCACCGTCTCCCCCCACCGCTTATGTGCGGCGGCACCAGCATAAAATAATTTGGCATTGCATACTTACGAGCGTATTTTTTTTAAGCATATAAATTACGAGAGCACGCGACCAACAAATAAAAATCCAAGTATGTTTGGTTTGCATCAAGAATGCTCGACTTGAAGGATATCCAGGATTATGGTTTTAGGCACGGTTGCCACCTTTGGTACAAATGTACCAAAACAGTTTCATTATTAAGTCTTTGGTACATTGGGATTATTTTTGAAACTTAAACTCAGAACTTAGCATGATAATGTTGTGTTCAGCTGTGAACGATCCGCAAACATTCAAATCATACAGAAGAATAAATATCTTAGTGAAATAAGTATATGTGCATAGATGTTTGTAGGAAAAAAAGTACTTTCATTAAAAAGTATGAATCTAACTTTATTTTTTAATTATTGTACTCATGAATAGAAATTAAAAATATAAAACAAATGTTTCAATATTCTGAGTTTTAATTTATTATACTTCCGTTACAGTTCCTATTCCGTCCTCATAATTAATGTTCGGAATTTAATCTTTTGTAATTTTCAAATTAGTTGATAACAGGCTAAAATACATAAACAAATAATGATTAATTTTATTGTTCTGTTTAAATTTTTGTATGAGAGATCCAACGCTACAGATCAGACAAACGGACATGGTTATATTAGTTCACCTGTTGATGCTGATTAAAAATTAATGTACTGTATATAGTCTGAGAAGTTACCTTATGCCAATGGCATACTTTTATGGTATCCCATATAAATGTTTTTATGAATACGAGGTACAAAAAGAAAAATTCCCGAAAGCGCCTGGTGTATTTTGCCATTATGCTGTGCCCTGGGACTAGGTGGGGATTGGTGGGCAGAGAGAGCTGCTGGGACTTTGTCTAACATTTGGCTCCGTTGCTCTCTTTGTGTTTGCTCAGTCTCTTTCTCTCTTCCTCGCTCTCTCTTTCTCTGTCTCTCTGGCCAGTTGGTTGGGGTCTTTGAAGCAATGCAAACATTATCAGTTTTCCGGTAATTAATTAAAGTTGAACACGTTCGCATACCACGTCCTGGCTGGGGGGCAAAAAGAGTTCAAGGCCTGCTGCCCATTGTCGGCTGCTTGTGTCCTGTTAGTGTTGCATGGTGTTGTGAATTGTCTCTGTACTTACGATGCTTAGATTGTGCCATTTCGATATGTATACATACAACAGCAGCAACCCTTTTTAAGACTAAGGCGCAATCAAATTCACAGCCAGAACAATGCAAATAGGATTTTTCGCCAATGTATACACAAATATTCGTTCAACGACGACAGCCCAGCGGATGTCGCTTCCAATGAGTAAATACACACCAAAACCACGAGGGGGAAAGCTCTGAAGTAAAAGTCAAAACACCTTAAATCGGATAACAAATAGGCAACAAGACGTAAACTAAGAAAATTTTGCGTTGAAAAAATGTACAAGTTTTCGTGGAATTGATTAGGATTGGCTGTTTGTTTTTGGGGTTAGCTTAAATACAATGATCTATGCCAAGAAACTAACAAACACCCATGCATTAAAAGGAGGAAATTCAAGAAAATTCAGCGACATTTATACAAAATGGTCATGAATGCAATTATAAATAAGTATTACAAATATTTTGGAATAGCTAGCCAATTCGATTTTGAAATTTTAAATAACTTAATTTCAGAAAGCTATCTCAACGCTTGAATACAAACAAACAAACTGCATTTTTTATCCAACTAAAAATTTTAATCGTTATTAATTTTTGATCAAGTTGTCGGATTTACACGAATGAAGTACTCCTCGACGCGTATTTTAATTCTGTATTAAAAATTAACATAATTGAGTTCTTATATCTTAAGCCGGACAGACAAACCGACGGACATTTCAAAAGCCCAATTTAATGTGTTTTTGTCCAGTGTAGATTTTGTCGTTTGTTCGCGTTTTTGGGGTTTAATAAGCCGCATATGATTACAGGCTCGACAGGAATTAAGCTGAGGGCAAAGACTATATGTATGTTTATTTATGTAATTCTTGACTACCACAACAACAATTGGCGAAGGGCGGGGGGAGTTTAGGATGAGGAGATGGAGAATGAAATTGCATTGGATGAAGATGTACGACCTCAAGATGACCTGGCACATGAGGCCAGTAGCAGTAAATTATCGGCTTGACTAATTTTACGGAAATTACTTGATGTATTTTACTGATTGATTGAATATTTTTGCACTATATGTCTGTTGAAATACGATAAATACACAATTATATATATAAATATACACATTGACGTATATATTTTATAAAGCTGTAGTTTCCGTTAGCACGTCTTCATTACGAACTAAGTTACATCCTCGAAATGTGCAAGCGTCGCACAAAACCTGCCTGCCAAATTCGTGTGTGTGGCGTGTGTGTGTGTGTGTGTTATACATCATTTCCGACTGAGTATCGAGGTGTGTTTCACACATGCAATCACATGCAAGAAAGCAATCGGACTAAGATGTGGTACGTCCCCAACCATAGTCTCTTTGCTCTACACCGCAATCGTTAGACCAATTCTTCTCTATGGAGTTACAGTTTGGTGGCCTGCCCTATCCAGGTAAACCATCCTTGGCCAAATATCCAAGATACAAAGATCTGCAGAGTTTTGCATCACTGGTGTTTTGACAGCACTTTGATTGAGAGAATCAAACTGCTGGACTACCCTTATCAAGGGCAACTCCTCTATTCTAACAGGATATACGCTTGTTCCTACCAAAACCGACTATTGTACACCAATAGCATGTTCATCCAAACCCTTTCACACACTCATTCCTGGAAGATGTGAGTGAGAAACAGGGTTACCTGGACCGCCAGACCATTAAATTTTTAACAGATAGCTATAAACTAAACAGAAACGTTGGTTGTGTTATCTTTTCAGAACAGCTTGACATTAAGCAAGCTTTTAGTCTCCCTGAACAATGTAGGGTTCTCCAAGCGGAGGTACTGGCTATAAAGATAGCCCTCTCATGCCTGAAAAACTCATACACCGAATCAGGAATCGTAAACATAAAAACTTGAAGGCAATTGTATAGCTGACGAGTTAGCCAGATAAGGTTCTACAGGCCTATATACCTATGGCAACATGTAAGCTGCATATTAGGGAACATTTCCGTCAGGAGGCCAACAAATATTGGCAAAAAAAACTACTTTATGTCGTACAGCCAGGCTTACCTGGCCAACCTTCTCAGAAAACATTGCTCGGAACTGTGTAGACTTAGCAGAACAAGATGTTCGTCAGCAAATATACTGAACGTCCCATACAATGACTTCTGTAGAAGCTGCAGAGATGAGGAGGAGGAGGAAATATTAGTAAACTTCTACTGCTCCTGCCCAGCTCTTGGAAAACGAAGTAGCAAACACTTAGGCAGTTACTTATTTGCAAACTTAGCAGAAATATCTAATATCAATCCCAGACAAATCGCTGACTTCATAGCCGTCTCGGGGTGGTAACCGTTCTAGACAAATAGTAACCAAAGATTGTGTATAATAGTTAACGATTGAGATTTATATTTTGATTTTTATTTCACAGTTGTACAGCGAGTTTTTTTTTCAAGATTTTCGGTTCAAATTTATGTGAATTTTTCTATAAATATAATAAATAATTCTTAGACGAATTTTATTCATTTCCATTTCATTTCGTTATAGCGAAGTTTAACTATATAGAATTTAAAAGTATTCAAAACTTAGCATCGAAAATTTTGGTGCTTTTTAATCGAAAGTGCTTAGTTTTTACTCCCTGTTCCCATTAAAAATGGGAAAAAGGGAGTTATAAAGTACTGCAAATGTGTGTAACAGGCAGAAGGAAGCATTTCCGACTATATAAGCTATATATATTCTTGATCAGCATCAACAGCCGTGACGATCTAGCCATGTCCGTCCGTCTGTCTGTCTGTCTGTCTGTCTGTCCGTCTGTCCGTCTGTCCGTATGAACACACAGATCTCGGAGACTACAAAAGCTAGAGACACCAAACTTGGCATGTAGGTTCCTGTATACCATACGCAGATCAAGTTTATTTCAAATTTCGGATGCACCTCCCCGCACCCCCGCAAATCGCAAAAGACTCCCACAGCCACAATTTTAAAGATAAAGCTTTAATTTTACACATGTATATTTAATCAATGTCTTTCGGATGTGTAAATTTCAACACGATCGGATAAATAGCACCAAAGTTATGGAAAAACTTATTTCCACTGTCTCAGCAGGCAGAAACAACAGTTTGACATGTGCACTGTGCAAGTTGAGTACACTGCTTGCTTGTGTTGCCGCTGAACTGCTTGAAATGCAAGTTGGGAGCAGGGAGTCTCGTAGTCGGGCACACTCGACTAGAGTATTCTTACTTGTTTTTGTATATATTCTATTCTGTGCCGCTTTGAAGACATTTGTTGTTGCGGCTTCTTTCGACTCAATCCTAAAGAGTTCAAAACGCAAAATTCAAATTTCCTTCAAAAAGCGCAGCAACTTAAGGTAGGGGAGTTGGGAGTTGGGTGGCTAATAGGACAATGGCTGGGGGAGTGGAATTCGGCATAACTTAATTTAATGCAAATTTAAAATGCAACTTTAGAAGCAGCGCGCAAGTTTTAGTCACAAACTTTGCCGCTGAATGCTGCAAGGCCCAACAATAACAACAACAGCAAACAGAGCTTAAACAATGCAAATGGCAGAGTAGCAAATAAATGAAAGGGAAGCAAAGGGGGAAAGCAACCGCAACAAACCAAAGGAGTTACTTTAAAAGTTTGTAAAAATATGCAAACACCAATTTACTAACACACACACACAGCAGTTGTTCACATAAAAAGTTTTAAGCAACTCTCAATTCAATCGAAAGCTAAAAGAAAATAATTTCCCTGCTTTTTTATATCTTTGAAAACAATAAAAAAAAAGACGAGTCGAGTGATATCACTTGTTATAGCACTGTATTTAATTGCAGTTCACTTTACACCCTGCTTTCTTTTAGTAACTTTAATGAAAATTATTATTTCTTAGACAACTTTATTTCTCACAGAGAGAGAATAGTTTTATACTCTGTTTTCCAAAATGGATAAAATAGTATATTGGGTTTGTGAAATGTCCGTCTGTCCGTCTGTCTCTATAAACGCAGTTTTTTTTCCACAGTTTTGAAGCTAGAGCAACCAAACTTGGTTGGTATATACCATAGGCAGACAAAGTGTTAAGATAGGCCAGATCGGACCACTATAACATATGGCTGCCATAGGAACGATCGGTTGAAAAATAAGTTTTTGTATGAAAATTTTTTTGTTTTTCAAAATAACTCACTATGCCTAAATTTAAGCACTTTTCACACATGTTTACAAACTTTCATCGAAATCAGACCACTATATCTTATAGTTGCCATAGGAACAATCGGTTGAAAATAAACTTTTGTAAGAAAAATTTTTTTGTTTTTCAAGATAACTCAGCCAAATTTACTTTACCTAAGCTTAAGAACAGTTTATAAGTATATAAGTAGTCTTAACAAAAATTTAATTTATTAAACGTACAGAAAACAGAGTATATCGCAGTCGGGAGGTATATTAATTTAACATATATTTTGAACCAAAATCCAATAGTTTTGAATTTGAATTTAAATTCATAAAAGTTAAAAATCAAAACCAGACTTTGTTTTTTATTGCCTGCTTTCATATCCTATCCATTTTACCCAATCCCTAATTGGTACAGGGTGAAAAAGAAGAAGAAAAACAACCAAGTGTAGATATGTCTTGGACCAGACGGAAGCTGCCAAACTATTAGGAAAATGTAATATTGTATGGAAAAAGAATGCAGTCAAAGTTTGTCCAAGTGAAATACTGCCATAATGGATGGCAGTGTGGGGGAGGGGTGGGAGAAAGATAAGCCACTTATTGCATTGCATTAAAAAAAAAACTGCGCAGGAATGAAGAAAACAGAGGAACAACTGTCATTCAAAAGTATTTACTGTACTGTATCAATTATGAACATAATCAATCTAAAAGAATTCCAAAAGTTTTCAAATATGTATATACACCAGGGGATACTATGGTATATATAAAACATGTCTATTTCCAATATGTTTCCAAAATAATAGTAACAAGTCACACATTTTTAACATTTTTAATGCCAACAGGGATAACAGGGATAACATTTCTCTTGCTGTTAACATAGTTGTTAAATGTTAGCAGAGTTGGAAAAAGACTAACAACATTAAAAGGCGTTGGATGATGTTTTTGAAACAGTTCTCATTAAGTATCGAGTATTGTTCGAGATGAAATAAAGTCGTCAAGCAGACAGTTAAAGTTTAGAGTTCTTCAGATCTTAGAGTAGTGTGTCCATCTTAAAGTACTTAATATTAAAAACAAAGGATGTTGCATAAACAAATCATATTACAAAATTGACCTTCAAATATTTAAAAGGTTATGGTAAACTAATCGTGTAAACCAGCTGGCTTTGTTGACACGAGTTCACATTTGTAATAATAACAGTCAATTCAATGTGGTATGGGTTATGTATGCCAAGTTGTACGTTTTTAACATTGACGCATTCCCAATCCCATTCTCGAGGCAATGCCAAGCAAAAGCCATCAATGGTCTTATCGATGGTCATTTTAGACCACTTGAACCAGAGGTTTCCATTGGCAATGATAGCGGCTAAATGGTCCACAGCGTTGGCCACACACAACCTCAGAGCAGGAACGTTGCTATTGTGACTGCTTCCGACTGCGATATACTCTTTTTAAAGTGCAATAAAAATACAGACAGGCAAATTTCAAGCACTGCAATGGGTAAATATCATATGGTTTCTCTTTCGAAGATATCTTCAGATGTCCAGCTGCCGAAAAACTGCGATTCGGCGAACAAATATACCGAAAAATATTGCACAAACCAAATATGTTCGAATTTCATTGAAGAACAGAGTATAAAAACCCTACAACGCCAAATATCCAAAGTGGGTGAGTGTCAGCAGCGACGTCTACGTCTACGTCAACGCCACCGTCATCGTCAATGTTGTTCTATGCTGTTGTTTGCTTTGTTCTGTTTTGCTTCCATGGGATTAAATTGATGAATGCAACGCTGCTGGCTGCACAGTGGTGCAAAATAAAGCGTGTAGTAAACACCAACTGCGCAATGAAGTTGGAACAGTTTCGACGCTTTACTGCTTCCACAGATTCTGAGAAAATCGGTCGTCTTTTATGCGTGCCTATTACATTTTGATGGCTTCTACTCTCTAAGCGATTTTCAATCCAAATCCAAATGCAAGCCCGATCCCAGCCCACTGTTCAAGCTGGCGACCATTTGAAGTGGTTTACCTTGGGCTTGGGTTGCTCAGTTAGGTTAAGATTCTTTGGACGGGTAAAAACAATGCGTAGCATTGTGGAAACGTTGACATTGATTGTTGTTGCTTTTGTTGTTATGGATGTTGAATGTAAAAGCGATTGACTCGAGGGTGCAAAACAAATAAACAACAAGTAAGAATGCTCTAGTTGCGTGTGCCCGACTACGAGATTCCCTGCTCCCAACTTGCATTTCAAGCAGTTCAGCGGCAACACAAGCAAGCAGCGCACTTATCTTGGCCAGTGTCTGTAAAACTGTTCTTTCTGTCTGCTGAGACGGGGGTAATAGATTCTTCAATAACTTTGGTGCTATTTATCCGACCGTAATGAAATTTACGCAACCGATCAAAATTGATTGAAATCAAAGCTTTGTCTTTAAAACTGTGGCTGTGATAGTTTTTTGCGAGATGCGGGGGGTCGCATCCGAAATTTGAAATAAAATTGGTGTGCGCATGATATACAGGAACCTGCATGCCCAGTTTGGTGTCCTTAGCTCTTATAGTCTCCGATATCTGTGTGTTCATACGGACGGACGGACAGACAGACGGACATGGCTAGTTCGTCTCGGCTGTTGATACTGATCAAGAATATATATAGTTTATATAGTCGGAAATGCCTCCTTCTGCCTGTTACACACATTTGCAGTTCTTTATAACTCCCTTTTTCCCAGACCACATTGATGGGGCCCCCTATGGTTTCTTCTGGCGTCTGCCTTTGTACCGCAAACCGCTCACATTCGAAGGCGACGTCATATGCGTCCTCCGTTGAGTCAGATCGGATGTGCGTCAGACAGAAGTTGACTTCTCCGTGCTTCCGGTTGAGCCAGTTTTCAGGCTGGGAATTGGTCTATGCGTCCAGCGTCCTTTTAGATAACTTGCCACCGTTCGATGCTTTGTTGCCTCTCGTTACCGCGTAAGGTACATAGTGAAGGCGCCCCTTCGCTCGTTACGGCCCTGTGTATCGAGTCCGATTCGATGACCAATGAGTTGGTCCAGTTCCTCATCTGAAATCTTCCTAAATGCGCAGCGGAACAGCGACTGGGCGGATGGTAGCTGTATGTAGCAGTATGCTAGCAGCTCAGTCTGTTTGTCCACGTCGGCTTCACTTTCTTCGACGTGCGTCCTTCAGTATGGTTGCCACCATGTTGGCTATGGACGACCAGCCAGTTTCGCTCGCCATCATGCTGACGACGATATTTTCGGGCGTTATCTCGATGTTCGCCGTCGATGCGTGGAGTCTTTGAATTTCACGAGCACTTCGTTCCAACACTTCACACTTCAGAATGCACAGAAAAATGTGCTAGCGGCCAAGGCAGAAAAAAATGTGCTTGCAAAGAAGACAGAAAAAAATCTGCTTGCAACCAAGACAGAGAACAAAAATGAAACCAAAATTGCCAAAATTCTGCATTAGATTTTGTTAACTACGAGTGATGCATCATAGGATGAGAATTTGGTATGCCTTGACATCAGCAGTACTACAGGAATGTATTACCATATTGTACATGTGTGTGCGTGTGAAATATTTATTACAGCTGTCAATGAATGGAATTTAACTTCAATGCCATTTGTATAGGGCCTATGTGTTAATGTTTTGGGCATCGAATTCTAAATTGATTTATGCATTTTAGTTCAAATTTCAAAAGTTCAACAGGGTCTTATTACACTTAATAACTTAGAATTTTGCAATGAATGCAGGTTCTTTATACGAAATTACTACTGATAACGTTTTTAGAGTTTAATATTATCAATACCAAGTGTATTGGGCCGTGTTCTCATGTTCCCGTCTTTGACCAAATCGAAATGTACCTAATTTTCAGAAACTTACAATTTCAAAATGATGTGCAATTCTGGCAACGCTGCATCGAAAAGTATCGATACATCAGCAATGTAGTTGGCAATTTTGGTAAAAGAGTTGCCAGACTCTTCAATAAACAGCCGAATATTGTTTTTCTTACAGTGCGGGAAATTTTAAGTTAAATACATAATGATGAGAAATTTGGTTACTGACTTTCATTTTATCGCAGTTAACAGTTTTGTATTAGGCTTTATAGAAGTTTGCCTGAGAGCATTTTATTATTTCAAATTAGTTCAATAAGTATACAAAATATCATGTCAATATCAAACTGCAGATGTGTGTTGAGTCTCCGTAAAATAAACAGATGTTTTTGTCATCCAATATCTTTTTATAAAATCCGTGGATTTTGTGTGACTATTGTATATTCGAGGGGAAGTTCCATGTACTTCTGTCTCTTTGGCAATGTCTTGTAGTGACTAAGTATAACAAGTTCGTCTATTATTTTCCATGGTTTAGTATATATTGCGAATTGCATTAGCTGTTTATACTCTTTTTTAATTTTTTTTTTTAAGAAAAAAAGAAAATAGAGTTTATTGGGTTTGTGAAATGTCCGTCTGTCCGTCCGTATGAATACAGTTTTTTTCCACAGTTTTGAAGCTAGAGCAACCAAACTTGGTATACATGTTGGTATATACCATAGTAGAAATAAATTTGCAAAATGTGCAAAAAAAATGCGTTCATACGGACGGACGGACGGACGGACGGACGGTCAGACGGTCATTTCACAAACCCAATATACTCTATTTTCTTCTTTTTTTTTTTCAAAACAATAAAAAAAAAACATAAAAATGCGCTTTATCAATCCCTACACTTATATCATGTTATTAGTTAGTTTATAATTTAAAATAAAAACAGTTTATAATTCGGTTAATTTTATACAGAATAACGCATTAAGGTAATGGTATTCGATAAATAACTAAAGCTTATTTTATAATGTAAACGAAAATTGAATACATTATATAACATTGAGTTATTCGTAATATAAAAATAATGGCATTTAAGAAATTTGTAACAGGGAATTTTGTAGCAATGCTGTGGGAATTTTAGGAATTTGAGACACGCAAATGAGAATAAATTGAAAATTAGAAACACGCGCCTGATAGTCAATTGCAGTCAATTACCGAGCATTATACAAATCATGTAAGTTGGAGTTGGTTGTGGTGTACAAAGTGTGAAAATGTATAAAATTGTTTGTTGGAGCCCTCAGGTTGTAGAAAGAGAAAAGGAAAAGTATTTATTGTTATTATTGTTGTTGCAGTTGCAGTTAGAATTGCAGTTGGAATTTGTTTAGAGCCTTGTTTGCCAAGGTCTCTGCACTCGACACTCCACGCTCAACACTCGAGCCGTGAAAGCGTAAAACAATTGACGGACAGCTTTTCCGCATCCCAAAGGATTTGCAGCAAGCTGCCTTTTGCCTTCACCTTTACCTTAACGAGTTGGCGTTTACCGTTTTGCCGGCATCCAGGTGAGCCAACTGGGCGTAATAAATGTCAAGATTTAGACCACAATACTGAGAACGGTGGCACTTGCTAATGTAACTGCTCTTGCTCCTGTTGCTGCTGTTGTCACGTGCGTGTTTAGCCCCAAAACCAAGACGTTCATGTTAATGTAGGCTTGGCTTGTAACAGGAACTCTTTGCTCAACTACACTTCCCACCACCCATTGCCCATTAAGCTGTCGTGCATTATCTCTTGGTGTTATATTATTTGTTTGTGTGTGTGTGAACTTAATAAAAAACAACAAATACTCGTTAGTTCAACTTAGTACTGGAAAAATATCGAAATTATCGATTAATGCCGTATCGATTTTTTTTTTCACTTTAGATAATTTTTATTCGTGCGAACTTTTGTTAGTCCACAATTATACGATTATCTCATGACGTGCGTGCTTATAGGGAAGAGGTGACGTCAGGACCTACTTTGCCTTGATGTATTTTTTACATTTTGTGTTATGTCTTTGCGATACATATGTATATCATAACAAAAAATAACCAGAGTTGCAGTGTGTGATGTAAAAATCACTGTCTAAATGCAACTGATGTTACGCAGACGTTTTAAAACAGAATGGAAAAAATACGTCATGACGTTAAAATCATCGTCTATTATTATTACAAAAATAAGTTTATGTAAGTATTTTCTTATAGACCTCAACACGTTGTGTACCTCTGGATTATACATGTATCCCATATTTCTTTGCTGAACCTTCAAAACTGTGGAAATCAATTTAATTCAAACGGACGTTCATTTCAGTGCGGGCTACAAGCTCCAAACTTATTTTCAAAATTTATACGATAAATCATTCGACACACTTTCACGGATATACATGAAAATGTAATTGCAGGACAATCAGGTTCATACACATTTTTAAAGCTTTTGAAATAAAACCATTCAGTACGTTTCACGTACCGTCACGTGAACATTCAAACTCGCAGGCGGAAAATTGTTGGAAAAGTGTAAAGTGCAAAATTTTTTCAATATTTATAAAATGTATCATATATAAATAATGTTTATGTATAATTTAAATAGTTTTCAATTAATAATTTTACTCTACTACTACAGTCTTGCGCTTGTGTTGCATTTAAGATTAAATGACTACGAATTTTGTATTTTTTTTTTTCAAAATACCAGGATCAATTTGAGAAAAAAATGTTCTTGAGTCAAGAATTTCGTACTTAGTTTTAGAAAATTCAAGCTAGTCGTAGTTTTGACACCGGTTCGCTTTGATTTTACAACAAAAATCCTAATTTCTTGCTGTGTACTTACTATGATGGCTAAGTAAAAAATCAGTGTTCAAGTCTTGAAAGAAATTGGTTGAGAATGTTTTACACTTCTGTTATTTGCAGCAACAGCTGCTACATTGCCCTGGATCCCGACAAGCGCCCAGAAGGTTATTGTTACGAATTTGAAGACAGACGACGGACGGCACACCTTGCCCTCTCCCTACTTTATTTTTCCTACATCCTGTTCTCGTAACTCACCTTGACGATTTGGGCGCACTTTTCGTAATCAATCAAGCTGTTCCCTGCTCCAGTTGCTTCACCCGCGTCGCTGGTCTTGGCCATTACTGGCAATGTGAATGGCGAAGCATTCGCTGTTGCTTTGTCGAGCAATTGAGACAATTGACCTGCTGTTCGTCCAATGACCGGAGATAGTTTTGGTTCCAATACAAACGAGGACATCTCCTTTCGTATTTGCTCCACGCTGCGCTCATCCCCATCACCATCTTCATTGTTTAGCGTGGCATTCAGTTGCTTGGCATTCAATTTCTTTGGATGATTGTTGACATAGTTGAGCTCCTTAATCTGATTATCATTGGCGCTAACGCTATCGCTGGCCACCTTCTCATTCAGCCTGATGATATTCGATAAATTAATGTTGTTGATCAACGTTATGCCCGTGATGGCCACCAGCACGATGACAAATACAATGCCACCGATCAGCAGCAGTGGCGTCGTCTTCGATGTTTTGGGGCACATCTCGGCCAGCCTCCTTTTTTTTGTAAATTTTTTCTATTCTTTTTTGTTTTTTTTTTTAATTTTCACAGCTTTCCGTTGAGTTTCATTCTTCACTGCGGCATCATTCACATGGTCGCCAGTTCAATTGATTTATTTTGATGATTTCCCAATTGGACATAATTTGTGTGGCAAGTGACACACACACATTAACACACACACACTTTCACAGACAGGATAAGTTCAGTTCGATTACGCAAATTTAATTGCAAGAATGCAAGTACACTCGATGCAATTGATTCTATATGTTGTATAATAAGCAGAACGTTACTTCATGAAAACTTTAAGATATAATATAATTTTATAAATCTGAGAAATATTTTTTGAAACATTTTTCGTATACGTTTTTATACTCTTTTTTAAAATTTTTTTTGACAAAAAAAATAAATAAAACAAGTAAGAACGTTGCAGTCGGATGCACCCGACTGCGATATACTCTTTTTTTCGCCTCTTTGCGGAGTCAGTGGGCGTGGCAATTGAATTTCTGCTCAAATCTTTAAAGTTTTGCCATCAATAAAAATTTGGTTGGGCCTGTTCTACAGGTTTGGGAGAAACAAACATTGCTTGATTGCAAGGGCGGGGGTGGGCGTGGCAAAAATATTTTTATCCAATCTATTAAATAGGGCAACAGAATTCAACCTGCAAAATTTGGTGATTCTAGCTAAAGGGGTGGGGGAGATACAGACTTTGCCTATTTGTGGGGGCGGGGGTGGGCGTGGCCGAATTTTTTTTGCCAGATCAATGAAGGATGTGATAAGTAGCCCTTGTGCCAAATTTGGTTACTCTAGCTATAAAACTGTGGAAGATATAGGTTTTTGCGGTTTGTGGGGGAAGGGGTGGGGGTGGGGGGGGAGATCTTGACACTTTGTCTGCCTATGGTATATACCAACATGTATACCAAGTTTGGTTGCTCTAGCTTCAAAACTGTGGAAAAAACCTGCGTTCATACGGACAGACGGACAGACGGACAGACGGACAGACGGACGGACAGACGGACAGACGGACAGACGGACAGACGGACATTTCACAAACCCAATATACTCTTTTTTCCTTTTTTTTCAAAAAAGTTAAAAAAAGAGTATAAAAAGAGTATTTTGGATTTGTGAAATGTCCGTCTGTCCATCTGTCCGTCTGTCTGTCCGTCTGTATGAACGCAAGTTTTTTCCACAGTTTTTAAGCTAGATCAACCAAACTTGGTATACATGTTGGTATATACCATAGACAGACAAAGTGTCAAGATCTCTGATTCCACAAAGAGGCGAAAAAAAGAGTATATCGCAGTCGGATGCATCTGAAAATGAGTTTGAGCCCGAATGGATGATAAACAGAAAAAATTAGTTTTAACTATTTATTTTTTGCTAATTTTTCAACCTTAGCTGTAGATTTTTCGAAACTTAAAAGTCGCGTAAACCATTCCTTTTTAAGTGAAGCTTTGGAAAAGAGTTTGAAGTTGATCTGTCCTGCAACAGTTTTTCGTCCATTTACCGACCTTGCAAGCGGACTTTTAAAAGTTACAAATCTTGTTTTTTTTTTTTTTTTGGGTGGAGCTAATTGTGTGAAATGTAGATTTTCCTAAATTTGAAAGGTAAGTAAAACTTGCATTTTAATCAAAAATCGACAAACGATTTCCACATTGAACTATGGTCGTTAAAGTCGCAAAAAAATTGTATGGCAACGTGTTTGGAAATTATAACTTATTTGATAAGTAGATACCGCAGATAGAATTAAATTTATATTTTTTAAGCTACACATACTGCAAGCCTTCAAAGTCCGCTTAGCGATGGCAGCCCTTCCATTTAAAAGATCCCGGGAAATATTTATTGAGTTTTCAGTGAAAGTATGGAATATGTACGGGCGTTTTCGTATACATCATACTTATTGAATTGAAAGCACCCCCGAGCAGTATATGCTCCTCCTTGACTTTCGTGATTGACGAGTGTCACAACAGAATATATTAACGTCAAGTTTTCTAGATAAAATGTTTTATAGTTTTTGTTGCATTCGTGTATATGTGTTGTTGTTATCCAATTTAAGAAAACATTCAACAAATGTCATTTTGATTCATGAAGTATTACTTGAAAAGCGCACTTTGGTATTGTAAATCAATTTTGATCAAATTTTGACAAACTATATAAAGCATTTTAAATCAAGGATATGGTGAGTTTGGTAAAAAATATCTGCGACAACATAAAAGTTTTCCGTGGTTTGTTTAGAAATGGGTAGACAAATTTGGGCTTATATAGGTTTGTGATATGACTATCAAACTGGCCAACTTTCGATTTGTACGTTTATTGAGTTGATTCCAAGAATATCACCTTTGGTTCGCTCTCAAGACTGACCGACATAACAATTGGCAGGCTAACACCACCCACACCATTCGAAAGAGATAGGGAGGGAGAGAAAGAGAATTCGTGACGCTGGTGAGTGATTGACAATAAGATACCCTGTTATCAATTCTTAAGTTTTTAAGAATTTTGAAATTTTTCTAACTAATTTGGTTTCTAAGATTAAAGAGACAGAACAACTTTAAGGGGTCGGAGATGTCTGCTATCTGTCAGTTTTCACAACAATATAACAGTATAGTTTATTTAAGCCAATTCATTTCTGCCGATTGAAAAAAAAAAAAAACGATTTACTCAAAATTATGAATAATATTTACAAGTCGCTGCTGTATGCAGTTTACAAGCTGAGAGGAAAATCTTGGACAGACACACACACACACAAAGACACACATGCATATATAAGTGTGTTTGTTTGTGTGAAATTCGCACGACTGCACTCCAATTGGAATAATCAATACTATAAAAGTCGACCTCCCCCCTTGCTAAAGGGCATGTAATTGGCAAAGGAACAGTTTGAGCAGCTAAGATTTACTTTTTTGTGAAACACACCCACACCTAAATACACAGAGACACACACAGACGCCTCTAGTTGTTATGAAGCAACAACTGACCGCTGGAGAGATGTACTATGTACATACACATGTGTGTCATCAAATCAAATACATATGGGGTAATTAAGATCCAAGATCTGTTGTCTGGCAATGGCAAACAATTAATGCAAATGCAAAGTTTCGATTACAATCGGCCAACGACCATCGAGAAACGAGAATCGAGGAACGTTTGCCTCAATTCAATTCACATCAATTCATATTATGGAATTGAGTTTGCTGATATTGCCAGTTTGCACTAATATATATCGGGGAAGGAATATTCCCAGTTAGGACGACGTCAGCGAACGATATGTCAAATCTAATACCACGTAATACACTCTCCGACATATATTTGAATTTAAACAGATGTGTGTAAATAAATATGTTGAATGTTTGTGTGTTTTTACGTATGGGTAACATTTTTCTTTGATACTCTTACGTAGTGTCATCATATTTGATCATGAATTGCGTAACAATCCCATCAAATATATACGTGTATTATTAATAAGAATATCTTAAACAAACTTACAAAATAATAAACACAATATGTTTATCAAATTAGGTAAAAGACGGACAAATATGTAACATAATGGGCATACGAAGAGCGAAATTAAAATTTAACTATTGTATCCTAAAGTTGACAAAGGTATAATCAGACTAAAGATCAAATTTTGTACACATTTTTATACTCTTTACTCTCTGTTCCCCTTAAAAATGGGAAAAAGGGAGTTATAAAGTACTGCAAATGTGTGTAACAGGCAGAAGGAGGCATTTCCGACAATATAAACTATATATATTCTTGATCAGGATCAACAGCCGAGAAGAACTAGCCATGTCCGTCTGTCTGTCTGTCTGTCTGTCTGTCCGTCTGTCTGTATGAACGCGTCGATATCAGAGACTATAAGAGCTAGACACACCAAACTTGGTATGTAGGTTCCTGTACACCATACGCAGATCAAGTTTATTTCGAATTTCGGATGCACCCCCCCGCACCCTTGCAAATCGCAAATGACTCCCACAGCCACACTTTTAAAGATAAAGCTTTGATTTTTGGTACACATATATTTTTTATCAATCTTGATCAGCTGTGTAAATTTCACGATCGGATAAATAACACCCAAGTTATGGAAGAATCTATCACCCCCGTCTCAGCAGGCAGCGCAGTTTGACAAGCACTGGACACGTTAAGTGCGCTGCTTGCTTGTGTTGCCGCTGAACTGTTTGAAATGCAAGTTGGGAGCAGGGAGTCTCGTAGTCGGGCACACTCAAATAGAGTATTCTTACTTGTTTTCCACAGTTTTAAAGCTAGAGCAACCAAACTTGGTATACATATTGATATATACCATAGACAGACAAAGTGTTAAGATTTGCAAGGGTATTAAATATTCGTTATTTCGGAGATGGTTGCTTTTTATCAATTTATATATGCATAAATATATATTTTGTTTTCTCTTTCTCTCGTTTCTCGAGAGATGCGTTTAAATATACACATTGTGCGAGATGATGCTGAGCGACACATGCGACGATGAGACCAGAGGCTCAAGGACATGGGCTATGCGGCAATTAAAAAAATATAAAAAATAAACAAACAGAAAATACGAAACGAAAATAAAATATAAACATACAAAATACACACACATACACATACACACACACACACGCACACACATATATGCCCAGAAGGCTTTGCGTCAACAGAAAATGCTTTGGGAATGCACAAGAAACGTGTCAAGCGGCTTCACGTAGAACTTTTTTAACTACCACCCCTCCATCTAGCCCACTTATTAACCCCCCCTAGTCCACAGCTCCTACCATCCCCTGTCCGCACCCTTAAAACAGCTCCTTATATGCTGGGGGCACCTTAGGGGCACATGCAAGTTATTCTTGTTGCTGTTGTTTTTGTTGCTGCTGTTGATTGGTTTGCATAGTAAAAATGTTGTGTGTATATGTGTGCTAAATTTTGTAGCAACTCGTTGAACTGTTGCGCATACACACACATAGACACACACACACACATAGAAATAAAACTGTATGCGTCGTGTGCTTTTTATTTTGTTTTGTAGCTTCTGTTTTTTAGAAAATATCAAATATTTAACAAAATACCGCGAGACGCGTGTTTACTTATGTATATTTATGTTTGTTTTATTGTTTCACTTTTTTTTTTTTTTATATATTATTGTTGTTGTTGCGAGCAACGCGTGGCCGCCAGTTTGAGCAGACAACAGGCGAGTGCGGTAAGTGGAGCCAGCTAACTGCCCAGCTGAGGCGGCAAGCAAACAGGCAGAGGCATCCCAGCAGCAGCAGCAGCAGTAGTAGCAGCACGCATCCAAAGGCACAATAGAAATTGGAACGCAAATTGAAACGATATGGCATGGAATGAAATGAGAAAGAAATGCGCTAGGTGCGAGCAAGAGCACAAAAATAAAAAGCGCGCGCACGAGACGTATTGGCAACAGGCGAAACGTATCAAAACAGTGCAGCAACAAATAGGTAAACGAAACGTTGCCAACAGTTAAGGAAAAAGCTCCCTGACGTGCACAATGGGTTCAAATTGATATTTTTTTTAGAAAACAGGGAATTTTAACTTCAGTCCTGTTTCGATTGTCGAACATTTTTGAAAAGTAAGAACGTTCTTTGAATAACTGTTCTGGATACCGGTCGGAATATTTTCTCTCTCTCAAATCAGGTTCGAGGCCGAGTTTTTATAACAATAATTATACATATGGGTATTTCCATCATAAAGTCCAGCAGCACCGACAATTTGAAAGTCATTTTTAGTACCTATCACTTCTGAATTATATGTTTTAATCGAAAATGTATTTAATTGCTAAAAAATAAATCTAATTTACAACGGACATGGCTAAATCGACACGGCTGTAGATGCTGATCAAGAATATATATAGTTTATATTTATATTCGGAAATGCCTCCTTATGCCTGTTACATACATTTGCAGTACTTTATAACTCTCTTTTCTCCATTTTTAATGGGAACAGAGAGTAAAAAGAGTATATTGGGTTTGTGAAATGTCCGTCTGTTCGTCCGTCTGTTTGTCCGTCTGTCCGTCCGTATGAACGCAGTTTCTTATCACAGTTTTGGAACTAGAGCAACCACACTGCGTATACATGTTGATATATGCCATAGGCAGACAAAGTGTCAAGATCAATTCAAAAATTAAAATTTTGTTGTACAACATAACTCGACCAATTTTGAGTATTGAGTTTAAAAAATTGATTTATTTTAAATTAGCTGATTAAAATTAAGCTAGACCATAAAAATCACTCTTTAGTGATCGATGCCAAAAAATTTATCAATTTTTCCCATAGTACAGTCGTCTTATCAGGCGTAAAATATGTGGTTTTGGACGAAAGGCTGTAAAGACTTTTGGTAAATAAGACAAACAAACAAAACAATGCAATCCATTGAGAAATGTGCAACAAACAAATGAGACTTAATTAAAAACCAAGTCATATAAATGCATTCTTTGCATAAATGAATGTAATTGTAATATATATATAAAAACAAAGAAAAAAAAACACCAAAATAATTAAAACACGCATGCAAATTATGTTGTAATTCAGAAAAAAAACAAGTAAGAATACTCTAGTCGAGTGTGCCCGACTACGAGACTCCCTGCTCCCAACTTGCATTTCAAGCAGTTCAGCGGCAACACAAGCAAGCAGTGCACTTAACTCGTAAACTGCTTGTCAAACTGTTGTTGCTGCCAGCTGATACGGGCGTAACACAAGCAAGCAGTGCACTTAACGTGGCCAGTGCTTGTCAAACTGCGCTGCCTGCTGAGACGGGGGTGATAGATTATTCCATAACTTTGGTGTTATTTATCCGATCGTGAAGTTTACACAGCTGATCAAGATTGATAAAAAATATATGTGTACCAAAATTCAAAGCTTTATCTTTAAAATTGTGGCTGTGGGAGATTTTGCAATTTGCAGGGGTGCGGGGGAGGTGTAGCCGAAATTTGAAATGAACTTGTTCTTCGTAAGTATTCAGGAACCTACATGCCAAGTTTGGTGTCTCTAGCTCTTATAGTCTCCGAGCTCTGTGTGTTCATACGGACAGACGCATAGACAGACAGACATGGCTAGTTCGTCTCCGCTGTTGATGCTGATCAAGAATATATATGGTTTATACGGTCGGAAATGTCTCCTTCTGCCTGTTACACACAGTTGCAGTACCTTATAACTCCCCTTTTCCCATTTTTAATGGGAAAAACAAGTGCAATGTATGTGTAAGTTTGTGTGTGCCTGACGCTCCATTTACATTTTAATTATGTTTAATTTGTGGCAAGCAAAGGGCGACTTCAAAAGGCAACGTTAAATGTTGTGTGTTAAGTATACGCCGCATGTGGCATGTGGGGCAGCCAACAGCTTATGCCACGTTAAGTGAATTAAGTAGAAGAAGAATCCTCTAGCCACAAGCACAGCTTTATCAGTTATTTCTAGGTAAAAGCTTCAAGTGCATCATCATTATCATCATCATGATCATCATCAGCTTAAACATATGTAATTAAAGATTCCAAGTGCATTTATAATTTAAGCTGATTAAAGTTTCAAGTGCATTTGCATAAGCTGTTGCAACCTTTAAGTGCAACAATTAGCTCGGTAATTAGGAACATTGAATTATTAACAGTAACAATTACTTAAGAACCTGGGGGAGATCTTGATACTTTGTCTGCCTATGTTATATACCAACATGTATGCCAAGTTTATATAGATAGACCGACAGACGGATGGATGGACGGATATTTCACAAACCCAATATACTCTTTTTTCTTTTTACTCCCTGTTCCCATTAAAAATGGGAAAAAGGGAGTTATAAAGTACTGCAAATGTGTGTAACAGGCAGAAGGAGGCATTTCCGACTATATAAACTATATATATTCTTGATCAGGATCAACAGCCGAGACGAACTAGCCATGTCCGTCTGTCTGTCCGTCTGTATGAACGCGTCGATCTCAGAGACTATAAGAGCTAGAGACACCAAACTTGGCATGTAGGTTCCTGTATACCATACGCAGATCAAGTTTATTTCAAATTTCGGATGCACCCCCCGCACCCCCGCAAATCGCAAAAGACTCCTACAGCCACAATTTTAAAGATAAAGCTTTAATTTTTGGTACACCTGTATGTTTAATCAATGTCTTTCAGATGTGTAAATTTCAACACGATCGGATAAAAAGCACCAAAGTTATGGAAGAATCTATTACGCCCGTCTCAGCTAGCAGCAACAACAGTTTTACAAGCAGTTTACGAGTTAAGTGCACTGCTTGCTTGTGTTACGCCCGTATCAGCTGGCAGCAACAACAGTTTGACAAGCAGTTTACGAGTTAAGTGCACTGCTTGCTTGTGTTGCCACTGAACTGCTTGAAATGCAAGTTGGGAGCAGGGAGTCTCGTAGTCGGGCACACTCGACTAGAGTATTCTTACTTGTTTTTTTTTTTAATTTAAAAAAAAAAGAGTATAAAAATAATTTGATACGTATTTCATCTATTTAGGAAAATTCACGGCTCTGTTTCAATAATAATGTGGTGTCGAAGGTTATATGGAGAAAAGTGTTTATTGATTTTAGGTTCAAACTAAATTTAAAAGCTGTTTACAGAAAACAGTTTGATACTTGAGTTGTTACAAAATTGTGTAGAAAATTTCCTTCACATGGGCGGACGAAAAAAAAAGTATAAAAATGTATTCACTTTATATAAAAATGGAAAATTATAGTCAAGCAATGCTAAATGTTCCTTTATTTGAGATTTGACAGTTTTGAAAATATTTCTGACATTCGCGATGCCTTAAGGCAACAACTTTACTAATATCAGTTAGCTGTTTGCTTTTGTGAGAAAACCTTTTGGCATCCTTATCATTATGATATTAATTTTTATTGTTGTGCAGCAGCTCAGGACGAAACGAAACGAGAAGACAAAGGATGCTAACAGTTATTATTATTACACGCGTAGCTGTGAAAAAATAAGCCTGGACCCGGTAAGTAAGTATTTCAGTAAAATAGTAAGTAAATCAGAAAGTAAGAATGTAAGTATGTAAGTAGGAAGGATTTTTGCACTCGTCACTTGCTTTGCATTTCGTTGCCTTTGAGCTGACAGCTTTACCGAAGAGGAGACAAAGGCAACACACAGCACAAAGACAATAAGCAACCATAACAATGGCAACAACAACAGCAACAATCATAAGGAAAAGAAGTGAAGCTGCTTGGCCAAGGATATTATGCGTATCGTTATTGTTGTTCTTTTTATTCTCTTTATTTAATTTTTTTGAAAAAAAGAGTATATTGGGTTTGTGAAATGTTCGTCCGTCCGTCTGTCTGTCCGTCCGTCTGTCTGTCTGTCTGTCCGTCTGTATGAACGCAGTTTTTTCCACAGTTTTGGAGCTAGAGCAACCACACTTGGTATACATGTTGATATATGCCATAGGCAGACAAAGTGTCAAGATTTTCACCCCACCCCTTCCACAACAAACCGTTAAAACCTATATCATCCACACTTTACAGCTAGAGTAACCAAATTTAGCACAACGGCTACTAATCACTTCCTTGATTGCTCTGACTAAAAGAAAATTGGTCACGCCCACCCCTTCCCCCACAAAAAAGCACTTGCAATCGAGCAAAGTTTGTTTCTCGGAAATCTGTAGAACTGGCCCAACCAAACCTGAATTGATGGCAAAACTTCAAAGATTTGAGTAAAAATACCATTCCCACGCCCACTTCTGACTCCGCAAAGAGGCTAAACAAAAAGAGTACATCGCAGTCGGGTGCATCCGACTGCAACGTTCTTACTTATTGTAGCTGTTGTTGTGTAACATTTTTACATACTTACTTGCTTGCCATGTTAGTCGTTAGATACTGAGAGGGTGGAGGTACACTTCTCTGTCTGTAGACAGGATATACCACCCAGACAAGGGCATACCAGAAGACAACACTTAATATTTTATTTTACCTTACGTTGAGGCTTTTCCGAGCAGAAAACAGAGTCAATATTTTGCCTGTTACGAACTTCACTTTTACTTCAATTTGAAAACAAAAAAATATTTAACAAGAACGCTAAAGTCGGATGCTTCCGACTGCGATATACAGTCTTTTACCCGCTCTGCGGAATCAAGAGTAGACATTTGATCAAAATCGCAAACGCCGTTTTTTTTTTAAATTGCTAAAATGTGAAAAAAAGCTTTATTAAACCTGTAGCTTTTTATATGAGTGCTTTTCAAAAAGTCAAGTTAAGCTTAACAGATCTTTGAACTACCTTTCTAACGATTTGCAGACTATGTCTCTAGCTTTTTTGGTTAGAAAACAATTTTAGCGGCTTTTAGCGGTTTCCCGCTAAGCCAGTTTTTCAAAAAAGTGGGAGAACACATTGATAGGAAACAATTCCACAAAAAAATCAGGAAAGCTATCTCAAAGCTTTGATTGTATAAAACAAACAAAATGGTTTTTAACTAATTTTAAGAAGTCTGCTAAAATTGAAAACGTATCATAACTTTTGAACGAATTGTCGGATTGAGATAATCAAATAAAAAATTGATGAAAAGGCCCCAACAACCTCAACAGAACCAACCCTATAAATTTGGCTACACTCATCTGCATCCACATATCTCAGAAGCTAGGTAAGTTACCGAAAGTCTTAGTATGCACTTTTCTTAGTTAAAGTAATGTCTTTTGATTTCTATGTACATGACTCAATCTGATCATGCTCTCATAGTAAATCTATAATTCTTTCTGTATAAATTGGACTACCGTCCACAGTGATTAGTATATAACTCAATCTGATCGGACTCTCATAGCAAATATATTATTCTTCCTGGATATGTTGCTTATCGTCCACCCTTTGTGATGCTTTGTCTATGGCGTGAACTGTATGTTAAAAACTGTGGAGGAAATTGCGTTCATATGAACAGACAGACCTTCATTTTTAATTTTTAAAGAAAAAATATACATATATTATATATACATACATATACATGTATATATAAAAAAGTAACGATGACAACAGCATCCACAACAAGTGTTTTGTGCTGTGAAAGGAAATGAAAAGAACGCAGAATATAACAAAACAAAAACCATAACAACAACAACAACGCACAACTGAATGAAGGGTATCCAGCGGTAGATGTAGTTAAGGGCGTAACGCGACTAACGACAATAAGAGGCACAACAATGGTACGCCCTTTTCGAATTTTTTTTGATACTGCTGCTGTTGTTTGTTGTTTGCCATAAAAACAATGGCGCGAGAAAAACAAAAAACAAACATATAACAACTAAAAAACAGTTAATTAGCTGAAGGCGTCGATGGCGATTATGAAAAGGATATGGCAATTTGTTGATTGGGACTCTGATTGTGACTCGCAGCAGAGGCTAGTGCATTAGTCAGTGCAGTAGTCCCCTCGAAACTCAACTAGGAAGGTTCTTAGAGAACGTGAGCCGTAGAAGCACTGGAAAATGTTCATCAATTTCAAAAAACAGATAGCTTCACTGAATGCGTACATTATCCATATTGCAGTTGTTGTTTATAATTAAAGTGGCTGGCAGAGTCTGCAATTAAATGCTACTTAATTGGGCGTGGCTATTCCAAGGGAGTGGGAGTGAGAGAGGAGAATGGTTGTGAACGACCAATGCTGCAGTTCAATTAAGAATGGAAAACACTGAAGAGCTGCTGCTGTTGTCGCGTCACCCCCATATGCCAGCATTCATGCCCAGCCCATGGCAGGCAAGCTTTGCCAATAAGCAAATAAAATCATAAACTCTTGCTGGGCTGCAGAGAACCTCTTGAGAATCTCGAAGATCTAAACGTGGGGTATACGCAATATTGCAGAAGGCAACGGTACGTGGCGGCATTTTGAAGAGAGTTCTTGCTTGCAAATAAGTTTCTAAGTTTTATGAGCTCACATTTTTTGCAGGAACTATAAAAGCAACAACAACAATGGCAACAAAAAACTGCCTTTCGCACGCATGTGTTGAAAGTATTTATGAATATTTAAACTTTTACATTATGGCCTTCAATGATATCTGCGAAAAACACAGTGACTGCGAAAGGGGGGTACGATGCTGGGGGCTAGAAGGCAGTTAATAACGGTTTTTGCTTGTGTAGCATGTTCAAATAATAAATACAAATTAATTACAAAGATTAGAAATTGTGTCCTGAACAATTTTAATTTATGTGGTTGGTAATAAATTTTCCATTAAATGATTATACCCTTAAAAGGGGCATAAAAGCATTTTGTAAAAAATGTATATATTAGGCTGGCGCAGATGATATTAAAATGTATAGAGAATTTATAAACGATACTATTTCAACATTTAAAGTCGATTCAAAATTGCTATGTTTGACAATTCATCTGCTTTAAGAGCACGAACTTAGTAGTCTCATTAAATGTGTGTTTCATTACATATCAAATTACATTGCTCAATACAAGTTTTCCTATAGAAACTCTTGTTAGCCCTCGAGTTTTGAATACCTACCCTCATTAAGGCGAAGTTAATTAGTTTTAATTATTTTTGTTCAAATTAACAAAATTACGAAAAAAAACATCGAAAAGTTGTTTTATTTCCTCTCATTGTAATTATTCAGGTTTCTTCTATTTTCAATTCTGATCATCGCCTACCTTTCCATATCTGTGAACTTTATCACAATTTCCCGCTCGTGTGCGTAGACTTTCCTCACTCTGATCCACACGCGCAATGATTTTTTACACAGACGTTGAAATCTGACTTTGGAGTAGAAATGGTAACGGTAATGGTAACGTACCTTGCCTATTTTGGGGACATGCTGAAATCCCTTTACCCGCTCTTTTTGAAATCCTTTCTCGTTTCGCCCGTTGCGGGCGGATGTCGAAAGTGAGCACTCATACCGCAGGTTGGAAAATTCGGTCAGAAATTGTGGAAAATTAGCGGAAAACCGTTGTATGCAACTTTTTTGTTCATCATCCGTTCAGCTTCAAACTCGTTTTCAAAGATCTAAATAATAAATAATTTATAACTTCATACAAATTTTCTGGAACACTCACTCCCCTGGGTGGAATATGAGTGGTCATGGTTATATTGCCAAAAGTTTGGTTTCAAACTAATTTTCAAAGCTACACATACAAATTATAAGCAATCTGATTTTCCAACTTTAGAAAATTTGCCTGAAAAATAGGAAAATGGTTGGAAAACTTTTGCTTGCAACTGTTCTATTTTGCATCCGATCAGCTCCAAACTTATAAATAACATAAAAAAAGTATTTTTTAAATTTTGAAAAATCCAGAAAGTTGTTGCAATAAAACTTTTTGGTACATTTTTATATTTTTTTTTTTTAACGGGGCATAGGACTGCACCCCGAAAAATGTTAGTATATCATAAAAAAAAAATGTTTAAATTAAGTTAAAGCCATTTTAAGCGATATCAATTCCATGTATACAAGCACGTACGAAGCATATTCAAGCAATTGAACATTTGCAACAATTAATCAGATGTTGTGATTTTCCAGTTGACTAGAGAAGCCAGTCTGTTTAAGCTTTTCTGTTCAATTGGAATTTGAGTTTAATCGAGTTAACTATCAATACAATTGATGCTGACACTTCAGTTCCAAAGAAGAATTTCAGTTAACAATTGCTGTCTAAAACTTCAAAACTGCTTTATGAGTCAATTAAAATTGCTTCCGACCACTGCCAAACTGAATAGGCCAAAGCTGCTGTCAGTTACCCTCTGCTCCCCGCTCGTACTGTTGCTCGGGTGTGTGTGTTTGTGTGTGCTTTTGTGCGTCTGGTGCAGCACATTACACACACATTAAATTTATAGCTCGAGCAAAAAACTCTTTACAACAAAAAGCACTAAACATTATGCCCGCTCCAGGCGCAACATTGGCACGCCTCCTTTGCGCCACAATGCGGCTGTCTGAGTGTGTGTGTGTGTGTCGATTTTTTGGCATTCGAAATATGGCAAGAGTGCTGTTTCTGGCTGAACTAAACAGCCCTGGCTTGAATGGCAATGGGAGTAAGCGATAAGTCCAAAAATAAAAGAATAGAAAACCACGTAAAGAAGGACAAATGCGAGAGAGAATTCATGAAAATCTGAACTAAGAACTGGAAAACGGTCATTCGCATTATACTTATTGTATACATAAAACAGAAAACACAGCAGGCCGGATTTGGTATGTGGCAGCAACGAGCGGTATTAGCAGCAACATTGACTAAAACCACTCAATAAAATAAAAATCAATTATTATGGTATAAGGTCATTAAAATGCAACAATTGTAAAAGCTGGAGACTGTAAGGGAAGGATGTGAGCATTCACTTTATAAGCCTCATTAAACGCACACAATTCTCCTTAACGTACAAATTGGCAAGTTCGGAGCCAGAGCTGGGAATAGTGATTACATTTTTGTTTCACTAAATTCTAACACATAGTTGAATTTTCCAACAATAAAAAATATTTGATTTAACTAGTTATATGCTTTAATTATTTACTGGTCGAGAAAAATTTCAAATAAATTTTGTCTGGTCGAAAAGAATTTGAAGTAAATCCAAAAATCAAATCCCCAAATAGACTTGTAATGGAAGGGAAATTTCTAAATAACAAATTGCTGGTACTGGAACCCATACCAACTCTAGTAACAATTTACATAAAACTGGAATATTCAACTATTTCTAAATTTTAGTGGAAAAATTCAAATAAAACGAGTAAGAACGTTGCAGTCGGATGCACCCGACTGCGATATACTCTTTTTTTCGCCTCTTTGCGGAATCAGTGGGCGTGGCAATTGAATTTCTGCTCAAATCTTTCAAGTTTTGCCATCAATTAAAATTTGGTTGGACCTGTTCTACAGGTTTGTGAGAAACAAACATTGCTTGATTGCAAGGGCGGGGGTGGGCGTGGCAAAAATATTTTTATCCAATCTATTAAATAGGCCAACAGAATTCAACCTGCAAAATTTGGTGATTCTAGCTAAAGGGGTGGGGGAGATACAGACTTTGCTTATTTGTGGGGGCGGGGGTGGGCGTGCCCGAATTTTTTTTGTCAGATCAATGAAGGATGTGATAAGTAGCTCTTGTGCCAAATTTGGTTACTCTAGCTATAAAACTGTGGAAGATATAGGTTTTTGCGTTTTAAGGGGGAAGGGGTGGGGGGAGATCTTGACACTTTGTCCTACTATGGTATATACCAACATGTATACTAAGTTTGGTTGCTCTAGCTTCAAAACTGTGGAAAAAACCTGCGTTTATACAGACGGACAGACAGACGGACAGACGGACGGACAGACGGACAGACGGACATTTGACAAACCCAATACTCTTTTATCCTTTTTAAAAAAAAAAAAAAAATTAATTAAAGAGTATAATTAAATTGATTTGAAAGAGTAGTTGAGCTTAAATGTAAAAAATTGTAATGAGAATTAATGATAATTGAAGCATTTAACTAGTTAAATACATTTATTTTTATATTCTTTCTTTATTTTTTTTTTCAAAAAGTATATTGTGTATTGGGTTTGTGAAATGTCCGTCCGTCTGTCCGTCCGTCTGTCTGTATGAACGCAGGGTTTTCCACAATTTTGAAGCTAGAGCAACCAAACTTGGTATACATGTTGGTATATACCATAGGCAGACAAAGTGTCAGTGGTGTTTGATTACAAATTTTAATCAATATTCCCAGCTCTGTTCGGAGCCGGCCAGAAACTTTCGAATGCAATTGTGCTCATGATTGCGATTACGGTTATGACTGCAAAGAATTATGACCAGGCTAGGGATTGTGCCAGAAGTTTGTGTAGGTAGAAACAGGGCTACAGTGGGGGTACGCCAGAGTTTATATTGGTTAAAAGTTGCCCCTCAAGCTTCGTTAGACGCGTCCAGAGCGCAGACCAAATATAATTACTAGAAGCCAGG
This sequence comes from Hirtodrosophila cameraria, assembly GCA_949708635.1. Taxonomy (NCBI): domain Eukaryota; kingdom Metazoa; phylum Arthropoda; class Insecta; order Diptera; family Drosophilidae; genus Hirtodrosophila; species Hirtodrosophila cameraria. Next base: position 18,144,420 of record OX453090.1, on the reverse strand, counting down.
TCAAAGAAGGGAGGGGTGTCTGTTGTTGCCCTGCAATTAGAGCTGACATATGAAAATCATAGCATCAACTTGCCAGCTATTTCCTCTAACCCTACCACCCCTCCCTCCATCATAATCTCTACGACGAGTAATTGTTGATGCAATCCGGCGTTGAAACTACAACGTTACGATTTCACATTCGCTAATTGAAATCGCAAGCGTAATGTGCACAAATCCACATACGTACACATAATACGTGTGTACCTACTATATACATACATAGACATATAACTGCTGTCCGATATAACGAATCAAAGTCATGGTCAAGGTTGCAGCATTATCAATTTTTAGTATTAGATGACCATTAGCGATTTGTTCAACGTCGAACTTTGACGTGACTTGTGCTTAAGAGAAAACTTTTTTCATCAAAAATATTTCCTATTCTATTTTTACTCCCTGTTCCCATTTAAAATAGGAAAGAGGGAGTTATAAAGTATTGCAAATTTGTGTAACAGGCAGAAGGAGGCATTTCCGAATATATAAACTATATATATTCTTGATCACCATCAACAGCCGAGTCGATATAGCCATGTTCGTCTGTCTGTCTGTCTGTCTGTCCGTATGAGCGCGTCGATCTCAGAGACTATAAGAGCTAGAGACATTAAACTTGTCATGTCAGTTTCTGTAAACCATACGCAGGTTAAGTTTATTTCAAATTTCGGATGCACCTGCTTGCTTTCGTTGCCACTCAACTGCTTGAAGTGAAAGCTGGGAGCAGGGAGTCTCGTAGTCGGGTACACTCGAATCATTAATAACTTTGATAAAATTGTATATATATAAACTGTGAATTGTCGTCTTTTTTTTTGTTTAATTCAATTTACAAAATTTAAATTCATGCCATTCCCGACTCCGGAGAGTAAAGAAAGTTTATCGCAGTCGGGAACATAAGACTGCAACCTTATTGCTTGTTTAGTGTTAGCGTATTCAGTTATACGTAACGAAGTGTTGTATTTCATTGTCAAGTATTTCATTGTCAGCTGCAGCTTTTTGTCAATTTTTAACCACTTAGCGTTTTACATATTTCACTTTGACATTGAAAAGTTTTGTCGGCCAAAATAGATTTTGCTTAGTTGCAAACTTAGAAGCAGTAACATCACAGTTCATTGTCAAGATTGCAACAGAGCAATCAATTTAATCATTTTCGTTCTAAAGCACAGAATATTAAATATTATTTTGGACAAAAGTCGCAAGAAACCACCTTAAGCGGCTTACGTTACTTTCGTTGCCCCAAATACTTTTTCAATCGTTCAGCACAGTTGTCATTATCAAGGTTAAGTTGCACATTGTTAATAATTCCTTGGAGCAGAATATAAAATGATTTTCTATGGCAGATTAATAACTTAACGATTATATATATTTTACATGATTTTCACAATTTTTATCAGAACGAAAAGAAAGTTCCAGTCGGACCAAACGGACCAAACATTCAAATAAGTTTATTTTTGTTGTTATCGCATTTATATTGGAAACACTGACTATGAAATATACACTCATGGAATAAATAATAGAAACGGCATTTTTTTTTTCGTGATTTTCAAAATTTTTTTTTCAAGTTTCATAATTTTCGTTTTAAGTCTATACAGTAATGTATCAAAATGTAACAAAATAATTATAATAATAAAACAATTAATTTTTTTGGCCTGAACAAAATATTAGAAACGGCAGGCTTAAAGCTAGGAAAAAAAATTTTTTCAATGGCTTGTAGATTTATCAATTGAGTACCATTCGGATTTAACTTTTTCCCATAAATCAAACTTATTGTTGGGCTTATAGCCACCAATCCATTTCTTTAAGATCCACCAAAGGTGCTCTGTGGGATTTAGGTCCGGTGACGGCGAAGGCCATTCCATCAATGGAACTGTGTTGTCAAGGAACCATTTCTTAAAAAAATGCTTTGGATCATTATCCTCTTCAGCATAAGGTACATATGGGCTTAAAACTAGAACACTATTCCTATGGTATGCCCTGACACAATTATATTTGAAATATAAAGAAAAACTAATTCTTGATTGGGTTTCGAACTCTGGAATTTATTGGTTAGTGACCGAAAGATCTTTACACTTTTTCTGCCTCTGGTGTATACCAACAGGTATACCAAATTTGGTTGCTCTAGTTTCAAAACTGTGGAAAAATTCTGCGTTCATATGGATGGACGGACGGACAAACAGACAAATGGACATTTCACAAACCCAATATAATTTTTATTTTTCGAAATTATGAGTATAAATAGAATCTTGATTAGAATTCGAGCCCTGGAATTTACGTGCAAGGCTAATATAACATCCCAATTTGGATTAAATTATTATATCGGTGTCTTGTTCAAAGACGATTTAAATCAAAAGGCTAGAGTATTAAAGTTGTGATATACATGTGCATGTATGCACTAAGTGTTTACTATAATATTTATTATAATAAAGAAAATGCTACTTAATTTAAAGTCCTGTTTGCACGCACAAAAATTATCCCTTAACCATTAACCTTGAATTATTCGTGAATATTCAATTGAAGTTAGCCAGTTAATAGCGAGTGTCTGAGTCGTTCTATCGTTTTCTTCTATCGTCTACCGACTGAATTGCCATTTACATGTGGTCAGGCGGGCCATAATTCATGGCCGGTTGGGCTTTGTCGTGCAGCTTCCGGGATTAACCCTTCATCCCGCATGTTATATGGGCACAAGCTGATTATCGTTGCACTCATCATCAGGTTTATTATCATTATTATCATTAATATTATCATTATTAGTATCAGTTTTGTTATCATTATTGTGTTGTAGCGTGGCGGAATGTAAAACCAATTTTTCATATCGTGCCCATCGAGCCATAAACTTTTGCGTATTATTTTTTATGATCTGTCATAAATAAAACAAGTAAGAACGTTGCAGTCGGATGTATCCGACTGCGATATACTCATTTTTTAGCCTCTCTGCGCAATCAGAAGTGGGCGAAGCAATTGTATTTTTGCTCAAATCTTTCAAGTTTTGCCATCAATTTAAATTTGGTTGGGCCAGCTGTATAGGTTTGGCAGATACAAGCTTTGCTCGATTACAAGAGCTGGGGTGGGAGTGGCAAAATTATTTTTATTAAATCTATTTATTTGTTGGGCGGGGGTGGACGTGGCCACCAATCAAGGAAACGATTAGTAGCCCTTGTGCAAATTCTGTTACTCTAGCTGTTAAACTGTGGAAGATATAGGTTTTTGCCGATTGTGGTGGAAGAAGTGGGGGTGGGGGGAGATCTTGACACTTTGTCTGCCTATGGTATATATCAACATGCATACCATTTTGGTTGCTCTAGCTTCAAAACTGTGGAAAAAACTAGGTTCATACAGACGGAAAGACGGACGGCCATTTCGCAAACCCAATATACTCTTTTTACAAAAAAATTAAAAAATTGAGTATAAATATGTTTTATTCTATGTATGTCGAGTCTAGTCGGTTGGGGTTGGGTAAGGAACGTAGGAGGTAGCCCATTAAAGCGTGCTAATATGTGATTTGAAATAAATTGCCAACATAAAACAGATTTCACGCCCAGCGATTCTACAGCACTCTCTGTCTAATTTAAAATATTTGCAGCATACACTGCGTATACATAATTTGCACTCTGGCATTTTGCAGCCGCGTGCTGTCCACTTACTGGCAGCGTTGCCAATTTAGCTATTTACCCGCCATTTCTGGAGTTTTTAACATGTCAATCGCGGGAAAAATTTTAAAATAGCTTCTAGTGGGAATTATAGCTATATTGAAAGTTGACATGTCTTTCTTTTATCTCACACAAAACTACAAGCAACACCCTGAAATATCATAAGCATTATATCATACAAACGTTTTTTCCCACTAGCATCACTTCTGCTCAGCCTTTTAACCTTGCCCTTGTCCAACGCAGAGGTTTTGAGAGTGTTTTCAGCCAAATGAAAAATTATAAGTCAGCAATACGTTATTGCATATTGACACATTCAATTCAATATTGCACAAAAGGTAATATATTAAACGCATTATTCATCAATACACTTTAAAACAATTAAATATACAAATATAGGTACAATGGGCCAAATAAATGTAGCCACAATTATGAAGTGCCTTCGAAATATTTAAAACACATCGGTACAAACCAAAGTTCTAGTACGGCGGATGAAGAAAATGTTGTTGAGAATGCCCATTAAATAACGCTACTGGAATAATAATAAAAACAAAAACAAGAAAGAAATGTTATCTTCGGCGTGCCGAAGACATATACCCGTGCAAAGAAAACCTATTTTTAAACCGATCGTTCCTATGGCAGCTATAGGTTACGGTGGTCCGATTTCGATGAAATTTTGTCAACATGTGTGAAAAGTGCTAAAACTAAGACAGATTGAGTTTGGTTGAGTGTTTTTGAAAAACAAAAAAGGGTTTTCATGGAAAAACTTATTTTTCAACCGATCGTTCCCATTGCAGCTATATGTTATGGTGGTCCGATTTCGATGAAATTTTGTCAACATGTGTGAAAAGTGCTAAAACTAAGACAGAGTGAGTTTGGTTGAGTGTTTTTGAAAAACAAAAAAGTTTTTCATACAAAAACTTATTTTTTAACCGGTCGTTCCCATCTGACCGATTCTGACTTTTGTACTGCTTTTAGAAAGAATAAGCATCTGTGCCAAGTTTCATCACGATAGCTCTTAAACTGAGGGACTAGTTCGCATATAAACAGACAGACAGATAGACAGACAGGCAGACAGACGGAGATGACGGACATGACTCAACTGTTGATGCTGATCACGAATATAAAATTTTTTTTCTGAGACGTCTCCTTCAATGCGTTACACATTTCGTGACAAAATTATAATACCCACCGCAAGGGTATAAAAAACTTAAAACTATAATAGCTTTTATCCAGCTTTTTTGTAAAATCTAGCTTTTTTAGGCTCTGAAGAGTTGGCAACACTGCTTACTGGTCGAAAGCATAATGTCTTTTTTGCTGGCATTAAGCTCAAAGTCAATGTTAATTTGTGTGGAGACTGAGACAGAGAGAGTGAGAGCTGGCAAATTCAATAAACTTATGAAATTAACGCTCATTAAATGCGCTTATTTCTTTGACACAGAGTCCTTATCCTATCACACTGTCAACCTGTTATCCTGAATGATGACCCACATCGTTCTTGGCATGATGAGGTCGTGAAATATGGCAGCTCGCTATTTGACGACTTGTTGCCGTTCTATAGCTTTATCTGTAGCTGTTTCTGTTTCTCCTCGTACTCTGCGTTCTGTTCTTATTGAACACTGCCTCGGGTGCAAAATTTGTAATTGAGAACCACGTAATTGCTGGAATTGTGTGTAGCTTTGATCTCATTACTCTATAATGCATGCCGTAAATTATATAAACAGAAATTCTACAAGAACATTGTGAAGAATCACATTTCCAGCGTCACAGCGCGTAAGTGTTTTAATGGCAGATTCGTCATATATTTGATCGATCGGTCCCACAGTGCGAGCCAGCAAGCAGTGATTAAGGGCAACAAGCGAGAGAGAGCTGCACGCACACCGACACAACAAAATATAACTGCAGCGGTGCCAACAGCTCTGCCAGTCGCGCCGACGCAGCATCGGCAAATGCCGACGAGTATAGCTTAAGCGCTGCCAGCAGCGACGAATAAATTTCGGCAAATGCAAACAGCAAATCGTTTCCAAGCTCTCTTAGATCCAGCTTATCAAGGTAAGCGGACGAGCTTGAGTGATGGTGGCGAGCAGCGAGCAGCGAACAGCAGCGACAACAACAACGACAGCAGACAACCAGCGGAGCCCTAGCAGCGAACAGCAACGACAACGAGAGCACGTGCAAAGGTGGAGCCCTAGCAGAGGGCATAACAGCAGGGGACCAGCGGAGCCCGACTGATGTGGCAAGAAGCAGCAACAATAACAGCAGAGGCCCAGCGGAGCCCGAGCAGCGAGCAGTGATAACAACAACGGCAGCAGAGAAGTCCTAGCAGCGAGCAGCGAGCATTGACAGCAACAACGAGCAACAGCAGCAGGAACAGCAGCAGCAGCAACGAAACCACGTGCACAGCGGAGCCCTAGCAGCAGCAGCGTCAGCAAAGACAAGTACCAGCAGGGCAACAGCAGCAATAACGACAGCAACAACCGCAGCAGAGCAAAGCAACGAGTAGCAGCAGCGACAGCAACGAGAACCACAGCAGAGCAGAGCAACGAGTAACAGCAGCGACAGCAACAACAGCTTTTCTCTTCCCCCGACCCCTTTATCTCTTTGCCTAGTGTCCCAGGACTGAAACAAATTTTGTAAAAGTGGTCCTGGAGAGGATTTCAATTAAGTGCACTTATTTTATTCAATCAAGCTCGTTTCTCTACTGCTATTTATATTCGATGGCTGGTGGGTAATTTATTTTTTTTAGCAATTTTAAATGGCGGCTGATTATAGTATATTGATAAAAAGAAATGGTAAAACAAAGACTAAGCTTTATATAATGGCCCACATGTGCTGCGAAACTATTGATTCATTTTCATTACTATAAAAAAGAATAGGATCACGTTTAATCAAGTTACCATCTCGACTATTGAAAGCATCATCGTTACTAAGTTTTAATGACAAATGTTTCTATAAGGTAATTTAAATAATTTTATGAAAAAAACTATTTTTAAAAAATAGAAAATAGTTTAAGAACTGAACGCTTATTAGCGTTTGTTTCGACAATGCTTTAAATAGTTTAAAATGGTTGCAATTTGCAATATGCTTTAGCCTTTACAAAAACGTTTACTCTCCATAAATAGAGCTGTGCGTTTTTACGTTTTTATTTATGACATACACATGTGCAATTCTGTACAGTCAACATTGAATATAAAATCTGATTTATTATGACATTTTATGCACTCACTTGTACTTTATCTGGTGTGTGGTTTGGAGGCGGTATAGTTCAAAGTTTTATGTGTGTTTTTCTCTTTAAAATTTAAAAATGGAACTAAGCTGTTAGTGCAGTAAGTGAGAGAAGGTCGCGACGAAATAATTTTTGTGTCAACGCAAAAACTCATTAACACTTATGCAAGCTGCATTCAAAGAGTATAAAAAGGTTAAAAACAAATTTGTATACGTTTTTTTCAATTTCGTATAGCAAAGTTTTGTAGAACCTTTAAAAAATAACAAGCAACAAAAAAAAAATCTAAAATATTGCATACATCGCCAAAATTAGGGGATGGATTTATTTTGAGGTAGAATAAACTAATATTGATATTGGATGGATAATTGTGAAACTTTCAAAAATAGTACATTAATCATTTATTCAAACGGAAGATGAACTCGGTTTTGGATTAATGTTACAACAACGTACAAAATACGTTGACTTTTTCTACTCTATTTTTAACTATACTCTATATCTCTACCACCTACCGCGCAATTCACCAAAGTCACATATCTTCCACAGTTTTATAGATAGAATCACTAAATTTGACATTGTGACTTCTGAGTAGCTTCTTGACAAACCGGACTGAAATACATTTTGCCACGCCCTCCCCCGCCCCCGCAAATGAGCAAGATCTGTATCTTTCACACCTACATATCTAGAATCATACAAAATTGGAAAATGACTTATGTTGAACTTTTGGTTACATTGAATCAAATAAAAACACCTGTACGCGAAGTTTAAGTCTATAGACCCAATAGGGACGATGCATATTAATGACACAAAACTTCTGATATCTAATTTTGTGACGAATTGTTTCCTGATTAATATAAGACATATTTTTAATAATAAAATTAATTTTGCATTTGGCACACTGCAAGTTACTTAGGTACAATAAAAAGAAGCTGAATCTTTTTGCGCAACGTGCGGAATGCAAAATTAATTTTATTGCTTAAAAGGTTTCTTATATTAATCAGAAAATACTTCGTCTCAAAATAAGATATCAGATGTTTTCTGGCTTTATTATGCATCGTCCCAAGCCTTTAACTTCACTTAGAGGTGTTTTTATTTGATGAACCATAGACAGATAAAGTGTCAAGATCTCGTACCCCCCCCCCCCCCCACCCGCACCTCCTCCCCATTAAACGGCAAAAGCCTATATCTTCCACAGTTTTACAGCTAGAGTAACCAAATTTGACACAAGGGCTACTAACAACTTCCTTGATTAATCTGACTTAAAAAAAATTGGTATATCGCAGTAGGGTACATCCGACTGCAACGGTCTAACTAGTTATATATACTATTTTGAAAAATATGATTTTGAATACGATTATGAAAATAAAGGAATATCGAACAAAGCAACAATCGATACCAAAACTCTTTATTCAAAATTATTCAAATTGTTTGATTCAAGTTTTTTGTTGAAGAGAGTAAAATTGACTTGATTGAATCCATATGGACCTGCACTTGACAAGGAGGTTGAAGTGGGAGACGACGGCAGATCAGATATAGCATAAGGACCCTGCCAGATGGAAATGAAAATTGAATGCTCACTCGGCTGGCAAGCTATGAATATGATTTATTGTTGCAGCTACGCTTGCTGTGTGCAGCACACATTTGCATAACTAATTTCTAATTGCAACAAGGAACGAACAGCGCTGGACACAACTGGCCATGATTCCAAAATTAATGAATAAATATCGTATATTATGGCGCTCATTAAAGCACACACAAGGCATCGATGTGAAATACGAGATGCAACAACCCAACTGAGCACCTCCCAACTGAGCATCCCATTCGTAATTTAATATGTGTATATCCAACTGGACCATGCACCATGCGGTGGCTTTATGAATGTTTACTTCATACATTTTGTGGCAACAACAACAATAAACACGAGAAGTCGAGGACGCAAGGATCAAAATGAGAGAATGGTAGGAGGAGGTAGCTTAAACGACAGGATATGTAATTGAATTCATTTCATTGCTGTTACACCGACTGCAATTACATTTTGGCATTTCATTCGTATACATACATACGTCGAACGCAAATTGCCCCAAATGTTTACCAAACACTGTTACCACAGAGATATTACATTTTGATTGTAGTTGTACGCGATTAATACAAGCATGTTCAGTTCCATGTTGCTCAATATATTGAGTATTGGAGCTGTCAATCCATTTTTTGAAAGTTGTTATAAAACTCTTCATATTTAAACAAAAACTGAACCATAAGTAGCAGTAAACAAGTAAGAATACTCTAGTCAAGTGTGCCCGACTACGAGACTCCCTGCTCCCAACTTGCATTTCAAGCAGTTCAGCGGCAACACAAGCAAGCAGTGCACTTAACTCGTAAACTGCTTGTCAAACTTTTGTTGCTGCCAGCTGAGACGGGCGTAACACAAGCAAGCAGTGCACTTAACTCGTAAACTGCTTGTCAAACTGTTGTTGCTGCCAACTGAGACGGGCGTAATAGATTCTTCTATAACTTTTGTGCTATTTATCCGATCGTGTTGAAATTTACACATCCGAAAGACATTGATTAAACATACATGTGTACCAAAAATTAAAGCTTTATCTTTAAAATTGTGGCTGTGGGAGTCTTTTGCGATTTGCGGGGCTGCGGGGGGGTGTATCCGAAATTTGAAATAAACTTGATCTGTGTATGGTATACAGGAACCTACATGCCAAGTTTGGTGTCTCTAGCTCTTATAGTCTCTGATGTCGATGCGATCATACAGACAGGTAGACGGACAGACGGACATGGCTAGATCGATTCGGCTGTTGATGCTGATCAAGAATATATATAACTTATATAGTCGGAAATGCCTCCTTCTGCCTCTTACATACATTTGCAGTACTTTATAACTCAATTTTTTCCATTTTTAATGGGAACAGGAAGTAAAAAAGTTTTTCATACAAAAACCTGTTTTACAGCCGATCGTTCCCATCGGTGGAAGTTAGAATGCTTGACTAAATCAGCGAGGAGTCCATACCTGATTTCTTAGAATTGCTTAGAATATTTTCAGGCCTGAAAAGTCTCTAAATATAGATGCGAAACCGGAAGATAGCCCTTCCGTTAGAAGCGAGAAGGTAGTGCCTACGAGCGTAAACGAACTTTCCGATTGGGAATTTAAAAATAAAAGGGAAGAATACATATTTAACACATATGTGTGTATGGTAATTGTTGCTTTTGATTTGATATAGTCGGTCAGTGTGAAACACTGGTTGTTGCTTGCAAGGGTCAGGAGGTTCGAATCCCAGTTGTCACCAGGTTGATGATTGCTGATTTTTTATTTTTTTATTCAGGCAGAAGAATAAACCTTACGATAGAAGGCATTCTTTAAGTAGGACATCACAAAAAGAAAAGCAAACCGTATTGTAAACGCTCAGTCCTGGACATTACATTTCAGTCCTGAAAGAATGTATTGTTTCAACCAACCACTGGTTTCCTTTGGCAGCTATCTGTGCCGAGTTTCATCAAGAAAAACTGAGTTCGCATATAAACAGACGTACATGGCTAGTTCAACTCGGCTGTTGATGCTGATCAAGAATATATAGCGCTTTTTTCTTCTGAGACATACTTCAATGCGTTACACAATTTACGACAAAATTATAATATCCTTTCCAAGGATATAACAAGTAAGAACGTTGCAGTCAGATGCTCCCGAAAAAATAAACACATAACGAACTCAATTCGTTGCGCAATAAAAATATATCTTCTGTGGCCGAATGTTCTGCCAGCTCTAATATAAGCAAATGGTGTGTATTTGAGGGTGTGTGTGTGTTGTTAATAACATCGTCAAGCCCAAAATGTTTGTCAGCTAGTTTCTTTGGCTGTCTGTTGTCCTGTCAATCAAGTGATTGAGCATCGAGCCCCAAAAGGCAGCGATACTAGGCAGAGTACGTTTATGCTGTTACTCCTTGTACTCCTCCTACTCCAGCTGCTTGTTCTACTCCAGCTGCTGCTGCTGCGCTGCCTTCCGCTCATTGATTTGGTGACTGAGCAACCGGACTCAAGAATACGATTTCTAGATAACACACATCATCGTCCTGAGCCCAAAACGTTCCTGGTAAGCGCTTTCAACGATGCTGTCAGCACAAAAATTTCTCAAAGTAGCTAACTTTTACGAGTAGCTACCCCTTCCCCCCGCCTATGACCATCATATTCTATCATTCGACTTATCATTTTGCAGCTGACCCTCGCAGCTGAGCCTAAAATTATGCAACATAAACTAAAAATTAAACAGCCCCCGCCCCAACCCCCCACCAAGCAAAGCAAATATTTGTTCTGTGGTTCAGGGGCTGGCGAAGTGGGGCGTGGACTGTGAGCTGGTCACATTAATGTGTGCCTCAAAAAAAGGCACGAGGTGGGAGTTGGGAGGGGTTGCCTTGTGCAAAGAATACTGTTGGTATTTTTGTTGGCATGCGGGCGTTCTTACTACCACACGCAACCACAAAACCAGATATAAACACTTTGCGACTAAAATTCACCCATACCAATCTTTTGAAGGAGCTAAAAGAAACTTCTCGTGTGGATTTGAAGAATTTTCTTAGAATAGGCAGTGAAGCATATGAAGCCCTATTAGGTTGTTTGTAACCTGGGACTGAAATTTCTTCCAGTCGGCTAATTCGTTTTTGTACTTAGGAATAGGATTAAACTTGTCTGCAACAAATTGGGTTGCTATGGTGGTGAATATGGGAAAGTGATCGCTACTGTGTAAATCAGACGAGATATTCCATTTGCATCTGTGGGAATTTTCGGGAGAAACCATTGTAACGTCTACATGGGTAAAAGTAAGATAAGTGAGTAGGTGATCCATTGTTTAGGACTATTAAGTTTGCTTAACAAGGAAGCCGATTCCTTGCTTTCTAACTTTGTTGTTTTCTAAGTTTATAAAGTAGCCTATATAAGACTTGGGTGTTTTGATGATTAGGTGTTTGTGTAAAGGGTGGGTTTCCTGGAATTTCCATGAAAAGAACAAGTTCGTGATAGTTGACCTAGGTGAGGAGGTTGAAGAGCAATCAATTGCGGAGGTTTCGATTTGATTGTTTCTGTTTGATTTTGTGTAAGAAGACGATTAAGGGGGGTTTAGTAATTATACTCTTTTTTTAACTTTTTTGAAAAAAAAAGGAAAAAAGAGTATATTGGGTTTGTGAAATGTCCGTCCGTCCGTCTGTCCGTCTGTCTGTCCGTCTGTATGAACGCAGGTTTTTTCCACAGTTTTGAAGCTAGAGCAACCATACTTGGTATACATGTTGGTATATACCATAGGCAGACAAAGTGTCAAGATCTCCCCCCCACCCCCACCCCTTCCCCCACAAACCGCAAAAAACTATATCTTCCACAGTTTTAGAGCTAGAGCAACCAAATTTTGCACAAGGGCTACTTATCACTTCCTTGATCGATCTGGTATCTGGAATTTGGCCACGCCCACCTCCGCCCCCACAAATGAGCAAAGTCTGTATCTCCCACACCCCTTTAGCTAGAATCACCAAATTTTGCAGGTTGAATTCTGTTGCCTTATTAAACGGATTGGATAAAAATAATTTTGCCACGCCCACCTCCGCCCTTGCAATCGACCAAAGTTTGTTTCTCCCAAACTTGTAGAACGGGCCCAAACAAACTTAAATTGATGGCAAAACTTGAAAGATTTGAGCAAAAATATAATTGCCACGCTCACTTCTGACTCCGCAAAGAGACGAAAAAAAGAGTATATCGCAGTCGGGTCCATCCGACTGCAACGTTCTTACTTGTTTTATTTTGTTGTTGAATGTTGATAAGGCTGTCGTTGGACGAGCCAAAGAGAATGGTTTGTTGTTCTGATCAGAGTGTATGGATTTGGCCGAATTGGTGTTCGTGGCTTGATGCGACTTGCCTGCAGAGGCAGCTGCCGATGCGTAGCTTGAGAGTAGTTCTTGGTCAAAGATATTGCTTAGGTAGGGGCGTAAATGGTTCCTTTAACAACGTTTAGACTCTTGTGCGAGTTGCATTCGATTTCGCAAATGCCTGACAGTTGAGTAGCCTTAAGAAGTTTGTCTGCTGCTTCCTTCGATTTGACGAGCATAAGAAGATCGCGGAGAGTTTGAAATAATTTCTTTATTGAGTGTTTTCAGTTCTCTGTGGACGGCAAAGCAGGAGTATTCCACTAGTGCTTTTTAAGAATTTTTAGCTGATATTATTATGAATTTGGGGTTACATGAATTCATTTCTGGTAGGTCTGGGAAGTCGATTTGGAACGGTTGAAAAGTTCTGCCTTTTTTCCTTTGGGGCTATCGCTCAGTTAACTGAAGCGATTGTCCCCAAGATTGGGAGGCCCAGAGGCCAGGGCTATGGTTTTTCTTTTGTCTTTGAAGTAATGTTTTACAGCAGCGAAACCATTTTGCAGTTGCAAAATAACGTTACCAAGAAGTTGAGACGAAGCACTTTGGAACTTTGTTGGGCATAAGGAGAGAGAGAGAGCGAGATTTCTTCTTGTGACTGATTTGAAATCATGGCCAGACATATCCAAAGTTTCTATCACTGAGATGCTTTCAAGCAAACGCAATTGATTAGCTTTTGGCCTAGTATGTTCTCACTCTACCATATCAGTGTTTGTTATTTGCCTAGTCCACTTTTTGGCTTTTATGGCCAATTCATGGGCATTTCTCACATGCCTAAAAGTGGCTCAGTTTTGGGTTTTTAATTGGTTCTATTCTATATTCTGTATACTGTATATTCTGTACTATCTGGAACTGAAAACCATAAAACATTTCTTTTTATCGATGGCAATTTCCTTTTACTAAGCACGAATACAACTCTAAGCCAAACTAACTGTTAAGAGTCTTTCTCGCATTCTGGTCAATAATTTAAGTACCATAGCGCGTAAATTGGCCTGCGGTTTTCCTTTCAAAAGCATAGTGGACTTATACGAGTGGGTAAATAAAAGTTTCGCTCTTACAAGCAAGATGGACCATCAAATTTAGACTTTCTGAGAACATTTTTATGCAGTTTAAATGAATTTTGTGACTGATCTCTGAAAATCAATTTGAGCCCGATCAGTTGAAACACTAAAAAAAAAAGTGTCATAAAAAGTTGTATGCGAATTTTCAAGAGAATTTTTTAAAATACAATCTTGGTACTCATTTTCAGTATAAGATAAAGCTTATGTGAAACCTTCAACTTCCTATCTCTTATGCTTTGGGCTGTTACATAGTGTAATTTTTTATCACTGTAAAGTTGAAGTTGATTACTTCGTTCGCACTTGACAGGTGCTGCTGACTTAGCCAATCTATTAGCTAACTAATTGAATCGGAGCAACGGTACTTTTTGTATCAAGAAACAGCTAGAGGGCATAACATGGAATTTCATGTTGTCATCCATCTAGCCATATATACTCTACTCACATTACTTCGTTTTATTTCAGCTGAGCTGAGCTGAATTGAGTTGAGTTGAGCTGAGAAGCTTCAGTTTTGGGTTGGCAAAATGCACTAAATAATTTAGCGAGGGGGCACTTGATTGATAGCCAAAAGCTTTTCATGCCATCAAATAGTTAACGAAGCGTAACAGGTAAGAAATAGCTAAAGCCGCATATCACATATCATATTCAATGTGTGTGTGAGGTGTATGTGTGTGATTATATATGTGGGTGTGTGCTTTTTAGCTGCAAGTGCCTCGAGACGATGTTGGAAGAAATACAACACACATTTGTCTAAGTGCATGCCATGACCTGATATCGAGCACATCAAAGTCCCTCAGCACCGTGTCTCTGCTTCGCTCCTGTCCCAAGGTGTCCTGCTGAAAAGAGCAACAGAAGCAGCTGAAGGAATTGAGGATTGCAGGAAGTGCAAAACGGCTTTAAAATTTAGCCAAAGACCAAAAGCTAAACAGGACACTGCAGCAAGACACGAGAGTCAGCTATACTCAACTGAAGTTAAGTAGGGGACTGTATGGGCAGCTTTTGATTGCCACACGGAGAGTAGATAAACTTGCAGCATGTTGAAACAAACATAGCATAGCTATCGTTTAAAAGTAAGTAATAGGGATGTAGATAGCTCTGTGCGATTTTAAGGGTTAACAACAAACTAATCAGGCAAAAAAAAAAACACAGCTCTCTATTATTGTATAGGTCAACATACATATATTGAAAACTATTGCATACATTTTATTTGAATATATTCTTAAAGTTTATTACATAATACAAATTAGTTAACAGAAGTTAAGACGCAAGGGGTCAGAATGAATTCTAATTTTTTGTGGTGACCAAATGTCAAGGCTAGTATTTGTATCAAAATAGGATTGAATTTATATTTCATATATATAAGATTTGTGAAAAATAACGATTGACCATAATACGAGCGGCCCACAAAACATATGTTTGGTATTACTGTTCAGTAGCTCGGAAAATATTTCAATCAAAATATTTACATTTAAAAGAAAATTACAAAATTGCAATATATTTGAAGTGTTCTTTGGCTTCTTTGCCATACAATGCAAACGATTTGCATTTGTTTTTCGAGCGGACTTTAAATGATTCAGCAGCAGCGGCTGTGCAATTTCCATTCACTATTCTCAATTTTCCTAACGCAATCAATGATAAAAATGCGTTGCACAAGAGTGGAGCAATAAGAAGCCGCAGACACACTGCAGGTGACTTGGTTGAAATGGATAGATGGATGTAAGAAGGATGCTTCCATTGACATGGATGGCACAGCTGCTAAACTCGCCTTCCTTTACTATTTCACTTCAATATGTCCATGACCATGTCCCTTGCTCTATCCTTGTCCCAGACTCACGTCTGTTTCGTATTTTCTCTGGTCTGTTTTGTGCATGCTTCACGTCATGCGGAAATTGAATAGTTTCCGGTATCGAACAATGATTACTTTCGAGCCCCAAAAACACATCGACACACAGCTGAGACACACACACAGCTGTGACAACGAATTTGTTTGCTCTACTTTCTTTGTGTTCATCTTGACAAGATAGATCTCCTCCTAATTGAATTAACATTTTTAATTGCATGACAATGGAGCTGGTAAATAAAGTGAAGAAACTAGTGTAGACAAAATATCGAAATCATTGGCAATATTTTTATAGTCTTTTTTCGAAAATTACAAAATAAAGTACATTGGGTTCATGAAATTTCTTACCACAGTCTTAAGGCTAGAGCAGGCAAACTTTGTATATGTTATGGGATATATTTAGTTATAAATATATATATGTATATTTTGTACACCATAGACAGGATTTGGCCTTTATGAAATTTTTTATCGAATTATACATGATTCTATTGATATATTTTTTAATACTAGCGTGCGCTCTTTTGTTGAAATTCAGCGAATGGTTTTTAAAAGGAAGAGCATGAATAAGGCAGTGTTGGGCAACGCGTATTTGCTTTTGACCTGTGTAGCTTTTGTGCAATTCTGCGATATACTCTTTTTTAGCTTCTTTGCTCAAATCTTTCAAGTTTTGCCATCAATTTAAATTTGGTTGGGCCAGTTCCACAGGTTTGGGAAACACAAACTTTACGATTTCAAGGGCGGGTGTGGGCGTGGCAAAATTATTTTTATCCAATCTATTTTATATGGCAACAGAATTAAACCTGCAAATTTGGTGATTCAAGCTAAAGGGGTGTGGGGGAGATACAGACTTTGCTTATTTGTTGTGGCGGGGATGGGCGTGGCTCAATTTTTTTAATCAGATTAATCAAGGAAGTGATTAGTAGCTCTTGTGCTAAATTTGGTTACTCTACCTGTAAAACTGTGGAAGATATAGGTTTTTGCGGTTTGAGGGGGAAGAGGTTGGGGTGGTGGGGAGATCTTGACACTTTGTCTGCCTATGGTATATACCAACATGTATACCAAGTTTGGTTGCTCTAGCTTCAAAACTGTGGGAAAAACCTGCGCTCGTACGGATAGACGGACGGACAGACGGACAGACACACATTTCAAAAACCCAATATACTCTTTTTTCTTTTTTATAAATAAAAATCATTGTATAAAAATCAAGTTTTACCTTATCGAAGGCCACAGATTATAAGATTATATTGAAGCAAATTCTATTAACTCAGATAAATTAAACTTTCAATTTATATTTTGTTATTATTTTGTTTTAAAATTTTTCATAGCACCAGTTATCAGCGTTGTTCTTGCTAAAATTTGTGCACCTTAGTTGAAAGCATCGATGCACTACATTTTCCCATTTGCCACAAAGACTTCTTTGACTTTGGTTAGCTAGGATGATGATGTCTCCTTGACATTAGACCCCTTCTATGCCTTTTGCAATATCCGCTTGCTTCAAATTAAAGTTTTTTGTTTCAATTGTCTAAAGCATGATTCCTTTTTCCCTTTTCCTCCCACTAAATCACCTGTTTCTATTCGCATTTACCTGCACATAATATTGCACTAAAAGGGTCCAAATACACGTTGCAACAATTGGAGACTTTTCGCGTGCAGTTGGGCCCATATTGAAAATTATGATGCAATAGAGGTCGCTAATCAAGAAAATAATTTTTTTTCTATGGACTGTGACGGTGCTATTGGAAAACCGAAAAAAATTTGAAAAATAATGAATTGTTCAAATCGCTATAGCTTGGAAGTTTTAACAGGTGATGAATTTTTGAAAACCTTATGAATGAATCTCCTGGCTCAAAGAAAAATTTAGGGAACTGCATGTTTACTCCCTTTTCCCATTAAAATTTTCGTATGCACCCCCCACACCCCCGCAAATCGGAAATAACTTCTACAGCCACAATTTTAAAGACGACACACTCGACTAGATCATTACTCCCTGTTCCCATTAAAAATGGGAAAAAGGGAGTTATAAAGTACTGCAAATGTGTGTAACAGACAGAAGGAGGCATTTCCGACTATATAAACTATATATATTCTTGATCAGGATCAACAGCCGAGACGAACTAGCCATGTCCGTCTGTCTGTCCGTCTGTATAAACGCGTCGATCTCAGAGACTATAAGAGCTAGAGACACCAAACTTGGCATGCAGGTTCCTGTATACCATACGCAGATCAAGTTTATTTCAAATTTCGGATGCACCTCCCCGCACCCCCGCATATCGCAAAAGACTCCCACAGCCACAATTTTAAAGATAAAGCTTTAATTTTTGGTACACATGTGTGTTTAATCAATGTCTTTCGGATGTGTAAATTTCAACACGATCGGATAAAAAGCACCAAAGTTATAGAAGAATCTATTTCCCCCGTCTCAGCAGGCAGCAACAACAGTTTGACAAGCAGTTTACGAGTTAAGTTCACTGCTTGCTTGTGTAACGCCCGTATCAGATGGCAGCAGCAACAGTTTGACAAGCAGTTTACGAGTTAAGTGCACTGCTTGCTTGTGTTGCCGCTGAACTGCTTGAAATGCAAGTTGGGAGCAGGGAGTCTCGTAGTCGGGCACACTCGACTAGAGTATTCTTACTTGTTTTTACTTGTTTTTTCGAATTTTCCTCGAGCTTTGAATTTGAATTTAAACGAACAATTTTTCCAGTTTTGGACTTAATATCTGCAACACTATTAGATATACAGATGTCTAAAATGTATGGGACTTATTACTCCCTGTTCCCATTAAAAATGGGAAAAAGGGAGTTATAAAGTACTGCAAATGTGTGTAACAGGCAGAAGGAGGCATTTCCGACTATATAAACTATATATATTCTTGATCAGAATCAACAGCCGAGACGAACTAGCCATGTCCGTCTGTCTGTCTGTCTGTCCGTCTGTCCGTCTGTATGAACGCGTCGATCTCAGAGACTATATGAGCTAGAGACACCAAACTTGGCATGCAGGTTCCTGTATACCATACGCAGATCAAGTTTATTTCAAATTTCGGATGCACCCCCCCGCACCCCCTCAAATCGCAAAAGACTCCCACAGCCACAATTTTAAAGATAAAGCTTTAATTTTTGGTACACATGTATGTTTAATTAATGTCTTTCGGATGTGTAAATTTCAACACGATCGGATAAATAGCACAAAAGTTATAGAAGAATCTATTACGCCCGTCTCAGTTGGCAGCAACAACAGTTTGACAAGCAGTTTACGAGTTAAGTGCACTGCTTGCTTGTGTTACACCCGTATCAGATGGCAGCAACAACAGTTTGACAAGCAGCTTACGAGTTTAGTGCACTGCTTGCTTGTGTTGTCGCTGAACTGCTTGAAATGCAAGTTGGGAGCAGGGAGTCTCGTAGTCGGGCACACTCGACTAGAGCATTCTTACTTGTTTGTTGGTTCATATATTGAATCTCAAGTAAGGTATTGTTTATTAAAATCGGTAATGTGATACGCAACTTTTGAACCTTCAAATAGAACTTCTCCGATGTGTACAAATCTTCCAGAATGACTTCGGAAACTTCGGTTTCTCCATACGGTTTAATACAGAGGCGGGACATCAAATACATGATGTCTACAGTATATGTTTTTGGAATAAAAAACAGTTCGGTTCCAATTTCGGAACTGAACATATCATAAGGCATTAATTTTGTAGCGATAGTCCAATGTGTTCGGGCATTCGCTACCAAACTGAACACATTATGAATGAATTTCAATATTTTGTTCAAAAAGTTGCTGGGATTTGAACCCGCTCTTGCCGTTTGTAAGGCAATTGCTCTACCATCTAGACCACCACACCACTTAGTGACATAATGCCAAACTCGCATGTTAAGTCCTTTGGGGCCAAAAAAAATACACCAATAAATTTTTAGTTGGAATTTTTGTTTTCGCTTTTGGGCTTTCTCAATTCTTATTGTAAAATCGAATGAGAATTAAGCTTGCCGAACAACTGCCTATATTAGCAGCGACGGCACGATGACTTCGAAAAGTACTTTCAATTGGCAGCGACGTTCCGATAACATACTCAGTGATACATAGATATAAGGGCCAAAAACACTTCAAATACACACTATCAACAAGTAAGAACGTTGCAGTCGGATGGACCCGACTGCGATATACTCTTTTTTTCGTCTCTTTGCGGATTCAGAAGTGGGCGTGGCAATTATATTTTTGCTCAAATCTTTCAAGTTTTGCCATCAATTTAAGTTTGGTTGGGCCCGTTCTACAAGTTTGGGAGAAGCAAACTTTGGTCGATTGCAAGGGCGGAGGTGGGCGTGGCAAAATTATTTTTATCCAATCCATTTAATAAGGCAACAGAATTCAACCTGCAAAATTTGGTGATTCTAGCTAAAGGGGTGTGGGAGATACAGACTTTGCTCATTTGTGGGGGCGGAGGTGGGCGTGGCCAAATTTTTTTTTTACCAGATCGATCAAGGAAGTGATTAGTAGCCCTTGTGCAAAATTTGGTTACTCAAGCTCTAAAACTGTGGAAGATATAGTTTTTTGCGGTTTGTGGGGGAAGGGGTGGGGGTGGGGGGAGATCTTGACACTTTGTCTGCCTATGGTATATACCAACATGTATACCAAGTTTGGTTGCTCTAGCTTCAAAACTGTGGAAAAAACCTGCGTTCATACAGACGGACAGACGGACGGACGGACATTTCACAAACCCAATATACTCTTTTTTCCTTTTTTTTTCAAAAAGTTAAAAAAAGAGTATAAAAAGAACTTAGGAAAATGAACCCATTCCCCTTGGGAAGTTATAATCAAATATTTCAACTCACTTCGAAAAATTTCGTGATTAGGGGCCCTAATACTACACCCAACTGCATTTTGACTGTTGCATAGTGTTATCAGATTACTGTGAAGCCAAAACATTCCGCATAGCCTTTGTTCGACTTGTTAAGACATAGTTCCAACATACCTGAAAAGAAAGAGAAGAAATAAATGAATATAGTAAATAAGGATATAGCTTGGTTAGGCTAAGAATTCGGTTTGGGCAGCACCTGGAGGAGCGAGCGCGTGTTTTTCATTTAAATAGGCTGCTTTGCATAGCGATTCCTGATATAAATTATGCACTGGCATGACGAATGCGAATGAGACTTATCCTGATGGGGCAGAGACAGCAAACGAGAAACGACATATTGGAAAACAGTAGACAGCAATGTAGTTGAACAGTGTCAGAGCGACTGTCAGTATCAAGTTGCTTTGATTGGAATCAGAAAAAGTGGCAAAAATAACAAGTATACGTTACGTTGGCTGTTGATCAAGCATTAATGTCTGCCTAAGTGACAAGGAAAGGGATGCGATAATGATAAAGTTGGCAATAGCTTGAAACAGCAAATTAAATTGAATAAGAATAACAATACTTGATTGTAGCCAATTTTATTTAGGGTCTAGAAATATAAAAAAATCAATGATATACGTATGTATGTATATAATATACGGTTGCTATTTTTATACTCTTTTTTAATTTTTTTTTTTTAAATGAAAAAAGAGTATAATGGGTTTGTGAAATGTCCGTCTGTCCGTATGAACGCAGGTTTTTTCCACAGTTTTGAAGCTAGAGCAACCAAACTTGGTATACATGTTGGTATATACTATAGACAGACAAAGTGTTCTTTGCAATTTGCGGGGGTGCGGGGGGGTGCATCCGAAATTTGAAATAAACTTGATCTGCGTATGGTATACAGGAACCTGCATGCCAACTTTGGTGTCTCTAGCTCTTATTGTCTCTGAGATCTGTGCGTTCATACAGACAGACAGACGGACATGGCTAATTCGTCTCGGCTGTTGATCCTGATCAAGAATATATGTAGATTACATAGTCGGAAATGTCTCCTTCTGTCTGTTACACACATTTGCAGTACTTTATAACTCCCTTTTTCCCATTTTTAATGGGAACAGGGAGTAAACAAGTAAGAATACTCTAGTCGAGTGTGCCCGACTACGAGACTCCCTGCTCCCAACTTGCATTTCAAGCAGTTCAGCGGCAACACAAGCAAGCAGTGCACTTAACTCGTAAACTGCTTGTCATACTGTTGTTGCTGCCAGCTGAGACGGGCGTAACACAAGCAAGCAGTGCACTTAGCTCGTAAACTGCTTGTCAAACTGTTGATGCTGCCAACTGAGACGGGCGTAATAGATTCTTCTATAACTTTTGTGCTATTTATCCGATCGTGTTGAAATTTACACATCCGAAAGACATTGATTAAACACACATGTGTACCAAAAATTAAAGCTTTATCTTTAAAATTGTGGCTGTGGGAGTCTTTTGCGATTTGCGGGGGTGCGGGGAGGTGCATCCGAAATTTGAAATAAACTTGATCTGCGTATGGTATACAGGAACCTGCATGCCAAGTTTGGTGTCTCTAGCTCTTATAGTCTCTGAGATCTGTGTGTTCATACGGACAGACGGACAGACAGACGGACATGGCTAGTTCGTCTCGGCTGTTGATCCTGATCAAGAATATATGTAGTTTATATAGTCGGAAATGTCTCCTTCTGTCTGTTACACACATTTGCAGTACTTTATAACTCCCTTTTTCCCATTTTTAATGGGAACAGGGAGTAAAAATTGTATATTCGTGATCAGCATCAACAGCCGATTCATGTCCGTCATGTCCGTCTGTTTATATGCGAACTAGTCCCTCAGCTTTAGAGCTATCGTGATGAAGCTTGGCACAGATGCTTATTCTTTCTGCAAGCAGTAAATATGTCACAATCGGCCAGATCGGACCACTATAACATATAGCTGCCATAGGAACGATCGGTTGAAAAATAAGTTTTCTTGTGCAAAACTTTTCTGCAAGGGTATATATCTTCGGCGGGCCGAAGACAACATTTCTTTCTTGTTTTAAATTAGCTCCAGTTTTATTGAAAACAGACAGACGATTCTGATTAAGATCATACATATATAGCCATATACATATGTATGTATATACTTTATGTATACATAAATTCAAAAATGACTGCGTCGAATATTCTGTGATAAGTAAAAATAACCATTAGAATTGTTTCCTTTAAAAATAAAGCCAAAGGGTAATGCCCACTAAAATTGCTAGCAATAATTTTAATTTTCATTTGAATAACAGGATCAGAATTTGAACAAGCTCCACCCCCCTCCCACAAAGCACGTGATGAGCCGACGGCATGCTGAGTACGTTGAGAGGAGTGGTCGTCCAGCTTTCTTTGAAGAGAGTCTCCCCTCCCTCTCTTGTGAGACAATGATTTTATTTACCTAAAAAGTTAAGCAATTTATTATTAAGAAACTTTTACAAGCCCGCGGCGGCATAGAGAAAAAAGGCGGCCGCGCCTCAATTCTCAAATGTTTGGGCTAGGCCACACAATATTTAAATGTGGGTCTCTGTGTATATGATAAATGAGCATTTTAAATAAAAAACATAACAAGAAAATCAACACATGTATGGCCCAAAACAGAGCAGGGGAGGACACCAAAAGACTGTAAAGAGGCAGCTTGTTGAGAATAAGACAATTTTAGCGGGAGTAGGGGCTTTAAAGAAAGTAAAACAAAGGACATTAAGTGTGTAAGTCTTATTAAAGAAAGTAGAAAAACAAAAACTAAAAAAAGGTTGTTAGCCTTTTTTAATCTCGAGTACAACTTAAGAGATAAAAGTGCAGCTTTACAGCAAAGATGATTTCGATGGCTGCCAGTAAAACGATTACGAATGCGACACAAAGTAAATAATTATCAAAATTCTTGCAAATATTCTAGTTTTTTAATTTTTTGAAAAAAAA
The DNA here is from genome assembly GCA_949708635.1 of Hirtodrosophila cameraria. Classification (NCBI taxonomy): domain Eukaryota; kingdom Metazoa; phylum Arthropoda; class Insecta; order Diptera; family Drosophilidae; genus Hirtodrosophila; species Hirtodrosophila cameraria. The sequence goes on along the minus strand of OX453090.1, from coordinate 18,120,919 downwards.
AAATCAAGTTAGAATGTTGCAGCCTCTTTGCTCAAATTTTACAGATTTGGGAGAATCAAACTTTGCGCAATTGCAAGGGCGGGAGTCGGCGTGGCAAAATTATTTTTATTCAATCTATTTAATAGGGCAATTGAATTCAGCCTGCAAATTTTGGTGATTCTAGCTTAAGGGGTGTGGGAGATACATACTTTGCTTATTTGTTGGGGCGGGGGTGGGTATGGGGGGAAGATCTTGACACTTTGTCTGCCTGTGGTATATATCAGCATGTATATCAAGTTTGGCTGCTCTAGCTCCAAAACTGTGGGAAAAAACTGCGTTCATACGGACAGACGGACGGACGAACAGATCACAAGCCCAATATACTCTTTTTTTTGTTTTTAAAATGAAAAAAAGAGTATAATAACAATAATAATATTAACAACAACAGCAACAACAGGCAGCCGCATAGCTATACATTAAAAATCAAGTAATTAATTTCACACGGAATAAGTTTGCAAAGTTAATTGCTTTAACGTTGGTTTTTGACTGACTGACTGCCTGTCGGATCGGTCACTGGAATGTATGAGGAGGTTATAGCAGGACTGGGGGACGTATATAGCGGGATACAAGGTTAGGGAGGTGGTAATAAACACCCAACAGTATAGAGGGGCAAACGAAGCGTTGAGCTCTCAGCATTAAACATTCACTTTGCACACTGTTCGAGAAAACGCAATATCGCACTTCTCACCTTTCTCGTTTTTCGCTGCGTGCTTCTCTTTCTGGCTGTCTGACAACTTTTTCTATTTATTTTGCATTTGCAATTGCATTTGAAAAGCGGCAGCAGCCTTATGCTCAAAAGCTTCAGCCTGAACTTTGTTATGACCCCGGCAGTGAGACAGAGAGAACTAACAAAGACAGAGCGAGAGAGAAAGAGAGAGAGAGAGAGAGAGAGAGAGAGATGAGTTGAGTTTTGATGTCGATAACCAAAAATAGCTAAATTGAATATTGAAAATAGCTATATATAGCTAACTATACCTAAAAATAGCCAATGAAAATAGCTTCTGACATTTTTAAAACCAATTTTAGTTTATTCTTCGAGAATGCTCTAAATTTGATCAAAGTTATTTAACTTTACTTGACTTATAGGACTTTTTGTGGTCACCATTTGTTTAGAAATTACGTGATTAAAAAAGCAGTGACCGACTCTACGCAATTCAAATATTTAAAATTTTAATATTATAAATCAATATAAACGAGGCCATATTCAGATTCCTTTTATTGACGAACCTCTGACTAGAATGTATTACTTTGCTGTTAATTAAACTCTTTTAATATTTTGAAAATAATCCATTCAAGAAATAAGTTTTTCAAAAATTGTATAATTATCTGGAAGTCCAAAAACGTCAGAATTGTATACATTTCAGCAATTTTATAAAGGTAACACTTTTTCAGTGCTTTGTTATGTGGAGCAAACTTTTTAACATTTTTATAATAGTTAAAAAAAAAATGAAGTTTATTTTTTAAATAAAAAAGTCAGATTTACAAGCACATTTAGATTCAATTGTATGCCGTTTTCGACTTTGAAAAATAGCTGCATCTGATGTGAAAATGGCTTAATTGGCAACACTGCTCAACAACGGCAATTGCATTGGACATTATGGGCTTTGAAACAAAATGTAAGATTTACGAGATATTCTGTGGTCGTCCGCTCATTAATATGAGCTTGCTTTGAATGCAATTGACAGGGGGCGCTACCAGTATTGTTATTGTTTTTGTTTATTTTTATACTCTTTTTTAAATTTTTTGAAAAAAAAAAGAAAAAAGAGTATATTGGGTTTGGCAAATGTCCGTCAGTCCGTTTATATGAACGCAGTTTTTTTCCACAGTTTTGAAGCTAGAGCAACCGAACTTAGTTGGCATATACCATAGGCAGACAAAGTGTTAAGATCTCCCCACCCCCCACCACCACCCCGACAAACGCAACTGTATCTTCCACAGTTTAATAGCTGGGATAACCAAATTTGACACGATAGCTACAAATCACTTCCCTGATAGATCTGACTAAAAAAAATTTGGCCACGCCCACCACCGCCCCCACAAATGAGCAACGTTTGTATCTTACACACCTCTTTAGCTGGAATCACCAAATTTTGCAGGTTGAATTCTGTTGCCCTATTAAATAGATTGGGCAAAAATCATTTTGCCACGCAAATCACCGCCCTTGTAATCGAGCAAAGTTTGTATCTCCCAAACCTGTAGAACTGGCCCAACGAAATTTAAATTGATGGCAAAACTTGAAAGATTTTACCATAAATACAATTTCCACGACCACTTCTGACTCCGCAAAGAGGCGAAAAAAGAGTATATCGCAGTCGGGTCCATTCGACTGCAACGTTCTTGTTTTATTTATTTTTTTAAGGGGATTAAAGCTAAGTTAATTATTGTAATCAGCGGGCAAAGATGCGATATAAAGCTCGGGCATAGTTCTCGTCTGTCATTTATGTAGAGAGAGTTAATAACTTTTTTATTTGTTGTTCGCTTTGTAATTAACAGCGAGTGCTCCGGCAAATTTATTGAAGCGATTTGAACTAGTTCAAACAGGATGTGGTTCAAGTCAGATTAGGTCATTTCTAACGTCAAGATGTTTTAACATTCTTAATTCATAATAGGTTCATTTGTATAATTGTTTGTATACCCTTTTGGATGGTATTACAATTTTGTCACGACATGTGTAACGCATTGGAAAAGACGTTTTTGACCCCATAAGTTATCAGCATCAACAGCCGAGTTGAGGTAGCCATGGCCGCCTGTCTGTCAGTTTCTATGCCAACTAGTATCTTAGTTTAAGGTAGTTGTATGCGAAAATATGTTATTCATGGGTCTAAGTTACTTTTTAATAACTATTTTCTTTGAAAATATGCGGATTATAAACACATATTTTGATCATTTTTAGTAAAGCGAAACTAATTATTCGATTGTACTATCGTTAGTATCCATGCTATTGACCAATGAAACATTCATCGATCATTCGCCATTTTTCATATTTCATTGTTTTTACCGATAAGATCAAATAACTCAACAGCTTGAGAGTACCGTTTAAGTTAGTTGTTGAGTTCCGAACCGGTTATTTTGTCTAGTTTTGTTTACATCGTATTTACTCAAATATCATGCACTGGCTTACACCAGCGGGTTAGCTCACGTGCCCTGACCTGTATTACCCGCCCGTGGGCGATTTTCTTCAACAAAAATGTATGCAGTTTCAATGCATTTTCATACTTACATATATCTAAAAGTTGGTTTGAGCCAATTTTCGGACTTTTCAGACGGATTTTAAAAAATGTTGGAAATGAGTTTGAAGCAAAGCGCACGAAAACTTAACTTTCGCCCGAAAGTCTCGACCACCCATTTTTCACGCCGGAAGGTTAAGTATCAGGAAAATTGGTTGAATTTTTATATAGATTATTGAAAATGAGTTTGATCTTGATGGCATCATCAAAAACAATAAAGTTTCATAATCAGTTTTCCCGACAAAATTTCGCCAAATCCGAGCTTGGCACTCAATTTAGATATACATATTAACGTGGGTGTGCAGTACCTGTAACAGTGTAGTTTCTGCCTTCTGAGACGGTGGGAAATATATTCGTCAATAGCTTTGATGTTTACAAACCGATCGTAATGAAATTTACAGGCACTGCACACGTTACGTGTTGGGAGCAGGGAGTCTCGTAGCCATGCGCACTATACTAGAGCATTCTTACTTGTTAAAGAAAAACACATACAAAATGTTTCAAATAGATTTTCTAAAATGTTACTGCGATTTTTAGAGTAAATCTTCAAGTTGAAAAATGAGGGGTCTATTCCGGTTTTAGACAAATAATTCTTTTGCTACTTTTCTTAGAATTGTCCATAGATTCAGTTTTCTAATGACGCTTGGTCGCGAAAACAATTGTCCCACCTTAATACATATAGATACAGTCGAACTTCTCCAATTCGAACTCCTCTAAGGTTGCGTTACGCGTTTTTCACGTACGTGAATTTTTGACGCATAGCCGCCATAACACATTGAACGTGGTGGCAGCTTTCTCTTTGTGCAGTTTTCACTCACGCGCATTTTTCTATACGCGCTTGGACTATGCGGAATATGTGCGTTACTTATGTTTCGTTTTTATTGTTTTTTTTTTTTAATTAAAAATTGTGTTACTTTCGTCTGCTTATTATTAAAATGTAAACGATATCATCTAAACATGCAACATGTAAAAAATGGATAATGGGAACGCATCCTAAGTCGAATTCTCTGTTACTCGAACTAAATTGCTTGGCTATAGCGTTGACACAAAATTGTATACAATTTTGGTTACATAACTCGATTTTCCATAACTCGAATAACTTTATAGCTCGAATAAAAATATGGACAGTGCATTTCAGAATTCAAATTTTTAACTAAAATATTGGTTGAAGTAAGGAAAAATTTATGTTTAGAGACAAATGATAACATAAAATTAAACAGTTCGCACAAAAATGGGAAAAAGGGAGTATATAAATATATTCTTGATCAGCATCAACAGATTCGATATGTCCGTCTGTCCGTAAGAGCTAGAGACGCCAAACTTTGCATGTGGGCTCTTGTATACCATACGCAGATCAAAATTTTTTCAAATTTTGTGTACACCTCCCCACACCACCGCAAATTGAATATAATACTACAAAACGTATTCCCAAAGCCACCATTTTGAAGAAACAGCTTTGATTTTTGGATCACATATATGTTTTATCAATGTTGATCACCTGCGTAAATTTCATAACGATCGGATAACAAAAAGCATAGTTCTTGAAGAATCTACTTTCCCCGTCTCACAGGCAGAAGCAACAGTTATCTTGACACTTTGTCTGCCTATGGTATATATCAACATGTATACCAAGTTTGGTTGGTCTAGCTTCAAAACTGTGGGAAAAAGCTGCGTACATACAGACGGACAGACAGACAGACAGACAGACAGACAGACAGACGGACGGACAGACAGACAGAGGGACGGATGAACATTTCACAAACCCAATATACTCTTTTTCCTTTTTTTTTTCAAATAATTTAAAAAAAAAATTTATAATAATGTATACGCAGTAACATTTATATTTTAATTTTTTAATTTTTCTGTAGCTTTCTACATATACCATAACTCGAATTTTTTGTGTGGTTCGAGTTAGAGGGGTTCGTCTGTCTATACTAATATATTTAATTTTCGTGAACGGTTTGAACTGAAATTCTACTTTTACAGTTTTCAGCAATTGATGTCGGTCGTTGTCGTTGTCGTTTTTGATTTTGTTGCTGATATTGTTGACATGACAATGCAATGATGCTGACGATTGGTGAGACCATACAAAATAACTGAAAAAAAACAAAACAACAATAACAACAATTGGAAGGCAAACAAATCCCGCAACGCAAAAGTGGAAAATTAAATTTAAGAAATGCGTTGGTTTATTTTCATATTTCTCAATTTGGAAATGTTGAAATGCCGAGTCAAAAACAATGCCAAATCACTTACTGTGAATCATCTGCGAGAGTAAGAGTTAAATAGGATTTTTTATCGATAGCCGTTATTTACCATTATGAAAATAGAACGTCAAGTAATTATGCAGGTTATTAAATAACAGGTACGAAAAGTAAACTAAATTGTATATGATTAAATATTTCATAGATTAAAAACCATGCTATTGGCTAAACAAGCAGGTTGTGTACATTTTTTAGAAACGTGCTTTGTTTGTTTTAATAAATACATTTTTATTTAAGTTTTTTTGTGGATGTGACATGAATAATAAGTTTTTTGTTTTCTTTTAGAAAAAAGCAATGTGTTTATATTTTTATTGAAATTCTTTTGAGCAAGTACATTTTTTCGTTCAACTGTAGAATTACGATAATTTATTTATTTTTTTTTAAGACTACGACGAAAATTATCGATGCTATGTATAGATAATGTGATACTTTTACTGGAAAAAAATGTCAAGTAGACTTGGATCGATCCGATCTGAACTAGTTCTAAAGGCCGGGTCTTTAAAAAGAACTATTGAACTATATCTTTGATTATAGTTCGTTAAGTTCCTTTAGTTCGTTTACTTCTTTTAGTTCGATGAGTTTAAAGTTCTTTAAGTTCCTTTTCTTGAGATTTCCACTGCCGTTCGACTATGCGCATTCTGCATGTTGGAATTCGGTAATATATAAAATGTCAATATCATTAAATATGGTATAATTTTGTCTGTATTTTCATCAATATATGATCTAAAGTGCATTACTAATTAGTATATTCATATTAAATATTAATTAATTTAAAATTTAAATTATATTAAAATATTATTATTATAAATAATTCTTTAACAAAATGAGCTAACAAAATAAATAATTTAGAGATAAGTAAAATCCACTCGTTACAAGTGAATTATGCTACATACGAATGAGCAAACAAAATAACTTAAAAGAAAATAAAAAAAAAACGAGTTCGTTTATCCGCAAAAATAACGATATAATAGACTTGATCTGTATCCGCAAAATAACTATATAACAGATTTAATATTTGCAAAAGAACTATATATCTTTCATCCGCAATCGAACTATATAACAGATTCGAAAGATTAGTTCATTTATCCGGCAACGAACTTAAGGAACTAAAAGAAAGATTAGTTCTTTTATCGGGAATCGAACTACTGAACTTTATCAGCAAAAGGAACTAGAAATCCCAATTCTAGTGTCAAGTAAAGGCCTTTTTAAAAAAAACATAAAAATGGGTAAAAGGGGTTAGTAAAGTACTGCAAATACATACATATTTGTGGAATAAATAGGCATCTCTGACAAAAACAGCAAAAACAGATTAGAGACACAAAACTTCGCAGGAAGTTTCATATATTCCATACCCACATCAAGTTTGAGATACTTCCCCTCACACCACCATGAAACAAAAGAGAAAAGATAAAGATACAGGCCCGATTTTATAAATTGAGACTTCTTTTATCAATGCTGATCAATCTGATCGGATAATCAACACCAAAGGTATTGAAAAATCTATTTCGCCGTCTTCGCAGACAGAAGCAGCATTTTTGCAGACACGATAAGTGTGCTGCTTGCTTGCGCTGAACTAAACTGCTTGAAGTTCGAACTACATTGCTTGACAATGGCGTTTACAGACACACATGTACATTAATTTTGTTCTACAACTTGAAATTCCATAACTCGATTTCTTTTATAGCTCAAACTAAAAAACGGCTGGTGCATTTTATAACTCAAATTTTGGACTGCAATATTGTTTGAAGTGAGAACAAGTGTGCGATAGAGATGCTTCTGAAATTTTTGATTAATATTTCGAGACATATGATAATACAAAGTGAAATATTTTTTTTCAACAAACAATAACTGATTCAAATTTTGAATATTAAAAGTATCTGTTTTTTAAAAAAACTGATTAGTTATTATTTCTTATATTATCAGTCATAAATAAATTATAAAAAGTAAGCAGTTATTTAAGTTCTCAACTTACTATTTTTATCCCACTCGAAATCTCATTAGCTTGAATTTTTTCGTCGCAGATAGTGATTATAGCCTAATTCCACCATAAACACATTTTTTAACAAGTAAGAATACTCTAGTCGAGTGTGCCCGACTACGAGACTCCCTGCTCCCAACTTGCATTTCAAGCAGTTCAGCGGCAACACAAGCAAGCAGTGCACTTAACTCGTAAACTGCTTGTCAAACTTTTGTTGCTGCCAACTGAGACGGGCGTAATAAATTCTTCTATAACTTTTGTGCTATTAATCCGATCGTGTTGAAATTTACACATCCGAAAGACATTGATTAAACATACATGTGTATCAAAAATTAAAGCTTTATCTTTAAAATTGTGGCTGTGGGAGTCTTTTGCGATTTGCGGGGCTGCGGGGGGGTGTATCCGAAATTTGAAATAAACTTGATCTGTGTATGGTATACACGAACCTTCATGCCAAGTTTGGTGTCTCTAGCTCTTATAGTCTCTGAGATCTGTGTGTTCATACGGACAGACGGACAGACAGACGGACATGGCTAGTTCGTCTCGGCTGTTGATCCTGATCAAGAATATATATAGTTTATATAGTCGGAAATGCCTCCTTCTGTCTGTTACACACATTTGCAGTACTTTATAACTCCCTTTTTCCCAATTTTAATGGGAACAGGGAGTAAAAATGCATATATTTTTTAAGAGCGGTTCCATGTTGGCCTGTAAATTTCGTTACGATCAGTTTATAAACATCAAAGTCTATTTCCCCACGTCTCAGAAGGCAGAAACTACAGTTTTACAGGCATTGCACACGTTAAGTGTTGAGAGCAGGGATTCCCGTAGTCGGGCATACTCGACTAGAGCATTCTTACTTGTCAAACTAAAACACACATACAAAATTTTCCAAATAGATTTTCTAAAATGTTACTTCGATTTTTAGAGTGAAATACACACAAATCTTCAAGTTGAAAACCGCGGGGTCTATTCTGATTTTAGACAAATAATTCTTTTGCCACCTTTCTTAGAATTGTCCATAGATTCCGTTTTTCACCGACGCTTGATTGCATTTTTTACCCCCATACAATTTGACCCACGTTAATGTATACATTTTTGATAATGTGTACATTAGACCGTACCAAGCTAGTATACATTTACTCCCGGTCTCTCATCCGTTGCGTTTAAGTGAGCAAAAATATATAAAATTAAAACTAAAAATTTTATTTTACGTTTTTGGTCGCAGAGGGTCTAAAGATTTATCAAAAAAATACATATACATCATGTAGGTTTTTATAAAAAAAAAACATTTTGAACACTTTTATAAAGCTGTCAACTTTTAAAATTTGTAAAATTGTCGACAAAATGTTTGAATTATGGCTCAACAATGAAATATGATATGTATAGAAAATGCTAATACTTATAATTTTTAGTCGGGTTTTCTTGAAATCAACCGTTTTTGAACTTAGTTTTTGAACATTGATTTCTTTTTGTCAAGACTTGTCTCTATTGTCAATTTTTCCTCCACATTTTGGCAAACAGAAGAAAACGGACATGGGTGGTTGGACTCGGCTGTAATGCTAATGACGAACATAAAATATATATACAATGTATATTATACATATATATTTTTATTATTGTGTATAAAATGGGGTTGGAGACATCTATTTCAATGAGTTACACATTGTTTAACAAAACTAATAATACCGCAATGCATTTGGGAGAATATGATCATTACCAACCTAATACCCTATGGGGCAACACTCTGGCCGAAATTGGTATACCCTTTTAACAAATTTTAAAGGGTAAATAAAAAGTAGGTTCAAGTCAACGACGACTATTTAAAAATTGAGTTTGTAAAACAACACAGCGGATGAGTGATATGCAAATCTTTAGAGCCTCTGCGAACCACCTAAAACTTAAAATTAAATTTTTATTTTATTTTATATATATTTGATCACTTTAACGCAACAGATGAAAGAAAGAGAATATGACTTTAAAAAATGTATACTAGCTTGGTACGGTCTAATGTACATATTTGCTGCATATTGCTGTGTATTGTGGATGGCGTAGTCGGACATATTTGACCAGAGAATTCTTACACAGAAAAAAAATCAGGATTTTTGTAGTAAAATCAATCCGATGAGGTGTCAGAACTTCGATCATCTCGACTGTTCTTAAGCCAAGTACGAAATTCTTGATTTAAGTACGTTTCTTTAATCTTGATTTAATACCGGAATACTTAAATTTATCCTTGTTTTTTTTTAGGAAAAAATTAAAAAAAAAAACAAAACAGACTTTAATTTCAATCTCCGCGCAAACATCTCTTCTTAAACATAGAAAATATTTTAAGTTTAATGTACATTAACAGATTATACTTTTTATAAATAGTAAAGAAGTTCCAATCATCATTTGCTGTCGGGGAGATTCGAACCCAGGTCTTCGCGCATCAGCAGTCGTCATCTTAGAGTTCAGTCGCCGTTCATATTAAATATGTTAGTGCTTAACTCAGTCATTGCTAAGCTGACAAAATTACTAGTTGGGAATTGTAAAGTTGATTCAACCAATCAATCCTGTTTTATACTTGAATTAAGAATAATTTTCTTAAAAACTCGGGGAGAGAGAGCAGCTGAGAGAGTAAATTTCACTCACTCTCATTTTTAAAATGGCGGCCTGGACTCAATATATGTACAGCATACTTAGAATAAGTATTTTTAGAAAAAGACTAAGTACAAATTTCTTAAAAACATGATTTAAGTATGTTTTTGTACTTAATATAAAATTTGTATACTTAATTCAAGAATTATGTTCTCATTTGTAGTACTTTTTACTTGATTCAATCAAGTTTAAAAAACTTAAAATATCCCGGTACATTTTTTTTTCTGTTTACTTGTATTGAATAGTTATTTAAAGATTTATTTTAAGCAAAACTGTCGATAGATCTTTTATTTTGTTAAAAAAGCGTGTCAAGTAGAAATTGTTGGTGCAAGCTTTACCTGTTTAACATGTGAGCGGCGTTCAAATTGAATGTCCGCTGGATTGTGATCGCCAATGCCTAAGGGAACTGAGGCAACTGTTGTTGTTGTTATTTGCTCAGTTGCTGCTGTTGTTGTAGTTGCTGCTGTTGTTGTAGTTGCTGCTGTTGTTGAAGTTGCTGCTGTTGTTGTAGTTGTTGTTGGTGATCGAGCTACCGCTGGTAAGGATATGGCATCAACATTGCCTTCCATCAAAGCTCTAGCAGCTTGCAGCATATGTGGCATGGGCACAACGTTGATGCTGTTATCATTATCGCTGTTGCTGTTACTTCTGTGCTTGTTGCTGTTGTTGTTGTTGCTGTTGCTGCTGCTGCTGCTGCTGCTGTCGGTCCTAAGACCAATCTCGATAACAATCTTATTGGACTGAGCTGGCTGCTGTGTGGGCTGTGTCGTAGTCGACACACGATCTAAATTCTTTGGATGCGTTGCCGCCGATATGTAATTGAAATCGCTATTGGACATATGATGATCTTGCAACGTTGCATATTGTTGCTCGAGGAGTGCGGCACGTGTGTGGGCCGCTTGGCCATTGGCCGCTGCCGAATCGCTGGCAACCTTTTCTCGCAGCTTAACAATATTTGATATATTGATGCTGTTGGTCAGTGTAATGCCCGTTATACAGACCAGAACGATGGTCAGCAGAACCCCGCAGATGACTAACGTGGGCATGCGAAACCATTTTCTGTTGCACATTTTTGTGTTTTATCGCTTTTATCGCTTATCGGTGAACGATTATCGGTTTACTGTTATTGTTATCGGTACACTGCACTTTTTGCTTTGTCTTTGAAGTTTTACCTTTTGTTTCTCTTTGCCTGCGCTTCCCGCCCGCAATACTTTGCTTTGCGATCGCGTTTAGTTCGGCTTGGTTCGGCTGGGCTTATGACTTGAGCTCGGGTTTGCTATCATTCGCTTTCGCATTGCCGCCCGCCTGCGTCGACGTCTGCTGCGTTGCGCTGCTGAAACTCGAATGCAGCTGCAGCGACGCGCTGCACTCTGATTTCGCTCTCTTTCGCTGCACGCGCTTACTCTCTGCTGCTGAGGCGTCTGTTGATGTTGATGTCGCTGCTGCTGCTGCAGTGCTGCTGCTGCCTGTTCACCTTGGCGCTGGCGCTGGCGTCGCTGCTGCTGCCATTGGCGGCGAAGCCGTCGCAGCTGCGCTCTGCGCCAAACGAATTTGCATGTTGTTTATTAACTGTTGTTAACTTATTTTTGCTTTGTCGTTTATATTTAGCAGTTTTTATTATTTTTGTTTGTTTTTAGTTTGATTACAATTTGCACTGGGACTGTTGCTGCTGTTGATCAAATTGCATTTGCGCTGACACGAAAACAAAAACAACAAAAACATTGCAGTCGAATGCTTCTGATTGCGATGCACTCTTTTTTAATCTCTTTGCGGAGTCAGCAGTAGATGTGGCATTAATGTTTTTGGTCAAATGAGTAATTATTATATTTTCAAATTTTTTGAAAAAAACAAGTAAGAACGTTGCAGTCGGATGCACCCGACTGCGATATACTCTTTTTTTCGCCTCTTTGCGGAGTCAGTGGGCGTGGCAATTGAATTTCTGCTCAAATCTTTAAAGTTTTGCCATCAATTAAAATTTGGTTGGGCCTGTTCTACAGGTTTGGGAGAAACAAACATTGCTTGATTGCAAGGGCGGGGGTGGGCGTGGCAAAAATATTTTTATCCAATCTATTAAATAGGGCAACAGAATTCAACCTGCAAAATTTGGTGATTCTAGCTAAAGGGGTGGGGGAGATACAGACTTTGCCTATTTGTGGGGGCGGGGGTGGGCGTGGCCGAATTTTTTTTTTCCAGATCAATGAAGGATGTGATAAGTAGCCCTTGTGCCAAATTTGGTTACTCTAGCTATAAAACTGTAGAAGATATAGGTTTTTGCGGTTTGTGGGGGAAGGGGTGGGGGTGGGGGGGAGATCTTGACACTTTGTCTGCCTATGGTATATACCAACATGTATACCAAGTTTGGTTGCTCTAGCTTCAAAATTGTGGAAAAAACCTGCGTTCATACAGACAGACGGACAGACAGACGGACAGACAGACGGACAGACAGACGGACAGACGGACAGACGGACAGACGGACATTTCACAAACCCAATATACTCTTTTTTCCTTTTTTTTCAAAAAAGTTAAAAAAAGAGTATAAAAAAGTATAAAATGACACAATAAATATGAAAAGAAAGGGCAGTTTGGTTTGACTCTAGATTCGCTACACAAATACGGTAAGCACTAAAAATTAAATGACACACGATTCAGAAATTCAGAATGTGATTGGACCATTTTTATACCTCACAATAAAAGTTAAAACGGACTGTGACTACCTGTGCCCTCATCTTAAAAGATTATGTGCTCACTTAGACGATGATGTTTAACTCATGACGTTTTTTCGCTAAGTTCCTGTTTGTTGGATAGAGGTGTAGAGGGTTTGCCCTCCTGCTTCAACTCTTCCTACAAGCGAGAACTTCATGACGTTCACTCATCGTCTTTATGCGGACTTATCACAGTGTAGGGTACATATAACTATCAATAAAGTTTTAATAGTGGTAGTTTTAATATATTTTAAGCCATCGAATTAAACACACTGCAATTTAAATAATTTATAATTGAAAACATGAAAATACTAATGTCATGTTCATAAATTTTGATTTTGAGTATCGATGCTATGTGTTAAACATAGCAATCAATTGTTTGCAATTAGCTCTATTGTTTAGTTCAAGTGCTTAATTCTTAGTCCTAACTTCATCAAAATCTTAACGGCTTCGACAATCAACACTTATGTGCATGCAAACCAATTTGTCACTAATTACGACTAATTAAAATGCCTTAAATATGTTAAATTGAAAACGTAATCCGTTAATGCCCAAAACGCGTCAGACTCCGCAATTTCCTAGTCCCCAACTACTTAATTTCTTGATTTCACCCCCGGCAGCACCTTCTTCACGCCACTTGGTGTCGTCGAATATCAAACTCGCATCTAGGAAAATCAAAAACAAACAAGAATCATACAATCAGCAGAGATCGGCTGAATGATACCCTCTAGCTATGCATTTGTGTGATTTTTGATAGATTTGTCTTCTGTTTATAGATTTGTGTAGGTGCGATGCAGTGTTGCCAATTTTTGAGGAGCAAACCAAAAAATTTAGAAACAAAATTACCTTGCATTAATTAAATTGGAGATTCAAAAGTACTTGTACGGATGAAACGTCCCTTTATTGTTTCACAACAATTTTTATTGACTTAATAAGTTTGTTGTTTATTAGCTGAAACTTATCTTGATATTATTTAGTTTTTATTTTGAAAATATGTCATTTAACGAATATCTCGTAATGAGTTTTTTATATTCGATGGTCTTTCAGTGTATGATGCAATAGGATGGACTTTTTGTGTAACTGGGGATGAATCTTGGATCCATTAGAACACTTCAGAAAAGAAAGATGTCGAAGCAGTGGGTTTCCAATGAGAAATCAACATCAAAGAAGGTCAATGTGGTTCTGTCGGTGATGGCGACTGTTTTTTGGGATGCCTGCAGTAAATTTCACATCGGTTATCTTGAAAAAGGTAGAACAATAATCGATAAATATTATTCGGTGAAGTTGGAGCAAGTGCCTAGTCGCCATGTCAAAATTAAATGATTTGCGATACAAATTGGTTCCACAAACCCCATATTTTCTGGATTTAGCCCCCTTCTTCCAAACTTCCATTGAAAAGAGATTTCAGTCAAATGATGAAAAACGCCAATTTTTAGGAACTTGACAAATCTTATTATTTGGAAGGCATGAATATAAAAAAATATAAAAAATTGTGTTTTCTTGGCTAGGTCGGGTACTTATAAGCACGCCCTCGTTTAGTTTTTATGAGAACCAAAGTTGTAAAATAAAAAAATGCAAATGTTTTTTTGAGTGCTACATTCATAAATATGAAGACCGATATCTTTGAAGACTTTAACAAGTTTTGTATATGTAGCCTTAACCTCTGGCCTCCGCATGCCATGCCAGTAGAAACTGAAACGTATTAAGAAACATATACACATACCTTATATACCCCCTTCAATTAATATGTATAATTAAAGAGAATGCGAAATACTCAAACTATATTCATGCCTCTCTGAAAGGGCTCTTTCTTTTGAATTAATTAAGCGCCTAAGACGCAGCTTCATTAATTGAAATAAATAGAACACAAAAAAAAACTTGATGCTTACGTCTCCAACTCAACGGAATGGAATGGAACGTGAGAAAGATTTCTGGAGTGGGTGGTGCAGTACGGCAAAGGGGTTACAAAGGGGTATGGTTGGTGGGTCTTGGGGTTTGAGGAAACCATCGTTATAAGTCGTCGATGTCATTTGCCCAAAAATATTTTCGCCTCGGCAACGGGCGTTAATATTCAATTAAACGAATTTCTTAGCCTTGTGTGTGTTTGTGTGTATAGAATTGTGTGAATGATACATTTTTGCGTGTGCATGCGTGTCAAAGCTCTCGCATGCCGCTCATTTAAATCCGCAAGTATTCCCCTAGCCACAGTAGAGCCCAAAGCCCAAAGTCGGACGAATCCGACTCCGATTCCCAAAGCCAAAACCGAAGCCCAAACGCGTGTGCAGATCCCATGAAAATTAAAAAAGGGCAAAGTCAGGACGCTTGGATTGGCATAACCAAATAAATAAGTAACTAAGATTGCACGATTAAGAAATACCCTGTAGAATTCTAAAACTCCTGCATCCTAACTATACCCCTGGGCACGTAAATAAGTAGTTTCATGTTCAAAGCATTCAAATGTACTGAACTCGATTTCGTTTTGCTCATTTGTGGAGACGGGATTGGGTGCAGCAAAATTCACTTAATTTTTAAAATTTGTGGAGGACATGCATTCAACTAATATACTTTGTTCCCAACGGAAAAAGAGTATATTGAGGTGAAGGCCGCTGATTTGCATGGTTACATCGACACTAATACTGAAAGTTGTTAATTGATTTTAGGCCAGCCAATAGCTAAATAATAAGAAACCATCCGTAAATCGTTCTTGTGTAACTCTATACAACATGCTCGAAAATTAGCGCGTTCCTTGCTTGCATGTTATTTTGAAGGTCATAGTCTCACCCCCTTGTCATTGCCCGACTACGAGACTCCCTAATCCCAACACTTTACTTGTGCAGTGCCTGTCAAACTGTAGTTTCTACCTGTTGAAAAAAAAAATTTTAAAAAAAGAGTATAAAAAGTTAAGTTCTAATGGGTGGGGACAAGGCTTTTAAGTTTTGTATTGTTTTATATATAACGTACAGTTTTTAAATAAAGTACTGCAAGAATCTATAATTTGAAATTCAAACGTATTTCAACATTGATGTTCATTTTTACTTTTCAATTTTTTTTTTGACATCTTGACATTGTCGATGTATTCAAGTTTAACATTTTATCTTAAGGCAGTTATCGATACCAAAAATGAAGAAAGGATCGATACACGATACCCCCGCCAGTCGGCCATTAACAGCGGAAGTAAAAACACAAAAGTTTTTTAAGCTCGCTCGATCTCCTCGCTTTACTAACATACGCACATAAATTATCATTTAGTAAAAAATTACATTAAAACTAAAAGTTGTGTGGTTTAATGTTGCTTTTGCCGATTCAGAAAAGCTGTGAAAAATTTTTGTCCGCCGCCGACAACATCCTTCTTTTCCATTCTATTGCATTATATTCTATTTTTTCCACAGTTTTGGAGGTAGAGCAACCAAACTTAGTATATATGTTGGTATATATAGACATAGATAGATTTAAATTAATTGCAAAACTTGAAAGATTTGACAGAATATATAATTGGCACGCCCACTTGTGACTCCGCTAAGAGGCTAAAAGAAAGAGTATATCGCAGTCGGGACTATCCGACTGCAACGTTCTTACTTGTTATACTCTGTTTTCCAAAATGGAAAAAAAGAGTATATTGGGTTTGTGAAATGTCCGTCCGTCCGTATGAACGCAGTTTTTTCCACAGTTTTGAAGCTAGAGCATCCAAACTTGGCATACATGTTGGTATATACCATAGTCAGACAAAGTGTCAAGATCTCCCCCCACCCCCACCCCTACCCCCACAAACCGCAAAAACCTATATCTTCCACAGTTTTACAGCTAGAGTAACCAAATTTGACATACAGACTACTGACCACATCCTTGACCGACCTGCCAAAAAAAAATATGCCACTCCCACTACCGCCCTCGCAAATGAGCTAAACCTGTATCTCCTACACCCTTATAGGTAGAAACCCCAAATTTTGCAGTATGACTCTATTTGAACTCTTCGATAGATTGGAGAAAAAAAATTTGCCATGCCCACCCACGCCCCAGTACGGGGGCGTACCCAGTGACAAGTACGCGTCTCGCTCTGCTTTGGGCGTTTGCAGCGTTCTGCACTTAGTAAAAAGAAGTATATAGTTCGTAGCATATATATATAAGTAGTCTTTAAAAGAATTTAATTTAATATACGTACAGAAAACAGAGCATATCGCAGTCGGGGGGTCAGCCCGACTGCAGCGTTCTTACTTGTTTTTCTTTTATTTTGTGAATATTCGTTACGTAT
This sequence comes from Hirtodrosophila cameraria, assembly GCA_949708635.1. Lineage (NCBI taxonomy): Eukaryota > Metazoa > Arthropoda > Insecta > Diptera > Drosophilidae > Hirtodrosophila > Hirtodrosophila cameraria. Next base: position 18,103,820 of record OX453090.1, on the reverse strand, counting down.
ATTTTAGAAGTATAAAGTCATTTTTAAGAATTTTTATTTGCCGTCAACCAAACCTTTAAAGGACAAAAAGATGGTTCGGCTTGGATGCAGGTTCGGTTGTAGTTTGTAAAACTTGTTCTATTCGAGGTTCTATTCAATGCATTTATGAGTTTGAAATTCTAGGTTCGTACTAGTTCGGTTGGAAGCCGGTTTGCAGCCTTAGTTTTGGCACACCAAGTATAGTTTTTCTTTATTTATAATATTTAGTTTTATTTGTTCTTGTGTGTTGCTTGCAACATGAGATATTTTTGTGCTCCATTTTATTGCAGCAGACTCAAGTTTTATTTTTAGTCGTAAAGTAGCAGGCAAAACAGTTTGTGGCTGGCTTGTTGGCTTTCTGGCTGCCTTTCTGCCTGGCTACCTGCCTACCCTGCGGCTACGTAATGTAAATTGGGCCTGCATAATGAAGCCCCCCCAAATGAGTGCTCACTGTGGTTGTACATTTTGCCTTTGGCCCATGTTTCTACAGATTTTCTCTTTACGCTGCAGTTGCTGCTGCCTGAACGCATTATTTTGCCATTTTTCATTGGCCGTGGAAATGCGGCGCATTCAAATGTTCATTTTTGTTTTTGGCCACGTTTGTAGCTGTGCTGCTGCTGCTGATGCTGATGCAACGGCTGCTTTTAGGCTTAGCATTGGGTATTTCAGTATTCCCATTCGCCATTCCCATGCCTGGCTCTTGCTGTTGTTGTTGTTGTTTACCAGATGTTTCCTTTTTTGGGCCATGCACTTTGTTTTTGTGGGGCTGAGCGCGCCAGCAGCTGATATACATTCAAGGCTGCGCCAACTTTACATGTTCATGGCTGCCTGCAGTCAACCAGAGGGAGAGAAACAGTGAGAATGAGTGAGATACAGATAGACTTAGACAAAGAGTGAAAGAGAAAAAGATAATATATTCAGTGGTCCAAATGCGAGCACAAATTCGTCTTCATTCCCAGATTCAATTTTATGCTAAAGCCACCTAAATCAACAAAGCTGCATCCTTGAGTTGTGCCTCTAATTAGTGAAGCTCCCGCTTCTTTCCCCATTTCCCCGCAAACAGCATTCCCTTTGGGTCTTGCTCTTGGTCGTAAACCTTAGGCTGTCACAGTTTTTTTTTTTATAATGAGAAGATGCTGTCAATACACGTGTATAAAGAGCATAGCAACAAAGTGTCAAGTAAATTGACCTGTATAAAATACATATTCGAGCTCTATTTAAAACATTTCCGGCCATCATTTTTTGTGCTAAAACTAATTATGCTACACTTGCGTCACTTGACGTACGTGGCTGGAATTATTTCTTAATTGTATAATCTGAATAGCGGGGTTTTGAAAGTGCCGCCGACCTTTTCGACTCCAGGAGTACGTACCACATGGTACCAAGGAGTACTGTGGAAAGGATCTGCATCGTTCCAGTGTTGAAAATGTATAGGAATCAATGAAAACTGTTGCTGCACTTTATAATTTCCATTTTTCACACATTTCTATTTTTTTTACTCCCTGTACCCGTTCAAAATGGGAAAAAGGGAGCTATAAAGTACTGCAAATGTGTGTAACAGATAGAAGGAGGCATTTCCGACTATATAAACTATATATATTCTTGATCAGCATCAATACCAATATCGACCCTATAAAATATATATATTCTTGATCAGCAAGAATCGGACGGATAGGATCAATTAGCTGCCATAAAAACGATCTGTCGTTCTTTTTTTTCAAGATAGCTCGACCAAACACATTTTCTGAGATTTACCTAAGCTTACAGGTTTACAGGATTTCAACAAAATTTGACTGCTATATCTTACAGCTGCCATAGAAACAATCGGTTGGGAAAGAAGTTGGATGAAAAACTTTTTTGTTTCCCAAGCTATCTCAACCAAACTCATCTATTAATAGTTTTAGAGGGTTTTTGTCATTTTGATCAAATTTGATTAAACTCAGGCGACTATATCTTCGTCTCTTATCACAAACAATTAAACTAATAAACATTTATTCTGCAAATATTGCAAAATTCTTTACCTGAAATTTCAAAATTACAAATAAAATATCAAGTTGCTTTTATTCTCAGAAATCAAAGAACTTCTGTATAAATTTAGTAACATTGTGTTAACATTATATTTTTATTCTTGTCCCTTTACATTTGGTGTGTCTCCCATATTTTCTTTATTTTCTGCTTTCCTCTGACTGTGTCTTTTTCTTTTTGCTGCATGTTTTTTTTTTTTTTTTTTTTGGTATAATAAATGACATTTACTTGTGGACAAGATTAATAAATATTTATTGGCAGAATTTGTTTGTACATTGTAGTTGCTTATGTTGTTGGCACATCTGTTTGTTTTGTGACCGCCAGTGGAAAGATATCAGCTAGTTAATTATTACATAATTAATAATAATCTGGCGAGCATGTGATATGTAAGCCATATTGACAGAACAGACAGAGTTGAGCTTTCTTTTATTTTTTTGTTTGCCTGCCTTTGGGCACATTTTCATTTTGTAGACTAGGATTTGTTTTACATTTGTTTTCCGTTTGATTATCTCATTTTGCATTACACACACTGCTCAACAAAACTAGAAATAATATTTTTGCCGTATTATAGCAGCGTGCATTAAGTGTGATATAATATTGAAAAAAATACCATTGACCATATCCTTTTATGACTTTTGTGCGTCGGCCATCACAGATGGCAAAGCGCTTGTCAATTAAAAAGCAGCGGGTATAATAGTCGCTGTCAGAAAGACAGACAGATGAACAATCAATGACAGGCTACGGTCAGGGACGGTCGTGAAGTGGATGGAAGGGGTAGGGGATTGTTTTAAGTGTAAAATTGTTGCCCAAGCAATGCAGTTTAATGGCCGGCGCATAAAACTGTGCTATGCAAAATTTGCAATTTACTTGCGTTAATTTCAATAAGTTGCCTTCGGGTAATGTTTCAAGAAAGTCCCCACCTCTCTTTCCCTCACATACACATATATAAAACTGTGATGCGCGATGTCTTGCTTAAATGCACAACAAAAACTTATTCTTCTATAGCTTGTTGGCTCGTTGCGGCCGCTTGTTGCATGGCCATCAACTTGTGATGAAGAGAGGGGGGCGCTTGGGCATGAGGCAAGTGGTTGGGATAGTTTCTCTTGTAAGTAATACAATCTGTTTGCTGGCTTGCTGCCGCCGCCTTAAGCTGAGCACTGGCAAAAAGCTGTTGAATATAATTACTCGCAAAGTCAGCGCAATTTTCAAGCCTGATGAGTCTCAAGCTTTATGGCAGATTGTTAATGGCTTGCACGAAATATATGAAGAACAACACTATAATATTTGATGGCATAATGTTTTTTTGAAAATGAAAAACACTCTATTGTTTTCTTGCATTCGACACCAACACTATTAAACTGAAAAGTACTCAAGTTCCCAATTTAAGCCAAAGAATTTGCAGTAGTTGATGCGGAAGTTTTTGGGTTCAATTATTAAGTGATGCACTTAAGCTATTGTTTCTAATATTGAGTGCTGCTGCCCCAAAAAGTATTAAAAAGATTGAGAAGTTTACTCTAGTTGTTAAAGTTTTTGTGTTTTGTCCCTAACAAAAATGAGTTGCAACCAAAAAGTGATTTACTATTGACATAATCAATATCGTAACTAAAACCCTACAGAGCAAACCCCTGGTCAAAATTAGTAAACCTTGTTTTTAGAGTAAATACATTTAGATTCAAGTCAACACCAACTGTTTAAAATTGAAACAAGTAAGAATGCTCTAGTCGAGTGTGCCCGACTACGAGACTCCCTGCTCCCAATTTGCACTTTAAGCAGTTCAGCGGCAACGTAAGCAAGCAGCGCACTTTGCTTATCCAGTGCCTGTTAAACTGTTGTTTCTGCCTGCTGAGACGGGGTGTAATAGATTCGTCCATAACTTTGTTGGTTCGAACCGTAAGCCGAGCCGCAGACAAACATTTGTTGTCTTGGAGTATTGGCCGAAACATACAGATATTTAATTTTAGAAAGATTTAAGATACAGTTGCCTGACTTAATAACCAATCAAACGGATGATACACTTGTTCGAGCCGCAAACCGAATGCCTAAGAATTATTTTATATTCATCAATATATAATTTTAAGAAGAAAAAAAGCTAAAATAGTAGATGTACATCAAAAAATTGTAAAATTATAGTTGCATTTCTCTTGCTTTCGATTGTGACATGATCTTTTGTGTTTCAACCAGACCTTATTCTCCTTTTCAGCAAAGTTTTCATTCCGTTTTGATTCTTAGCTCACCCGCTTTATTTTATTTAATCGGAAATGAAAGGAACTTTGAGTCGCTTATTAGTTTCGCAAAACCCAATTCTTGTTCTTAACTATTTACAACAAATTGGCCAATTAAAAAAAAAGAAGTAAGAACTGCGGCTGCGATCTACTCTTTTTTCCGCCTCTTTGCATGTCAAAAATATATTTTTCCAATCTATTTTATAAGGCAACAGAATTCAACCTGCAAAATTTGTTGATTCTAACTAAAGGGGTATGGGAGATACAAACTTTGCTCATTTGTGGGGGCGGAGGTGGGCGTGGCCAAATTTTTTTCAGTTACATCAATCAAGGATGTGATAAGTAGAACTTTTGCTAAATTTAGTTACTCTAGCTGTAAAACTGTGGAAGATATAGTTTTTTTGCAAATTGCGGGGGAGGGTGCGGTGGTGGCGTGAGATCTTAACACTTTGTCTGTCTGTGGTATATATCAACATGTATACCAAGTTTGGTTGATCTAGCTTCAAAAAGCTGCGTTCATACAGACGGACAGATGGACATTTCACAAACCCAATATACTCTTTTTTCTTTTTAAACAAAAAAAAAATTTTAAAAAAAGAGTATAAAAACAAGTAAATGGGGAAAACCCAGCGTTTTAATGTCTCATTAAAATTGCATGTTGACAGCTGGGTGTGCACTAAAATTTTCAGAAGTGGGTGAATAGAATGCGATGCGTATACGTAATGTGGGCACATTCAAAGTGCGGTGAGTCTAAATGCTAAATGCAAAAAAGAAAAAGACTACTACGGCAAAGAGGACTAAAGGCGGCAGCTTACAGCTCACAGCTCACACAACTGACAGCAGTGTAATGAAGCACTTTGAATTATTAAAACTGCAGCTCAGCGCACAGCAAGACGACACGACATATAGGACAAAAAAGAAAAAAAAAAACAAAACAACGAAAATGACAACCACAAAGACACAACACGTAAGTTCGTGCATTGACTCACGGTCCAGTGTACAGTCCACATACTGCAGTAGGTCCTGTGGCCAGTGCTCTATATATTCGTTGTCTCCTGCTGTGTTGTGCATTTGTTGTGCAGTTGTAAAGTTGTTAAGCATAAGCAAAAATTATGATATTTCAGCAAACTGACAGCTTCCTCTTAAGGTCAAAGCTGTTAACAAAGAATTCAACAAGAATTTTATTTTTTGCCAGTTGCATTCAATAAATATCAAAAACAGAAAAAATAAAGTAGATCTTGACATTTTGTCTGCCTATGGTATATACCAACATGTATACCAAGTTTGGTTGCTCTAGCTTCAAAATTGTGGAAAAAACCTGCGTTCATAATCACAGACGGACGGACAGACGGACAAACCCAATATACTCTTTTTTTTTTTTTTTTTTAATTAAAAAAAAAAAGAGTATAAAAATGAAGAAGTCAAAATTTTATACTCTTTGTCCTCAAACGACAAAAAACTATATTTTTCACAGTTTTACAGCTAGAGTAACCAAATTTGACACAAGGGCTGCAGATTAACTTCTTAATTGAATTGAACAAAAAAAAATAAACAACGCCCACTACCACTCCAAGAAATTGACAAAGTCTGTATCTGCTACACCCCTTTAGCTAGAATTGCACAACCATTTTTTTTACGTCCATCCCCGCCCTTTCAATCGAGCAAAGTTTGTATCTCCCACACCTGTATGGCTGAACCAACAAAGTTTAAATTGATGACAAATCTTGAAAGATTTGACCAAAAATACGATTGCCACACCTACTTCCGACTCCTCTTAGAGCGTAAAAAAAGAGTATATCGCATATTTGGTAGTTAGTGCTTACATTTTTATGAAATAGTTTTCATGAAGTAACAGTTAATTTAAAAACTTATTTATTAAAGAGAAAGCGGTTTTAAAATGAACAAAATAAAAGCAAAAGCCATTTTTATCAGATTGCAGTCGATTTTCTCATGATGGTTATTGAACGATTTTGTAAATTGTTAGATTTCGTAAGTTTCAAACAACTTACTTCGATTAAAGCATATAATTTAGAAGCAGTAGGTACTAACAATGACATTGAAATTTTCAGTGTTGGTGAACTTTCTGGTGGAAAGATCATATATATTAAAAAATCAAGTACACAAAATTGAAAAAAGGTCTATAACTAGTCAATGTCAGCTGGAGGAACAAAACCAAGGCAACTGCGAACAGAATCCAAAATTCCAAAAAAAAAAAACACAGACATTTTTGCAATGACTGCTGCTGGCCAGGTCAGATAAAGTTGACTCCTGCTCCCCAGATGGCAATAGTGCCAGGACATACTTGACAAGCCGCTGTCCTCGCATCTTTATCTTGTTTCGTCCCCCAACATATCCTGCCTCCTGTAAGCAACCCTCTTTAAGTGTCACATTTGCATTTTCGAAACTGGGCACAGGTGACTGTACTGTGTTGAGGCAACGACAACAACAATAAAATCACATTCAACACATTTTGTGCGATTTCTACTTTCTACTGTGTGTGTGTATAAACTTTTACAAACGTTGTTCTATGCAAAAGAAATTTAATAAATGGCATCTGTAAAACCAAATTTTACTGCAAAAATAATTGTTAGCCTTTTTTATAAACTTTTTTTTAAATTTTTTTAGAAAAAAAAAAAAAGCATATTGGGTTTGTGAAATGTCCGCCCGTCCGACCGTATGAACGCAGTTTTTTTTTCCACAGTTTTGAAGCTAGAGCAACCAAACTTGGTATGCATGTTATACCATGTTATACCATAGGCAGACAAAGTGTCATAACAAACAGACAACCTTCTCATCTCAATATGGAAAAACCACTCCAATTTTAATATGTTCATAACATTTGAACGAATTGTCAGATTGGGATGAACAAAGTGTCATTTGACGCGTGTTCAGTTAAATCAGAACATTTCTACGTTTAAAACAAAGAACAAAAAGCCCCACCGGCCCCAAAAGCTTATTAAAATTTTTTCCTTTTCAACTGCTCGCCTTTATCTCATGAACCAGGTAAGTTACAAAAAGTTTTAGTATGCACTTTTCTTAGTTAGAGAAATACTTTAATACCTTTTCGGTATACAGCTCGATCTGACCGGTCGCTCACAGCAACTCTTTCATTCTTGCTGTATATAATGCTAGTCGCCGTTTGCTGCTTCATCCCTAGCGTGAACTGCCGTCGACTGTGATCTGGTTCTCGAATGCACCTGGCAGGCAGGCATCAATTTTTCAATGAGAATGGGTTGACAGAAGTAGAAGCCACAAAATGGAACCAAACTGCAGCTTGGCAATTAAAATTCAACGATAAATGTATTTCCAACAATAATAAAAACAAAAAAAATCTGGCGCAGAAAGTCAGCAAATGAATTTTACAATTTGTTGTCAGTGGCAGTTGGAGCTGCACAGTTGCAGCTGCAGCAATACCGAGAATAAAATGAAAAAAAAAAAAAAACAAAACAAAAATGATAAACAAACAAACATATAATAAAAACAAGTAAGAACGTTGCAGTCGGATGCACCCGACTGCGATATACTCTTTTTTTCGCCTCTTTGCGGAGTCAGTGGGCGTGGCAATTGAATTTCTGCTCAAATCTTTAAAGTTTTGCCATCAATTAAAATTTGGTTGGGCCTGTTCTACAGGTTTGGGAGAAACAAACATTGCTTGATTGCAAGGGCGGGGGTGGGCGTGGCAAAAATATTTTTATCCAATCTATTAAATAGGGCAACAGAATTCAACCTGCAAAATTTGGTGATTCTAGCTAAAGGGGTGGGGGAGATACAGACTTTGCCTATTTGTGGGGGCGGGGGTGGGCGTGGCCGAATTTTTTTTTGCCAGATCAATGAAGGATGTGATAAGTAGCCCTTGTGCCAAATTTGGTTACTCTAGCTATAAAACTGTGGAAGATATAGGTTTTTGCGGTTTGTGGGGGAAGGGGTGGGGGTGGGGGGGAGATCTTGACACTTTGTCTTACTATGGTATATACCAACATGTATACCAAGTTTGGTTGCTCTAGCTTCAAAACTGTGGAAAAAACCTGCGTTCATACAGACAGACGGACAGACAGACGGACAGACGGACAGACGGACAGACGGACAGACGGACATTTCACAAACCCAATATACTCTTTTTTCCTTTTTTTTCAAAAAAGTTAAAAAAAGAGTATAACAAGTAAGAACGTTGCAGTCGGATGCACGCGACTGCGATATTCTTTTTTGGCCTCTTTGCGGAGTCAGAAGTGGGCGTGGCAATTGTATTTTTGCTCAAATCTTTCAAGTTTTGCCATCAATTTAAGTTTGGTTGGGCTCGTTGTACAGGACGGACATTTCACAAACACAATATACTGTTTTTTTTTTTTATTCAAAAAAATTAGAAAATAGTATAATAAGAAAGAAAAGTTGATATAGTGGTTGGATTTTGAGAAAATTCTATAAGCCAGGACTGTTCTACATTTCGATTCGTTTTGATAAATAAAAATGATTCCACTCCGATAGTTGGTGTTCGTAATTTCGACTGACTTCGAACCGCTTTCGAAGCGTTTTCATTTCAACTCGGTTGCAAATATTGACAGTTGTTAAAAATGCTACTTGTGAACTTTTTATGAAATTGCAATTAAATGAAAATATGCCAATGATTTTTGTGTGTGCCGAGGCACGCGCCCAAGCAAATGAATCGTCATCTCAGAGTGGGTGTTTACAGATGCAGGTGAAATTTGGGATGCAGTTGCACTCAGATTGCAAATATAATTTTTAGTTGCATAAAAATAAATATGCGTTTTGCTGTAATTTAAAAAATCAATTAGGGTGCTTACGATGCTGGGTAACAGGGCAAAAAGGCAAAATTACCCGACCATTAGCAGCCCTGGGGCAACATTTTTATGTTGAAATTACCCAATCAGCTGCTATATATGTTTTGTATCAGCTGTTTGATCATTGCATTTTTGTTTACTTTCCGAATTGTTAATGATTTGTTGAATTTAAATTTTAAAAAATGTCGGGAGTGTAGGACTGCAACTTTTTTAATTCTTTATACTCTTCTTTTATTTTTATTTTTTTTTTTATAGAAAAAATAATATATTGGGTTCCTGAAATGTCCGTCCGTTCGTCTGTCTGTATGAACGCAGTTTTTTTTCCACAGTTTTGAAGCTAGAGCAACCAAATTTGGTATACAGACAAAGATCTGTCAAGATCTCCTATAGATTGGATAAAAATATTTTTGGCACGCCCACGTCCGCCCTTGCAAACAAGCAATTTTTGTTTCTCCCAAACCTGTAGAACTGGCCCAACCAAATTAAATTTAAGGCAAAACTTGAAAAATTGAAGAAGACAATTGCCACGCCCACTTCTGAGGCTAAAAAAGCCGTATATCGCAGTCGGGTGCAACGTTCTTTCTTGTTTTATTAATATGTATGTTTTTTTTTATGCTTTCTTTTGTTCTTGCTTGGTTTCATTGCATACATTCAGGCGGAGCCTCAAGAATTATGACCTGCCGACAAAAAAGGCGTGGAAAGCGCAATGAATTATAAATAACGTGACGAAAGCTGCATGTCCTGGCAAAGTTACTCTGCGGTGTTGCGGCAAGCCCAAAGTCAATCAAATGCAAAAGGCTTGTAAAGTTAAATACAAAAACCGAAGCAGTCAAACCTAACCGCAACAACAAACCATAAAACAGCAACAAGCAACGATAAATGTAAAATTGTCTCGACTTCAAATCAGACGTGTCAAACGGACTCCCGAGTACTGAACACTGAACAAGTGGCCAGAAGCACAGCGCGCATCCTGTGGCCGAAATGGGAATGGTGTTTTTTTCCTCTTTCTATATTTGGGTTAGGGCCACGACCACGTCAACGGCAGACAGCAGGCACCAGCTCCCAGCAAATGTGTGCAAATACAAGTGGGTTGTTCTTAAAGTTCTAGTAAAAGCAATTTAAACGATAAAGTCAAGTATAACCATTAAAAATTATCTAGTCGCATGTACCCGACAACAAGAGTCCCTGGTCCCAACTTACACTTCAAGCAGTTCAGCGGCAACTCAAGCAAGCAGCGCACATTACTTGTGCAGTGCCTCCAAAACTGTTGCTTTTGTCTACTAAGACGGGGGGACCAATAAATTTGGTGTTTATTTTCCGATCGCAGCGAAAGCTAAATCTTTCAAATTGTGGCTGTGGGAGTTTTTTGCGATTTGCGTGGGTACGAACGGTGTACCAGAAATTTGAAAAATTTGGAAAACAGGAACTTGCATGCCAAGTTTGGTGTCTCTAGCTCTTATAGTCTCTGAGATCGATGTGTTCATACAGATGGACAGACGGACGGACAGACAAACTGACATAGCTAGTTCGTCTCGGCTGTTAATGCTGATCAAGAATATATATAGTTCTTGACACTTTGTCTGCCTATGGTATGTACCAACATGGTATGTATGGTATGTATAACAAGTTTGGTTGCTCTAGCTTCAAAACTGTGGAAAAAACTGCGTTCATACGACAGACGGACAGACGGACATTTCACAATCCCAATATACTCTTTTTTCTTTTTTTTTCCAAAAAATTAAAAAAGAGTATAAAAAACAATCATTACCACAATTTGAGATATTTGCGTCTTTGCATAGTTCTTTACAGGTTCAATGCACGGTCATGACAAAATTTTTGTTTTTTTGTTAAATAAATTTTTATTTTTAACATTGTTTTTATGCTGAAAAAATAAAAATAAAAATGTTTAAACTAATTGTTTCAAATTTTTCAATCAAAATCGTTCAATTTATGCTGAAAAAAAAACAAAATTTACTTTTGACCGTTAGTAAACACCGTTTTCTGTGCCACGCCTTAGGAAGGATCAAGTATCAATTCATTGTAAATTTCAAATTGATATCTTTAATGGTTTAAGAGTTATGATTTTTGCAGCCTGTTTTAGGGAAAACGAGCAAATGTGCTGCGTAAACAACCCACGTTCATAATGATGTTGTTTCAAGTTGGCGATGGTTGTTGTTGCTGATAGCGCACGTAGAGAAGAGGGGAGGGTCTGCCTGTCTGCCTGCATTTGTTGCATGCCACCAACATCAAGTGGATGTATTCTGGCCAACAGCAACAGTAACAGTATCAGCAGCAACAACAACAACAACAACCATAGGCTAAGCCTGGCTTACTTCCAGCGCTTAAGTGCACTCGAGTTGCCTGTAAACACACACGCGCCTCTAAGCGCCGAGGTAGTCATATAAAATTATACTGAGTGCGATGCGGTGGGCATGGTCAGGTGGTGGGCCGGTACAGTACAGTATTGGCAGACATGATAAGCTTTTGACTAGGTTCAACAGGATGCGGCTATAGGAGGATGTATAATAAGGTGGGTCAATAGTTTTCGTGACCAATTTATTTTATTTTACTCTAAAAATTGTAGTAACATTTTAGAAAATCTATTTGGAAAATGTTGTATGTGTTTTACTTTAAAAATCAAGGCAACATTTTGTTGGGAGCAGGGAGTGTGGTAGTCGGGCACACTCTACTAGAGCCTTCTTACTTGTTAAAGAAATACGTAAACAAGGCCATAAGGCTGGTTTCTTTCAGCTTTTCAACTTTTGCTTTTCGTTTTGGCCTCAGTTTCATTTATATTTTCTGATTCTTTGATTCAGACGCAGGATTTAGATGAAAGATAAAGGATTCTAGTCCAGTTATTATGTTGTTGAAGTGAAAAAATTACGCATTATGCGTTACTTTTGTACAGCCTTTGCTCTCGGTCTCTCTATGTGTGTGTTTAGTTGTGCTTACTCAAAAGTAACCCTTTATACACATACATACACACGCACACACACACACGTACAAAATTTGTCTGTGACAGAGATTTTTATGTGAAATTTTCAACATTTTCGTTTTTTTTTTTCATGTGTGTAATATATTTGAAACAAAGTTCGCATGAAGCATTTTTTTTTGCAATTTTTTTTTAATTTTTTTTACATTTTATTTATTTTTTTTGCTTGCCTGCTGTGCGCGATTTTGAATTTAGTTGATAGCTTGCTAGCTCTGTTCCCAAGGGGGTTGGACGTTAAGGTAAGGGCAGGAGGGGTGGTTAAGGCGCATATACTCAGACATATGCATAATTTTAAAATTGTTGGATGGCTTTTTCTTTGCTTTATTATAACCCCTTGCAGAGGATTTTATAATTTTGTCGCAAAATGTGTTATGCGTTACAAAGAGACATCCCCGAACTCACATTCCTGATCAGCATCGACAGCTGAGCCGATGTGTTTCTATACATATCATTTTTATGATCACCTTGATGAAACTGTAACTTATAACTGCCAAAAGTACAATTGATTGAAAATATAGTTTTGGTTTAAATAACCTACGTTTTATAACCCCACAAAGAAATGTGTAATGCATTGAAGCAGTCGTCTCCGAGAGTGGAGAGTGGAACTAGCCATGTTTTATCTTGATAAACTTGGCACAGATGATTCTTTTTGCTATCGAAATCGGCCAGATTGAACCACTATAACATATAGTTGCTATCGACGCGTTCATACAGACAGGCAGACGGACATGGCCAAATCGACTCGGCTGTTGATGCTGATCAAGAATATGCATATACATAGTTAATATAGTCGGAAATGCCTCCTTCTGCCTGTTACACACATTTGCAGTACTTTATAACTCCCTTTTTCCCATTTTTAATGGGAACAGGGAGTAAAAAAATGTTTTTTGATCGTGGTAGCTATTTTGTTTATATCTTTGCAAGGGTATTTCAGTTTCGACACTCTGAAGAAAGCTTTCATTCCTTTTATTGTTCACTTTTTTTTAAAAGAAAAAGAAAATATTTTAGGTTTGTGAAATATCCGTTTGAACGAATGTCCTAATAAGCTCATTTTTTCGCACGGGTTTGAAACTAAAGCAACCAAACTGTACACCATCCAACATGATGTTAAGATCTTCGCAGGATGGCTACTGTTGACTTATTGACAGATTTTATAAAAAAAAAAAAAAACTAAAACAAGCAACAACAAAAACAGGCAACAAATTGAACAGCAAAATCAAGAGTAAACAAGAAAGAAATGTTATCTTCGGCGTGACCTTGAAGAAAAGATTTGCATAAGAAATCTTATTATTCATCCGATCGTTCCTATGGCAGCTAAAAGATATAGTGATCCGATTTTGATAATATTTGGTCAACATGTGTAGAACGTGCTTTTATTTAGAGTTATTTTGAGTTATTTTGAAAAACACAAAAGTTTATCATACACAAGCTCATTTTTTAACCGATCGTTCCTATGGCAGTTATATCTTATAGTGGTCCGATCTGGCCTATTCTGATATATGAACTGCTTGCAGAAATAATAAGCATCTGTGCCAAGATTCGTCACGAAAAAAGAAACAAGTAAGAATACTCTAGTCGACTGTGCCCGACTACGAGCCTCCCTACTCCCAACTTGCATTTCAATATCATTCAATATCTTATAACTGCCATAGAAACGATCGGTTGAAAAATAAGTTTTCTTGTGCAAATCTTTTCTGCAAGGGTATACATCTTTGTGGAATTGTGGTCAGCAGTTTTGTTGTGGTTGTACTTTAGTTAACAATCTCAAAAGTTATTACAAGATGATCATTGATATTTCAAAATTCATAACTCTTTAAAAAAAAAAAAAATCTATTAAATTAAAACAATTTGCAACGTATTTGTTGTGAGCAACATATTTCTTTATAAAATTGACATTAAAATTAATTGAAATCAAAATATTTGCCAAAGGATAGCATATTTTCGGAAAAATGCTTGACATTCCAATTCCGATAAATTGCATATAAAAGGCCGATAATGAAAATAGCTTAGAACTATCGATATGATCGATGTTGACGATATCGATGTTTTGTCACCTCTAGTAATTACAATGTATCTATCTAATATCTAATTATTATAATGGTTGTAAGTACACTTAGAAAAAAAACTATTCTAAATGCAACGAAATGTGTCGAAATCAAGAACAAACGGTATCAATAGTAGGGTATTACCGTTTTTTCTTAAGTGGGGAACGCTGGACTTATTTTTGGAACGATTTTTTAAATACAGCGGTTTGAACTTCTAAAATTTTTGTTCTTATCTTAAGAACATTTATTCTGAATGTATGTGTACTATTCGAAAAAAATAAATTATTTATATGTGCAACATGAAAAACTGTATCACGAACTTCTGATACTACTGTCTTCTACTAATCGGTAGACCCGGGTTATACGTCTTTTTATGATAAATTTATGAAAGTATTTTCTTTTTTGTTAATATTAGTGAGCAAAAGTATAGCCGGCGCTAATAAATTAAAGTCCAATTCATGTTTATTCATGTTTGTTAATTTTTAAGAACCGCATTCCTTTTTTTAAGAACAAAGGTATTGCTTTTTGAACGAAAATTCAAGATCAAAGGGGTACAGAAACAATAACACCGGTGGTCCTTTTTGCAACGTATTTTTTTCTTAGTGTACAGCTTTATCTATAAATATTAACACACAGTTGAATTTTTTGTAATTATTTCTTTAGCTCCCGGGCAGATTACTCAATGGTTGCCTTTGTCACTCGCTCATCAAAAATGTTAACACCAATATAATCCAACATGAAAAAAAAAACACAGAATTAATTTCGACTGGCCAAAATGTCGTCATCAACACGTTGCAATTCAGTTTTTAAATGCAGTAGTGCTCTCCACAATTAATAAAAGCAAACACTTCAGTACCCGGTCGCAACGTTGTATTTATTGAAGCTCAATGTGCCTTCATTGCATTGTTTGTTGTTTATTTACGCGCTTTGGTCACTCCCGAGTGTTGCGAGTGGATGCAGGAAACGGAAACAGACTTTGGGGAGAGCACAGAGAGGGACGGCTACAAACGGCCAAAAAAGAGGGAATGGGGTTTCCTGAATTCTGATACATAGCACTGTTTCACTTAGTGGTTCAGGTTGATGTGCAGGAAGCTGTTGCAGCTAGCCTTGAACACGGCACCCACAACACAACAACGATAAAGACAACGACAACAGCGATAACAACAACAATAACAAGAACGACAACAACGAACAATATGACGATGACAAAGTGGCGCAAAAGTTGTCCGATTGACACCGAGTCCGCGCGTGCGAGAATCTTGCGTGGAGTTGACGCTTCCAGCGCAGACGAGACATTAAACGCGCCAGAGAAAAACATCAACACAAGAAGCTAGCGAAGCAGAGACAGAGCCAACGCCAGTGCCGACAAATTTACGGACGAACGGGACCAGGCGGGCCAAAACGGCCAAATGGCGCCGTTAGGCGCCGCGCGCCTAGACCAAAAGCCGAGTGCCATTCGTGTCCGCACGAATTGAGTCGAGTCCAGAGGCAAGTCACAACAAGTTCGACTGCCGAATGGAAAGTAAGCAACTTAAACATGCCGATTGTAAAATACCCTATGGAAAGTGTTTAAAAAGAGAAAAATACAAGAAAGGATAGTATAAATAAAATAATTGTTATAAGCAAATTTAAATAAAAAAAATAAATAATAATATAATAATAATAATAATAATAATAATTATAATAATAATAATAATAATAATAATAATAATAATAATAATAATAATAATAATAATAATAATAATAATAATAATAATAATAATAATAATAATAATAATAATAATAATAATAATAATAATAATAATAATAATAATAATAATAATAATAATAATAATAATAATAATAATAATAATAATAATAATAATAATAATAATAATAATAATAATAATAATAATAATAATAATAATAATAATAATAATAATAATAATAATAATAATAATAATAATAATAATAATAATAATAATAATAATAATAATAATATTAATTTTAATATCTATATAAATAATAATAAGGATAGTAGGTTAAGTTATATTTGTAGTAAGTGCAGTAAATTATAAGCATACACTTGTAGATTTTTGATAATGTATAATTAATACGTTACAACATGTCAAATTTTTATTAAATATATGTATGATATTTAATTTGGCTATAAAGTGGTTGCAATTACATTGAAAGAGCTTCAGTGACTCTTCCATAATTCAAAAAGCTAAATATGTCACTGCGTTGAGCGCCGGCTGCTTTTATGAGCGAATAAAAATGCAAACCAACCGAAAATCTGTAGATTTCCATGACACCCCTGATAAAAGGAGTTTTAAATATTACTAATTTATTCAAAATCACTAATACAAAATTTAAAACAATTCGAAATTAATGTTCCTGGAAATGAGCACAGCCCTGCATGTAATCAAAAGTATTTAAAAACAAAAGAAAATACAAAAAATTATGTTTGTCTCTCTTACTATTAACAGGCTGAACTTGAAAACCCCGCTTTTTTAAGGCATTTCAGTCAAACTAGTACAAAAAAGTAGCTAAAAATTGGTATCAACAAATAATTAAGCACAAATTTTGTAAGTTATGTTTTGAAATGGATGTGAATTTCATAAAATAGTATATAAACTATATAAAACAAATATTCTTGATACCCTCAAAATAAACCACCTTATCGCAAAAGTGTTATTGATGTCTTAATTTTAAAGTTATTGAAGATATTATTAAAGATATTTAAAAAGAACTTGATTATTGAGCAAAGTGTTTTGGAATTTCAACACGGTTTTTAAAACAAAGTTTTTGGATTGCTGATTGTTTTTTTTTTTAAATTTGGTTTTACGATATCTCAACTTTATGTTTTACCTTTGAACAATTGAAATTTGAAAAAGTTTTAATGATGTATTACATAGCTAATGTACTCTTTGCTTGAATTAGAATTCACCCAAACCACAAAATTTAAGATGACAGCGAGCGCGCTTTTTTTGGCGCCAAATATGTTTGCTTGCTCAAAGCTATTCGCAGTAAGCTTTCATCGACAGCTTTCATTTTGTGGCGGAACCACTTGGGAATGGAACATGCAAAACGTTCCCAACTATGCGGAAGCTTTTTTAGTTGCTTTGCTGCCGCAGTGCAGAACACCTCACGTCACTTAGCTAAGCGTTCAAATGGATTCCATGATGATATCACAATTTGGATCTAGATATAAGTATAAGTATCAGTATAGTATAGGGAATCAGGGTCAGAGTCTTGGAAGATTGCATGTGTGCAATACTCGTAGCAGAGAATAACGGCAGTAGCAGCCAAGTAAAGGTCAAATGGCAAGTTACAAATGGCGTGGGCAAAATTAATGTTCAATAGTCAATGGTCTTTGACTAGGGGTTATTTGGAATACAAATTAGCGTGGTTTGACGCTCGACAACTAGTCAGAAAATTTCATAGACTAGCGATCTCAATTCCTCAACAGATAACATTTTGACTGATACTCGCTCCACTCATACCCTGTGCTTATTGTAAGTGTAACTGTATCTATATTTTGATATTCACCGAATCGAAAATCATTATTAGTTACAAGAAAAACTTTTTTTATACAAGGATTTGCTGATTTTGCTAAATGTTTAATCTCGAATTAATAACTGTGCATAAAAGTTTATTTTTATTAAAACTCATACATAATTTTTGGCCACAAGGTCTCACCTTTTTTTTCACAGTTTCCCTGATTTATTTCGAATGCAAAAAAAAACATTTAACTTGCCCAGGGCCTGTCAAACTGTTGTTTCTACCTGCTGAGATGGGGGTAATAGATTCTTCCATAACATTGGTGTTATTTATCCGATCGTAAATTGAAATTTAAGCAGCTGATCAACTATGATAAAAGTTATATGTGTGCCAAAAATCAAAGCTTTATCTTTAAAATCGTGGCTATGGGAGTTTTTTTCGATTTGCGAGGCGGTACATCCGAAATTTGAAACAAACTAGATCTGCGTATGGTATACAGGAACCTGCATGCCAAGTTTGGTGTCTCTAGCTTTTATAGTCTCTGAGAGCGACGCGTTCATACAGATGGACAGAAGGACGGACGGACAGATGGACTTGGCTAGTTCGACTCGGCTGTTGATGCTGATCAATAGAGTCGGAAATGCTTCCTTCTGCCTGTTACATACATATGCAGTACTTTATAACTCCCTTTTTCCCATTTTTAATGGGAACAGGAAGGAAAAATATACCATTAAAAAAGCAGAAATACTTTTTTCGTATAGGAGGAATAGTGAGCATTATATTAAATATCAACATTTGATAAAATTCCACCTTTAAGTGTTTGTTTTTTGATCAAAAAGAAAAAATGTCATAGTGGTGCTACTGTTTTTTTCCCAACTGTATATACAATGTATGTTATACATAGATAAATACATATGTATATACATATAATTGCTTGTGGCAAATGTTTGAATGGTGGTGCTTCTGTTTTTGCTGGTTGTTGACACACATCGCATTACTTTCCTGAACTAAAAGTAATGCTGTTGTTGTAGTTCTATGTTGATTTTATTGTTTTTTGTTTTTTACATATGTATGTATATATTTATCTGTATGGGCAGCACGAACAAGACACGATATTGTTGTGAGCTATTTGTGAAAGCCAAGCCCGCGCACTTGGCCAATTAAATAACAACAACCAAGAGTCAAAAGAGACAGCAATTTTTATAGATCCCAAATGAGTATATTTATGTGTTATGTGTGTGTGTGTGTGTGTGTGTGTGTGTGTGTAGGTGTGTGTGTGTGTGTGTGTGTGTGTGTGTGTGTGTGTGTGTGTGTGTGTGTGTGTGTGTGTGTGTGTGTGTGTGTATGTGTGTGCGTATGTGTGCGTATGTGTGTGTATGTGTGTGCGTGTGTGTGTGTGTATGTGCCCAGTGGTTAGTTTAGGTCGGAATCAATGCATTCTTTCAGGCCTGAAAAGTAATGCTCAGGCCTGAGTGTATACAATGCAGCTTGCTTTCCTTTTTGCATGGGATGTCCTACTTACAGGGTGCTTTATGTCGTAAGGTCTATTCTCTTGCCTGAATATCGCAAGGAATTTTAATTGAAGAACTCAGGGCTAAGGCCTCAGGTCAGAATTATTGTCTGATTATTTAAAAATTGTCAGCAAAAAAAACTATAGGAGAGAAAAAGTAGTCAGAAGTCTAAAAAGAAAGATTTTAAAAAATCGGCAATCTTTGGAGCTATATTATAATATTATATTAAAATATACTAGAATATTTGCAGTTAAATTGGTCACTTGTCATATTTGTTAGTTAGTGTTTGTTGTTATTGAGTTTTTACGAATATTATGAATTTTCCATAGATTGTTCATTTGGTTCGAACCAAAACCACCGGTTCGGGTGCTCTCAAACCCTCGAAACGAAACTATTCAACAAATTTCGAGGTTTTTATATTAAGCTATTTCTTAATTGAAAAGCATTGAAGCAAAATACAATTAACTTTGCTCAAATATGTGAAGCACACGCAATTTTATTTACTAGTAATACACATTGGAACCAAATTAAAGTAAACAATACAATTTTTGATGAGCAGTTACGAAAATGTTCTGGTCAGGTTAGCATGAAAATGTTTTTGTAAATATTATAATGGACAGTCATGTAGCGCTGATGTGATTAATATCAAGTGTTATACCAAATTTTAAAAAACGATTATAGTTTTAATGTATATTTAAATGATTGAAAAAAAGATTAACCAGTTGTTGCGTGACAACAATTAGAGATATTTGTGAAGAAAGCCAGAGAGATAAAAAGAGGCAGTTGTGTATATTTTGAAAGAGTCCATTGAACCGGAACGGCTTAAAATCGTCTTGCAGTCTTAATTATTACAGCTACAACTGAAGCATTTTTACTGCAAATGTGTGTAACAGGCAGAAGAAGGCATTTCCGACTATATAAAGTACATATATTCTTGATCAGCATCAGCAGCCGAGTCAATTTAGCCATGTCCGTCTGTCTGTCCGTCTGTCTGTCTGTCCGTCTGTCTGTCTGTCCGTATGAACACACAGATCTCGGAGACTATAAGAGCTAGAGATACCAAACTTGGCATGCGCGTTCCTGTATACCATACGCAGATAAAGTTTATTTCAAATTTTAGATACACCCCCCCGCAACCCAGCAAATCGCAAAAAACTCTCATAGCCACAATTTTTAAGATAAAGCTCTGATTTGGTACACATTTTTCTTTTTCTTTCAATGTTAATCAGTTGCGTAAATTTCGTTACGATCGGATAAATAGCACAAAAGTTATGGAAGAATCTATTACCCCCGTCACAGCAGGCAGAAACAACAGTTTGACATGCACTGGACAAGTTAAGTGCTGTAATAACGCAATAAGTATTTAAATTGTTTCGTTGGCGGAGCGTTCGCTCCGCTTTGTTTATTGATTCCGAATGTATGATGCAGTTGATTTTGACACTTTGTCCGGTGGTATATACCCATATGTATAACAAGTTTGGTTGCTCTAGCTTCAAAATTGTGGAAAAAACCTGCGTTCATACGGACAGACGGACATTTCACAAACCCAATATACCCTTTTTTTTCAAAAAAATTAAAGGGTATAAAAAAATAGGATTCAAGTCATGTGCATTTTTTAAACAGTACTAACTATAACAATTACGGTAATTGTTTACACAGCTTTTAATCATTGAATAAGCAAATCTTAAGATTGTGAAACAACGTAAGCAACATTTCCTGAATAAACACTTGTGTGAATTAAGTTTGTTCACAGTGACATGTGAAGATAATAAACAATTGATGTGAATTTTTTCTCAAACATGAAAGTAAATTGCTCATATAGAAAATTATCAAAATAGATTTAAAATTTAGTTTTGGATTGGCAGTTCAATTAGTATAAATTTTAAACATTATTGGTTTGTCATGTTTGCTCGTTTGTCTATTTAAAAAAGTATATGGGTTACAAACACATTATTTATCTTTTAAGATATAATTGTGCAAACGTGCAAAAATGATATATATTTACTACTCCCAAGCAATGATTGTTATTTTTTCCATTAGCTTAATACTAACAACTGCAAAAAAATATTAGAAAGAAAAATTATCTTAGGCGGTTCGAAAAGATATACCCTTTCAGAAAAGTTGTTATTATGACAACTTAAAACGATTGTTCCTATGACAGCTTTATGTTGTAGTGGCCCGATCTATACCAAACTTCAAAAAGAGAGCTTTGAGACTATTTTGTATAGACAGAAGGAACTCTAAACTCGGCTGTTGATGCTGATCAAGCATATACGTTTTGGGATGGGAGATGTCTCCTTCAGTGCGTTGAATAAAAAATAGTTCGCTCTAGTTTCCATCTGGTAATCCCAATAAGATTTAATGGCTAAAAATAAATCACTTCGAAGAAACACGGTAGTGACAGCATTTTACTTTAAAGCGATTTGTGATATAATTAGAAATCTATTTTGCCAACTTAAATGATATATTGACCAAGCTAAAACGTTTACCATACACATTAATAAGAGGTGCAACATAAATAATTCAATTGATTATACCAATAAACTACAAATTTCGTGATCGTACTTTAAAGCCGACAAACGACAAATTGGTTTATCTTCAAAGCGGTATATGGGTAATTCCGTAGTAGCGTAACGTGACATTTGTACGGTAAAATATAAAAAAAAAGATGAAGCAGTCGAAATATTAAAATTTTTTTCTTATTTGCGAAAATTTTATGTAGCATAATATTCAGTAAAATAAATCACACCAATCGACCACAAGGATTTGATGATATAAGTAAAAATGAGTGTGGCGTAACGTTACAAAAAACGGAAGTGGTGCTCTGCGAATTGACAAAGTATTTTTATTTAAAACTTTATTAACACGATTTGTGATAATACAAGTTTGTTTTGCAAGTTATGAAATCTAACAAAAAGGAACGTTGCAGTCGGACAACCCGACTGCGATATACTCTTTTTTCGCCTCTTTGCGGAGTCAGAAGTGAGAGCGGCAATTGTATTTTTGCTCAAATTTTGCATGTTTTGCCATCAATTTAAAGTTGGTTGGGACCATTCTACAGGTTTGGGAGAAAAAATCATTGCTTGATTGCAAGGGCGGGCGTGGGAGAGTTATAAATTTTCTTAAAATCGGTGAGACCAATTTCATTTAAATTGCCAAAATGTACCTGATTGTTTTAAGAAAAAACTGTCAAGGTAAGCTTAAAAGCTCTTAAAAATAACTTTCCAATAAAATGTAGAACGTGTCTGTAACTTCTTTGGTTTGGAAAATAGCGGTTTTTAGTGGTTTCCCGCTAAACTAGCTGTTTTTCAGAAAAGTGGTAGAACAAACGATTCTTGGGTTTTGATGGGGAACAAGTCCACAAAATTATAGACAGGTACCTCACCACGTTGATACAAACAAACAGACGCACAAACAAACAAATTGACAACCTTTTTATCTCAATTTTGGAAGGCCACTCTAATTTTATAATGTTCATAACTTGAACGAATTGTTAGATTCGGGTGAACGAGGTGTCATTCGACGCGTATTAAGAATTAGAACATGTGTGCGTTTAAGAAATGACAAAAGAGCCGCAACGGCCCCAAAAGATCCAATTCTTTAAATTTTTTCCTTCTCACCTGCTCGCCTATATCTCATGAACCTGGTGAGTGACCAAAAGTTTTGTATGCAATTTTCTTAGTTAATGTAATACCTTTTGATCGGTATATAGCTCGATCTGAGCAGAGAATTAAAGCAAATCTTTCATTCTTGCTGTATATAATGCTAGTTGCCGTTTGCACAGTTTGTGCTGCTTCGTCACTAGCGTGGACTGCCATCCACAGTGATAAGAAATTGTTTTGTAAATATTACAAGTAGTTCACAATTTGATCGACGAAGGAAGTGTGTGATATTACAAATTGTTTTTTAAATAAAATAACAAGTACTTTAAAATTTGATCGACAACGGCAGTACTAAGTGGTGCTCTGCGAATTGACAAAGTATTTTTATATAAAACTTTATTAACACGATTTTTGATAATACAAGTTTGTTTTCCGTCTGTCCATATGAACGCAGTTTTTTTCCACAGTTTTGAAGCTAGAGCAACCAAACTTGGTATACATGTTGGTATATACCATAGGCAGACAAAGTGTCTAGATTTTCCACCCACCCCCACCCCTTCCCCACAAACCGCAAAAATCTATATCTTCTGCAGTTTTGCAGCTAGAGTCACCAAATTTGGCATGAAGACTACTGATGACATCCTCGTCCGATCGAATGCCACGCCCACTACCGCCCCTGCAAATGAGAAAAATCTGTATCTCCTACACCCTTATAGCTAGAAACCCCAACTTTTGCAGTATGAATACTTTTGATCTCATCGATAGTTTGGAGAAAAAAATTTTGACACGCCCACCCCCGCCCCAGTAAACAGAAAACAGAGTATATCGCAGTCGGGTGAGCCTGACTGCAACGTTCTTACTTGTTATGAATTGGTAATGAGAACAGGGCATGTCCATAGATATAATTTGTATTATTCGAAATAAATAGCATAAGTACTATCGCAGATCGACCAACAATTCATTAGCGGTTTTGTCAATCATTTTATCAGGTATGAATAAGACATTATGCTGTGTTCAATTTTAATTGAGGCAACGGCATAAATGTGCTACGATACTTGCATGATAGGTTACTCATATTACAATTGATAAGACAACCAATTAAAAACGGAAAGAATAGTTATGTTCGTAGACAGTGAGATATACATGAATATACATACACAGAAAAAAAAAAATCAGGATTTTTGTAGTAAAATCAATCCGTTGAGGTGTCAGAACTTCGATCTTCTTGATTTAAGTACGTTTCTTTAATCTTGATTCAATCCTGGAATACTTAAATTTATACTTGATTTATTTAGGAAAAAATGACTTTAATTTCAATCTCCCCGCAAACATCTCTTCTTAAACATCTTTTCTTAAAAACTCGGGCAGAGAGAGCAGCTGAGAGAGTAAATTTCGCTCACTCTCATTTTTAAAATGGCGGCCCGGACTCAATATATGTACAGCACACTTAGAATAAGTATTTTTAGAATAAGATTAAGTACAAATTTCTTAAAAACATGATTCAAATATGTTTTTGTACTTAATATACAATTTTTATACTTAATTCAAAAATTATGTTCTCATTTGTAGCACTTTTTACTTGATTCAAGGAAAACCAAGTACGAATCGTACTTGACATTTTAAGTATGACGCCGGGTTAGAATCAAGTTTAAAAAACTTAAAATATCCCGGCTATTTTTTTTTCTGTGTAAGTCAGTTATATATTTTATGACTAAATTAGAAAACAATGTGCAAGGTATACTGTTACTTATACTCTTAAATATAAGCAAAAAAAGACAGATAGAGAGAGACAGAGAGAGAAAGAGAGAGAGAGAGAGAGAGAAGGGCAATGAGTGTTATACCATTTCATAAAAAACATCATATCAACAATATTTTGGCCAGATTTAGGAACTGCACACAACGCCCGCTCCACGCCAGCATTGCTGGAAGCCCACAATATCAACGATGTTGCAAAAGACGAACCCACCAAATTCTCCAGAACTTCGCCCGGTTGAAAGGTATTGGGCTATTGTCAAAAGGAACATGAAGAAAAATGGTCAAGACGCCGGAGACATGAAGGAATTTAAAAAAATTGGCAAGGAGGCAAATTGTGCCGTTAAAAATTAGTGTGTGCAAAACTTAATGAAAAACGTACAACAAAAAATTCGCCATAAATTAAGATAATGATATTTGTTTGTAACATTATGTTCAATATTAAAAATAATTGATTTATCTATAATTTAAAAAAATTCGATCGAATCTGATGAATATTCGCTAAATTGTATGCAAATTAAAGTGTGCAGATTCTTAATAGCCTAAATGTTTCGATAAATTGTTACAAGCTCTTTAACAGAGCCAATATACCAAATTAGGCATTTTCCCGTCAGATCTAGCTAGTTTGAAAAGTAATAAGCCGGATGCTAGCTGCTCTAAAAACAAACAACCCTAAATAAGTGAAAAGTGTTGACAATGTATATAACTTTAAAAAAAAAAAAACAAGAAAGAAATGTTACCTTCGGCGTGCCGAAGATATATACCCTTGCAGAAAAGATTTGCATAAAAAAAACTTCTTTTTCAACAGATTATTCCTATGGCAGCTCTAAGATATAGTGATCGGATTTTGATAAAATTTTGTCAAAATGTGTTGAACGTGCTTTAATTTAGATATGAGTTTGACCGAGGTATTTTGAAAAACACAAAAGCTTTTCATACAAAAACTTATTTTCAACCGATGGTTCCTATGGCAGCTATAGGATAAAGAAGTCCGTTTTCGATGAAATTTTATCATCATGTATAAACTGTCCTTAAACTTTAATTTAATGAGTTTGGTTGAGTTATCTTGAAAAACAAAAAAGTTTTTCATAAAAAAAAAAATTTTTCCATCGATTGTTCCTATGGCAGCTATATGTTAGAGTGGTCCGATCTGGCCAATTCAACTGTAGGTACTACAATGCGTTACACATTTCGTGATTATAGTACCCTTTGCAAGGACTGCTCACCATATAAATTTTGTATGTTACAAAGTTCTTGGTATCGAAACTTGCAACTATGAAAAAGCGCATCAAAAGTGCCCATGTATTTTTTATGGTGAAAAATTTACCATTTCTCAATTTTATCGATTGATGCGCATTGCTGCACGGATTACGCAGGCAATAAGCCAGAGTTGGAAAATAGAATACCTGACTAAATCAGCGAAGGCTTGATTTTAGAGCTGCTTGCAGGATGCACCTTTGAATGCATGCTTCTCAAAATGTTCCCAAGGAAAAATCGTCAATAATGTCAAGCTTCAGGCGTCTCGTGAGTTAACAAGCGAAGGTAGGCTTAACTTTAAAAGTGAGGACGTAATGCCTACGAGCGAAAACAAACTTTTCCGAATATTTTCGTTGCGAGTTATTAATTATTAAACATGTTTATAATTGTTGATTTGGTCGGTAGCACAGTGTATAATAGTGACTGTTGTTGCAATGATAATTCACACCAGATGATGATTGGAGCTTTTCAAATATTTTTAAAAATTTATAATAATATATAATGTATAACGAAATGTTAATTATTGGTATTTTCAATAGTGTTATTTGGAAATTAATAATTCCACTAATGTGCTGTATCCTTTTACTGTAGCTCCTGCTTGTGGCGTTTGTGGAAGGAGGTTTACGGTCGGAATTATGACCTTACTTTTTCTGCCTTAAGTTTGTTCCTGAAAGTTTTTTAATATTCAGACCTGAGTTCTTGGAGGAAAATTCTTTGGGATATGCAGGTCAAAGTATTCTATAAGTTGGAAATCCCAAAGAAAAGCAAAAGCAAGCAGTATTGTAAACACTCAGGCCAGGGCATTACTTTGCATGCATGAAATAATGTATTGTTTCAGGCCTGTTTCAAGCGCTGAAAATGCATGTGTATCTTTCTCTCTCACTCTCTCTCCTGTTGTCTCAGTCCGCATGCAGTCTAGCATTCGAAATTCGAATTGAGATTCATGAAAGTTGTGTATTGTCGAAAATGGGAGCTCAATTTTTTGAGAATATAATTCCAATCGAGAATAATCATGCGGATTTTGAAATGAGAGCATGCCAGCATATCATTTATTTATGGTTTATTTATTTTAATTAAAATTAATTGTTAAAGAGCGCAACAAAAGTAAATTTCATATCATGCTTACCAAAAATCTGGCCAAATCTTTTGTAGCAACTGGTAACTGGCTAACAGTCGCATGACACCACCTTATACTATCACACCGTTGTGTCAAAAACCGTGTGTTTATATACTCTCTTCCCACTCTTTCTTCACAATCGCTAATAAGTCATCGGTTGCATTGTGCAAATTATGCTCTCTTGCTCTCGCTCTCTTTCTCTTACTTTAACCACTTTGTCGCACTATCTCAGCAGGCAACCTCACGAAAATGCCTAGTCTTCCTCGGGTCTGTGCACTTTCACGCTAACGACTACAAATACATGCATATATGTATATATGTATGTACATACATGCACATACAACGACAGTGACGTTGGCAGATGATGCGACTCTTGACGCTGAGAGCTCATGATCTAGCAATGTCCGTCTGTCTGTCTGTATGAACACTGTTATCTCAGAGACTATACGAGCTAGAGACACCAAACTTGGCATGTACGTTCCTGTATACCATACGCAGATCAAGTTTATTTCAAATTTCGGATGTACCCCCCACACCCCCGCAAATCGAAAAAAACTCCCACAGCCACAATTTAAAGATACAGATACAGTTTTGGTACACATATATGTTTAATCAATGTTGATGACATGCACTGGACAATTTAAGTGCGCTGCTTGCTTGTGTTGCCGCTGAACTGCTTGAAATGCAAGTTGGGAGCAGGGAGTCACGTAGCCACGTAGTCCACTAGAGCATTCTTACTTGTTAAATATGCGGGACAAGCGTTATTCTTGCTTGATCCCGAAATTTCCGTGCAATTAAAGTTTTTGTTTGCTGTAAATAATACTTACGGTTAATTTGTGATTTTGTCTGACAATTTGATCACTTTGATATAGTATATAAGGTGCGTTTCATATTTATAACGCCACCCATTATTTTGTTTTATATCTGTAACGGTAATTTTTTTTTTGGTCTGTTCTTCTACGAAAGTAAGTGTATGGATGAGACAAGAATGCACACCAACTTTGAGATTTTTTCAGATATCGGTACTTTTGTTTTCGCGATAATTCGATTTTAAGCATGTTTCAAAATTATAACGCCACATGCAATTAGTGCGTTTGTCGCTGTTAATTTGAACAGTTTTTTATTTTTTAATTTTGACTTCCATGTTTTGATATTACATTAAAAATTCGATTTGGCATACTTAATAATAAATTCTTTACAGTATCTGGCTCAATTTCCATCCAAGCACCTTCAATGGTATTAAATTTACGATTTTCTTTGTATACCTAGCGTACTAAGATACCCCAAAGGTTCTCAATAGGGTTGAGATCGTGTGATCTTGCTGGCCAGTCCAGCACATTGATACTGTTAGCAGAAAACCATGATTTTGTTTCTCTGCTTGAGTGGATTGCGGCGTTATCTTGGTATGAGACTGTTTTCCAGAACTCCAATATAGTCTGCACTTTTCATTCTTGAAGAAACAAACTGCAGCTTTAAACATCCAGCAGCAGAAAATGCTCCCCAAACCATTACATTTCCTCCTCCAAAATTTCGTTTAGAGAAAAAAAGCGGCTCCTTCCTCAGATCATTCCAATAACGCCGAAAACTATCAGGTCCATCCAAATTCCATTTCTTTTCATCCGAAAAAATTACCTAATATTTTTAAGTTTAAAGAAAAAGCAAATCATTAAATGATTTTGTATGGCTTACGGATGACCATTGTGTATTTATGTTTCTGCGCACAAACTCCATGCGTGCGAGCTTGTGCTCAGCTTTCAGGGCCGGAACACATATCATAAGTTAATTTCTTATTGAATTTGAACCCTTCAATGTCCGCCAAACTGTGGTGCGACTGACTTTTTTGTCTACAACAGTTTGCAAGTCGTGCAAACTTTTTAGACTGTTACTGGCATTTCTCAAAATTTTTCGCTCTTTCCGGTCACAAAGTATTTTTTTCTTGCTGATCTTTGAATAAGTCTATGGCTCCTGCCCAGTTTACGTGCAATTTCTCTTCCACTACGTCCTTCTTCCTTGTAAGCGGTTATTATACCTTTTTTTAGATCTGTTAAACTTGTTCCTCGTGGCATATCTTTTTTACTTAATAATTAAACCACTAAGTCTCAAAAATAGTAAATAATCGCTTGCACACTTTAAAACGCACTAATAGCATGTGGCGTTATAATTTCGAAACATGCTTAAAATCGAATTATCGCGAAAACAAAAGTACCGATATCTGAAAAAATCTCAAAGTTGGTGTGCATTCTTGTCTCATCCATACACTTACTTTCGTAGAAGAACAGAGCAAAAAAAAAAATTACCGTTACAGAGATAAAACAAAATAATGGGTGGCGTTATAAATATGAAACGCACCTTATTTAAAACATTAATCAGCTAATTTATTAATTATAAAACATTGATTTTAAAGGTGAATTTTGGGGTAATTTCAAAGGTTAAAATATCTATGTCATAAGATCATGATAATGATATGTGTTATGTTATGAATGTTGAAGTAGGCGACCTCCTGGGCGCCGTGCATGGGCCCATAGATCGCTTAGATGACGCCGCTTTAGGCGTCTTCTTCTTGAACACTGCAGAAAATA
This sequence comes from Hirtodrosophila cameraria, assembly GCA_949708635.1. Taxonomy (NCBI): domain Eukaryota; kingdom Metazoa; phylum Arthropoda; class Insecta; order Diptera; family Drosophilidae; genus Hirtodrosophila; species Hirtodrosophila cameraria. Next base: position 18,074,421 of record OX453090.1, on the reverse strand, counting down.
ATATGCATCGCTTACATTAGTGCGATCGAAGTGAGAGGTAAGTGCAGGTTACTATATTATTATCACTTTATTTATGTTTATGTTGTAATTTAAATTTTTTTTTTTTTTAAAATAGCAGAACAAAACTAGTAAAATGTTAAAAAATGTATTAAACAAAATTTGTTATATTTAATTTAACCTCTTAAAATTAAACAAAACAAGAAGCAACAGATTGTTCCTTTGGCAGCAATAAGATATAGTCGTCCGATTTCAAATAAATGTAGTCAGCATAAAAATACCTAACATGGACATGGCTATTTCGACTCGGCTGTTGATGCTGATGAGGTATATACAAACCCTTTTTTTTTTTTGAGACGGCAATGTTCAATGCGTTACACATTTTGTGACAAAATTAAAATACTCTCTTAAATTGAATTATTAAGACTCGGACAAGAGTCTCAAAAGAGTCCTAAAAAAAATCCCAAAACATGAATAAATTCATTGAAAAGAAGCCCGGAAATTTTCTCAATTAAGCATATAAAAGAGTCCTGAGAGATTTATAAATTCATTCGAATAAGACTCTGATATTCATCCAAAGACTTCTAATGAAATTCGCGGGTTTCACATATATATATATATATATATTATATATACATATATACAGTGGCGGACAATAAAATCCGGACACCTAATTTGCGCTTGCTTATGCCAACTTTGAAAGGGCGTGAGCCGCATTAATGTTTCGATCGACATAAAATTTGTACTCTTTTTACTCCCTGTTCCCATTAAAAATGGGAAAAAGGGAGGTATAAAGTACTGCAAATGTGTGTAACAGACAGAAGGAAGCATTTCCGACTATATAAACTATATATATTCTTGATCAGGATCAACAGCCGAGACGAACTAGCCATGACCGTCTGTCTGTCCGTCTGACCGTCTGTCCGTCTGACCGTCTGTCCGTCTGACAGTCTGACAGTCTGTCCGTCTGTATGAACGCGTCGATCTCAGAGACTATATGAGCTAGAGACACCAAGCTTGGCATGCAGGTTCCTGTATACCATACGCAGATCAAGTTTATTTCAAATTTCGGATGCACCCCCCCGCAACCCCGCAAATCGCAAAAGACTCCCACAGCCACAATTTTAAATATAAAGCTGATTTTTGGTATACATATATGTTGTATCAATGTTGATCAGCTGTGTAAATTTCATCACGATCGATAACATAACACCAAAGTTATGGAAGAATCTATTTCCCCCGTCTCAGCAGGCAGCAACAACAGTTTGACAGGCACGTACGAGTTAAGTGCACTGCTTGCTTGTGTTGCCGCTGAACTGCTTGAAGAGCAAGTTGGGAGCAGGGAGTCTCGTAGTCGGGCACACTCGACTAGAGCATTCTTACTTGTTTAGAATTTGGTTTGTGAAATGTCCGTCCGTATGAACGCAGTTTTTTCCACAGTTTTTAAGCTAGAGCAACCAAACTTGGTAAACATGTTGGTATATACCATAGGCAGACAAAGTGTTAAGATCACTCCACCACAGCCACCCCCTCCCCCACAAACGGCAAAAAACTGTATCTTCCACAGTTTTACAGCTCGAGTAACCAAATTTGCCACAAGGGCTATTAATCACTTCCTTGATTGATCTGACTAAAAAAAATTGGCCACGCCCACCTCCGCCCCCACAAATGAGCAAAGACTGTATCTCCCACACCCCTTTAGCTAGAATCACCAAATTTTGCAGGTTTACTTCTGTTGCCCTATTAAATAGATTGGATAAAAATAATTTTGCCACGCCCGCCCTTGCAATCAAGCAATGTTTGTTTCCCCCAAACCTGGAGATCGGGCCCAACAAAATTTATATTGATGGCAAAACTTGAAAGATTTGAGCAAAAATACAATTGCCACGCCCACTTCTGACTCTGCAAAGAGGCGTTAAAAGAGTATATCGCAGTCGGGTGTATCCGAATGGAGTCAGAAAATCTTCGATAGACCAATTTCTTACGAATTACGACAAAAGCGGCAGCCTAAATAGAAATCCTGGCACAGGGAGGAAGAAGAAGACAACCAACAAGGATATTGAATATTGAAGGGTGTTACAAATCGGTTCAAAATCGCTGAAGACATAAGAGCCGAATTAGTCCAATCAGGAGGAGTCAACATAAGTAGAAGGATTGTGCGAAGAGGACTCCTGGAGGTTCTTAAACATAAGCCGCGAGTCTTAGACCTTAAACGATTGTTGAAATGTTATATTGTCTGATGAAACCAAAATGCACATTATTGGTTCAGATGGGATGTCCTACGTACGAAGTAAAGGCGGACAACGGTTTAATTAAAAGTTCCTAAGACGAAATTTAGGGCACGGGGGATAGTCTGGGGATGTTCCTACTACTATAGAGTTGGTCATCTGGCGCTCATTAATGGGGAACTAGAAACGCAGAAAAGTATATATAAATGTTAGACCAATATCTTATAACATCAATCGAGGAGCACTTTTCGTATTTCGATGATTAAAAAAACGAAGGAGGAGAAACCCAAACCGTTAAAAGAGCTGGATTGCATTCTGGAAAATGTGTGGTATCATAACTTTTGAATCAATCAAAGTTTTGGTTGATCCTATGCCGACACGCCGATTCAAAGTTCATGCATGCAAGCCAAAACGAAGTGTCCGGATTTTTTTGATTTTCAGGATCAATATTAAATTTCACTCACCTCTTTGACTTTAAGACGCTTCTGGTCCGTGAGAGGATCGACATGTTCCGGCGCCAAGCCCATTGGAAGTTGAAGCTGTTGTGCAGCATTGGAAGGATTATTATTGTTTGTTGTGTCATCCTGAGCGATGGCAGCTTGTCCTGCTAGAGAGACACGATCTGCTAGGGACTCCTGGTCAATAGGTTGTTCCTGTTGCGCCGGCGCTGCTCCTTGGGCATCTGTATCGAGAAATCCGCCGCCGCCGCCGATGTTAACAGCAGAGCCGGCTGCGGCCTGTGGCTCCTCAAGTATGTCGCCCAGTTCGGCAATAATCTTTTGCTGCAATCTCTGACGATCACCAATGAAATGTGGATCCTCGTCACGCGACGCATGGGCGGCGAGAGGTGGGGCGGGTATAAAGATTTCTGGGCCGGCTTTTTGGAAGTGCTTGTAGACACGCAGAACGCGATCGCTGCCAAAGTTATCGGGTAGAAGGAAGATGCCACCAAAGCAAAGGAAGCACAAAGTCACTAGCACGAGTCCAATCAGACATTTCTCGCGTGAATGGAAGTTTGATTTGCGTCCAATTGGACCAATTCGATACATTTTCGTTTCAATTTGTATAAATGTTTATGTATATGTATGTGTGTATTTATAATTGGAGGAGGCACTCTGATACGTCTCAGCTGTTTGACCGTAATTTTTGTTGTTTTAGTTGTTGTTATGCCGGCATCAAGCCACGTGCACGCACACACACATGCATACACGCTTACAATGACGCAGGCGCAGGCAGTGGCAAAGCTTATTTAGTGCAGCAGTTGCATTGCATATTATTGTTGTTGCAGTTGCTTGATTATTACTTTTGTTATTGTTATTGTTAGTGTTATTGTTATTGATATTGTTACTCTTTTTGTTGCTATTGTATTTTGTTATTGCTTTTGTTGTTTCTTGTTTATTACTTGGCTATTTTTGGCAAATTTATTACACGTAAGCGCGTACGTGTAACGTTCTATATTGGAAGCTACAAAAAAAAAAAAAAAAACAAAAATCAAATCAAATTTAGCAGAGTTTGCAAAATGCGACGTCAACTGCGACGGCAACTGCGACAACTACTGCGATGGCAACTGCGACGTCTACTGCGATTGCAGCAGCGTGTCGTTTCAAAATTTAAAACAGCGGAGAGAGTGTGATATAGAGGAAGTCAGCACATAGTGTTATAATATAAGGTGGTGTCTTGCGCCGACCAGTGATGCCAATTTAGCCATACATTTTCACTCTAGCTATTTTGAAAAGTCCAGAAACGGGAAACTATTGAGTCTAGCAGGTGACTGAATGTAGATCTGACCTTTTTCTTAAATAAATTAATTATTTTTTTTAGCTATTTATAGATTTTTGTTTACATAAAAACAAGCATTCCTGAACAAGTGTTACTTTTATAAACAAGTTTTCTTCAACAATTTGAAATACATTGACGTTTTAAGACTCACATAAAAAATTTTAAAAAATTTGGAAAAACCAAATGTATTTTCTAGAGAAAGTGTTTTAAGACCATTAAAGCCGATACGATACTTGTTTGTCTTGTTTCAAAGAAGTTAACATTATTAAGAAATATAAATAATTGGATTTCTTTTCAAATACAGTGTGAGAATTTATTTTATTATTCAAAGCGAAATATAAAATTCTAATCCGAGTTGAGCTAATGAGAAGGTTTTTGATAATGACCCGTTTGTCAGCATGATTTTATCATTTAGCCAGGTTCCTAAAATAGATTAGGGAATTGCATGGATGCAAGAACTTTTAATCAAGCCAACCTAATAATTTAAATTGACTTATATTTGTATTTATATGGATACATATAAAGTTAAAAATATTGAGCAAATTTTGAATATTCTCGTAGAATTCCTTTAAATTTCCTTCAATTATGTATCGACCATTTTAATTGTCTAAAATTAGCTATTTTTATTTTATTTTTGCTCAGCGACAGTTGGGAACACTGCCGCCGGCTGACAATAGCTAACTGATAAAAGAGAGAACCTGAACACCACCTAGCGCAATTATACCATGGGCAGGCATGCTGTCAAACTAACAAACAGAGCGACGCACGCAATTCGAAAATCAGGAAACAGCAAAGACAACGACAACAACAACAACGGCAGCGGCAGCGGCTATAGTTATTAAAAAGACACCGTTAACGCAAAAAGTACCGCACACAAAGCGCCAAAGTTGCTGAGAGAAGTCCCCCTGCCTCTTCATCACGCAGTTGGGCGTGCGTGCAGGTGAGAAATATTACAGCTGTGCGAATGCGAAATGAGGGTGGCTGCTCTTCAACCGAACTGACTGGTCACTGACAGCGGCGTCTCGGCCAACGTTGACGTTGTCGTTGCCGCCGCTGTCGCCGCCACCGTCGCTGTCACCGTTGACGTCTGCTTTGATTTTTTGCCAATGCTTTTGCTGCTGTTTTTGTTGTAGTTATTGTTGCCGTGTCGGTAGCACTTTCTATTTGGACAGAGTACAAAAAAAAAAATAGATGAAATAACCTAAGGTTTTTAATGTTATGTTATTTACAATAAATTAGGCACACACCAATTAAATATATAAAAACACAGCGCGTCTCGGTCTTCAATTGCAATTTAACGCACACTCGCACGGTATTTAATTTATTATACGTAAGATCACAGTCAGAGGCAGCAGCAACAACACGAACGGGAGCGGTAGAGCGTTTAAAATGTTTCCATTGCTTTCATTGTGCACGATTATTTATTGTATTTTGTTTTATACTTGCAATTCGCATAGTTTTATTTGTTGTCCTGGCGTTGCCAGAGTGTGCACTGCGCTCTGTGGCAGCTCTGGCGCTTTCCAGCACTGGTTTTTGTTTTCTATGGCAGCATATTGGATAAGAAATCTTCAGCATCTACTTGTACATTAATAGTATATTTTATTTATTTAATTCTCAATTATTTTGCAGTATCGATTATGCATGTAATCGAATCTGGGTATTTCTTCGTCAGAAGGCCCGTAGTTAAAGAGCGGTCAAAAACAAAAACAAAATAAAAAAATTCGAAAAAATTTGAGAATGCGATTTCCGGCGGCAGAGGTGGACTTTTTTGCATAAATCATTAAGAAAACTTTGTTTATTGTTGCAATAACGCAAGAAAACTGAGTCATGTTATCGTTAACAATGGTTAATTTTTTAGCAGAGTAGTTCAGTTGTTGATTTTGGCGCAGCTGGTGAAAATTTTGTAAAAATCGCGCGATTTTTTGTTTAAATGGTTTAAATTAATTTGGGTAATGTTTCATTACAGCTACCCCAAGTGACATCGAAAGAAAGCACCAAAACATTTGGTTTTGGGCTCTAAAAATTTGGAATAATTCTAGGATCTCAAAACTAGCTTCAGAATATATTTTTGATGCGGAAAAATTTGTTAGAAAGCTATTTTTAGTTTAGCCGATAAGCGCGCCACGCGCTGGCCTATCGATAATGCATATCGGTGTCTTTTTGAGTTAACAGAGTAGCGGAGATTGTTGATTTTGGAGGCGCTGCGCATAATTTTAGCAAGAAATCGGTGAAACTATTTAAACAAACAATCACACGATGAATAACATTTCTGCATTATTTGAGACCAAAACCAGAATGATTAGGTCGATTTTCGGAAAAGCAGCTAAAGTAAACAAATCCCCAAAATGCCAAACCAGTTTAGACATATCGCCCATCTCTATTCCAAACCAGCTGTTTATCTTTCTGCTTTATTTTTTCTGAGCTGTCAACTATTTTGTAGAGTTATTTGAATAAAAGATGGAAAAGTGGCTGAGCGATACACTGTCCAAGTGCCTGGAGTGCGTGATTTCAGATCAAATGATGACGTGGGTGTGTCGAATAGTTAATTGAATAGATTTTGTAGTTTAATGTGTTTTTGCTTGGCAGGACCATATTGGCCATCAAGGATGATTACGAGTTCGATAACTATTTTGGCAATCTGCTCAACGAGGACAACGAGGAGCATCGCATATTTCTGCTCAACTGTCGACGCATGCTGCTTAGCGGCAAACAGCCGCGTACGAATGTCAATGGCAAGAGCTTCAAGACATCCCCAACGACTTCTCCGTCCCCATCTTTTCAAGCAGGAGGCAAAAGGGCTGGAAAATTTGTGAGCATGTACTCCAGCGATGGCAAGCTTATGGGCGACACCATTTTGCTGAAGGGACGACGCAACTGCGATTGTCAGGCAGCGCAGCATAAGCTGATCAACAATTGCCTAAGCTGTGGACGCATTGTTTGCGAGCAGGAGGGCAGCGGGCCGTGCCTGTGCTGCGGTGAGGCAGTCTACACAAATGAAGAAGAGCAGCTGCTGTCCAAGAACCGTGCCAACAGCAAGGTGCCAGTTCAAAGTTCAACTAAAACGCCTAAAAAGCAACAGCAGTCAGCCAACAAAGAAGCTTCCGGTTTGCAGCAGGCGCTTGCACAGCGTGACCGTCTGCTGGAGTACGATAAGAACAGCGAGAAGCGTACGACAGTCATTGATGATGAGCTAGACTACTTTCAGGAGAACTCTGTCTGGCTGAATGATGAGGAGCGTGAGAAATATGAGCAGCTCAAGAGTGAGATGCACGAAATGAAGCATGGCAGTCGCCTCAAGCGCAAGATCAGGGTGGACTTTGCCGGGCGTGAGTTGCCCGACGAATCGTTGGTCAGCAAGGACTACGAGCAGCAGTTGGTGCGCCAATTGGCGGCAGTCAGCAAGGCGGCAGCTGGTAATTGCCTAACTGGTCATTCATCAATGGGTCTAGCGCCCAATTTGGATGTTGCCAAGCCGCCGTTGTACAAGCCCAGCAAGGAGCATAAGGATTGCCCTGCACCCGTTGGCAGTGATGGCCTCGAGCGCATCTATAATCGTGTACAGGACAAAGAGTTGCTCGAAATGCAGGATATGCGCCAGTGTCTGTCCATGCATCAGCCCTGGGCATCCTTGCTTGTGGCAGGCATTAAAAAGTAAAGAATTTTTTTTATTTATTATAAAAGATACAATATAACAATAGAAATCTTTTAAAATGCTCACAGGCACGAGGGTCGCGTGTGGTATAGCGAGCATCGTGGACGTCTGTGGATTGCAGCGACGGCTAAAGAGCCGCATGCCGATGAGATTGCTCAAATGGAAAAGTTGTATCGGTTGCTTTACAATGGTAAGTATATGTATTATAAAGAGCTGCAAAGAATGATACTTTTTGCTCATGAATCTACGAACCATTTAGACCAAGAATTGGAAAAAAGTAATTGTTAGACAACAAAAAATAATTAAATTAAAATTTGAATGAATTTATATAATATACATATATGAGATTGAATCATTCTTATATTTAGTTATAATAAAGAATTGAATAAAATTAGTATTATTAGCTAGGAATTTCAGGAATCATTTTGCTAATGACAATGAATTGAATAAAATTGAAATTAAATCTTTGCGAATTAGGAATTTAAATTTTAAACTCTCATAAAGTAGGCTGTGTCTTAAACCGTCCCTAGCGTGGACTGCCGTCCACAGTGATTTTTATCCAAAAAATGGGCTGCATAAATTATTCCAATTTTTAAAAACTTGGAAACAAGAACAGTTTTTTGGTGTATTCCACAATTTTGTAGTATGATTCTTCACTATGAATTTTTTGTTTTAAAACAATTGAATAACTTTTTATTCGGCCTCTGCTTTTCACAGATAACGACCTGCAGTTCCCAGAGCATTATCCCACGAGTAGTTTGCTTGGATGTGTGCATGTGAATAACTGCCTGCCGCAGGAGGAATATCGCGATCTTTATCCACAGGGTGAATCCGATAGTCCTTATGTGCTTGTGTGCACCAATCCGGAAAAGTTGCCGCTGCTGCTGCCGGTGCAGGGTGAGCACAAGATCTGTAAGTGCTCAATTGGAATGATTAAACGATTGTCTTATCATCTTATTCTTTATTCATCTGCTTTATCTTTTCACTTTTTTGCATTTCAGATGAGCTGCCGCTAAAGACTCACAATGCTGCCTGCAAGACACTATTGCGTTCAAGAGCCAACAAGGGTTGAGAATAGAATTTCCTCAGTTCAACTTTACTTTCTATAGAATATATTTTGTAAACAAATATATACTTTTGTATTCAAATTTGATAGTTATGGGAATTGCATTTGCCTTAATTGCTTATCGATCAATGCCTTATCGATAAGCGTAAGCTAAAATTACATTGTATTAAAGGTATTCCATCAACAGCTGATCTTGTTATTAACAGCATAATAGGTTTTACAGAACCATTTTGAGTAATTAACATAAATGTTAAATGAAATGAAATAATACGATTCCAGCTCATTCCATTTCATTTCAAGTGTGTAGACGCCTTAAAGCATCTAAAGTAAACATTTACCCAATTATTTATATGCATATTTTGAATTTGTATATTTTTTGCGCCCGAAAATATTTGTGTATAAATTTAACTTTTGCATCAATATAAAAATCCATAGTATATAACATATATATAAATATATTTCGTTTCTGGAATACCTATACTAAAGATTATTGTTAGTATTTATGCAATGGTCAGTGTGGACGTAGAATACTGGTAAAATGGACATAATAAAATAAGCTATTCTTGCTTAGCGTAACTTGATCGAAGTTCCGTTCTTTGCTATTTTACAGCGGAGTTTGTAACTTTGCGATGCAATGCCAGCTGCTACGTCGGTTCCTGTTGGAGGCGGCACCGGGCGTGCAAGTGACATGCCGTCAGGGGCGTCGTGGATCCTTTGAGGTGGCAATAGACGACCAGCTTGTGCACTCAAAGCTGGCTAGCCTGGCTTTCCCCCATCACCAGAGTGTCTTGGACCAGGTACAGCGGGCACAGCGCGGTGAGAAGTTGGAGGCAGTGCAGGCGGCGCCTATTAAGGACTGCAACATTATGTAAAATTAGGACTAGAAAGCTATCGGCCGTCACAAATTTTAGTATAGTATATAAACTATGTGTTTTAAGCATATAAATTTACAAAATTGTTTGAGATTGCTCAAGAAATCATTAATTTTTGATCGATTGTTCCTATGACAGCTATAAGACATATTTTTTCATTGACCAGAAAAGAAAATTAGATTTGCTAAGTTAAGTCAAAACAAAAATCTTTTAGTACAAAAAGTCAAGTATCCATCAACTATTTCTACAGCTGCTATAACATATAGTTACCCGATTTGGCTTAAATTGAATCTTCTTTTAAAAAGCTTACATAATTTAGAATTGATCAACAATTTATGGAATGAAAACTTTCCGAATCACTTAATGCTGTATTCAACAATATACCGCGATATACATTTAACCCAAAGCGAACAGAGAGCTTTAGTTCTACTTCATAAAATAAAAACTACTAAGGAACCAACATATCTGTATATTGAATCAACATTTAAATTATTCGAGAAGGATTAATACAGTGCTTAGGATTTAAATTTGCTAATTCAACTGTGGAATAAACTCCCCAATGACCTAAAAGTAGTTTAAAACACATCGCAATATGATCAAAGACAATATGATTTCTTCGCGAATTTTATATGTATCCAGTTTCGATTTTTCAAAATCCATTTTTAATGCTCACGTTCTATATAAAGTAAAACTTCTGTGAAAACTTCAGCTTCCTACCTCTTTCGGTTTGGGCTATGCAATTTACCTCAATCCGTCAGTTCAAATATAAAAATGAAATTGTATTTTTTATTATCAAAAAACAGGACATACTAGACAAGTGTAGATGATTTGAACTGGATTTCAGCGCCTATAGCGATAACGCTTAAAGTGGAACCACAACTGAAAGATGTTATTGTGGAATTGGCAGCGAAAGCCTCGTTTATAGCTGAACTCCCACTCGCGGTTGACAATCTTAAAGGCGATGTCCTCGTAGGGTGGTCCCGTGTGAAAGCGCAGTACAGCAAAGTCACCATTGTCCACACAGGGCGTGAGAAAGTATTGTGGCGTTTGCGATTTGTCCATCAGATCCGGATAGAAGATGTTGAACTTGTAGCCTTGAACAATCTTTGGCGGCGGATTATCCATATCATAATGCGTCTGATTGTATTTGTTCCATTCGAAGCCCGTGTGGACGCGATTGAAATAACGCGGCTTGCGTGGCCTGTACTTATCTGTCGCCAGCTGAGGCACTGCATCCAAAGTTGTCTCTACGCTAAATTCCGCTTCATCCCCCTGCATGCCCTTGCGCGCCTCACTTCTCATGCGCTGCTCCTGCGCTGATAGCTGCGAGGTATCGATACGCTCCGGATGCACCAATAGCAAACGCTGGCGCTGCACACGCTGCTCATCATCGCTATCATTGTAGAGGGCACCATCCACATTATCTCCGTCGGCTGGGTTCATGCGTCGTCCGTTGAAGTCCTCTTCGCGCATGTATGTGGGACTATAGTTGCCCAACTGATACATGCGCACGGCATTTTGGAGCAGCCGGATGGGCTCACTTTCATGCTCCTCCTCCTGCTCTATTTCCTGTTCCGTTTCCTGCTCAGTCTGCTGCTCTGAGTCCTGCTCCAGCTCTGTGCCCTGCTCTGCCTCTGCTTTGACAGCTACATGAGCTGCGCCTGCCACATCTGTGGCATCCTCGCACTCATGCTCCCGCTTCAGCAGCTGCAGCTTCTCGCGCAGCAGCGCCTGATGACGATCCCGCAGACGAGCACGTGCCATATGCGCTTTCAGCTGCGAGAGCAGACTCTCCCAGTAGCTAATGTCCACGCCATCGGTGCGTCCGCTGATCTTGGCCTCAATGCGTGTGCGCATCTCCTCCAGTTGCTTGGCATTCTTGCCACGAAATATATCCGCCACATCCTTGACGACGCTTTGATGTATGCCATCGCGTCGTTGATTCAAAGCATTCGCCTCAGTTTGCTGTTGTTTGAGCTGCTTCTGCAGCTCATCTTGGACAATGGTAATCATGTCGTTCCAGAAATCCATATGCTTACCCGCCTCCAGCTCCTCGTATACTTTTATATCGACCAGCAGATCTTCCAGCTCGTCCATCAGCAGACCATGCAGCAGCATATATGGCTCATGCATTTGCATCTCCAGTGCATCCTCCAGCGCCGTCTCCGAATGCCCAGCGGCCACATATTGTGCCAAGAGATCGATTGGCTTGGCGCGTCCATCCCGAATGCGTATCTCGCTGCGCAGGCGTGCCTGCTCCAAATGAAAGGAGTCCTCCTGCCGCTGCCATTCGCGAAATTGCACCGCTTCCTTGGCGCGCTGCTGCTGCGTGGCATCGTCCTCGCGCGCCTGACGCTCCAGTTCCCGCTCCTGGCGTCGTTTCTTCACCTTCTCTAGCTCGCGACGATTCTCCAGCTGCTTCTGCAGCGATAGCACCTCCACTGTCTTAGTGGACAGTTCGGAGAGGCCCTCCACCTCGAGTTTCTTGCCCCAGTAAAAGGTGGAGGTCAGATTGGAGTCACCAAAGGGATTATCCTCGTTTGAATACGTCTGGTATTCGTTGTCCCAGCCCATGCGCTCGCGTCGCCGCTGCTCCTTGGCCTGCTTCTCGCGCAGGCGTCGGGTCCGCTTCTCTTCGGCCGTCTCCTTGGACTTGATCTGCTCCTTAACCCGTTGCCGCTCCTGCTGCTCCCGTAGCCGACGCTCCTCCAGGGTTTGCAGCAGTTTTATGGGTGTCATTTCTGGACTGCGTCGAACTTTTGGCTTGGCTGCGCTGCGAGCTTCTGATCCTGATGATGACGAGGAGGTTGATGAGCTGGAGGATGAGGATGAGGAGGACCGGGTGCGCGTGCGTTCCTCTTTGCGCCTAGGCTGCTCCTCCTCCCTGTTTCGTCGGCTGCCACTGCTGCTCCGCTGTCGACTGCGACTGCTGTTGCGCTGCTCCCTACGTTTCGGCTGATGTTTAGCGCGATCCTGTTCTCGTTCTCGTTCCCTTTCCCTATATCTATCCTTTTCCCGCTCTCGATCAAGCTGAGTGGCTGTCTCCCGGCGCTTGTCGTGGCTGCGTTCAGCACTATGCGCCCGTGTGGGCTTCCTGTCCCGGCTGCGACTGCGATGTCGAGACTTCTCCTTGGGCATTTTGAAAACAGCTGTTCAAGTTTTAAACGTTTACAATAAATAAAGCAATGTTAAATAAATTTATACTGCGTTTGCGATAACAGGACAAGAGCAGCTGCTTGTTATCGATAGTTGGAATTGTGCTCCGTATACACAACAGAGATAGTCCTGCAAAACATGTGTTATCGCAGACTGCTGTGTCGTGCGTACTACTGATTTTTTGTCTGTACAGACCGTCTGTTGCTTTGCACAGACTTTCTGTTGAAAATCCAAAAATTTGGATATTTGACTTGGTCTGTGCAAATGGTATCGAAATATGTATTGAAATATGTATCGAAAATGTTATCGTCTTAGTTTCAACTGTCACAAAAATTTAAAATTAAACTTAATGTTCTGGAGTCAAAAGAATTTCTGGTAATGTTTCGTTACAGCTACACCCAAGTGAAATCGAAGGAAAGCACCAAAACACTTGGTTTTGGGCTCTAAAAATTCGGAATAATTCTGTGTTAAAAAGCTATTTTTAGTTTCGCTGATAAGCGCGCCACGCGCTGAGTTAACAGAGTATTTATTAACTAACTTAACTCACTGTTAACGCTTACAGCCCTGTTAACGACAACATTGGCACAACTTATTGGATTTTTATTATATTTTCCGTCATAAAAGTCAGCCTCCGATGCCGGTTTTGAAATCCCAGAATTTTTCTGCATTTTTGAGCCCAAAACCAGATTTTGTGAACGCTGTTTCGCAGGGGTAGTTATATCGAAACATTACCTTCTTTCGATTTCACTTGGGGTAGCTGTAACGAAACATTACCCGGCAATACAGCAGCAATATAGCAGCAACAGCAAAAATCGCGCAGATGACCGATTTGCTGTAAAAAATTTTCACCGGCAGCGCCAAAATCAACAACCGCAATTACTCTGTTAACGTTTACAGCACTGTTCAAGCTATTTTTATTGTTTTTATCATATATTCCTGCAAAAAAGTCAACCTCCGCCGTCGGAAATAGCATTCTCAATTTTTTTTTCGAATTTTTTGAGACCAAAACTAACATTTTCTGAACGCTCTTTAACTACGGGCCTTCAAGCGAAGAATTACCTTTTTTTATATCGCGAGCATTCCACTTGAAGTCTACAGACGCCTTTCACTCAAAATTGCACCGATATGCATTATCGATAGGCCAGCGCGTAGCCCGGGTATCGGGTCAACTAAAAAAGCTTTTTAACACATTTTTCCGCAACAAAAAATATTCTGAACCTAGTTTTGACAGTCTAGAATTATTCCGAATTTTTTGAGGCTAAAACCAAATGTTTTGGAGCGTTCTTTCGATATCACTTGGGATAGCTGTAACGAAACATTATCGAAACATTTGCCAATGATCAAACTAATTTGTCGGTCTATCGACTTATCGCTGACTGCGATCGTCATCTCTGCAATATTTAATTGCCGGTTGGCTATTTAACTCGTTATACACGTCGTATATATAAAGTTGATGTTGAAGCTGCTGCTGCCACAAATGCGTAATAATGAGCGAATACAAAGCGGAATTTAATGCGGCAGAACAGGCACTTATCGATAAGGAATTTTCAAGACTTGGAGGTAAGTCACTGTTGCGTATGCTGGTGAAATGGAAATAGTTTCGATTTTGAACTGATAAGCAATATTAATGCATTAAATATATAGATAGCACTTACCTCGATCATGCAGGCACAACACTCTTTGCGGAGAGTCAAGTGCTGGCGGCAGCGCAGCAGCTGCAACAAGATGTTATATGCAATCCGCACACCTGTCGCGCCACCGGCGACTATGTGGACCAGGTGCGCTACAAGTGAGTAAAGGGAGAAGGTAATGTTTCGATAAAGCTACCCCTGCGAAACAGCGATCAAAAAAGCTAGATTCGACATCCTTTCATTTTCCTGCACATTTTGAGACCAAAACCGTATGTTTTGGTCAAAGCTGTCTTTGACTTAATCGAATTCACCATATATTTACGCTCTCTACAGAATCTTGGAATTTTTCAACACAAGTGCCGAGAATTATCATGTTGTGTTCACCGCAAATGCGACGGCTGCGCTGCGTCTCGTTGCTGAAAATTTTGATTTTCAAGACGATGGCAACTTTCATTACGCCCAGGAGAATCACACCTCGGTGCTGGGCATGCGGCAGCTGGTGAAGGCCAAGCGCATTTATATGCTTACCCAAGAGCAGATACTGCTCAACGATGAAACAACAGCAGGAGTTGAAGGAGCAGCGAAAGAAGCAGTAACATCCAACTCACTGGTTTGTTTCTCCGCTCAGTGCAACTTCAGTGGATACAAGCTGCCGCTGACTGTTATAGAGAAGATGCATGCTGCGGGATTGCAGGAGCCGGGCAATTGCATCTATGGCGGAGAGAAGCAACGAGACAATGAGAGCAACAGGAATTATTATGTATGCTTGGATGCTGCATCATTTGTGGCAACCAGTCCGCTGGATTTGCAACGCTATCGACCCGACTATGTATGTATTAGCTTTTACAAGATCTTTGGTTATCCCACGGGCGTAGGCGCCTTACTGGTTAGTCGACGCGGTGCATCTGTTTTGCAAAAGCGTTTCTATGGTGGCGGCACCGTCAACTACGCCTATCCGCATAGCATGGAACATCAGTTGCGCGGAGCATTCCATGAACGTTTTGAGGATGGCACACTGCCATTTCTGAGCATTGTAGAGCTGCTGCAGGGCTTTAGCAATATGGAGCGTCTGTTGCCTGGTCGCAGCATGGAGCGCATCTCACGTCATGTGCACGCTTTGGCGCAGCACTGTGCAGAGCAGCTGCTGCAGCTGAAACATGCCAATGGTTTACCGCTTGTTACGCTCTATAATCATGTGGGCTATGCGCAACGCTCGAAGCAGGGCGGCATTGTGTCCTTCAATTTGCGCACCGATACCGGCGGCTATGTTGGCTTCGGGGAGGTTGCCTGCATTGCTGCACTGCATCGCATTTTGTTGCGCACGGGTTGTTTTTGTAACATGGGCGCTTGCCAGCGTCATTTGCAACTGAATGAGCAGACTATGGATGCAATTTATAAGCGTGCCGGACGCGTATGCGGTGATTATTATGATTTAATGGATGGACAGCCGACTGGCGCTGTGCGCGTTTCCTTTGGCTACATGACGCGACTTCAGGACATTCAGCGACTCCTGCAAATGCTGCGTGTCAGTTATTTAAATGCCAAGCCGCAGCAGCGTCTGAGCTTTATTGAACAGCAGGCGGAGCAGCTGCCCAAGGCGCTGCAGCAGCGTGCACAGTGTTTGCGCCCACAAGTGCTGGAGCTGATCATCTACCCAGTAAAGTCCTGTGCTGCCTTTAAGATTATAGACCCCAAGGCTGGCTGGCCTTTGACGGAGCAGGGTTTGCAGTATGATCGCGAATGGATGATTGTCGATATCAATGGCATGGCGCTAACCCAGAAACGCTGCACGGAACTGTGCCTGGTGCAGCCACGTTTCGTTGGGGATCAATTGCAGCTGCATTTGAATGGCACGGATAATGCATCCTTTGTCAGCGTTCCACTATCTCTTAGCGTGCAGGCTGCCAACTCGGCACGCTGCCGCAGCAAGGTATGCCGTCAGCCGATTGAAGGCTACGATTGTGGCGATGAGGTGGCCAGTTGGCTGAGTGAGCAGCTGGGTTTGCAGGGATTGCGTTTGCTGCGTCAATCGGCGCAGCGCAGTGCACCGGGCGCTCAGCAGCAGCAGCTTAGTCTGGTTAATCAAGCTCAGTTTTTGTTGCTCAATCGCGCCTCGGTACGTTCGCTGCAGTTTGAGGAGCCGCTCGATGAAACCATTGATCGTTTTCGCGCCAACATTGTCATCGATACGGGCGTGCCCTTTGAGGAGCTGGCTTATGCGCAGCTACGCATTGGCGATATTCTCTTTCAAGTCGATGGTCCTTGCCAGCGCTGTTCCATGATCTGCATTAATCAACGCACCGGACAGCGTTCCCCAGAGACCCTAACGACAATTGCCCGCATGCAGAGCGGCAAGATGAGATTTGGCATCTACATCTCGCGTGTTTCCACTGAAACCGTAAACGGGAACAAGGACAAACTAAAACAGCAGCAGCAACTGACATACGGTGATTCCATCCATATCGTTAGTTAACACCAAGCACACAAACATATGTATTTCGGCATATATGTATATACATCACACATTCATACATCACTTGACATTCCTAGGCTTTGAAACTAAGTACCTCCAGTTTACTTGTCAGTATCTTGTTACAATCTATTTTTCAGAATCAATATTGCTTATCGCGACTGCTATGATTGTTGATATTGCAAATGTTTATAAACAAATCAAATAAAGTTTTGTTATTGTGCTTTTGTGATTATTATTTATGTCCGCCTAAAGCATTATGAGTTCTGTAAATTGTTCAATTTTTTACACCCTATACCAATTTTAAATTGGTTAAAATGGTGTAATAAAGCAGTGCAAAAATATTTAATACTCAGGCGACTTCGACCCTATAAAATACCAATATATATTCCCTAAATGCTATAGTTACTTGATCCGCATCAACTGCCGATTCGATTGGAATATGTTCGTTTGTTTGTCGTCGATATCAGCGACTAGAAGACATTAAAATTTGGCATTTGGGTTGCTGTATACCTTGCGCATTTGATAATTTTCACCAGAAAGTTCACCAACATTTTAAAGTCATTATTTGCGCCTATTATTTCTGATTTAAATGGTTTAATCAAAGTAAATTGTTAGAAATTTATGAAACGTATCAATTTGCAATCCAGTTCAATAACCATCATGAGCAAATCGACTGCAATTTGGTAAAATGGCTTTTTGCTCATGTTTTGTTTATTTTAAAACCGTTTTCTCATTAGTATTTACTTTGTCAAATGAACTGATACATAAAAGCGATTTCATAAAAATTCAATAACAAATATGACAAGTGATCAATTTAACCTAGTTTAACTGTAAATATTCAAATGTATGGAAAAGTTATTTGAAATTTAAAGAACTTAACGCAATGTAACATCACGCCACAAGGCTAATAAACACAAGAAAGAAATGTTATCTTCGCTGTGCCGAAGATATATACTTTTACAGAAAAGATTTTCATTAGGAAACTTATTTTTCAACCGATCGTTCCAATGGCAGCTATATGTTATAGTGGTCCGATCTGGCCGATTCTGACATACATACAAAAAAACTAGTTTCATACAGACGGAAGGACAGACACACATTTCACAAACCCAATATGTATACTCTTTTTTCTTTTTTTTTTTTTTCAAAAAAATTAAAAAAAAGAGTATAAAAAGAATATATTGGGTTTATGGCAGCTATATGCTATAGTGGTTCAATTAACAATTTCTTTTTTTCAAAATTCTATGTTTGTCTATCTAACATTCGTTTAAAATTTGTCTCCAGCTCAATATTTGGAGCTTATGCCGAAAAAAGTCGTTTCAGACCAGTGTGCAATCTGACGAATTTTTTTTTAAAGTCGGACGACTATATATTGTAGCTGCCATTCGAACAATCTGTTGAAAATTAAGTTCTCTTATGGCCTAAATAGTAATTTTGACCAATTTTCCAAAAATTTAAAAATTAAATTGTTTTTTTATCTTTCAGTTTTTATTTCATTTGTAGATTACTGGTACTATTTTTAACAACTTATCCTAAGGTGAAGCAATGTTTCAACAAAAAATATATATATGTACATATTTAAACCTAGATAAAAGGGTGCATTAATTATAAGGTAAAAAGATTATTGTATGACTCTGTTTGACAAGTCAGTTGGGTGAACCCTCCGGAGTCTTCTCCTCACCTTCACTCCGTCAATACGTCTCGCTCTCAGGAGCCTTTGCGCCAGTCGGTTCGGATTGCTTGCGAGCCATGTTTTTAAGCGATAGCTTATTCCGTGCATTAAGGAGCCAAGACATGCTTCTTGCCTTTGCTTTGACGCGTCCAGCGACGTCAGTTATGTGGCTCTGGAATGTGGGTGCTTGTGCTCTAAGAGCTCTCCATGCACGAAGACACCAGATGAGGTGCATTTTTTATGGTATACATGACAGATACACACTTATCTGCGTTTATAGTTTTCAAACTTTTTTAAATAGATCTGGAGCTGATCTGTAGCAGTATAGACGCATTTGTCTCCGGCCAGAATTGCAGTCTCATCTGCAAAGGTGGCAACAAGTAAGTTGTTGGGGTCAGACATCGGCATGTTCTCGAAATATGGCATGTCATGCGTATAGAGGCCATCAAGAGTTGGACCTAACACGCTACGCTGAGGTAAGCCAGCTGACTCTCATTGATTGCGGGGACAGCCCGTCCTGAAAAACTTTATAAAAAATATAAGCGAAGAGATTTTTGAAAATTTTTCTTTTGCAGTTACCATTACAATTGTTTGGAGAAACTTTTTGCATCAAAAAATAACCCCTTTACGAAAATTCTAAAACTTCAATGGGACTTAATGGGTTAAGGAAAGTTTTGTATCATTCAAACGACATTTAAATGACCTCTCCGTTAACACCACAGTGTACATGAGTAAATTTTCCTCATACTTTTGTCAAAATTGTAAAGTGTATTTTTTCTGCACCAAGTTAACCAACAGAGCATGGGAGATGCTTACTTGCTTCACAAGTCATGGACTTACATACTTGTTTGAAATATAACGGTTCACAATTCTGTAAAATGGATTTAAAAGCGAAATTAAGAACAACCATGTTTAATATCAGCATGTCGTTTGCCAACGAAAAATACGATAACAAATCGAAATGTTCTGATATTTATAGTCTTTTTAATAACGCTATTTATGGCAATTTAGCTAATGCTTTGTCACTCACTCGCGTTTTCGATAACAAAAGTGGCGTTTATCGATAAATCGATTATTATATTATGTCGTTATGTCCGCTGGCAGCGACAATTGCGGCAGCAGCTTTGTGCCAAGCATGTCAATAAAGTGCCGTTAGTACACAAACGAAGCTGCTAGCAGACGGACGAGCAACACAAGAACAGGGCAAAAGCAATTGTGAGAGAGGAAACGAAAACACATACACACAACAACAACAACACACACGCAGTGTGGAGACAAAATACGGTGTGAGAGAGCGCCCCTGAAAGTATGCAACACAAAGAACTGAGAAAAAGGAAAGGAGCCAGCAAAATATACGTCCCTTAATTTGGCAACATAAAATTCAAGAGCAACAGCAACAACGACAACAATGTGAAATATTCGAGAATATAGTGTACATGCATATATGTATATACATATATATTATATGTATATATATATATACATATAATATGTATGTATGTGTACAATAGCTCATTAAATGCGCTAAACAAACAATAAGTCAAAATAAGTAATTATTTTTGGACAAAGCTTTAACGACAACAGGAACAATAACAAAAGCAGCAACATTAGCAGCAACAATAGCAACAGCAGTCTGTTGCAAGTGTGTGTGTGTACATATGTGCATGCCACTGTGTGTTTGCCTGCGTACTACACAAATTTTTTGATACAACAACAAAGCCAAATAAGTATTGTCATCAACAACAAATACAACGAATATAAATTGTTTGATACCAATTGATTTCCTGGATATACAATTAACATGCATGCATATATAAACATAAATATATAGCAAAATTAAAAAAATATATACAATAATGGTAAAAACCAATAGCAGCTGCGAGACAAAGCAACGGATGCAAGAGCAACAGAGATAGAGAGCAAAAAAGCATAGCAAAAATCTAAGACCGACAACGCATAAACAAAACTGAAACTCAAAGTATACATGAACAAAGAATTCCGTGTATATACCCAAAAAAAAGTGAAGCTAACAATAAAAACAAAGCTTTAGAAAGAAGCACGTACCGAGAAGCAGCGCCAATACTCCACTCTCCCTACTCTCTCAAAAATGAATATGCTACACAGTTTCAGCAGCGTTGGGGCCTCCAATGCCACAGGCGATGCCAGCAGCGGTGAGTGAGAAAAACTTTTTTTTTTTGGTTTTTTTTCTTTTTTTTTTGGCATGCCTCAATAACAACAACAATGCCGACAACAAGAGAAATAGCAATGCCATACAAACTTACATACAAACACATACAAATATATACATATTTACATACATATGTATGTCTGTATGTGTCAGTGTGTGCTGTTGATGATTAGAAAGCGTCGCAGCTGAAGGTGAGAAAACGTAATGATTTTGCGTTCTGCACAAATGCGAGTATATCAAATGTTGCCGAATGTATAAACATACGCTTGCTTGTTTGTATGCATATCTGTACATATCTACATATGTATGTATGTTTGTGCCTGTATCATGTTTCAAATAAATAAACCTCTACATGAGCTAAAAGTCTAGTGACGATGCCTTTCTGATATTAAATTCTGTGACGAAGCATATAACATTAATATATACATATACATATGAACTATTCTGAGCTATAAAAATATCATTCTAACTATATGTAAAACGTGCCTTTAGCTTTTTTGAAAAATGAGTTGTCAATCTTAGCGGTTTTTTTTTTTTAAATTTTCTCGCTAAACTGGCTGATTTTCAGAAAAGTGAGAGACCAACCCTTTCTCAGCTCATGATAGGAAACAACTCCACAAAATTCTAGAAAGCTTTCTCAACACTTTGGTACAATCGAATAGACAGACAGACAAAGAAAACACAAACAACAAACTGACTTTTCATTCAGCGTCAGTTCTTTAAATTTTGTCGTACCCAGCTGCACCCCCTCAATTCCTGAATCAGGCGACCTGATCGGACTAGCATCGCTGTATATGTATATTGTAAGTCGCCTTTGGCACCCTTCGTGATGCCTCGTCACTAGCGGGGACTGCATTCCGCAGTGATACTAGAGTAAACTTCCGCATTTCAATTCATAGTCGAATTAATACCAGCTAAATATAGTGCAGCATACTTTTGAGAGCCGGTGCACAATATAATAAATTATTATATTAAAAATTAATTATTATACTTTTATTCATTATAAAATCTTCAGTCCTGCTAATTAGAAATATTTGCATAGCCTTACTAGTTTGACTTATCTTAACAATTTTTTAACAAGCATATATCGTGTATTGATCAGAATCTTGAATATCGTTTTCTTTGACCACATTCTGAATACATATGTGTTTACAATGTTCAATTTGAGTGTTATTTTCTAAGTTGCAGTTGCGCTTTAGAGTACAATAAGCGTACAAAATATGAGAAAACAAGTAAGAATGCTCTAGTCGAGTGTGCCCGACTACGAAACTCCCTGCTCCCAACTTGCATTTCAAGCAGTTCAGCAGGCAACACAAGGAAGCAGTGCACTTAACTCGTAAAGTGCCTGTCAAACTGTTGTTTCTGCCAGCTGAGACGGGGGTAATGGATTCTTCCGTAACTTTGGTGCTATCGATCGTGTTGAAATTTTCACAGCAGATCAACATTGATGCAACATATATGTGTACCAAAAATCAAAGCTCTATCTTTAAAATTGTGGATGTGGGAATTTTTTGCGATTTGCGGTAGTGCAGGGGTGGTGCATCCGAAATTTGAAATAAACTTGATCTGCGTACGGTATATAGGAACTTGCATGCCAAGTTTGGTGTCTCTAACTCTTATAGTCTCCGAGATCTGTGTGCTCATACGGACAGACGGACAGACAGACATGGCTAGTTCGTCTCGGCTGTTGATGCTGATCAAGAATATATATAGTTTATATAGTCGGAAATGCCTCCTACTGCCTGTCACACACATTTGCAGTACTTTATAACTCCCTTTTTCCCATTTTTAATGGGAACAGGGAGTAAAAAAACGTAAGAAGCGTTAAAAATGCAAAAATATCGTTACCAAAAATGTACCGATTCGATAATAACTATGATGAACTATGTGATTTAATTTGATTATTGTTTTACTCGTAGCTCCGAAAGTTTTTAAGCTAGATTTGTAAAAAAAACGCAGCTTAAACGTTCATCATGTTCTGACTAAAACCCAAGTACATGTCTTATTAACATTTGAATAAATGTGTTTTGCCAAATGGTTGTAGTTTAAAATTTACATCAAGTTCAAGTTCAAGTTCAAGAGCGCTTCAATAACGATAAAAATCAGTTGGGCGTAACTGAAAATAATTGTGCCTCTTGAATAATATATGTATATATTTTTTCATTTTAATTGGACACAAGTTAAAGCTCCTGTAAATTTTAAGTTAATGGTACTCGATGCATTTTTAATACACGCCTACTAATTGGCATTGACTGTACATCAAGTGCACTTCAAACAGCATGCGTTTATTCAATGTAGCCAAGCAACCTATCTGTCTGTGTATGTACATGGCATTAAAAGTCAGGACCTGCCTTGTTAAATGCTGCAGCCAATTACGTATACATATTTTGCCGTTCTTACAGCTTGTTGCTGCATTTTTTAGCAAATTGCAAAAGTTCTCGTTAAGCGAACAAATATGCATTCATAATTCTTATATTCAGAATGTGGCTTGTGGTTGCTTGTGGTCTTTTGTGTATCCTGCCTTGTTCTTAGCCATCCTGTGTGCTGTTCTTTAACGCATTCTGTGCTGTGCTGCCTTGCCAGCTGCCTTTGTCAGGCTAATTAAGCAAATATCGGTTTTTAATGACAGTTTGGCCCGAGTACCAGTAATTGCCGTACCGTGGTATGAAGCTCCATCATGGCTCGAACATATTTATATTGACATTAATGATAGTGACATATTTTTGCAATCAGAATTTCCGGACCAACAACACCACCACCCGCCCCCTCTAAGCCGCTTGCATTAGGCATTTATCAAATTGGCTGACTATTTAAGTAATCCGAAGCCCAGGCGGATTTGTGTCCTTTGCAGTGGCTTCTTCATGACCAAGGTACACACCTTACACATACACGCACAATATGTGTGTGTGTTGGGGTGGCAAACATATGTTTGGCTCCAGCTTCCATTTACAATATGGCGCTATCGAATGGTAGGAACCAAGGGGGCTTTTGCGCGGAAATGTAACTATCGGCAAATTAAAGGAACACGCGCGAGGCAAGCAACTTTGTGCATGCTTGCCATCCTTCTCTCATACACACATTACTGCCATAAACCCTGTCTCTCTCTCTCTCTCTGTCTTGCAAAGCCTCGGGCTTTAGCGCTGGGTGTCGGGTGTTTGTGTATGTGTGTGTGTGTGTGTCAAGAATCGCCATCTCGCTCACACGCTAGCATTGACGTTGTCTGCCTGTCATCAGCTGTTTTATAGCGTTCAGGGTCAAGAGTGCGTAGCAGCTGTACTGTAGCTAAAACCATGGAACGCCACGGGACACAATAATGCAACCACGCACCAGCAAACTTATCCCGGGCTCCGTTAGGTACACACATTGTCTAGTTTACGATACAGAAAAGCTTTTTTCCTATTTCCTTTACACCTTTATTTTTGTTGTATTTTTTTTTGCTTGCACTACCATCGACGAGTCAAGGTTATCAGCAAACCTCAGCTTCAGCCTCAGCCCCAGCCCGGCAGGCAAGAAACCCAGCCGGTTGCGTCTTGAAAATGTTAATTGAAGTGTTTTATGCATAACTTGAATATGTGCAAACTGGCTCAATCCTGAAAGTTATTCAACCCATTGCACTAAATGTAAGTAAATATATTCGATTTTATTTACTTTTAGTAGACCAGTTGAAAATCAAGCAAAATAGTCGCTTAGTTCTGCATTATATCGCCTGGAAACGAGAAAATAGATGACATATTTTTTTTATCCTCAAAACAAATTAGTTTTAGATTGAGTTGGTAACAGGATTGGAAAACTGGACACATTTGGCCCTGATTTACATAATCCTGATCCCAGATTTTGATTAGACCTTTGCAGTTTAATTTTTACTCCCTGTTCCCATTAAAAATGGGAAAAAAGGGAGTTATAAAGTACTGCAAATGTGTGTAACAGACAGAAGGAGGCATTTCCGACTATACAAACTATATATATTCTTGATCAGGATTAACAGCCGAGACGAACTAGCCATGTCCGTCTGTCTGTCTGTCTGTCTGTCCGTCTGTCCGTATGAACACACAGATCTCGGACACTACAAGAGCTAGAGACACCAAACTTGGCATGTAGATTCCTGTATACCATACGCAGATCAAGTTTATTTCAAATTTCGGATGCATCCTCCCGCACCCCCGCAAATCGCAAAAGACTCCCACAACCACAATTTTAAAGATAAAGCTTTAATTGTTACACATGTATGTTTAATCAATGTCTTTCGGATGTGTAAATTTCAACACGATCGGTTAAATAGCACCAAGTTATGGAATAACTTATTTCCCCTGTCTCAGCAGGCAGAAACAACAGTTTGACATGCACTGTGCAAATTGAGTACGCTGCTTGCTTGTGTTGCCGCTGAACTGCTTGAAATGCAAGTTGGGAGCAGGGAGTCTCGTAGTCGGGCACACTCGACTAGAGTATTCTAACTTGTTTCAAACTATATGTGGGTTCATAAGGTAGTGTTGACTTGACAGACCCAAAAAAAACAAGTAAGAACGTTGCAGTCGGATGCACCCGACTGCGATATACTCTTTTTTTCGCCTCTTTGCTTAGTCAGTGGGCGTGGCAATTGAATTTCTGCTCAAATCTTTAAAGTTTTTTTCAATTAAAATTTGGTTGGGCCTGTTCTACAGGTTTGGGAGAAACAAACATTGCTTGATTGCAAGGGCGGGGGTGGGCGTGGCAAAAATATTTTTATCCAATCTATTAAATAGGGCAACAGAATTCAACCTGCAAAATTTGGTGATTCTAGCTAAAGGGGTGGGGGAGATACAGACTTTGCCTATTTGTGGGGGCGGGGGTGGGCGTGGCCGAATTTTTTTTTGCCAGATCAATGAAGGATGTGATAAGTAGCCCTTGTGCCAAATTTGGTTACTCTAGCTATAAAACTGTGGAAGATATAGGTTTTTGCGGTTTGTGGGGGAAGGGGTGGGGGTGGGGGGGAGATCTTGACACTTTGTCTTACTATGGTATATACCAACACGTATACCAAGTTTGGTTGCTCTAGCTTCAAAACTGTGGAAAAAACCTGCGTTCATACAGACGGACAGACGGACAGACAGACAGACGGACGGACGGACATTTCACAAACCCAATATACTCTTTTTTCCTTTTTTTTCAAAAAAGTTAAAAAAAGAGTATAAAAACAGGTAGGGACGTTGCAGTTGAATACTCCTGACTACGATATACTCTCTTTTTAGGGGTGGAGGGATCTTGACTCTTTGTCTGCTTATGGTATATATCAACTTATGGTACATATATAGCAAGTTTGGTTACTCCGACATTTCTCAGAGGGTATTATAATTTTGTCACGAAATTCTATATTCGTGATCAGCATCAACAGCTGAGTCATGGCCGTCATGTCTGTCATGTCCGTCTGTCTGTCTGTCTGTCTGTATGCGAACTAGTCCCTTAGTTTTAGAAACTTGACACAGATGCTTATTCTTTCTGCAAGCAGTACAAATATGAGAATCGGCCAGATCGGACCACTATAGCAAATAGCTGCCATTGGAACGATCGGTTAAAAAAAAATCGGCTTACAAAATTTCATCGAAATCGGATCCATATTTCTTATAGCTGCCATAGGAACATATATTGGTTGAAAAATAAGTTTTCTTCTGCGAGGGTATATATCTTTGGCATGCCGAAGATAACATTTCTGTTTTATTTACTTTTTTTTTTTTCAAAAAAATTTAAATGCCGAATGTTGACAGTTCCTTGTGTATCTTAAAAAACTGTTTACGGTCTGACCAAAATTTGAAAGATTTCTCAATAAATTGAAATACTCCATTGAGTTGCCAAGTCACGTAGTCGTTAGCTTGCTCAAATCCTTTTCGTCCTTTTTCCATTCTAATTAAAAGCTTGCCTTTTGGGCTCTAGCTTTTAGTCTATTTGCATATTTGCTAGTATACATATGTGTATAAATAAACACATACATATGTACATATAAATAAGGATGATTTCTGCACAGAGAAAACAGAAACGAAATTGTCAGTGATGATAAAATGCTTGACGTCGGTCAGGACCTCAGAACAAACGCAATCTGGGACAATGATGAGTACGTTGACTTGGCCATCAATCAGGCCTGACCAGGGGCGGGGCAAAGGCGTAACCAAAAAGGGGGGCGGGGTCACTGAAGCTGAATATGGAGCCTGTAGCTGTCTTTATAATGTATTTATTTATTTGTTTTTATCATCCTTAAGCAACATGTAAAACTTATAATTTAAGTCAATAAAAAACTTTGAATAATATTTTCTCTAGCTCCGCCACGGATAATCTCAGAGCTGTGTCGTTTCAAAAAGACATATCTCGGACCACTATATCGTATAGCTGCTATAGGAACGATCGGTTGAAAAATAAGTTTTCTTATGCAAAACTTTGCTGCCAGGGTAATTATCTTCGGTACGGCGAAGATAGTATTCTTTATTGTTTTTTAAAATTTTTTTGATCATTTCATAATAAACTTTGCTTTTTTATTTTGTGATAAATCTAACAAAAATTAGGTAAAACATATAACAGAATGTTAAACGGGACATTCATACACTTGTTTGTACCGATATTTGAAACTTCTCGTTTGACCGAATGTAACTATCCAGCGGTGGAAATTAGAATGCCTGACGAAATCAGCGCTGAGTTCATACCTGATTTCTCGGAATTGCTTTGAAAATGTTCAGGCCTGAGACTTCTCTGAGTATAGAAGCGAAGCCGGAATCGAAACGGGAAGAAAGCCCGTATGTTAGAAGCGAACTTTCCCGAAAATTTCCGATTGGGAATTTAAAAATAAAAGGGAAATATACATATTTAATATTCATGTGTGTAATTGTTGCTTTTGATTTGATGTAGTCTTTGAACAAGCAAGAGAATACATCTTACGACAGAAGGCATTCTGTAAGTAGGACATCCCAAACAAAAAGGAAAGCAAGCATTATTGTATACACTCAGGCCTAAGCATTACTTTTCAGGCCTGAAACAACGTATTGATTCAGGCCTCAACTAACCACCGGGTATATAAGCATAGTGGTCACTTGTTTGAATTCGAATTACCGGTACATACAAGCCTGCACGAATATCAAATCTGTAGAATAGAATATTTGAAATATTTCAAAACCGACCGCTTGCTTGTGTCATTTCATTTCAAATTTGAATTTTTCCCAAATGAGAACTTGTTCGAAAGACACATTCGAACTTAAAGCCTGTGGAGTCCTATTTTGTCACAAGAACAATAGATGGAGCCACGCAACTATGCACTTACGATATCAGAAATATCAATTTGCGCTAAAAAAATTAAAGCAATCATTATGGCGTTTTCAATATTTTTATTGTGCGTTCGAAATGTAGATGTATGTATTTACGTATCAGAAATGTCAGTTTAGAATAAAAAACAAGTAAGAATGCTCTAGTCGAGTGTGCCCGACTACGAGACTCCCTGCTCCCACTTTGCATTTCAAGCAGTTCAGCGGTAACTCAAGCAAGCAGTGCACTTAACTCGTAAAGTGCCTGTCAAACTGTTGTTTCTGCCAGCTGAGACGGGGGTAATAGATTCTTCCGTAACTTTGGTGCTATTTATCCGATCGTGTTGAATTTTCACAGCAGATCAACATTGATGCAACATATATGTGTACCAAAAATCAAAGCTCTATCTTTTAAATTGTGGCTGTGGGAGTCTTTTTTGCGGGGGGGCGGTGGGGTGCATCCGAAATTTGAAATAAACTTGATCTGCGTATGGTATACAGGAACCTGTATGCCAAGTATGTCTCTAGCTCTTATAGTTTCCGAGATCTGTGTGTTCATACGGACAGACGGACAGACAGACAGACGGACAGACGGACAGACGGACAGACAGACGGACATGGCTAGTTCGTCTTGGCTGTTGATGCTGATCAAGAATATATATAGTTTATATAGTCGGAAATGTCTCCTTCTGCCTGTTACACACATTTGCAGTACTTTATAACTCCCTTTTTCCCATTTTTAATAGGAACAGGGAGTAAAAAACTAATTAAGGAAAACAATTTTTGTTTTTAAACTCTTTTTTAATTTTTTTTGAAAAAAGAAAAGAAACATCCGAAATTTGAAATAAACTTGATCTGCGTATGGTATACAGGAACCTGCATGGCAAGTTTGGTGTCTCTAGTTCTTATGGTCTCCGGGATCTGTGTGTTCATACGGACAGACGGACAGACAGACGGACATGGCTAGTTCGTCTCGGCTGTTGATGCTGATCAAGAATATATATAGTTTATATTGTCGGAAATGCCTCCTTCTGTCTGTTACACACATTTGCAGTACTTTATAACTCCCTTTTTCCCATTTTTACCATACTCAGAAAAAATGTGAAAATGTTTATGTACAATATGTGTGTGTGATACTAATGTTACCAGAAAACAAGTAAGAATGCTCTAGTCGAGTGTTCCCGACTACGAGACTCCCTGCTCACAATTTGAATTTCAAGCAGTTCAGCGGCAACAGAAGCAAGCAGCGCACTTAATTTGTCCAGTGCCTGTAAAACTGATGCTTCTGCCTGCATAGACGGGTGTAATAGATTCTTCCATAATTTTGGTATTTGTTATCCGATCTTAATGAAATTTACGCAGCTGTGTGTTCATACAGACAGACGGACAGACGTACATGGCTATTTCGACTCGGCTGTTGATGCTGATCAAAAATATATATATACTTTATATAGTCGGAAATGTCTCCTTCTGCCTGTTACATACATTTGCAGTACTTTATAACTCCCTTTTTTCCCATTTTTAATGGGAACAGGGAGTTAACACTGCCACTGTTAAAATTCTCTAATTGCTACGTGGGTTGCAAGACTTGTTGCGAAATTACCCAATCTCGGTAACAATATTAACTTTATAATTTGTTTGGTTATTTTAACAAATTTTAATTTTATTAGAGCAATCTAATAAACTTCACTTTTATACCCAATTATTTGCCAAATTGATAAATTGTTGCTTGCTAAAAAACGGTAATCAAATATCTATTACTTGGCTATTCTGCCATAGATTTAAACAAATTAATAATGATAAAATTAGGATTTTTATTATCGCTATTTTCATAATGACAATGTCAATAGTTACGGCAGCTTTATGTAATATATGTATTTTTGTAAGCCCATCTATTTTAAAATGTGTTGTGATAAACTCAAGCTATAGGGAAATATAGCATCTTAAGTTGAAAAAAGCTAGAAACAATCTAACCAAGTAAGAATGCTCCAATCGGGTTTTTGGAATACGAGACTTCCTACTCCCAACACTTAACGTGTGCAGTGCTTGTAAAACTGTAGTGTGTGAATAGATAGATAGATAAATAGATTCTTTAAAAACTCTGATGTTTATAACCCGAACATTGATCAAATAAATATGTATGTATACCAAAAATTAAAGCTGTATCTTTAAAATTGGGTCTGTTTGTTTGATTAGCGGGGGTGTATCCGAAATTTGAAATAAACTCGATCTGCGTTTAGTATACAGGAACCTGCATGCCAAGTTTGGTGTCTCTAGCTCTTATAGTCTCTGAGATGTGTGTGTGTTCATACGGATGGACGGACGGACAGACAGACGGACATGGCTAGTTCGTCTCGGCTGTTTATGCTGATCAAGAATATATGTAGTTTATATATTCGGAAATGCCTCTTTCTGCCTGTTACATACATTTGCAGTAGGGTATAACTCCCTTTTTTCCCATTTTTAATGGAATGACGACACCACGCACTGGGTAGAAAGTGGGTGGTAAAGTTGAGCGTAAAGTTGTGGCGAAAGTTGAGTTTTTGTTCGATTTGCTTCAAATTCACTTTCAAAGATCGGTATAAAAATGCATTACAAACTTTTTCGGAAAATTCAACCCTATGGGTGAAAAATGGGTGGTGAACAGCGCGAAATATGAGTTTTTGTGCGATTTGCTTTAAAATCACTTTAGCCAAGCGTTCAAAAATATAAACGTTATTTTCAAATTTTGGAAAATCCGACCGGAAATTTTGGAAATTTTCTTCATTACACCCTCTTTACTGAAAATGAGAGAAATACTGGCGCAAAAAACTTACTGACGGGCGGGACGGAAAATGGATTTCTGCATGTTCCCAAAATAGGCACCCGTGACGGGCGGGACGGGATCGGTAGTAAAAAGTGATTTTTAGCTTTACTGCATTTTGAGTGTTGCATAGTGTTTTCATATGAAATCAAAGTTTAGGGATGGTTAAACAGGAAGAAAGTATGTAGTAGTAAACAAATTTTTTATGTAAAATTCCACACTAGTTTGTTTATGTTTATGTTTATGTTTACCTTTACTTAGATGCCGAGCTGAAGGACCGCCTGATTGCGAGCGTTAAGAAGGAAGTGAAGCAACTGATGGAGGAGGCGGTGACCAAGAAGTATGTGCACGAGGAGAGCAGCTCGGTGACTTCACTCTGTAGTGCCGTCGAGGCATGCCTCAGTCACGGACTGCGACGGCGTGCCCTGGGCCTGTTTAAGACGTCATCAACGACAGCCTTGATACAAAAGATTGCCAAGATATGCCCAGAGGCGGATTATGTGACCAGACGTCTATTGGAACTAGAATTGGCTCAGGAGAGTCAATGCGTTAGCGGCAAGCGCTCCTCCTCTAGCAGCGACAGCATCATAAAGCCCAAGCTGCTCAGCAAAGGCAATAGCAGCAGCAGCAGCTCCGTGACTACGATCAATACGGCCGTCTCTTCTTCTACGGTCACCAATGGAGCTGCAACAGCGCTGGGCAAGTATCTATGGATACGTCTGGCGCTCTACGAAAAACGTCTGATCAAAATCATTGAGCATTTGGTGAGCAATGCACACAACTATTATGATCGTGAGGCGCTGGTCGCCGATCCCGATTATGGTTCTATTCTCAGCTCCCTGCTGGTTGGTCCCTGTGCTTTGGAGTTTACGCGCGCCAAGACTGCCGATCACTATTGGACAGATCCGCATGCAGATGAGCTGGTAATCTATGCTGCTGCTCTTTAGCCCATTTGATTAAAAATTGCTATTCATTGCATTATTTTTCTTAGGTACAGCGTCATCGCATCAGCTCTGGCAATCGTACACCGCCCACCTGTCACCGGCCTATCATCAACTTCAAGCGCAGTCTGCACACGAGCTCGGAGGAAAACAGCAGCGGCAGCTTCAAGGCATGCTCGCCGGCGAGCGTGGCCAAGGACTATGTGGAGTCGCTGCATCAAAATTCACGCACCACTCTGCTCTATGGTAAGAACAATGTGCTCGTGTTGCCCAAGGATGTGGCTGAACCAATGCCAGGATATCTGAGTCTGCACCAGAGCATCCAATCTCTGTCCATCAAATGGACACCCAATCAACTAATGAATGGTTACAATGATGGGGATGGCACTGACAAGAGCTTCTACTGGGGCTATGCGCTAAATATCAATGTGGATGAGATTGTCTATGTACATTGTCATCAGAATCGTGGCGGCGATACGGGTGGTCTTATCATACTAGTTGGTCAGGATGGCGTTCAGCGTCCGCCCATACATTTCCCTGAAGGCGGCCACTTGCAGGCGTTCCTCAGTTGCCTGGAGACGGGGCTGCTACCGCATGGCCAGCTCGATCCTCCACTTTGGTCGCAGCGGGGCGTGGGAAAGCTTTTTCCCTGGCCCAAAAGCGTCCGTCGGCACATCCTGCCCTCGGTGATGGAATCATCCATCGATGAGACGCCCATTGACTATGTATTTCGCGTGGTCAGCAAGTCCCAGCACGAGGAGTTCTGTAAGTTGCTTTGCCTTCCCTAAAACTTATTTAATTTATTTGCATATTTGTAGTGGCCACACATCCCATACTAGAGCTGGGCCGGTCCAGTCCGCGGCGCACGCATTTGGGCAGCTGCTCCACCACCGGCAGCAGTGACTGCTCCAGCAAGAGCCTATCCATTGACCAGAGCAGCAATCCAGATCCACCATTGATTCAGGCTAGCCAAACGGCCAGCATTGAGCTGGTCTGCTCCACAATGCGTCGCCAGATCATCTCGCGCGCCTTTTATGGCTGGCTGGCCTACTGTCGCCATCTATCCACTGTGCGCACCCATCTCTCCGGTCTGGTCAATGGTCGCATTACGCCAGATTGTAAGTTAACAAGAAATTAAATATTCATTTCGGTGGTGACGAAGATTTATTACTCCATAAATTTGATTCAATGAGTATGTTTTTCAGACAAAAAACTCAATATTCAACTGATTTCTCCTACATAATTTTTAAATGATTGAGCTATATAAAAACAGGAATGAAATCATATGCTTAGCGTGACAAAGATATATAGTATATAAATTATATACTCCCATAGAAAACTGTTTCATACAAAAGATTAATTTAGAATTGTTGTTTCTATGACAGCTGAACTAAATTTTGATCAAATTTGACCTAATTAAATAAAGTAATATAAAACTGAGCTTAATTAGTTAATTATGTTAGAAATGTTACGTGTCTAGTGATATAATTATATTTATATTTGTTATTCTTATTTCTTTTTTGAAATTATTTCATTGACCATGTTGCTGTTAGAGGCAATCGTACTTCTCTGCTCCGACATTAATAGTCTTGCCTGAGAGACAATGCCGTCCCAGTTTGTCCCTATAGAGGACAGAGAATAAAACACAGTGCTTCTCCGCGTTTGTCAAAAAACTTTTGAGGGACACATGGAGTTGCGAATTTATTCCTGCCTTCTTAAAGTTTTTCACCAACTTGTTGCTGCTACGTAAGAGCTCAGTTAGCTCTGCATTTCCTCCAAACGATTTTTCCACCACATTACGCAGTGAATGTGAGGATTGTTATGGAAAGAAGCGATCATGTTCGACCCACGATCGGTCACGACAATTGCTTCGTCTTCGTATACATGTTGGTATATATGTTGGTATACATGTTGGCATATACCATAGGCAGACAAAGTGTCAAGATCTCAAGAACCAAACTCAAATTGATGGCAAAACTTGAAAGATTTGAGCAAAAGCACAATTGCCACACCCACTTCCGACTCCGCAAACAGGCGAAAAAAAGAGTATATCGCAGTCGGGTGCATCGGACTGTAACGTTCTTACTTGTTAAATAAAAACTTATTTAAATAATATAAAATTAGTATTTATTTTATGTATTTTTACATGCATTTTGAAAACAATATTATTTTTGTGCAAACTGAAAATCAGTTTGATTTATGCATCTGCGGTTAAATGCAGAGTGGAAATACAAAAGCAAACGACACTCTTGCTGTTTGTGAGAATATATACTATATATGAGTACAAAGCAAAATCAGAGAGAGACCGCGCTCATTTTGCAAGTGTATGCGTACACACGCATTTAAAAATATACGAAATATTTTTTGTGAGAGAGCGAGAAAGCAATATTGAAAGGTGTGCAAAGTACACCGCTTGATATTCCTATCTCTGTCGTACGCAAAAAATTAAAAGTTAAAAGCCTGTTTTCCACCAGTTATTAATGAATTGTTTGCATACATTTTTTAAAATGATTTTGAAGCTGATCGTATGAAAATAAAAAGTTGCATACCACGGTTTTCCGCGAATTTTTGACATTTCCCAAACGAATTTCCCAAAATGCGATCTTAGTACGCACTCTTAGAATAAGACGAAACTACTGTGAAAAATTCAGCCTTCTAAGTCTTATGGTGTGGACTATGCGACAATTGTAAATTTATATATATGGACTGACGAAATTTTGTCAACATACTTAAATAATGCTAAAAATTTGAGATGGCAAGTTTACTCGAGTTATCGTGTAATATACAATTTTTGACCGATGATTCCAATGGCTGCTATATGTGGACCGATCCGACCGATTCCAGCATATGGGCCATTCCGTAGTGGCGTAACGTGACATTTGTACGCCTAAATATAACAAAAAATTGAAAAAGTCAAATTAAAAATTTTTTTTTCTTATTTGCGAAGTATTAAAGTGTCATAATATTCAGTCAGTTATAAAATTTAAAATAATTTTTATTTTATTTTTTATTACTCTTAGTATGTGGCAGGGCGTAACGTTAAGTTCATTTTCATTGACTTTGCAATTGAATATTAACATCTAACCTTGGTTAAATTGCTCGCTTATCATACTTGTTAGTTAGTTGTTAGTGTTATTGAATTCTTAAGAAATATTTTTCATCAAGTGTCAGCTCATATGACAACGTAAATATTAAAGAGAAAACGGTCTAAAAATGAACAAAAAAAGGGCAAAAAGTAATTTTTGCAGATTGAAATCGATTTGATCATGATAGTTTTTGAACTGGACTGTAAATTGTTAGATTTAATCAATATCCAACAACTTAATAAGATTAAAGCATAAAATTCAGAAGTATTAGGTACTAATTATGACTGAAATTTTCGGTGCTGGTGGACTTTCTGGCGGAAATACCCATATATACTGTTTAGAGCAAAACAAAATAGAAAGATATTTTTGCAGAAAAGTTTTTTCACGAATTGTATAAAACTTAGGGTGCTTGTGTGGAACATAATAAAATTGACTAATAGCTGCTTTAGTTGAAATACCTGCATGAAAAAAAGTTTTTCATGCAATACCTAATTTTTTCACAGACATTTTCTATAGTAGCTATTTGATTTAGTCGTTCGATTTAAATATGAATAGGTGAGAATAGGTCAGTTTGGTTAATATAACTTGAGAAACAAAAAAGTTTTTTTTTTTGTAAACAGCTATTTATTTTCCAGCCGATTGTTAATATGGAAGTTGTAAGATATGGTTGTCTGATTTTTTTGTCAAATTTTAACAACATGGGTGGAATATTCTAACGTTTAGATAAAAAATGTTTTTTATTACAAAAACTATGGCAGCTTTAAGATGTAGAAGTCCCATTTTGATCATACTTTGTCAACATATTTGGAACGTTTATTAACTTAGATGAAGAGATTTTGGTTGAGTTATCTCAAAAAACAAAAAAAAATTTTATACAAAAACATATCTATCAACCAATTATAATACCCTCTACAGGAGTTTAAACAAGTAAGAATACTCTAGTCGAGTGTGCCCGAATACGAGACTCCCTGCTCCCAACTTGCATTTCAAGCAGTTCAGCGGCAACACAAGCAAGCAGTGCACTTAACTCGTAAACTTCTTGTCAAACTGTTGTTGCTGCCAGCTGAGACGGGCGTAACACAAGCAAGCAGTGCACTTAACTCGTAAACTGCTTGTCAAACTGTTGTTGCTGCCAACTGAGACGGGCGTAATAGATTCTTCTATAACTTTTGTGCTATTTATCCGATCGTGTTGAAAGACATTGATTAAACATACATGTGTACCAAAAATTAAAGCTTTATCTTTAAAATTGTGGCTGTGGGAGTCTTTTGCGATTTGCGGGGGGGTACATCCGAAATTTGAAATAAACTTGATCTGCGTATGGTACACACGAACCAGCATGCCAAGTTTGGTGTCTCTAGCTGTTATAGTCTCCGAGATCGACGCGTTCATACAGACGGACAGACAGACGCACATGGCTAGTGTGTCTCGGCTGTTGATCCTGATCAAGAATATATATAGTTTATATAGTCGGAAATGCCTCCTTCTGTCTGTTACACACATTTGCAGTACTTTATAACTCCCTTTTTCCCATTTTTAATGGGAACAGGGAGTAAACAGCTGTACCAATTTCCCGCAAGATAGGGTTTAAACTTAGATATGACAATTCGGGTTCGACTAAGATCAACTTGATAAAGAATATTCATGCTTAATGGGATTAGAAGGATTAAAACTTGAAGAAGCAAGAGTAATAGGCATAATCTTATAATAATGTGCACCTAACACTCTTCCCTGCAGTAGCCGCGGACGAAGAAGGACTAACAAGTCAAAAATGGCAGGATATGCATGTAAACGGCGTGGTCTCTGACGAGCTGGAGCTCTATCGTCTGGTTTACTTTGGTGGTGTGGAGCAAGAGTTGCGCAAGGATGTCTGGCCCTATCTGCTGGGTCATTATGCGGTCGGATCGACTCCGCAGGATCGAAAGAAGCAGGACGAGACCTGTAAGCACTACTATGAGACCACAATGAGCGAGTGGCTGGCTGTCGAGGCGATTGTGCGACAACGAGAGAAGGAGAAGACGGCATTGGCTGTGGCCAAACTGAGCGCGGAGCAGGCACGACTTGCGGCCAATACAAATGCTGCTAATTCGGATGAGCTGCTGCTGCCCAACGGTAGAAGACATGTCGAGGTGGAGGACGAGCATGACGAGGGTGAGAACGATGTATTCGATGATAACGATTTTTCGGACATATCCGATCCGGGCGATGAGTACGATGATCATGGAGCTACCGTTGAGGAGTTGCCATTGTTGGAGGCGCAAACAGAGGCTGAGGAACATGATGAGGAGTCAGCAGAATTACGTGCTGAGCCGCTGCAGATTAGCGAGCAAGTAGTTCTAGAGTTCCAGAACATTGATGACATGGAACCTTTGCGCTTGCAGGAAAACTGTTTCGCTGACTCCGAAACCGAAGGCGATCTAGGCTTAACCCTAGATGCAATGGGCAATATTCTGATGCTAAGTATTAAGAGTTCACCCTCGACAAGCAGCTACGAGACGGTAGGCAATGAGTTTGCTGACCTACCAGATGCTAAGATCCTTGACGACACAGACGCGGAGGCAGAGCCTCTCCACCAGCTGAGCCAATTTCACAGCGCGGACGATATACGTCATAGTGATGAGCATCCAGCAACTGCAGTTATCATCACTGAGGCTGCCTCACTGGATGACCTCGATGTCCAGTGCAACGACGATGAGCTCACCGAGGAGTTTACCTCACGAAAGACTAGCCTCATGTCGCCCCTTAACGAGGATATTACCGTGGTGGCCTCACTGGATGCTTTGCAGGAGCCAAAGTCCGCCTGCGTCTCACCCGCCAGTTCCAATGGTGGCGTTTACAGTGTGGAGCTGCTGGAACAGTTTGGTCTAAATCTTCATCGCATTGAGAAGGATGTGCAACGCTGCGATCGAAACTATTGGTACTTCGCCAGCGAGAATCTGGACAAGCTGCGCAATGTGATATCCACATATGTGTGGGAGCATCTCGATGTTGGCTATATGCAGGGCATGTGCGATCTGGTTGCTCCACTGCTGGTCATCTTCGATGATGAATCCCTTAGCTACAGCTGCTTCTGCAAGCTCATGGAGCGCATGATCGAGAACTTTCCCAGTGGTGGTGCCATGGATATGCATTTTGCCAATATGCGGTAAGTATCAATTTCAATATATCAACTGGGAAATTTTGATTTAATCTCATTTATCCTTTTATCAGTTCTCTTATACAAATTCTCGACTCGGAGATGTATGACCTGATGGACTCGAATGGAGACTATACCCACTTTTACTTCTGTTACCGCTGGTTCCTCTTGGACTTTAAGCGTGAGCTCGTCTATGATGATGTCTTTGCCACCTGGGAGGTCATCTGGGCGGCCAAACACATAGCCTCTGGTAACTTTGTGCTCTTCCTGGCGCTGGCGCTGCTGGAAACCTATCGCGATATCATTTTATCCAATAGCATGGACTTCACAGATGTCATCAAGTTTTTTAATGGTGGGAATCTCACTTCACTTAATCGTTATCCTGAAACTAGAACTAAGCTCTGTTCTTTTTCAGAAATGGCTGAACGCCATGATACCCAGTCGATCCTGCAGCTATCGCGCAGTCTCGTCTTGCAATTGCAGACAATAATTGAGAACAAATAAGTTTCAGAGGACCACGAATTAAGGCTTCAACTGGAACTGGAACGAAAACTAGAACTGGAACTAGAACGGGAACTGGAAATGGTTTTTTAGCTCATCTGGTTGCATGTGTGTTAAGTTGTGTGTTAAGTTGATGTCTGTTATTTAATTGTGTAGTTTTTGAATGTGTGTGTGATTAGTGTGTAGTGTGATCCCGAAAATTATTATCAACTCGTACTAAGCACCATAGTAGACTAAACTATTCGGCTAATTCTCTGTCCTCAGTGCCATACAATATATGGTGCTTAATTAGTTTTGGAATAATATTGACCTGTTTCGGTTTCCATTTGAGGATATATGTTTTTTGGAGCATTGAATTTTACTCAACTGTGTCGATTTGCATTGTTTCTGATAAGCGAGTGAATCGAATCATAGTTTACAAGGTAGTAAAAAGTAAAATAGAGAACATCAGCAACTAATTTACAAAATCTTGACAAAAATTGTGTAGCATACTTTTCAGTGCAAAATAAAACTGTTTTGTTATAAGCTTTTTGCGTTTTTAGACGATCCTCAAAGATATTCTTTACATATTTCGGTGGATTGGAGTCGCAATTCTAATTAAGAACAGGTTCTTTATTTATTGCATTCCTAGGGAGGATCTTGTCAAAGAGAAGCTGCCAACTATGTAGAATGTCTTGTCAATGAACGGATGTAGCAAATACTTTCATACATATATACGGATATACATGAATATAAAATGCACTTTCAAAACACCGAACTCTCTTGGGACAGTTGTTAGACTTGTTATCGCTTTTCGGTTATCAGATATCGATGATCAGTAAACAGTTATCTATGGGCTATTAAAATTGTGTCGGATCGTATACGGAATCATAATATTGAGCAATGATCCACTTGAAGGGCTATTGTTTGCAATTTTGGAGTATCCGTCTGGGTAGTGTCAAAGAAGCTTTAAACAATAAAAATAAAAAGAAAACTTAATTAAATAAAAGACAAATACATAACGAATCTAAGCATTAAGAAAATGTAGTGACCTGCAACGAAAAACCACTAAACACACTGTAAAAACCAAAAACAGTTAAAAACCAAAATAAAAAGAAAAATATTTATACTTATACAATATATATACACACATATATTATATGCTATATATACATACATATACATATACATACATATAGAAAAATATGTACCCATTTAGTGGTGGTTAAAATGCAAATGCATAAAATTTATACTTTTTGTATATTCAGAAATGATAATATTGTATTATATACATGCATACATATACATATACATATACATGCATACATACATAGGCTTATGCATGCATGCATATGCACTAACTGCAATGCTGTGCGGGTTTTTCGGATAGGAATTTTAGGAAGAAACAGTAACTGTTTCCATAATTGTTAATGCTATGTTAAGGTTTGTCATACATACATACTTACGCATATATATACAAGCATACACTGTACACATCGATACATCGACATATGTATAACACAAATGCATACACAAAACTAAATATAACGAGTACACGAAAACGGGTTGAAAGTTAACTTTGATCAAGGGATATAACGATTTTCACCAGATCTCTTAAAGCACATAAATCAGTGTAGATTGAACTAAAGTATATAAGAAGAATATAAAAAAAGCATTCATTATCAACACGCTATGTAAGTGGAAAATTGTAACTGGCGATCAAATGTCTGTCGTAATATACAATTTATAGATATACCTATGTTTGTATACCATATATATATTTACATATGTATTTTTTTTTTGTTTTTTTTTTTTTATAACCAAAACATACAATTTTGTACGTACATTAAATAAAACAACTCAAAATTTTTTCCGCCGATTTCGATGGAAATACTCTCAGGCAGTTTTATACCATATACCCATCAAATGGGTGAAATGGGTCAAAAAATTATTTTGTAAAACTCTTTGTAGCAGATAGATGGAGGCATCTCCCTTTCCTAAATATTTCCAAGCCAATTTAACTCCGACATATAAATATGTATTCTCAATGTCCGTCTTATGTTAAAGCTAATCAGAGACTATACGAGTTAGATATCTAAAAATTTGGTATATGGGTCCTCTAAACTGTCAAAAAAAAAAAAAAAAAAAACATTAACAATTTAAACAGACACACATATTGTTACTATCATATTTGAAAACAAAATTACTTAGTAAAAGGTATTTAGTAGTCGTGCACACTCGACTATAACACAATTAATTGTTAATTTCATGATTTTCTTGGAATGTGTTATTTTAATCAATATTGTTTTGTAAGTGCAGGCGCACCAAAAACTCCCTCCAGTGGGCTAAATGTTTGTTGTTTAAACACACACACACATGTAATGCTTATACACATACATACGAATGAATAAATGCAATTAGCACGCTTTTTGTGTATAGAAATACCCAAAAAAAAAAAAAACCATACAGAAACAAACAAAACATGAAGAAAAAAAACGAAAAAAAAACTTAATGTGATTTCTTGTTGCTTCTTTGAATATTGATATTTTTGTAAGCGCAAAAGAAATTATATGTATACATATACATAGATCAAAAAATATATATATTTTGATGACTAAACGAAAAGTCAAACACACACACACACACAAAACTACACTTTAAGAGTTGATGAAATTGGAGTTGTCCTGAAATGAAGAATCCTGATGATTTAAAGATGTGGTAAAACTTTTGATACACATATTCGACGATGATGGCAACTTTTGGTCTACTCTCCCTTGTTATACTCGTATTATGTAGTAGATCGTTAACACATACATGCAAGAATATATTACAAAGAATATACATTAAGGTGGGTCAATTGTTTTCGCGACCAAGCGTCAGTGAAAAACGGAATCTATGGACAATTCTAAGAAAAGTTGCAAAAGAATTATTTGTCTGAAATCATAATAGACCCCGCGGTTTTCAACTGGAAGACTTGTACGTATTTTACTCTAAAAATCGTAGTAACATTTTAGAAAATCTATTTGGAAAATGTTGTATGTGTTTTACTTTAAAAAGTAAGACTGCTCTAGTCGTTTGGCAGAAACTACAATTTTACAGGCACTGCACACGTTAAGTGTTGGAAGCAGTCGGGCACACCCGATTAGAGCATTCTTATATATATTCCAAATAGGTTTACTAAAATGTTACTACGATTTTAAGAGTAAAAAAAAAACAAATCTTCTAGTTGAAAACCGTGGGGTCTATTCTGATTTTAGACAAATAATTCTTTTGCAACTTGTCTTAGAATTGTCCATTGATTCCGTTTTTCACTGACGCTTGGTTCCATTTTTTACCCCCATAGAATTTGACCCACGTTAATATAGATAATTTAGATTTTACATACTACATACAAGATTATAGATTTTATGTTATGGTTTTAAAGCTAGAGCATTTACTCGTAAATACATTCATACATTCATATATGTGTGCGAGTCTTCATAACTACATATATACTAGATATGTATGTCTGAATTTTCACATGTTTCCAATATATTAAAGAAAAATTGATTAGAAAGCCATTATATCTGGCATGAAATGCAAATGCAAAATATATTACATACATACCTACAGGTAAAGAAGATACATGGATGAATACAATATATACATACATACTATATATATAATATAAAACCAAATCCAATAAGCAAAATTATACAAATAAATGTGAAATATGCAAAATTGTTTACAACACCTAACAAAAAAATCTTGTGTTAATTAATTAAATAGGTAAGTGAACATGTTGCGGAAATGCATTGGTTATTCAAAAAGGATACACACATGCAACCGTATCCACCAAATTGTCTCCTCAAGGTGCTAAACTTTCTAGAATTGGTGAAATATGCGTCGAATTTTTATGCTCTTTTTTTAATTTTTTTGAAATAAAAAGAAAAAATAAATTTATGAAATGTCCGTCCGTCTGTCTGTCCGT
This sequence comes from Hirtodrosophila cameraria, assembly GCA_949708635.1. Taxonomy (NCBI): domain Eukaryota; kingdom Metazoa; phylum Arthropoda; class Insecta; order Diptera; family Drosophilidae; genus Hirtodrosophila; species Hirtodrosophila cameraria. The sequence continues at coordinate 18,032,035 of OX453090.1, read as the reverse complement.
CCGTTTGTGTGAACGCAGTTTTTTTTCACAGTTTTGAAGCTACAGCAAACAAACTTTGTATACATGTTGATATATACCATAGGCTGACAAAGTGTCAAGATTTTACGGATTAAGCTGTGCGTTGTTTTACATCAATCAGTCACTCTGTCAGTGAGGTTGTGTTATTTTATGTTAGTAAATAAATTGAAATAACACGCATAAAATAAATTTCCGAACGGTCATTCGTGTGACACTTATCCTTACAATTTCGAACAAATTTGGCAAAACTACATAAAGTAAAGTTAAATTTGCAATTGCTGGGTTTGGTTCCTCTTATTATGAAAAACAAAACTATGGAACGAATGTTTCTGTACCCAGAAAAATCTATTGACAAAATTTTAAGCAGAACGGACTTAATATCTTTTAAGAAAAATATCTTTCTCATTTCAATGACGTCATTACATAAAAAATTTCTCTACAAATTTAGCCAACTTCAGTCCTAAAAATTGATCTTTTATGATATTCTAATATTTAAAGTAATTCTGTACCTTAAAATATCAATATTGCCTCCTAAGATTTTTAATTTAGGAAAAACAAGAAAGAAATGTTATCTTCGGCGTGCCGAAGATATTTACCCTTGCAGAAAAGATTTGCATAAGAAAACTTATTTTTCAACCGATCGATCCTATGGCAGCTATAAGATGTAGTTGTCCGATTTCGATGAAATTTTGTCAAAATATGTGAAAAGTGCTAAGACTTAGACATAGTGAGTTTGGTTGAGTTGTTTTGAAAAACAAAAAAGTTTTTCGTACAAAAAAACTTATTATTCAACCAATCGTTCCTATGGCAGCTATAAGATATAGTGAGCCGATTTTGATCAAATTTTGTCCAAATATGTTGATGGTGTTAAAACTTAGACATAGTGAGTTTGGTTGAGTTTTGAAAAACAATAAAGTTTTTTTAACAAAAACTTATTTCTTAACCGATCGTTCCTATGGCAGCTAGGATGGTCCGATCTGGCCGATTCTGACATATGTACTGCTTGCAGAAAGAATAAGTATCTGTGCCAAGTTCCATCACGAAAAAAAGGGGGTTATAAAGTACTGCAAATGTGTGTAACAGACAGAAGGAGGCATTTCCGACCATATAAACTATATATATTCTTGATCAGGATCAACAGCCATGACGAACTAGCCATGTCCGTCTGTCTGTCCGTCTGTCTGTATGAACGTGTCAGAGACTATAAGACTATAGGTGGTTCGCAGAGGCTCTAAAGATTTGTATATCACTCATCCGCAGGGTAGGTTTATATACTCAATTTTTAAATAAAGATCACCAAGATACATCGAATTTAATAAGTCTTGAAGCGACATCGCACACACACCCAAAATAAAACCGCACGCACAGCTTGTCAGCATTTTAAATGATCGAATTTGAACTTATTTAACATAACAGTATCGATTACTTTTCCTTCATTTTAAGAAATTTTTATTAAAAGTGAAGCTGTGTTTCTACAAAGGCAATAATTGTATGCCATTTATTTGAAGTGATGAAATATTTTTTTGCTTTATAGATCTTTATTCTAAGTAATAGCCTTTCCTTTATGGTATTTTTACTTCCTGTTCCCACTAAAAATGGGGAAAAGGGAGCTATAAAGTACTGCAAATGTGCGTAACAGACAGAAGGAGGCATTTCCGACTATATAAACTATATATATTCTTGACCAGCATCTCAGAGACTATAAGAGCTAGAGACACCAAACTTGGCATGTAGGTTCCTGTATAGCATACGCAGATCAAGTTACTTTCAAATTTCGGATAAAATTTTCCTAGATTTTTAAAGTAGTAAAATATTCTGTTAGCGGATTAAAAATATACAAAAAAATAACAAAAAATTTTACACATTAGAGAAAATTTTTTTTCTTTTAGAGAACTTTAATTTCTTTTTTTCATTAATTCCAATTGTGGAAAATTTCTTCATTTAAAAAGATTTTTCATTCATTTGTGGAATTTTTTACTCAACTTGAATAATTTTTCTTTAGTTTTTTTTTTTTAGAAATGTTTTTGTCAAAAATAAAACACGGTCATTTTTATGAGTGTAGTGGCAGCAGCAGCAGCAGCAGCTGCCCGAATTTGAAACAGAGAGCGTCCGGGGCCAAAGCCGGAGCCGGGTAGCAGTTGTCCTGTTGCTTGTGGCATGGATTTACCATGCACAGCGTTCGACGTCAGCACGTGTACATACAAACACACACACACACTCACACACATTTCTGCCATATATGTATATAGGGACACTCACACACAGATACTAAGATATGTAAGCTGTGGTGCAAGCGAGACGGCAATGGCCAAAGGGCAGCGCGCATAGAAATTGCAAAAAAGCTTTTGAATGAAAGTGACAGAACGCAGAAGGCAGAAGGGCAGCAATACTGGCGCCGCAGCTGAATTGGGGCGGGTTGAGGTTGGGCTCGGGCTTGGGGCTTGGGCAAGGCTTCTCTGGATATAGGTAACAGTAACAGCAACAGCTTCGTCGCTTGTGGAATTCGTCGCTTGCTTTCAGTTTTACTTTCGAGCTGGTCGCGTGCAGTCGTTACGCTTTTCTCGTTAAACGATTATACACATACACACAGACGTATGTACTTACACGCACACACACACACATTAATAAGTATTTAGTAGCTTGTTCCATTCAGTAGTTCAGTTTTTTGGTAAGGTCTCTTTTGACGTCCTCCTAAGTCTTTGGCTTTGTCACTGGCTCTTGCTTGTGACTCCGACTCTGGGCAGGAACAACAGCGAGCATTGCTCCCCAGAGGCAGCATGCCAAATTATTTTAAAAGCGCAGTCAGTCAGCAACTAGTAAATAAAACCCGTAGATGAGAAAGTGAAAGCAAAGACATTAATTTTATTATTATTGTTAACAGGGCGCAGTGACTAAACTACTCATACGCAGCGTAGTGCGCGTAGTAATACCATAGTAAACGAAACAACAAAACTACACCACACACATGTGTATATGTATATTAAAAAAAAAAATATATATATATATATATGGACCCTATATACTCATAAATTTATATACATTTTACGCGCGCGAGTGCAAACGTTAAAAGCTTCTCAGCTTTGGAAGCAGGCACAAAATGGTGCAAACCAATGCAGGTACTTAATCAAAATATATACAAACATATATACATATAAGGTGGCGTCGATTTTTTTCTCAAAAAATGATAGCCCAAATTCGTAATCTACTATCAATTCTAAAACACTTTCACCAAGAAACTGTAGAAACTGTGTTATAAAATCAATTCATAGTCCGCGTTTTTATACTCTTTTTTTAATTTTTTTGGAAAAAAAAAGACAAAAGAGTATATTGGGTTTGTGAAATGTCCGTCCATCCGTCTGTCCGTCCGTCTGTATGAACGCAGGTTTTTTCCACAGCTTTGAAGCTAGAGCAACCAAACTTGGTATACATGTTGGTATATACCATAGTTAGACAAAATGTCAAGATCTCCCCCCACCCCCACCCCTTTCCCCAAAAAACGCAAAAACTTATATCTCCCACAATTTTAAAGCTAGAGTAACCAAATTTAGCACAAGGGCTACTTATCACATCCTTGATTGATCTGAATAAAAATAATTTTGTCACGCCCACCCCCGCCCTTGCAATCGAGTAGTGTTTGTTTATCCCAAACCTGTAGAACGGCCCCAACCAAATTTAAGTTGATGGCAAAACTTGAAAGATTTGAGCAAAAATACAATTACCACGCCCACTTCTGACTCTGCAAAGAGGCGAAAAAAATGGTATATCACAGTCGGGTGCATCCGACTGCAACGTTCTTACTTGTTTTTTATTGTAATTGTTTGTAAATTCCTTTTACCTATATATAATAACACAAAATGCACAGCTTCGGTTTTAAAAGTGTGTTTTAATTGTATTATTCCATTTTGCTATAATCGCACAGTGCAGTGATTGTATGGATGTGAGAACAACAATTATGTCTCCAGCGATTCTGGTCCTATCCTGACAAGATTGGTATTATGGTAAAAATCTTGTTGGGGCGAGGAACATTGATTTTTTACAGACAATTGTTTGAATTGATCATGTCAAGATGGGTGCTATGGCTTATAGTGATTTGTTAAAACATATGTATATGTACCCATTTACATTTCTTAAACAAGAAAGAAATGTTATCTTCGGCGTGCCGAAGATATACATATACCCTTGCAGAAAAGATTTGCATAAGAAAACTTATTTTTCAACCGATCGTTCCTATGGCAGCTATAAGATATAGTGGGTTGATTTCTATGAAATTTTGCCGACATATGTGGATAGTGTTTGAACTGAGACATAGTGAGTTTGGTTGAGTTATCTTGAAAAACAAAAAGTTTTTCAAACAAAAACTTTTTTTTCAACCGATCGTTCCTATGGCAGCTATATGTTAAAGTGGTCCGATCTGGCCGATTCTGACATATGTACTGCAGAAAAAATAAGCATCTGTGCCAAGTTTCAACACGATAGCTCTGAAACTGAGGGACTAGTTCGCATATAAACAGACGGACATGACGGACATGACTCGGTGTTGATGCTGATCATGAATATTCAATTTGTTTTTTTTTCTGAGACGTCTCCTTCAATGCGTTACACATTTCGTGACAAAATTATAGTGGACCGCAGATTAAGAATTTGGCTTACTAGTTTTAATTTATTTTTTCGGTCCATACAAATCAAACCAGCCTGAGACACATACATATATTCTTATCCATAGCCATATATTCTCATATTAAGAGACACATACATGTTTATATACGGTTATACGATATAAGGTTTTTTATTGGTATTATGCTTTGAGTTTTTTTTTATACCCGCCCTTTAATTTTAATTCGATTTTGGCCAAAAACTATTTTCTAAAAGTGTTCCAAATGAAGTATTTTTGGTTTCATAACATTAGGAATACATCAAAACATAATGTAACATTCCAGAAATTTTAACAGAATGTATAACTGTTAGGATAACACCTGTTAAACACAGCTGTTTTAAACTAAGTCTTAATTTACACGCTGAGTTTTTGCGCATGAGTGCTTCTGTGATTTCCTTTTAAATTTGATTCATAAATCCTCTCACATTTACTCGCTGCGTTTTTGCATGATTGTTTTCGATAACAATTTCGGATTAGATTGTAAAACTGGCAACATTTTTGTCGATTTTCAATATAAATGATAATTAAAATGCATACTCTATAATGAGACTGAATATCGAATTAATTACTCCCTGTTCCCATTAAAAATGGGAAGAAGGGAGTTATAAAGTACTGCAAATGTGTGTAACAGACAGAAGGAGGCATTTCCGACTATATAAAATATATATATTCTTGATCAGGATCAACAGCCGAGACGAACTAGCCATGTCCGTCTGTCTGTCTGTCTGTCCGTCTGTCCGTATGAACACACAGATCTCGGTGACTACAAAAGCTAGAGACACCAAACCGAAACAACAGTTTGACGGGCACTGGACAAGTTAAGTGCGCTGCTTGCTTGTGTTGTCGCTGAACTGCTTGAAATGCTAGTTGGGAGCAGGGAGTCTCGTACAGCATTCTTACTTGTATATATTGTATATATATATATACGAAGACGCCTTAAGACGTTAACAGAAAAACAATACTAATTTTAATACTTTGAAAACAGGACTAAATACCCGAAAAATTGAACAACAAAAGAAAGCAACAGCTTTCTGTAAAAGTAAATGTAATTCGATAGATGCCTGAAATTATGCTTTGCTGGCTAGTTTGCAAATTGAATTTTAATTTTTAGTGATTCAAGTACGTAATTTTTAAAATATATATACTACCTTATGCCAGCGGCTTTGCTCCCCCGTCTAAATACTTGACCCTGACCACTATTTCCCGCCGTGTATTGATCTTTTGGGGTAACTGACAAATGATGTACGACCCCAGCAGCTATGTTGTAGATATTTTTGTAGCTTGCCGGCCAAAATTCGCTGCCCACCACTGCTATAGATCATTGAAAATGAGTTTGAAACCGATCGCTTGATAAACAAAAAAGCTTCATACAATAGTTAACCTCCTATTTTCTGACTTTGCTCGAAAGAATTTCTGCATAAAATGTATTTATTATAGCTGTGGGCACCAGTGGTTAGTTAGGACGATTGCATATTCATCAAATGAGCAGGCTGAAAAAGAGAAAGAAGAACAACAACCGCTTTATTTTAGTGCTCGTAACTCGAGAAATACCTTACAAGTTTTAACCAGTTTGCAAATTTTATATGTAACAAATGCGTTTTGTTTAAGCGCTTGTAATTTGAATATGGAATTTTGTATAATATGCATGTGTGCACAATGTATTTTTGGTTATTTGCCAACAACAACCACCGTAGCAAATGCTTTATTTTGATTGTTCGTTATATGAGTATTTAATAACTTAGCTAGTTTGCAACTTGCATATTTAACAAATGCCCAAGCAGTAGCAGGAAAACAGCAACAACTGCAACTTAGCATCTGCAACTTAATAAGGCTTAAACTTTATTCTTGATTGTGTGGGCATTTAGTCTAAGCTAGTCTTAGCACAATTTCGTTTATGGCTATAGGCATGGCCGTCAACAGCAAATACCTTGGACGCCATCATTAGCTCAGAACTTGCTCAACTAATCATTTTGAAGTTGGCTCTGATTTTTTCTAATGAGCCTAATTAAGTTGAAACTGAGACGATAAGTGGTTCTTGTTTAATGAAGTTTAACAAAGACTTTTAAAGTGTAAAGCTTATTTTATTTAACTATTAGCTAGAAAAAATACTTCTGTCCGAGTTAAGATCCTTACAGATCAAATTTGAACATGATCATTTAGCAAACGGTATGCAATGTATAAATATTGTATATAGTTAATATTGTTTTTAGTTGGCCCATCTTAAACAATACGCCTAAATGGCTTAGCTGGGGCAGTTAGCTTGGTTTAAATATAAGGCGTAGACGGCAGAAAGCTTTTGAGTATGCGCCAGAACCAGCCAGCCAGGTACTGACTCCTGGAATTGATTGAATTGAAACTGTTGTTATGCTGTTGCTGGGTAAAGGTACTTGTACGAGAACTACAAAGGTTTCATCTGTAAATAAAGACAGAATACATCACTCATAAATACAGCGCGCGTAAAACATTTATGAATGAAACAGCAATTAGCTGCATAAATTGGCAAAAAAGACAGGACCAGGCCGAAGTGCATGGGGGCGTTTGTTTATATTCTTACTAAGCTCGAAAGTCAGTGGGCGATTCGTAAGCCGGTTACAAACAGTTGAGCAGCTGAGTAGGTGAGCAGCTGCAGTTAGCCGGATTGAGTTGGGGGTTCTTAATCTCAACAATGGCTAAGACTTCTGAAAACTCTTGTCCAACATCAGCATCGTTGGCATCTTTTATGACCTGTCGATGGCACTCACACATGCACTCAACGCACACATACTGCCAAAGTACGCATTAATACATCGTCAGCACTTATGAGTTTTTGAGTAAATCGTTCGATTTTTATATAAGTTATATGTTGTCTGTCTGTTCTTATTGCCTGTCTTTGCTTTTTATTCATGCATAGGCTCTTTCAGACGTCAGTCATGGCAGTCTTATAAACATACTGCACATGTTTTCAGGGGAGTGCAAGAAACTTGAGAGGGCGTTGTCACGTTTTAGGTCTGCGTGTTGTCTGCTCAGCAGCCCATAAACTGTTTTAAAATATGGTCGTACTGACGACGGCGGATTCATCATTCTTACACGTGCCGACCGACCCACATGTCCTGTCATTTCCACTCCTAGATGAAGACGGCATTAAAAATGAAGGCTTCAAAATCCAGTGACCTGGCCATCATTAATTTCATACTTCTCCGACAGCTGACTCACATAATAAGTCAAAGAAAAACTTAATTCAGAGTGTTTGACTACATGCTACCCTGTTCGAAAATAAAACAAATAAGAACGTTGTAGTCGGATACACCCGACTGCGATATACTCTTTTTTTCGCCTCTTTGCGGAGTCAGAAGTGAGCACGGCATTTGTATTTTTGGTAAAATCATTCAAGTTTTGGCATCAATATAAATTTTATTGGGCACGATCTACAGGTGTGGGAAAAACAAACATTGCTTGATTGCAAGGGCGGGCGTGGGCGTATCAAAAATATATTTGTCCGATCTACTTTATATGGCAACAGAATTGAACTTGCAAAATTTGGCTATTCTAGCTAAATGGGTGTGTGAGATACAGACTTTGCTCATTTGTGGGGCGGGGGTGGGCGTGGCCAATTTCTTAACACTTTATCTACCTTTTGTATACACCAACTTGTAAACCAAGTTTGCTTGCTCTAGCTTCAAAACTGTGGAAAAAACCTACTTTCATACAGACGGACAGACGGACTGACAAACATTTCACAAACCCAATATACTATTTTTTTCCAATTTGGAAAACAGATGTGTAACTTTACGTGGGCCCCATTCCAAAAGTAGTGATCACTTGACGCGTAAGAAGGTCACGTAATGTTAATTCGTTCTGCTGTCAAGCAGAGCTGTTATGATGACATTTCGTCCTGAGAGCGCGAAACATCGATCTGACCGATATTTTTCTGGGTTTTTAATCATGTTCAAAAACTATAACAAACATTTCTGAAATTGTATATTACATTTTCAAAGCATTTCAACTTTCTATGCAAAAGCGTCCCATTTCACTTCTCTCCCTCAGATAGAATTGAGCCAGTGCCTGTGCTTTCTCTTCGGCTTCTGCTGCTCCTCTTCCTGCCACTGCACAAAAGTAGCGACCAGTTGCGCCACATTAAGTTGCAACAATACAAGATCCCTTTAATGATTATATTAATTAAATACAATTGAATTTGCACACGTATCAATGTACTTACGTACACACAGATACATAAATACTTGTGCGTTTACTAATGTACTTACTGCATATTTTTTATTAAAAACGCACTTTGTTTACAAATTCGCTTTGTTTTCTTTAACATTTTGTTGACGAACATTTATTTACAGAAGAACAACAGCACAATAACAGCGATATATCACGCATAATTCGTAGTATATCGTTTAGTAATATTCGCGCTTTCTGTTAATAACAGCAACTTAGCAGGATATGTTAATTTCGCACGGAATAAGGCTTTTTCGAGCGTAATTTTACGCGTCAAGTGGACACCGCGCTTAAGAATAAATTTTCAAGTACAATCCGAATTTGTGTGAAAACAAAAACTATGGAAATCTTTCTACAATAAGATTAAAAATGTCTCAAAACATAAGTATATTACATCAACTTTAGTTTTAGTCGATTGTAGAACCATTAATTTGTTGTGTGTTCTTAAATTTGCATAACTAACTTGCATAAATTAATGAAGTTAATTGTTTTAGCCTTACCCACCATTGCTTATGAATAATGTAGAATAAAAGTTTTGGGTCACTTTCTTAATAAATTACTCCATGTATTTAAATATTAAATATTAAATATTGATATAGTCTTCTTTATTTTTATATATCAGCTGATACCATTTAAGGTATTTAACTGGAAGTCCACTACATCTGACTTCAATTTTCAATAGATGTTATCTGTATTTATCTCAAATTAGAAGTTAAATATCGGATAATTCTTTTCTGACTAATTTTCCTTAACATGTAATTATGTAGGTAATTCAATTGATTTCAATAAATATAAGCATTCAGAGGCAAAACTGAACTGGAATGTTAAATAGCTAATGGACTATTGAAAGCATTTCTACGAATGACATTTGCAATTGCTGATTGAGATTACTTGCGACAAGCATTTGTAATTAAAGACATTTATCTCTTGAATTTATACTGCACTTTGACCTTTGAAATTTAATTCAATCGTCATGCAACGTTGATTTTCGTAAAGAAATAAAATGTCAGATGAAGTCCATGGAGCTAACGGCTCGAAATACTCGATAATTGTAGCCTGAACAGGAAATTAATCTGTTGCCTGATTTTGTCAGCAGTGAAATTGAAATTGAAATTGCAACCTGCTTACAGACAACGAGTAACAAAATTTCTTATTATGCCAAGTGAAATGCAAATAGAAATGAGCATGCAATTCAAAGTTTGTCTTAAGTGCAATAGAACAAATATGCGTGGGCTGACTCGGGGTAATCATGCACACCAATCACCGATTTAATCAATTCAGCATTTGGCGCCCTGGAGCCACTGAAGCTTTAGGTCGGCGATGACCTTTAGCTGACAACAGCTGTGTCACGTACAGAACTATCTAAAAACGAAATATTAAAGCTCTCGCCCAAAAATGAAGACAACACCTTTTTCACTTTTCTTATTTTGCTTTTAACTGTTCGCTCCCGTTTCGCGCAATGGTAATGCAGTTTGTGTGTTAAGCAAGTTGATATATACATATATTGTATGTGTATATATATGTGTGTGTGTGTGTGTGTGTATGGACAACTTGAGTCTAATTAAAGTACGAAATGCGCAACGCACACAAAACGCACACAGTCGCATTTTGTTTGTGCCTGAGTTAGTAATTTTTATGCGGGCAGTGTCTCTATTGCTGGTGTTGTTGTTGCTGTTGTTGTTGTTGTTGTTATTGTTGTTGTTGTTGTTTTTGTTGTTGCTGTTGTCGTTCTAGCTGATAGAACTGGGCACCACAAAACTCATTTGTCGCAAAGACCAACAAAAACAACAACAATAACTAAAAGCAACAGATGTCTGATACCCGGAACACAGACCCAGATATCGACCAGGGCCTTGGGTCTGTGTGCCTGCTGCCCGCTTGTGTCTAATTAAGTGTTTATCTTAATTCTATAAAAATAGTTGTCAGTTTGATAAAGCTCACGGCGTACATAATAAACACACAAATAAACAGAACAGATACTGCAATTCACTACGCGTATTAGAATGTATATTTTATAAGTATAAATTTACATATAAATCGAATATGTACACTGCGAGAATATTCAAGAATATATCAAATTTTATTCATGGTAAAATTAAGCGAGACTCATAAAAGTCCTCAACAAAAAATATTATATTTAATACTATATTTACTTTAATAAAGTACTGCAAATGTATGTAACAGGCAGACGGAGACATTTCCGAGTATATAAACTATATATATATTCTTGATCAGCATCAACAGCCGAGTTGATCTAGCTCTTAAAAATACCTTTCCAATGCAGTGTAGAACGTATCTGTAACTTCTTTGGTTTGGAAACTGTGGGCGTGTCAATTCTAGCGGTTTTTAGCGTTTTCCCGCTAAACTAGCTGTTTTTCAGAAAAGTGGTAGAACAAACGTTTCTTGGGTTATGATGGGGAATAAGTCCACAAAATTATAGACAGCTAACTCAACGCGTTGATACAAACAATCAGACAAACTGACAACCTTTTCATCTCAATTTCAAAGCCGCTCTTATTTTAAAATGGTCATAACTTTTAAACGAATTGTCAGAATGAGGTGTCATTCGACGCGTATTCAGAATTAGAACATTTCTGCTTTTAAAAAAAGACCAAAAAGCCCAAACGGCCCTAATAGCTCAAATTTTTTAACATTTTCCCCTTCTCACCTGCTCGCCTATACCTCATGAACCAGGTGAGTTACCAAAAATGTTAGTATGCACTTTTCTTAGTTAAAGTAATACCTTTCGAATACCGATCGGTATATAGCTCGATCTGATCGGACACTCACAGCAAATCTGTCATTCCCGCTGTATATAATTCTAATCGCCGTTTGCACACTTCGGGCTGCTTCATCCCTAGCGTGGATTGCCGTCCACAGTGATTTATTATTAGATATTCAAAATTTTCTCCCTTTTCATGGGTCAAATCATTTTGATATGACAGCGCTGCAAAACAGCCAAAAACAAAATTAAAAATGTGAAGAAGAGGTAAAGTAGCTCGCAGTAATATAAAAATAAATGGGCTGATTTTATTTTCAAATTTTGTTGATGCGGAGTGGCCTTATTAAGTCCATGCCATGGAAGCATCTCTAAAACACACTTAAGTCGTTAGAGCCATCAATTTTCAATTTGAGTGTGTGTGTGTGTGTGCGTTGTGCCTAATGAGTTTACGATGACTTTAAATTCAATTATATTCAGCTCACTTTGCAGTTGAAATTTTGAGATTATACTCGTAGTATCTTTAAGAAGCTGCCTTAAACTTAAGTTTGCTGTATCACGCATACGCTGTGTGGTACAGCTAGATAGAGAGGTGTGTCTAATTAGCCCAAAGTTAAAGTCCAATGTTGTAGTGGCTATGTCAACCTATTGCAATCCCCATGTGAATCGGGCAATGTACAATGTTCGAACTACGGCTGGGATTCACAGTGTGTTAACTTTTGTCCCGTGCCAATGTCTTAATAACAGCATATATTAAAATGAGAGAGAATTATCTATGTGTTATTTACACTCATTTGATGCGTAAACTGAAGGCAGTGAAGCCAAACGAGAAATGAAACTCAAATAAAAGACACAAAGCAAACAGCAAACAAAAAAGTTGAAAATAAATAATAACAATAAAGAATGTAGCAGCCGGATGAACCCAACTGAGGTATACTCTTTTTTCGATTGCAGGGGCGGGGTTGGAAAAGTTATTTGTATCCAATCTATTTAAAAGGGCAACAGAATTCATCCTGCAAAATTTGGTGATTCTAAAGGGGTGAGGGAGATACAGACTTTGCTTAATTGTGATGGCGGGGGTGGGCGTGGCAAATTTTGTCAAATCAGTCAAGGAAGTTATTAGTAGCCGCTGTGCTAAATTTGGTTACTCTACCTGTAAAACTGTAGAAGATATAGGAATTTGCCGTTAAAGTGGGTTGGGATAGTGTTGGGGGGGAGATCTTGACATTTTGCCTGCCTATGGCATATATCAACATGTATACCAAGTTAGGTTGCTCTAGCTTCAAAACTGTGGAAAAAAACTGTATGTGTATATAACGCTCAAATTTTTACAGAAATTATGTTATTAAAACTTTGTCCTTTGTCACAATTCCTGTTTGCAGTGTTCCTTTCATTAAAAATACTTCAACAAAAGAGCAGTAATTAAACAGTCAGCCACCAACAATTAACTAACATTTTGCTCCTGCTTCCCATCCTCTATCCTCCTCTTTCTCCTTTTACTCCTGCTGTTTTAATAGCAACTACAGCCAGCCAAGTTGCACTCGTGTCATTCGTGCCACTCGTGGTATTCGTGGAACGCATTCCATTTCATTGCCTGCCCTTTCTTCTTTCCTTTCCCCTCTTTATCTTTCCTTTGCGAACTGCAAGGCATACCTGACATTGTAGTGTTGCCCAGACGGCCACAGAATTGTGCCCCGCACCTTGTCGAGTCTGTGCCATTTTGCGTCAACAGCTGTGTCCCATACGCACAGTCCCCTGTGGGGACTCTGAGTCACAGTTTTATCATACTCTTTTCTCCAAAGTTAAAAAAAATAACAGTTTATTGGGTTAGTGAACTGTTTGTCTGTCTGTCCGTCCATCTTTCGTTTGTCAGTTCGTCTGTATGAACGCAATTTTTTCCACAGTTTTCATATACACTATGACCAAATATATATGTTTTTCTAAAATGGAAAAAAGAGTATATTGGGTTTGTGAAATGTTCGTTCGTCCGTCTGTCCGTCTGTATGAACGCAGGTTTTTTCCGCAGCTTTGAAGCTAGAACAACCAAACTTGGTTTACATGTTGGTATATACCAAAGGTAGACAAAGTGTCAAGATCGGCTAAATCCATATGGCTGCCATAGAAACGATCGGTTGAAAAATAAGTTTTTGTTTGAACAATTTTTTAGTTTTGCAAGATAAATCAACCAAACTCACTTAACCTAAGTTTAAGGACCGTCTATACAGACTGACAAAATTTTCATCAAAATCGGACAACAATATCCTATAGCTGCCATAGGAACGATCGATTGAAAATAAGTTTTTGTATGAAAACCTTTTTTGTTTTTCAAGATAACCCAACCAAACTCACTTTACCTAAGTTTAAGGACAGTTTATATATGCTGACCAAAATTTATTAAAATTGGAAGACTTTATCTTTTAAAAATTGGATGAAAAATAAGTTTTTGTATGAAAAACTATATTGTTTTTTAAAATAACTTAACCAAACTCACTTTGCCTAAGTTTAAGGACAGTTTATAAGTATTTAAGTAGACCTTACAAAAATTTAATTTATTAAACGTACAGAAAACAGAGTTTATCTTAGTCGGGAGAACCCGACTGCAACGATCTTATTTGTTTATAAATTTTTTTTAAAAATAAAAGAAGAATATATTGGGTTAGTCAAATGTCCGTCTATCTTTCCGTCCGTTTTGAAAAGTTTGTTTCTCCCAAACCTGTGGAATTTTCCCAAATTAATTTAAAGTTGAAAGATTTTTACGCTTTGTGACAATTTACTTGCCATTCGTGGTATCTTTTAAAGCATTTTATGGAAGAGATAAGGCAGTGCTTTAAGACAGAACTTGCAAATTGAATTCAAATACCTATCAATTGGATCTAGGATTCAGTTTTCCTTGAAGTATGATTCAGAACACACTAGCTGTACGGAAATAATATGGGCATAAATATTTGATATTCTACAAAAGTCTAGCTTAGTGTTTTCTCATATACTCAAATTTCTTATCATTTCGTTGCATACTTATTCTAATGTTCATTATATTCAGGCCTGTTCTACAAATCGATTCCGATCAAATTTGTCGGAGTCGAAGTGGATTGGTGTTCGTTATATCGATTCCAGTCAAAATTTTTCGTTCTCATAAGTTCTCGTATTTAGAAAAATACACTGAAATATATATGTTGCATTTCAGCAATATATTTATTTTCCTTCTTAATTTTTTTGAAACGATTTGAGCAAAAATACAATTGCCACGCCCAAGTCTGACTCTGCAAAAAAGCGAAAAAAAGAGTATATCGCAGTCAGGTGCATCCGACTGCAACGTTCTTACTTGTTTTGTTTTGGTTTTTCAATATGTTAGTAAGCTATTAAAATGTTCCCTTGCATATCTTTCTTTTAATTTAATAAATTTATCTTTTATACACAATTTCTGTGATCAAACAGCGCACTTGTGCAGTGCCTATAAAACTGTTGTTTCTGCCTGCTGAGACAGGGGGAAACAGATTCGTCAATAACTTTGGTGTTTATATTTCGATTGCAACAAAATATACGCAGCTGATTAACATTGATAAAACATATATGTGTACCAAAAATCAGAGCTAAATCTTTAAAATTGTGGGAGTATTTTTCGATTTGCGGGGCTGAGAGGGAGTGTACCCGAAATTTGAAATAAACTTGATCTGCGTATGGTATACACGAACCTAGCTCTTATAGTCTCTGAGACCGACGCGTTCATACAGACAGACAGACGGGCAGACGGACATGGCTAGAACGACTCGGCTGTTGATGCTGATCAAGAATATATATAGTTGGAAATGTCTCCTTCTGCCTCTTACATACATTTGCAGTTCTTTATAGCTCCCTTTTTTTCCATTTTAAATGGGAACAGGGAATAAAAATGATTCAACAAGGAAAACGATAACGATCGAAATAAAAGCGGCCTATTCGAACTTTCGCTACATCACATGTGCAATTCATTGTTGCCTTATTGCACAAGTAAATTTAGAAACAAGTAAGAACGTTGTAGTCGGATGCACCCTACTGCGATATATTCTTTTTTTAGCGTCTTTTTGGAGACAGAAGTGGGCGTGGCAATTGTTTTTTTGGTAAGCAAAGTTATATTATCTCATTTAATTTGCTTGTTTTTGATGGTATTGATGTTGACATTAATATTGCCTGTATACCGTGTATTTTTTGGAATCTAGTTGATATTTTATTATTTATTATTTTTGTTGAAATTATATTGTTTACTATCGAAATGATATGAAATTTTGATTTTTGAGATATTTTCATTTGACCAGCCGATACCAGGTTGATAATTATCTATTAAAACTATTTTCTACAATAATAATAATAAAATTCAATCAATTCAACTTGTTAGCCTTGCTGACATTTAAGCATGATACGGGTACACTATGGGGAATTTGACCAGTTTTTATGGGCAAAACTCATTTTTTAAAAGTTTGAAATTGAAAGATTTTATATTTTGAATGTGTTAACATAACGTCAATCTGTTATGCTGCATACCAGAAATTTTAAAATTATCAGCTACTGTTAAGATACCAGCTGTTAAGTATAGCTGTTTCAAACGAAAAGAAATGCTTGCAAAACCTGCAGTTTTGTGACGAACTTTTGCAAAATAAAGGACGCTTTTAAAGTAAACTTTTGATTGAAATTCATCAGAGTGACATTTTCTATTTGTCGGTATATCTTTTTTGTAGAAACTCAATGTGTTGTCTGAGATATTGTGTTAGTTTTTAACATGTCTCAAAGCAAAATTTTATAAACAAATTTCAACTTGGGATAGAGTTTTAAAGTTTTATTTGAATTGGTTTGTAATTTGGCTTCCTGATCTTCATAGAATCATCAATTTTCTGTTCAAACCATTTCATTTTGTAACCGTTTTCGTCCGTTTTTTCTTGAAAATCCCTTTTTAGAAAACAAACTAAATATCATCAAATTCGATTTATTTGCTTGACAGCTATATGATACAGTCGTCCGATTTCGATCAAACTTGGTCAACATGTGAGAAACATAGAAATATAAAGTAATACTGAGCTTTGTTGAGTTATCTCAATAATTAAAAAAGTTGTTGATACAAAACTCATATTTTCATATTTCAACAGATTGTTCGTACAGCAGCTATATAAATTTGTCATCCGATTTTTATAAAATTTAGTGAGATTGACAAAAACATATTTAAACTTATAATAAGTGAGTTTGGTTGAGATAGATTAAAAAACAAAAAAGTTGTTCTAACAAAAAAAAAAAAAATTGTGGGCGGTAAAAGGTGGTGCCACACCCATTTTCTCAAAAAATTCTTGATAACTATATTAGAAACTTCATTCAATAATAACACAGATATTGTATCTGTATCTTATTTTTGCGTTTCTTTGTCCATAATGGCTGACATTGTCATTTTCCTCTGGGCTGGGGGGGCATGGAAAACAATTAATGAAAATGAAATTATACTTAGCCGGAAGCCATCATGAATTTTGAGTGGAAATGCCATTAGCATTTACTGGACGCTGCTGAATGGAATGGGAGTGGCCTGCCTGGTCAGCGAATGGGCACACGGGGCGTATGTTTTAATTTCATGTAGTGTTTGACGGGTGCCGTCTGCTGAGTGCCGGATGCCGGGGGAAAGTGGGTGAAGGCTGTCAACACATGTTATACATATTAAGTTTCAGAGCGACAATGCGCTGAGTCGACAATGGAATTGGGCTCCCAAGAAGGCAGAGGTCATCGTGGAGAGGGCGGAGGGGGGGATTAAAGGTTGAGTAGTAAGTGAAATGGTCATTTTTGCACTGATTTCAATTTAAGGCCCCGCGGGGTTTACTTTTATGACGTGGCGTGCACAGTTGGTAGCACGGATATTAATGTTGACTCTTTTTGCTCTGTTTGGCCCATTTACAGATGGCGTCGACTACAAGGAGCGGCTCATTGCGGCCGTTAAGAAGGAGGTGAAGCAGCTAATGGAGGAGGCGGTTACCAAGAAGTACGTACACGAGGAGAGCAGCTCAGTGACCTCGCTTTGCGCTGCTGTCGAGGCCTGCCTCAGCCAGGGACTGCGTCGTCGTGCCCTTGGTTTATTTAAGACCTCATCGACAACAGCGCTGCTGCATAAGATAGCCAAAACCTGTGCCGAGGCGGATCATATAAGCAAGCTAGTGCAGAATATTGAGTCAAGTGATCCAAATAAGCGATCATCCTCAAGCAGCGATAGCTTCAATAGACCACCAATGCTCAAGAAGGGAAGCAGCAATTCCATGTCCACAACCACAGCCTCAACCGCAGCATTGGGATCCGCATCCGCATCATCTGCGGGAGCAGTCTCGGTCAGTGCCAGCAGCTCAACAATATCGCTGACAACCATGAAGTGAGTAGTTGTAAATACTACTTAAATGAACTAGAGATGCGATTGGGATAGAAATCTAGAAATGTCGAGAAATTTTCCCGTATCCATCTCATCTTCATGGCCTCTTTGTCAAACATGTTTTGGTAATCCTTTCGCGGATGCCTTTCAGATATCTTTGGATACGCTTGGCACTATTTGAAAAGCGATTGACCAAGATAATCGAATATCTAGTTAGCAATGCCCAAAACTATTACGACCGCGACTCGCTGGTTGCCGATGCTGATTATGGTTCCATACTCAGTTCCTTACTTGTGGGTCCCTGTGCTCTGGACTTTACACGTGCCAAAACAGCTGATCACTATTGGACAGATCCGCATGCGGATGAGCTGGTAAGCATTCAAAATTCTTATTACTTATTTCTTCAGTGAAACTATATTGACTACGACTTATTCTCTACTCCCAGGTACAGCGGCACCGCATTAGCTGCCGCCGCTCGTCGTCAACTTGTTCGCGACCGGCAATTATAAACTTTAAGCGAAGTCTGAACACCAGCTCGGATGATGCCAGCAGCTGTGCATTTAAGTCAATTGCCTCATCCACAGTGGCCAAAGACTATGTGGAGTCATTGCATCAGAATTCCAAGGCTATTCTGCTCTATGGCAAGAACAATGTACAGGTGTTGCCAAAGGATGTGTCAGAGCTAATGGTCGGTTATTTGAGTCTGCATCAGCATATTCAAACGCTGACCATTAAGTGGACACCCAATCAGCTAATGAACGGCTACGTTGAGGCAGCTGAGGAGGAAATTGACAAGGAGGCCTACTGGACGTATGCTCTCAACATCAATGTAGATGAGATTGTCTATGTGCATTGCCATCAGAGTCGCGGCGAGGATAGCGGCGGCACAGTTATTTTGGTGGGTCAGGATGGCGTCCAACGTCCGCCCATACATTTCCCAGAAGGTGGACATATGCAGCAGTTTCTCAGCTGTCTGGAGACGGGTCTGCTGCCACATGGACAGCTTGATCCGCCACTTTGGTCACAGCGTGGCATTGGCAAGATGTTTCTGTGGCCAAAAAGCATGCGCCGTCGCATTCTGCCGTCGGTGATGGAGTCTGTGGATGAGACGCCCATTGATTATGTCTTTCGCATTGTCAGCAAGAGCCGGCACGAGGAGTTTGGTAGGTCATGAGATAAATAGCACAGCATTCACACTTTTTTGATTGAATTATTTTTGTTCTATTTAAGCTGCCACGCATTCCATTCTGGATTTTGTCCGCAGCACACCAAGACGTGCTCAACTGAGCAGCTGCTCTACCACTGGCAGCAGCGACTGCTCCAACAAGAGCCTATCCATCGATCAATACCCGGCAGAGCAACCCTTGCTCCAGCAGCACAACCAGAGCACCAGCATTGAGATGGTCTGCTCCACAATGCGTCGCCAGATCATTTCGCGGGCATTCTATGGCTGGTTAGCCTACTGTCGTCATCTATCCACAGTGCGGACGCACTTATCGGGTCTCGTTCATGGACGCATAACACCGGAGAGTTAGTGCCCACCTATTTCTTTCTTTAAATATCAAACACAAAAAAACCAGGGACCGTAACGCCTATATCTTATATAAATATTAATTATTTTTAACGATTATTTTTGATTTATTTTATTTAAGTTCGAAATTAACGATTACACAATGCAACAAATTTAGAAATCAGCGAGCGATTTTAATGATGGAATGACTCTCTTATGATTATTTCACAGCCGCCCCCAAACCGAGCGTGTCACACTAAAAATTTATGTTTTCAATTTTTTACTGAAGAGCTAATAACTTCATTATATGTCGATCGATTTTGATTAAATATCCTTTATTTTGTTTTAAATTAATTGAGCTAAAGACTCAAAGAAAGACCAAAATTTTCAAATGTTTTGTTTTAGGAAATTTCGATGCAAAATTTTCAGTTTAAGTCTAAATAGCGCCTAAGCCAACAAGAATTTTTAAAAGTGATGTAGTGGGGGACTCAAGGGCATTATATAACGTTTTGAGAAAAGGGAATTTCATAAGAGTCCAATATCTGGTTTCGAAGATATTGACAATTCTCTGAGTGTACCTTTTTAAAAAATCGAACATCTAGCTATTTCAATTTATCTCGAAAACGAGCTCGCGAAATTTATATTTTTTTTCGGATTCAGCGACTGGTTTTACAAAAGAAAACGGATACACCCGACTCCGGTATACTCTTCTTTTCGCCTCTTTGTGGAGTCAGAAGTGGGCGTGGCAATCGTATTTTTGTTCAAATCTTTAAAAGTTTGCCATCAATTTAAATTTGGTTAAGTCCGCTCTACAGGTCTTGACACAATTGCCGCGCTCACTTCAATTATATAAAATTGAGTGTATGTGACCATAATGAAATATTTGATGTCCTTGGACATTGTTTAGCCTATCCTTTCATAAGGATCTTCATTGTACCCATAACCGTTATTTACGGTCCCTGATTTATAAGTGCATTTTCATTCTTCATTCAAAGTGAAAGCTGATGAGGAGGGCCTGACCAAGGAGCGGTGGGCTTTGCTCAATGCGGACGGCATGCTGCAGAATGCCACAGAGTTCTATCGCCTGATCTACTTTGGTGGTGTGCAACCAGAGCTGCGCAAGGAGGTGTGGCCATATCTGCTTGGGCACTATGCCTTTGGTACCACTCAGGAGGAGCGAAAGAAGCAGGACGAGACCTGCAAGCACTACTACGAGACCACAATGAGCGAGTGGTTGGCCGTGGATGCCATTGTACAGCAGCGGGAAAAGGAGAAGACTGCTAGAGCTGTAGCTAAGCTCAGCTCGGGCAGCAACAGTGGCAATGAGCGCACCGTGCGCGCTGGAGGTCTGGAAGCAGGAGAGCTGGAGAATGAGGTATTTGAGGACATTTCCGACATTTCCGATCCTGGTGATCTGGAGTTTGATGATCAGCAACACCAAGAGACACCAGTTATCAGTGCTATGCATTTGAGTGTGAAACCAATTCCGCGTGCAATGAAAACTAGCACCGATTCTGGTCATGTCGACGAAAGCCTGGAGGATCTAGACGAAGAGGCTGAGGAGAATGAGGTGGAAAAGCAGCAGCAGAAGCGACAGCAAAAGGTGGCATCATCGGTCGAGAAAGTTACAGTCCAGTTACCACAGCCAAACAGCTCAACTTCATCCACAACATCCTCTTATGAAACCGTGGGAGGTGCACAGCAGCCAGGTGAAAACGTGCTCAGTCCAGAATATTACAGCGCCGATGATTTGCAGGCTCAGCTGCCCGATGACGAGGAGGCTGCCAAGTCCCAGCCAGCATCGGTTATTGTTACGAACGCCTCCTTGGATTTAACCAACTGGGAACGCAGTCCCACGGCACAGGCCAACAACAGACCAATGCCTGCTCTTACAGAACAAATTGAGAGCTCCGTCAATGTGCCCAATCTGGATGCCCTACAGCAGCCAAAGTCTGCCTGTGCCTCACCCGCCAGTTCCAATGGTGGTGTCTACACTGTAAGTGTCGAGCACAACACTCGTATCTAGACTACTATATATATATCTTCTCGAATTCTTTATTTATGGGCAGAGCGAACTGCTGGAACAGTTTGGCCTGAATCTTCATCGCATTGAGAAGGATGTTCAACGCTGCGATCGCAACTATTGGTACTTCGCCAGCGAGAATCTGGACAAGCTGCGCAATGTGATATCCACATATGTATGGGAGCATCTAGATGTTGGCTATATGCAGGGCATGTGCGATCTGGTTGCTCCGCTGCTGGTCATCTTCGATGATGAATCCCTCAGCTACAGCTGCTTCTGCAAACTCATGGAGCGCATGATCGAGAACTTTCCCAGTGGTGGAGCCATGGATATGCATTTTGCCAATATGCGGTAGGCAGCAACTACTATTTATCAACTGGGAATTCTTTAACTGGGAAATTTTGATTTAACCTCATTTATCCTTATATCAGTTCGCTTATACAAATACTCGACTCGGAGATGTATGACCTGATGGACTCAAATGGGGACTATACCCACTTTTACTTCTGTTACCGCTGGTTCCTACTGGACTTTAAGCGTGAGCTCGTCTATGATGATGTCTTTGCCACCTGGGAGGTCATCTGGGCGGCCAAACACATTGCCTCTGGTAATTTTGTTCTCTTTCTGGCGCTGGCGCTGCTGGAAACCTATCGCGATATCATTTTATCCAATAGCATGGACTTTACAGATGTCATCAAATTCTTCAACGGTAGGTGTATCTACTAATCAGTTTCATTTAACCATTTTCTGGCTTATCGTATCCTTGGTGCATCCTTTCAGAAATGGCCGAAAGACACAACGCCCAAGCGGTGCTTCAACTAGCGCGAAGTCTTGTCTTGCAGCTCCAGATGATTATTGAGAACAAATAGATTATACTTATTAAAACATTAATAAAGATTATATATAATGTAGTCGTAGATATTTCACCTATATTTGCCAAAAACAAGAAACATCCAAGGTACAGATTCTCCCAAGAGGCACAAATAATTACTTTTCATACTTACATACAATATGTGTGCATGCACTGGGCTGTAGCCCTGAACTCTTAACTATAATTTTAAAATTCTAATTGTAATTGTAACTGTGACTGTTATTATATATTTTATGTAAATGTTATCCCCATATCCCCAACATTAAAGTGATTGAGGTAGCCGACTTTTTAAGAGAAAACCTTATGAATCTTGAAAACTGTAAAAAAAAGAGATCGACGTTTCACACTTCAAATCGTAAACATACATTATTAGCAAAAATAATTTTTTTGTTCCCGATTGGAACCATCACTTAAAATAATCAATATAGTCATTAAAAAAATATCAAATGAAAAATTTAAAAATATTTGAATTACATACAAATGTTAAAAATACTTATGATTGTAGAAAATTATTCATATGTACTTACGAACAATCAAAATCACAGTATAGTAAATATTGGCAACAAACCAAAATCTGTGTGTTCCAAACTTGACTTACTTGCAGACAAATGACAAAAATCAAAAAACATTGAATGCAAAACTTAGTTTTTACTGTTACAATACTGTAATCAATTTGAAATCAAGTATGGACATTGTTAACTATTAGCTGAATGAAATAAATAATCGAAAACAATATCAAAACAAAATAATCGACTTATATACAATTTTAAGCTAACCAATATACAAGTAGTTTTTGTGAAAACTTTCCCGTTTTTATCATACAGGTATGTTGTTTTAATTTACTTAATAAATTATCGTTTATATTCATTGGCAACCATGCACAGATACATAGTTACAAACCTAAGATTGTATTATACTATTGTATATCTTAACTTACTTTGCTATAACTACATATAAATATGCAAATTTAAATTATCGGGTCTTTTTTGTATCGCTTTAAGAGTGAAGTTTGTGGGGTGATGTTTTTTGTTGGGTGTCCCAGCCAACCATATACAGAGCGCTTCAAAAACGGAGTGAAAAAGGACTCCCATAACAACTCCTCAATGAACGTTTCCGGAGCGCTCCGATAATCTCCTTAAAGGATCGTTTCTGGAGCGCTCCGAATTGGAGTGAAAAGGGAGTCCGAAAGCGAACCGTTTCAGAGAGTTTAGGGAGTTTAGAATCACTAAAATTCCCAGTTCTTTAGTCTATCATCTCATGCCTTTACAGAGTAGGTTGCAAGCTACATTTTTATATTCTTTTTACTCCCTGTTCCCATTAAAAATGGGAAAAGGGGAGTTATAAAGTACTGTAAATGTGTGTAACAGGCAGAAGGAGACATTTCCGACTATATAAACTATTTATATTCTTGATCAGCATCAACAGCCGAGACAAACTAGCCATGTCCGTCTGTCCGTATGAACACACAGATCTCGGAGACTATAAGAGCTAGAGACACCAAACTTGGCATGTAGCCACAATTTTAAAGATAAAGCTTTGATTTTTGGTACACATATATTTTAAGGCAATGTGGATCAGCTGTGTAAATTTCATCACGATTGGATAAATAGCACCAAAGTTATGGAATAATCCATTACCCCAGTCTCAATAAGCAGAATCAACAGTTTGACATTCACTGGACAAGTTAAGTGCGCTGCTTGCTTGTGTTGCCGCTGGGCTCTTTGCGGAGTCAGTGGGCATTGCAATTAAATTTCTGCTCAAATCTTTCATGTTTTGCCATCAATTTAAATTTGTTTGGACCTGTTCTACAGGTTTAGGAGAAACAAACATTGCTCGATTGCAAGGGCGGGGGTGGGCATAGAAAAATTATTTTTATCCAATCCATTTAATAGGGCAACAGAATTCAACCTGCAAAATTTGGTTATTCTAAAGGGGTGTGGGAGATACAGACTTTGCTCATTTGTGGGGGCGGGGGTGGGCGTGGCCAACTTTTTTTTTACCAGATCGATCCAGGAAGTGATTAGTAGCCCTTGTGTAACATTTGGTTACTCTAGCTTTAAACTGTGGAAGATATAGTTTTTTGCCGTTTGTGGTGGAAGGGGTGGGAGTGGGGGGAGATCTTGACACTTTGTCTTGCTATGGTATATACCAACATGTATACCAAGTTTGGTTGCTCTAGCTTCAAAACTGTGGAAAAAACCTGCGTTCATACAGACGGACAGACAGACGGACGGACAGACGGACGGACGGCATTTCACAAACCCAATATACTCTTTTTTATTTTTTTTTTTCAAAAAATTTAAAAAAAGAGTAAAAAACAAGTAAGAATACTCTAGTCGAGTGTGCCCGACTACGAGACTCCCTGCTCCCAACTTGCATTTCAAGCAGTTCAGCGGCAACACAAGCAAGCTGCGTACTCAACTTGCACAGTGCATGTCAAACTGTTGTTTCTGCCTGCTGAGACAGGGGAAATAAGTTCTTCCATAACTTTGGTGCCATTTATCCGATCGTGTTAAAATTTACACATCCGAAAGACATTGATTAAACATACATGTGTACCAAAAATTAAAGCTTTATCTTTAAAATTGTGGCTGTGGGAGTCTTTTGCGATTTGCGGGGGTGCGGGGGGGTGCATCCGAAATTTGTAATAAACTTGATCTGCGTATGGTATACAGGAACCTTCATGCAAAGTTTGGTGTCTCTAGCTCTTATTGTCTCTGAGATCGACGCGTTCATACAGACGGACGGACAGACAGACGGACATGGCTAGTTCGTCTCGGCTGTTGATCCTGATCAAGAATATATATAGTTTATATAGTCGGAAATGCCTCCTTCTGTCTGTTACACACATTTGCAGTACTTTATAACTCCCTTTTTCCCATTTTTAATGGTAATTTAATAAGTAATTTTTAACTTATTTTGTGGCAAGTAATGCACGGAAAAAAAAGATTTTATAGGTCACATACGATAATCTCGTCCACAAAAAAAAAATAAAACACTGGCACAACCTATAAAATTAAATTTATATTATCTCCGTAACTGTAGCGACTATCGCCAAGGTCATGAGTAAGTGCATTTAGAACAAATTTGCATCAAAAAATAAATTTCGTAAGAAATGGCACATACAATAATTTCGTGCAAAGGGGTCGACATGTATTCCATTTTATGTACGTATGTATCTATCTCGGCAATCCGAAGATTGCTGTTAATTGTCTACAGTGAGTTAAAAAGCTTTTGAAAGCTAACTGATAATACGCACTCTCGGAGCTTAAGCTTTTGATTATTTGTTGCGAGTGTTGCCAGTAACAGTCGCTAGCGGTCTGTGCTCGTGATAGGTAAGGGGTTTCCGATAGGTCTGGCGGTCGATTAGTCGATAATTCGGTTGACCGTTTGATCGGTCAACTGGTTGGCTCCCGATCTCTCGGGCAAAGTGCGATGTTATCTTTGTACCGCTGATTAGTTTTTGCCACTGTTTGCTTATAAGTTAAACTAGCCATCCACTGTTCAACTTGTGCTTTGATTTTACAGTTACTTCCAACAGACAGGCTACGAAATTGGGAATTAGGAGGATGTCTTCGCTACAATACTATTATGACCTGATGTCGCAGCCATCGCGGGCGCTCTACATCATCTTTCGCATGAGCGGTATGCCGTTCGAGGATTGCGTTGTGGGTCTACGAAACGGTATATTAATCTTAACATATTTGTATTTGCTTTTATCTAAAAGTCGACTTTGCACTTTGACTTTGTACACAGGTGAGCATCTGACAGATGAATTCAAGCAGAGCATTAACCGCTTTCAGCGCGTACCCTGCATTAATGACAATGGTTTTAAGCTGGCAGAGAGCGTTGCCATACTCCGTTACCTTAGTGCCAAGGGAAAAATACCAGAGCATCTGTATCCAAAGTATTTTGTGGATCAGGCTCGCGTTGATGAGTTCCTTGAGTGGCAGCATATCACGTTGCGCGTCACCTGCGCACTCTATTTCCGCACCATCTGGTTAGATCCATTGTTGACAGGACGCACGCCTTCCGAGGCAAAAATTGAAACGCTGCGTATGCACATGGAGCGCGCTCTGGATGTCATTGAAGATGTGTGGCTGGCCAAGAGCGAGTTCCTCACTGGATCCACTATCACCGTGGCTGACATTTTTGCAGCCTGTGAAATAGAGCAGACACGTAAGTACAAAAGACTTACAATTTTTTGACAAATCATCCATTATATATATGTATATATATATATATATATATATATATATATATTTATATATAGGCATGGCCGATTATGATGTGCGTATCAAGTATCCCAAGATACGCGCCTGGTTGAAGCGAGTGAGACAAACCTGCAATCCGCACTATGATGCTGCCCACAAATTTGTCTATAAGATATCGGGCACGGGACCACAAGCCAAGCTTTAATAGCATTCTAAGTAAATATCAGTAAATATGCATGTACTCGTATGCCCACATTTTCATTATTCTTATTAGCTGTAATGATTTAAGTATTCGTAGAAGATTTAACACAAAATGTATAATAAAATCTGAATAACTTTAAGATCTTAAACAAATTCAAATTAATTTCAAAAGATTTTGCTTGTGGATTAACAATATAAATAAGTTTTTGGCTCTTGGGATGATTAATTTCCTTTTATTTTAAAAAATAATAATTGTTAAATCAAGTGGTAATAAATTACATTCGCAGTAATCCTTAAAATCGTTGCATTGGCAGCTCTACAAAAAAGAGTTTGCATTTGTAGAGCCTCGTTTAAGAAGTTAAGACTGCTCTCTAAAGCAACATTCATCTTGCCTTTTAAGTCTTCAATTGTTCACATAAGAACAGGCCATTGTTTGTCTGTCCTTTAAAACGTTTTTTATAATAAAAGTTTAAAGCACTATTTTTAAGACAGAATAAAAATTCTTTGTGCATATGTTAGCTTTTCAAGTACTCTTATGATTTTCTTTTATTGTGTCGTCATTGTAGCTTTTATAAATTTACATTTATTAAAAAAAATACAATTTTTAAAAAATAACTACCTAAAGCTAACAAAAATAGTAATAATATATATAGCAACGTTACGCGCTTGGTTTTCTAACATTTGAAACAAGTTTTTCTGATTTTTTTTTTGCGATAACAAAACATTATATATAAAACTATGATTTTAAAAGAAATAAAATATAGGAGCAAAATCCTAATAAAACATATCAAAGGAAGAGAACAAAAATATAAATGGTATATACAAAAAATAGTTTTTTATACATTATGCAGACGTGTTTATGTATGTATTATGTGTGTATGTATGTGTATATATAAAACTACATACAACTATAGGCTATATTCACTTAACAATTTTATTTGCAAATCTTTTTTTTCTGTTGAATTTTACTTAAAATAATACCAAAATAATATAAAACTCCACAAGAATACAATAGCATTTGTTGGCATAACTATATGCTTTCTATGTAGGTATGTACTTGTATACTAACTTTTAATTGATACACGAATATTGTATTTATTTGATTGATACATAAACATGACAAAAATATGCAATGATGTATGCGTGTACTTATGTAGTAATTGTTTGAATATAGCATTTAGCCAATTGATTATTTGAACGAAATGTTTAGATTGTTGCGTATTTGTTGTTTGCACCATTTTTTGAGTCGCCTGCCAAGGTATTTTACTGCAGCTGAGTTTTTGGCCCAAAGTAACTAGACTTTGTATATATATTTGTATGTGTATGACAAAAATATGGTCGATTCTTAAAAAATAATGACATGTCAACGAGCACCAAACGCATATATATATATATGTGTATATGCAATTGCCCTGGGCTGTTGTACTATTAACTGTAAAACATGTCACTAACAAACTTTTTAAAGCAATTTGATTAAGGCACCAAAATAACTGTTGCATTTACATAAGTAGTACGCATTTGGAAGCTATCTATAACATACTTATATTTATATATGTATGTAGTTACAGATATCAAACTTCTTGCAGTCTAAAAATACATTGAAGAAGCATAAAAACAACTCCCTCTTCTTCACTCTTTCTTATTCATGCTTTGTCTCTTTCTAAGCTGTGGGCAGGCGACTTTATTAGGTTACTTGTATAAATATGTATAATTTTATAGGTAGAATAGGTATATATAAGTATATATAAATATATACTATGTATTTTTACATGTTTTATGTGGTTATACATTTTTGTTGCGCTAAGTTTATATGCTTTATACTTATATGTATATGCATAAATGTGTTGATTATAATACAATTATATATATATATATATATGTTTATACCCATATATTTATGTATATACTGTGTATACGTCGTACAAAATAGTTATATATTCTCTTTCTTTTTCTATGCCACACATCACCTCTCTCTCTCGCTCTCTCGAAAATGATTATCCCGCTGTTTATTGATTCAATCTGCAAAAGTTAAAACGTTTTATTAGTGTGGAAACTTATATATAAAATCGTAATATACAAATTTTTTCTGAACTTCATTTTCGTAACAATTGTTAACCATATCTGAAGGATATATTATCCGATCGTAATGAAATTTACACAGCTGATCAACATTGATAAAACATATATGTGTTTTTTTTTCGATTTGCGGGGGTGGGGGTGCATTTGAAATTTGACATAAACTTGATCTGCGTATGGTATACAGTTTGATGTCTGTAGTTCATATAGTCTCTGAGATCGACGCGTTCATACGGACGGACAGACAGACAGACAGACGGACAAGGCTATATCGACTCGGCTGTTGATGCTGATTACGACTATATATAGTTTATATATTCGGAAATGCCTTCTTCTGCCTGTTACATACATTTGCAGTACTTTATAACTCCCTTTTTCCCATTTTTAATAGGAACGGGGAGTAAACATGTTAAATGGTAAATAAATAGTGTTTGTAATCGATTTGTTGACCATTTTCTGTGTAATTGATATTAAAATGGAATTCAGAACAGTTTAAGAACAGATAAAGACGCACTTGCAACACAGGAACTCCATTAGTTGCGTCCTCGATTGGTGTTCTTGATGCGCATGCCAACTTCGAGCACTTGATCGCCGGTAGCGGCAGCAGCAGCACCACCACCACCAACGCTGCTGTTTGAGGAGCTGCTGTTGTTGCTTGCGCATGCAGCAGCACCACTAACACCACCACTAACGTTGGAGTCGTTGCCATTGCTGCCTTCACTTAATGGTGAATTTTTGTTGTTGTTGGGGGTGGTAACGGTGCTGCTGTTGTTGCTTGAGCTGCAGGCAGAGACTGGCAATGCCACATTTGCTTCACTGACAGTGACATTTGCACTTGCAGCGCTGCTGCCAACAACACCATTGCCACTGGATCCTACTGGTGCGCCCAATCTACGCAAGACGGTGGTGGTTGTCGTCGTTGTTGTAGTTGTTTCAGCAGCAGCACCACTGCCGCCCGCGGCGCCGTTACCCAATTTCAGCAGCTGCTGCTGATGATGGCGATTGTGATGATTATAGTTAATGGCAGCCAGATCATGGCCAGCACTACCACAACCGGCACCACCGGCACCACAGCAGCCGTTTGCCGCATAATCATGCGGTCCGCCCACCGTATGACGTCGCTTAATCGAACGATTTTGCTTGTTTTGTATCTGACGCTTCTTGGTCAGATTCATATCAGTCTTCTCATCCTTGGTCAGCGCGGCAGCGGCATGCGCCCACGACGATGATGACGATGACGTTGGTGAGCAACAGACGGCTGCAGCGGCCGCCACAGCGGCAACTGCGCTCGTATTGCTACTCATTTGTCGCGTCGAGTAGTTGCGACAGTTGAAGCTGGCACTGCGGAAGAGCCGATGATCGCGACGCTTTTTATTGTAACGCTCGAGAAAAAACGAGGGCGAGGGCGCGGCCATGAGCAGCTTCTCCTTGGGATCACTTGTGGTGGAGCCCTCGGAGTCATCCTCGGAGCCAGCATCACCACCAATGCCACGCTCATATACCAGGGAGCTGCTAAACCGCAGATTCTTGCTACTGTACGAGTTACGCTGCACAGAGTTGGCCGTTTGGGAGATGGGCGTGCCTGCAAGCGGTGTTGATGCACTGCTACAGCCGATGTTAATGCCGGCGGTGGGTGTGGCAGCGCCACTTGGTGGCGCCGTTGAGCTGCCCTGATGTATGGGCGTCGTTGCTGAATGCTGGAGCTTGTGTGCCGCCTTAAGTAAGCTCGCCGGCAGCGGTGCCACCGTTGGCTTCATCATTAGCTGCAGCTGTAACTGTTGTTGCTGCTGATGCTTTTTATCCTCTTTGGTCTCACCCAGGCTATTTGTGGCCGTGCAACTGCGGCTCAAGAGCAGCGAATGTGGCGCGTCCAATGGATAAAAGTTGTGGAACAGTCGCTCTGGCGACTCGTCCGCATACGGAATGTTCTCAGAATGCAAATGCAGCGGCTGGCCGAGCGTATGTCGACGATTCTTTGGAAACTCGGGTGAACCATTTTCATCATTGGACTCAGAGCCGCTACGCAAATTGCGCAGCTTGCTGTCTAACGTATCCGTGATGGTGGTCAGCGACATGGAGCCTGCATGTAGAAAGAACAATTAATTATATACAAGAAAATATATCCAATTTGATCTTTATTTCCAACTTCTCTAATTTAAATTTCATCCTCGAACTTCTATATCTCGAACTAATTCGTTTATACTTATAATAATCTTCAAGCTCAGCATATTAACTCAATCAATCGTGATAAGAGACAGGAACTTGCACTTGTTAATTTTTTTGAAAAAAAAAAGAAAAATAAGAGTATATTGGGTTTATGAAATGTCCGTCTGTCTGTATGAACGCAGGTTTTTTCCACAGTTTTGAAGCTAGAGCAACCAAACTTGGTATACATGTTGGTATATACCATAGTCAGACAAAGTGTCATGATCCCCTAACAAGCAAGACCCTAACAAAAAAACGTAATGAGATAAACGCAGTGGCGTGGATAGCTTTTTACACCTTAATCCCCGCCTTATCTACGCCACTGGATAAACGTCATCGTTTAAATGTGGACTTAAAGTATTAAACATTCGTGGAAATGACCTCAAAAAACGGGTACACGAACCAAACCAAGAATTAAGATTTTGGTTCGAACCATAAACCGAACCGCTGACAAAAATTGATTGGCTTGCAGCCTTGCTTGTGACAGAACTCACACTCATTTTTAAAATTTATCACAATTTCCCATGTGTAAAAAATTAGAGGCAAACTGTGGTACAGAATTTATTTTCATAACTTTCGTTTTCAAAGTTCTACCCAAAAAACCATTACGCGTGTGAGTTGTTCTCTCTCTCGTCTTCGAAGAATCTTTTGCTGGTCAACCCGGGCAACGCCGTCTCATAAAAGCTAGAGCTATGTATATATATAATTTTACCTGTGTCGCTTAAACGGCTGCTTGAGTCATCGTCAGTGAGCAGTATGGAAATGTCGACGCTACTCCTTTGCTGTTCATGTTTACCAATGCTGCTAGCCGAATCCACACTGCCCGAGTCCTTCTCATCGAGACTGGCCTTGCGTGCCTGTCCAATGCGTGAGCCGGATAGAAAACCGCCCGTGCTGCGTTTCTTTGTGCTGGCTGCAACCGCCTTTGCCGCTGCTGCTGCTGCTGCCGATGCCGTGGATGATGAGCTGAATGCCGAGTTGAGCAGCTTGGCTGTGGCGCTTGTCTTGCTGCTGTGTAGCGTGGAGCTGCTGCTAGTGCTGGTGGTGCTGCTCGCCGATACCTTGGCATAGTCCAGCGACTGAAAGTGAACAGCAGGCACGATTAGGCCAAAATCGCAAATGCTTTGTACAGCCTTTCGCTGTAATCGTCGTTGATTGTTGTTGCGGATGGTGGTGTTGGTATTGGTATTGGTGGTTGAGGAGGTTGTGGTGGTTGTGGTGGTTGTGGTGTTGGTGCAGTGGGAGATGGCTTGGCAACTGCCACTTACCAGTACACTCTCGCCGGAGTACGTGTCTGAGCTGACAGCGCTCCGCTTGCCATGGGTACGTCTGCGCAATTGGGGTATAAAACGTGAAGTGCGCGTCTCGCGCTCTGTGATCCGTTCAATCTTAGACAGATTGTGCAGCAACATGCTCGTCTGATCCTCTTGCGTCTGCTGTGGTTGCGCTGGACTCGGAGCGGCCGCACCGCCGGTTAAATCAGCAAGATCTGGTAGACTGCCACCTTCAAAAAAGTATTCGTACTGTGAAGAGAAAGAAAACCAAAAGTGTTTACAATTTTTTTGTTGATTATGTGCACTAAAGATCTGGTATTGAATGCGGCTTGGTTGTTGACCCACCTGTGTAACAAGCAACTCGACAATACGGCACTGATGCTTCATATCCTTGACGGCCGTTTCCAGAGTATCATTCGGTGTACGAATAATCGAAGGGCCAAAAATAATGGCCAGATTCTTTGGCTCCATGCGATTGACATCACAGTTGTCACTGACGCGGCAAAGATGCCTAATAAGATGCTTCATTGCCTCGTATGGATGCCGCGGCAGTGACTCCACAATATCCTTGAGCAGCACAATGCGCTCCATGCCTGCCTTCTTGTCCGCCTCAATGAAGTTGATATAGAAGCTGGCCGGCATTAGTGCATCCGGCAGGCTGCGTATGAACAGCTTTAGCAGACTGCTAACCACATTAACATCCTCCCATCGGACATCGGTGGCACAGCTCTCGAACTGAAAGTCCTTGGAGTTGACCAGTTCGGAGAGCTCCGAAATGGCCGCCTTGTTGCCTGGTATGCGATAAATGCCCACCACGCTCAATCCCTTCGTCTCTACAATGTTGGTGCAGATCTCCACCAAATGCGGCACATAGGCATTGTTCTTACCCATGGGGCAGGCACGCAGTGGCAGCCCAATGGATCCACCCGTTTTATTAACACAGCCGGAGGGTGATGCGAGTTCAGTATGGGAGACACCGCCACCGCTGCCACCGCCACGTCTAAAGAGTAAATCTTTCCAGTTTTTCGACTTGGGTGAGCCCAGATCCTTGTCTGGTACATTCTTGTGGATTGAAGGCTTGCGTAATTTCATAACCGGCGATATAGAGTCGCCAGTGGTCGCAACCGCAGCAACAGACGCTGCAGCAGGTCCGTCCACCAATCCTCCACCCGAGTGTGAGCTCAGTGGCGAGCTATCTGCAGCGCCAGCCATATCATCCAGATAGCTGGAGGTGGCCGCAGTTTTTTGTGGCTCCGCCAGCTGCTTTCCCGTCGGTTGCTCCTGTAAGCATTAATATACATATACAAAGATCAAATAAGAGTAGCTATAATCTTACATTGTCATCATAGTTTAGGCTGTCTTTCCACTGCAGCAGCCCGAAGAGACGCTTCATCTCGTTGCTGTTTTTCGTCTTGAAAAGAATTTCTGTATAGGGACCGCAGGATGGTGCCGTTGTCGCTGCTGGTGTCTGCGGCTCAGCGGCGCTGCTGCTACCAGATGAGGTCAACTTATCGTGGGCATCGTCCAAATTGAGCTCGTTACCCAATGTGGCCAAATGGGCGCTGCTAAGGCTTGGCTTTGACTGCATGCGTATCAAGTACTTCTTCTTGTCCAGCGACTCATCGTAGAATTTAAAATTTCTAATATCAAGTTCTATCACCTGACAGATGAAAAACGTATAGATGTATATTTATCAGAGCTGTAGAGAATGATTCTTTTTGCGAATGATTCTGCGAATCATTCTGGCAAATGAATTGGCAATATTCAATTAATTAAGTTAGACAAAAAAAGAATTGAATTAAATTTGAATGAATTCATAATGTATATGAGATTGAATCAGTCTTATTTTTATTTCACAAAGAATTTAAGATTGATGAATCATTCTTTCTTTTTATGATAAGGAATTGAATTAAAATTTAAATTTTGTAGGTTGACTTCTGTTACCCCATTAAATAGATTGGATTAAAATAATTTAACCACGCCCAGCCCCGCCCTTGCAATCGAGCAAAGTTTGTTTCTCCCAAACCTGTAGAACTGGCCCGACCAAATTTGAATTGATGGCAAAACTTGAAGCATCTAAAATCAAAGAATCTAAATAAAAAGGGTATATCGCAGTTGGGTGTATCCGACTGCAACGTTCTTACTTGTTCTTATGACGAAGAATTGAAAATGAATTAATTCTGATTTCCGATCGGAATGGTTTTGATTTCGCTTTTTCGAAACCGAGTTCGAAACTGAGAACCACCCCGTTTGCTTGCACGTTTTCACTTTTGTTTTATAGACACTTTCTAAGCCCTTGCAAAGGATATTATAATTTTATCAAGAAATGTGTTACGTATTGAAGAAGACGTCTCATAAAAAGAGTTGCATATTCATGATTATAATCAACAGTCGAGTCATGTCCGTCTGTCTGTCCGTCTTTTTACGTGCGTTTTTCGGAAATTTGTTTTAGAGCTATTTTGATGAAACTTGGCACAGATGCTTCGTTTTTTTTTTTGCAGGTAGTTACTTGGCTTGAACTGGCCAAATCGGACCACCATAACATTACCTCCTATAGGAACGATCGGTTGAAAACTAAGTGTTTGCCTGAAAAATAAGTTTTTGTATGAACAACTTTTTTGTTTTTCAAGATAACTCAACTAAACTCACTTTTCTTAAGTTTAAACATATTCTATATATGCTGATCAAATTTCAGCAAAATCGGACGACTATATCCTTACGACGATCGGTTGAAAAATATGTGTGCGTTTGAAAAATATGTTTTTGTATGAAAAACCTTTTTTGTTTCTTTATTTATATTTCCCAAAATCAACTATTCTGTGTTTTAGGATGTCAGTAGCATGTTGGCTATATTTTTTTTTAAGTCGGACGAATATATCTTATAGCCAGCATAGTAACAATCCGATGAAAATTAAGTTTTCTTAAGCAAAACTTTTCTTTCATTCTTGTATTATATTAAGTTTGGGTCGTTCGTTTTGTAAGGTCGAGTCAGATTTTCGATCAATTTTATTCGTTTGAGATGAATGTTCGTTTGTTCATTGGAATCAGTTTACAGTTTGTTTTATTTATGTTGAATATAATATTTTGTTTAAATTATTGTTAGCAAATTGGTCATAATATATTTTAAATATAAACATTCAAAAAAGTGTTTTGGATTAAACAAAACAAACAAAAATATTTAAAAAAAAAAAATTGATTAAACTTAAGAGGCAATTAAATGAACTATGTAATCCATTTTTCTTTTCAACAGAAATTAAATAAATTCAACTGATTAACAATGTACAACTCGTACGTATATCGGAAAATTTGCTGAATTTTATCTTTGGGAGAAACTTACATTGTGCTCTGACTTCGCATGGCGTCCAGAGTAAATACGCAGCAAATCTCCTTTGATTTCCAGTTTAACCTGCCGCCACGAACGATACTCCGACATGCGCTATGAAAATTACAAATGTGTGCATTAGTTGAGGCTTTGAAATGTGTACGGTTGCCAATGGGTTTACCTTTCCATTGATGCAGGAGGATTTGATTTCAATCTCCGTCTCAAAGGCTTCCAGCTCGTTGGGCACATATTTACCATTCAGGTCAGCGTCAATGTGAATGCTACATGGAATGTTTGCTAAGATAAGAATGCAAACTAGTGAAATCTTAGAGATGGACTCACCTGCTGCGCATTTCGCTATTCATCGATGCACGCCTGCTGCCATGGTGCGTGGATAGACGCACATCCTCCAATCCATTGGGCGTTTCAATGAACTCATGGCCCCCGCCACCGCCTCCAATAACATCGTAGGTGGGATCGGGATGCTCTTCCACCAGCGCTTTGGTCTTATGCGGCTCCACAACGGCAGCAGCTGCAACTGCAACAACAGCAGCAGCAGCAACAACAGCACTGGGCGGAGCTTGAGCAACAGGAGCAGGAGCTCCTAGATCTGCCGTTGGATCTGCATGAAACTCTGCCTCATTATTGGTGGCACGCAGATACGAAATGCGACGCATTGGTTTGCCTTCGTCAAAGGAGCTGGATGCAAGTGGCTTATAACGACGCACAACGTTGCCCGACACGGATGTGGATGCAGATGCGGATGCTTCGACAATGGCAGCGGCTGTGGTTATGAAAATTTACATTAATTTAAATTAATCCGAAACTTCAGTTCTTTTAATTATTAAAAATGAAAATTTGATTTGTTCTCCTTGAGTAACGAACACTTAAAAAGTTAACCACTATCGTATTGGGAAACAAAGCCGAATCTGAAGTAGCCAAAGAGGTAACTCTCCCTCAACCGTCATAAACAGACTATAATATGAGGCCAATATGATGCTAACTGAAACTCATAACTGTAACGAGAATGTTTTTCACAATCGAACCTCCAGGCCGGTGGTCTGGTCCGTATAAGCCCAATATGTTTACGTGTCTGTCAATTCTCTGAATTTGATTTGAAGCCAACTTGATATTTGCACTTATTGTTTACAACAAATAAACACAATTTATTATTATATATTCGATACTATTGCAATCTCAATATCAAAAGGCAGCACAATCGATCATTTACCAGCTATGCAGGCCTGTTCTACATTTCGATTCATTTTGATAAGTAAAAACGATTCCATTCCGAGTCGTTATTGAGTTGGTTTTCGTAATTTCGACTGAGTTCCAACCGATTTTCGTTCGTTTTCATTCCGACTCGGTTTCAAATTTTGACAGTTGTTAAAAATGCTATTTGTGAACTACTTATGAAATTCAAATTAAATGACAATGTTCCAGGGCCAATGATTTTTGGATGTGCCGAGCAAATTAATCGTTATCTGAGAGTGGGTGTTTATACGCTCAGATGCAGGTGAAATTTGGGATAAAACTGCACTCAGATTGAAAATATGAATTTTTAGTTGCATAAAAATAAATATGAATTTTGAATTTTCCTCCTCTCCAAAATGCCAGCGGTAAAAATGACAGACAGTACTTATCTCTTTAAGGGCTGCCATCATTCCCACATTAATAATATATGTATATTTATTCCAAGCTATTCTCCCATTATTTAAAACAACAACTTTTTTATTTTAATTATT
Source organism: Hirtodrosophila cameraria (assembly GCA_949708635.1). Taxonomy (NCBI): domain Eukaryota; kingdom Metazoa; phylum Arthropoda; class Insecta; order Diptera; family Drosophilidae; genus Hirtodrosophila; species Hirtodrosophila cameraria. Next base: position 17,994,636 of record OX453090.1, on the reverse strand, counting down.
ATACATTATTTTAAATATATATACAAAGTTGCGAACAAAATAATCTGTTTTCTAAATATATTTGTGCAACAAGGCAACAATGAATTGCGCATGTGCTGTGGCGGAATGTCGCTTTCATTTTGATCGTTTTCGATTTAAAGATTAATCAATAAAATTAAAAGAAAGGTATGCAAGTGAAAATTTTGATAGCTTACTAACATATTGAAGAACTAGAAAAAAAAATATTTTGCTTAAATTCAACATATATATTTTAGTGTATTTTTCTAATTACTTTTCATTTTGACGACTCGAAAACAAAACTTATGAAAACGAAGAATATTGTTTGGAATCGATATGTCGAACAGCAATTCATTTCGACTCTGACAAATTTGATCGGAATCGATTTGTAGAACAGGTCTGTTAGTTTGTTGGCATATTTGAATGAATGACGAATGTCGATACTATCGATAAACTTTGAAACTTTATAATACTTTAATGATATCAACCGGCATTGCCAGGCTAACATTGAGTACCAATTCCCAAATGTGCGCAAAGATTTTCCAAAGGTGGTAGACACATACCCACACGCCATTTGTTATTGCTTAGGGTATATATTTATATATATACCCTATCGCAGTTGTACATATCGTTCAGCAGAGCTAGAGCTTCGCAGTTAGAGTTTCGTTCGAAACTCTCCTCTTTTACTATTCCAATTGACAGCAGTATCAATAGCAATGAAAACTTTATATACAAGTAATGCACTTCACGATGCGTTTGTTTGTATTGATTTCAATGATTTTGTTGGGAACTTCAGAGTTCAGTTTCATACTCGACTAAACCGTGCCTAATTGTTACTCCCTGTCGCCATTAAAATGTGTATAAGGGAGTAACGAAGTTCTGCAAATGAATGTAACAGATACTTTTAAGGAAGCGGTTCCGACTATATAAAGTATATATATTCTTGTTCAGCATCAATAAAGGAGTCAATTTGGCCATGACCGAACGTCTGTCTTTTTTTATAATAGTGTCGATCTCAGAGACTACAAGAACTCGAGACACCAAACTTGGCATGTGGCATCCTGTATACTATACCCAGATTAAGTTTATTCGAAAGAAAATTTTCACTGCCAGAATTTTTGATTTACATTTTTATTTTATCAATGTTGATTACCTTCGTAAATTGTATTCTGGTCTGATAATAATAATCAAAATTATTGAAGAATCTATTTGTCCCTTAGTTTCAGTAGGCAGAAGCAGCAGTTTTTCAGGCCTGCTGACGTTGATACCGCTGCTTTCTTGCCTTGCCGTTGATCTGCTTAAAGTACAAATGAGCATGTTTACAAAAATACAAGAATGTTAACGTAATTTTTAGATTTAAAGCTAGGGCATCTTGTAGTCGGTCACACTCGGCTAGCGAATTCCTACTTGTGTTTTGTACAGAGCTTTGTAAATGAGTTTGAAACCGATCAAATGATAAACAAAAAAGTTTTATACAAAAGTTTTCCGCGAATTTTCCACACATATTGCTGAGACTTTCCAATGTACTTAAGTGTGCAATTTCGGCATAAGGCATAACTTCTGTTCAAAAGTAAGTTTCCTACCTCTTACGGTTTGGGCTGTGTATTGATTAACGTTAGGTTTTGTTATTTTAATATACAAGTAAAGATTTTCTGGCCGTTGTTCTGCTTTTCACTTTTGTTATCTTCAGCGTGACGAAGCTATGTACTTAACTGAACTTAATTTTCAACAGATTGTTCCTATGTCAGCTTTAAGATATAGTCGTCCGATTTTGATGAAATCAAAATATATGGATAGAGCTTAAATTTGGGCATAGTGAGTTTGGTTAAGCTATTTAGAACAATGCTATTCGCATATAAACAGACGGACAGACAGACATGACTCGGCTGATGATGCTGATCACGAATATACAAAGTTTTTTTCTGAGACGTCTCCTTCAATGCGTTACATATTTCGTGACAAAATCTTAATACCCACTGCAAGAGTATAAAAACCATTGCCACAATCGTGCCCGATTGGAGATACTTATTTGCCTCTTTGCATAGTTCTTCACAGGTTTTTGTCAATTAATTTTTTTTTTATTTTTAAAACTGTTTTTATGCTTAAGAAATAAAAAAAAAAAACTTTAAACTAATTGTTTCAAATTTTTCAATAAAAATCGTTCAATTTATGCTGAAAAAAACAAAATTTGCGTTTGACCGTTAGTGCCCTCTTTTATTTTTATTTTGCAACATATTTTGGCAGTATCAATTCACTAAAAACTTCAAATTGCTATCTTTAATGGTTCAAGAGTTATGATTTTTGCAACCTGTTTTAGGAATATTTATTTAATCTTTCGATAGTATTTAAGATCACGTCCTGAAGCTCTTTATACATGTTTTAAATATTTGGAATAACTAGATCCTACCATTTAGGACCATTTATGTCCAACATTAATTAAGACGCCATTATTTTACCTGGTTTTTACACGCGAACATGTTTATTAGGTGAAGGACTGAAAGAAAACTTAAATTGGCCACTACTGGGATGGGATGCGCAAACAAAACGATAAGCATTTGTGTAAAGTCAAAGCGAGTACGTAGGTAGCAAGTTCATCCTTGAATGTAAATGGATTTCAATAGAAATTTGTAAGATCTGCGGACTTATAAAACATAATTGGGTCTTATTATATCATCGAGCTCTCTCCATTGAGAGATTTTCAACATTATATTTGAAAAATGTTTGTCCACTGGATTAACAGCAAAACTTTTCAGCTCTAGCTTCAAAACTGTAAAAAAAAAATTGCGTTCATACTGACGGACAGACGGACATTTCACAAACCCAACATACCCTTTTTATACTCTTTTTTTTAATTTTTTTGAAAAAAAAAAGAAAAAAGAGTATATTGGGTTTGTGAAATGTCCGTCTGTCCGTCCGTCTGTATGAACGCAGGTTTTTTCCACAGTTTTGAAGCTAGAGCAACCAAACTTGGTATACATGTTGGTATACACCATAGTAAGACAAAGTGTCAAGATCTCCCCCCCACCCCCACCCCTTCCCCCACAAACCGCAAAAAACTATATCTTCCACAGGCTTATAGCTAGAGTATCCAAATTTTGCACAAGGCCTAATAATCACTTTCTTCATCGATCTGGTAAAAAAAAATTTGCCCACGCCCATTTCCGCCCCTACAAATAAGCAAAGTCTGTATCTCCCCCACCCCTTTGGATAGAATCACCAAATTGCAGGTTTAATTCTGTTGACCTATTTAATAGATTGGATAAAAATATTTTTGCCACGCCCACCCCCGCCCTTGCAATCGAGCAATGTTTGTTTCTCCCAAACCTGTAGAACAAAATTTAACCAAATTTAAATTGATGACAAAACTTGAAAGATTTGAGCAAAAATACAATTGCCACGCCCACTTCTGACTCCGCAAAGGGGCGAAAAAAGAGTATATCGCAGTCGGGTGCATTCGACTGCAACGTTCTTACTTGTTTTTCTTTTTTTTTCAAAAAAATTAAAAAAAGAGAATAAAAGGAGGTTACTTGTTCATTAATCAATCAATCGACAATCACCAAAAAAAAACCTCAAAAAGTCGAAATTTAAAAGTTGCCATTGTAACAAAGTGATCCCGTAATGTTCGTAAACATGAAAGAATGGCTATTACAAGAAACTCAGAATTAAAAAAAAAAATGTATTCTAACAAAATTGAAAAAAAATTGAACACATAAATCGCGCCTGCTTGGCCTAATCCCGAAGTTGTATTAAAATCTGAGGAGATTGGCTTTAATTGAATTTTTCAATTCATTTTTTATTTTGCAAGGAAGGTTGAAACTATTGTTTAATACATCAGAAAATATGTAAAATTAAATATCAATAGGTAAACCGTAAAGTTCATGGCTTACAATATTAAAACAAGTGAGAATACTCTAGTCGAGTGTGCCCGACTACGAGACTCCCTGCTCCCAACTTGCATTTCAAGCAGTTCAGCGGCAACACAAGCAAGCAGCGCACTTAACGTGTCCAGTTCCTGTCAACCTGTTGTTTCTGCCTGCTGAGACGGGCGTAATATATTCTTCAATAACTTTGGTGTTATTTATCCGATCGTGATGAAATTAACACAGCTGATCAACGTCAACACAACATGTATGTGTACCAAAAATCAAAAACATGTCTTCAAAATTGTGGCTGTGGGAGGCTTTTGCGATTTGCGGGGGTGCGGGGGGGAGCAAATTTTGCAAACAAAACATTTGCAAATTTTGGTCTTTCTTTGAGTCTATGGCTCAATTAATTTAAAACAAAATAAAGGATATTTCATCAAAACCGATCGACATATAATGAAGTTATTATCTCTTCAGTAAAAAATTGAAACCATAAATATTTAGTGTGACACGCTCGGTTTGGGGGCGGCTGTGAGCTAATCATAAGAGAGGGTAGAACAATTTCTAAAAATGATCGGATCTTGACCATTTTAGAGTCATTTTTAAAGTAAAACCGTTTAGTCTTTAAAACATGTCTTCAAAATTGTGGCTGTGGGAGGCTTTTGCGATTTGCGGGGGTGCGGGGGGGAGCATCCGAAATTTGAAATAAACTTGATCTGCGTATGGTATACAGGAACCTACATGCCAAGTTTGGTGTCTCTAGCTTTTGTAGTCTCCGAGATCTGTGTGTTCATACGGACAGACAGACAGACGGACAGACGAACAGACAGACGGACATGGCTAGATCGTCACGGCTGTTGATGCTGATCAAGAATATATATGGTTTATATAGTCGGAAATGCTTCCTTCTGCCTGTTACACACATTTGCAGTACTTTATAACTCCCTTTTCCCCATTTTTAATGGGAACAGGGAGTAAAAATAAATAAAAAATGTTACCTACCTAAAAAGAAAAAAATTATTTTCGTTATTAAGGACCATTCAGGTAACCTAATTTTCAATATGGGCCCAGATGCACGCGAAAAGCCTCCAATTGTTGCATTGTGTTATAAGCTAAATTATTTTTTTGTTTGAGCACTCTGCATCAAATGTTTTGAACAATTTATTAGGGTCAGTTATAAATTTTGCATTTTACAATATCTTTAGAAAAATAATCAGCATTTTTTATTGAGTTGATTTTATTGTTCATTGTTGTTTCGAAAACAAAAGTTCGAAAAAATTAAAACTCTCGAGCTTTCGTAACACTTACGGTTTTTTGAGAGTCTTTCAATGCAACTGAAGCTAAAATTTCTAGAGTTTTCCGTAAGATCCCTGATTATATATATTAAATAAATATATATATCCCCTGTGCAACTCTCTCCGCCCTCTGTATGCGGTCGAAATATTTTTTTCATTTTATTCTATACGTCATCATTATTCTATTTTATCAAGTAAAACCCCAGTACGAAATGTACAACGCATTGAAGGAGACGTCACCGACTCTATTAAGTAACTATAGGATCAACAACCAAACAACCTCAGTTTTAAAACTTTATTGTTGAAACTTGCTGTATGCAATACATACGTCGAAACCGGACCACTAAAACATATAGCTGCAATAGGAACGATCGATCGAAAATTTTAAAAACTAAAACTAACCAATTCTAAGTTTTAGCACTTTATCAACAACAGACTACATCTTGTAGCTGCCAGTGTAACAATTGGTTGAAACACTTTTTTGATTCTCAAGTTATCTCAAACAAACATCCCTTTTCTCAGTGTTATATATTTGCAATGGCTTCATATTCCGAAACATTTTCGATTTCGAATTCCCGTTTACGAATAATATGGTATTAAAACCATTTATGGTTTGGAAATTATGTTCAATCGTTTAACAAAATACAAAACAGCAAGATAACTTTTCGATTTTGTTCTTATTTATATTAAATAAAAATAAAACATAATTAGCGCTCACTTACCGCTACTCTCGGCTATATCTGCCAAAGTGGCTACGGTATGCGATGAACTGGCGGATAACTGTGGGTGCACCTGAACGTTATTAAACTCTGAAATTAGGCAATTGGATTTTTGTGTGGATTAAGAGCTATTGCTGATGATATGTTGAACTAGATATGTTCACTTACTGCTTGGCACAGATTCGATAGTGGCATTCGCTAGTGTTGCCTTGTGTAGTTCCATGCGACTGTTGGTTTGTCCGTCGACGGTGCTGATACTGGAGCTAATGCTGTTGCTCTGTTGATATTTCGATTGCAACTGATGCAAAGGATGTTGTTGCAGTGACTCGTAAAGTACGCTTTGCTTTTTTGCTGTCGCAGCAGCAGCAGCGTTCGGCTCCGAGGCAGCGTTCGTGTTGATTGACAGCGGCTTGAAAGGATCAAAGCCCTTGGACATGTGCGAGACGAGTTTGCTCTCAAAGCTATTAGGAAAGAGTAGCAGAGCATGGGATTAATTCGTTTAGTGCCGATTAGGTTACTCAAAGTGTTGCACTACTTACACCTTATTGGTAACACCTGTCTCTTGCAGCGTCTCAAAATAGTCTAGTTCCTTGGTGTACTTGGCATTGTTGTTAGACACGTTGATGGCAACCTGTCGTTGCTGCTGCTGCTGTGCTGGCACGGCTCCCAAGGAACGATTCACCAGCTTACCGCCCGCGTACGTATTATACATATCAAAGCCGAGTACAACCTGCTGCTGCGGCTGTTGGTGTTGCTGATATTGCTGTTGGTGATGAAGTTGTTGGTGGTGCGCCTGCTGCTGCTTAAGCACCACTTGATGGCGCACGCGTGCTGCACCGGCACCGCCTCCGCCTCCCGGGGGCGTATGCGAAGGAAAAAAATGCTGTGCCGGTTGTTGTTGTTGATGCTGCAGTGGCGATGATTGCGCTGCTGGTTTGCCGTTAGACGACGCAGAGGCGGAGGCAGAGGCGGACAACACACCGGATGGCAGCGGCGATTTGAGGAACTCCTCCTTTTGTTTGATTGATTCGCGCAATCTTATCATCAGGTCGCTGTTCTCAGCACCTCCGGCGGCATTTACTGCGTACAGTGCTTGGCTCAAGGCCGTTGCCGATTTCGGTTGGCGTGCGGTGGGTGTGGTCTGAGTGGTGTTTGATAATACTGTTAAATTTGGTGGCTGATTGGGGCTGTAACGACAACAAATCAACAACTTGAATGATTTAATATAATGTTATAAATATTATTAAATATATAATCTATAGGATAATACCACCTAATGTGGAACATTTTCCGAAAACTAAAAAGTTCTCGATTCATTTTACATTAACTGTCAACTAACATTAAACGATACTTAACGAATTCTTTGACTTCTGCCAAAAATGTTTAAAGAAAAGTTTTGCATAAGAAAACGTAATTTTCAACAAATTGTTGCTATGACAGCAATAAGATATGGTCGTCCGATTTTTATATAATTTAGTCAACATGTAAATAATATCCTAAAAGACAGAATAAGTGAGTTTGCTTGATATAACTTTATAAACAAAAAAGTTTTTAATACAAACACTTATTTTTGATACACAAACATAGTTTTCAACTGATTACACAATGCAACAAATTTTGAAAAAAAAGTTGTGTCTAGAACAGTCACTATATTTTTTTTATGTAAAACCAGTCGCTGAATCCGAAAAAAAAAAATAGAAATAAATATGTTTGCTAGCTCGTTTTCGAGCTAATTGGAAAAAGATAGATATTCAGTTTTTCAAAAAGGTACACATGCATTGTCAATATCTTTGAAATCAGATATTGAACTCTTTTGAAACTTCCTTTTTTCAAAACGTTATATAATGTCCTAAAATCCACCAGTACATCACTTTTCAAAATACTTGTTGGCTTAGACTTAAGCTGAACACTTTGCATTAAAATTTCAAGTTTTAAAAAAAAGCTAGATTTCAAACGGGATTTTCTCCTAAAACAAAACATTTGCAAATTTTGGTCTTTCTTTGAGTCTATGGCTCAATTAATTTAAAACAAAATAAAGGATATTTCATCAAAACCGATCGACATATAATGAAGTTATTATCTCTTCAGTAAAAAATTGAAACCATAAATATTTAGTGTGACACGCTCGGTTTGGGGGCGGCTGTGAGCTAATCATAAGAGAGGGTAGAACAATTTCTAAAAATGATCGGATCTTGACCATTTTAGAGTCATTTTTAAAGTAAAACCGTTTAGTCTTTAGTTTAACTTTATCACATATTGGGTCTAAAGCTTGGGACTCATTACTCCCTGTTCCCATTAAAAATGGGAAAAAGGGAGTTACAAAGTACTGCAAATGTGTGCAACAGGCAGAAGGAGCCTTTTCCGACTATATAAAGTATATATATAGTTGATCAGCATCAACAGCCGAGATGAACCAGCCATGTCCGTCTGTCTGTCCGTCCGTCCGTCTGTATGAACGCGTCGATCTCAGAGACTATAAGAGCTAGAGACACCAAACTTGGCATGTAGGTTCCTGTATACCATACGCAGATCAAGTTTATTCCAAATTTCGGGTACACCCTCCCGCACCCCCGCAACTCGCAAAAAACTCCCACAGGCACAATTTTAAAGATATAGCTTTTTGGTACACATATATGTTTAATCAATGTTAATCAGTTGCGTAAATTTCATTACGATCGGATAACAAACACCAGAGTTATTGAAGAATCTATTACCCCCGTCTCAGCAGGCAGAAACAACAGGTTGACAGGAACTGGACACGTTAAGTGCGCTGCTTGCTTGTGTTGCCGCTGAACTGCTTGAAATGCAAGTTCGGAGCAGGGATTCTCGTAGTCGGGCACACTCCAATATAGCATTCTTACTTGTTATATAATATACCATTGGCACACAAAGTGTCAATATTCAAATTCATGGGAAAACTTGAAAGATTTGACCAAAAATGCAATTGCCTTCAAGCCAAAAAAGAGTATTTCGCAGTCGGGACTGCAACTTTTTGTTTTTGTGCGATTTTTTTAAAGTAAGTTGTAAGCGCTTAACACACAAAATGTTCAAGCATATGAGTCGCTAGTTTTGGGGAAATTCGTCTTCATGTTTGGAAAATTGGTGGAAAAGGGTAAACTACTTTACCGGGAAACTACAGGATTGTAATACAACCAATCAATCTTGACACTTTGTTTGCCTATGGTATATATCAACATGTATACCAAGTTTGGTTGCTCTGGCTTCAAAACTGTGGAAAAACCCTGCGTTCATACGGACGGACAGACGGACGGACAGATGGACTTTTCACAAACTCAATATACTAATTTTTTCTTTTTTTTTCAAAAAAATTAAAAAAAAAACAAGTAAGAATACTCTAGTCGTGTGTGCCCGACTACGAGACTCCCTGCTCCCAACTTGCATTTCAAGCAGTTCAGCGGCAACACAAGCAAGCAGTGCACTTAACTCGTAAACTGCTTGTCAAACTGTTGTTGCTGCCAGCTGAGACGGGCGTAACACAAGCAAGCAGTGCACTTAACTCGTAAACTGCTTGTCAAACTGTTGTTGCTGCCAGCTGAGACGGGCGTAATAGATTCTTCTATAACTTTGGTGCTATTTATCCGATCGTGTTGAAATTTACACATCCGAAAGACATTGATTAAACATACATGTGTACCAATTAAAGCTTTATCTTTAAAATTGTGGCTGTGGGAGTCTTTTGCGACTTGCGTGGGTGCGGGGGGGTGCATCCGAAATTTGAAATTAACTTGATCTGCGTATGGTATACAAGAACCTTCATGCCAAGTTTGGTGTCTCTAGCTCTTATAGTCTCTGAGATCTGTGTGTTCATACGGACAGACGGACAGACAGACGGACATGGCTAGTTCGTGTCGGCTGTTGATCCTGATCAAGAATATATATAGTTTATATAGTCGGAAATGCCTCCTTCTGTCTGTTACACACATTTGCAGTACTTTATAACTCCCTTTTTCCCATTTTTAATGGGAACAGGGAGTAAAAAAGAGTATAAAAAACCGCTATAGAATATAGCATGCCAGTATTATGTAACTTGCAATTGCTGAGTGTGATTGACTAATATATTAAACTTAATATTGACTTGTCGGTGTCACATCTTTTAACGTACTTGTACTTTATTTATCATTTAAAACAACTATACATAATTTGATCCTTTAATTTTCCAACTATGCATGTTTTTAGGTGCGAGACTTCTGGAACCTCTTGAAATTATACGCAAATATGTATGTGAGCCAAGCTAAACGCAGTCGCTATCTAAGTTCGGTTCGGTTGTGAGATCTTTATGTCATCGCTGCAGGTGACTGCATGAGCTGACGGAAGAGTCGGCTAACTGATCGGGAGGGGGACCAGGGGCCAGTTTAGTCATGTCGGGGGGCAGGCGTGCATGTGCATGAAAAGAATGAACTTTGTGCTGTTCAATAACACAGAAGCGTTAGCAGCATCTGTGGCTTGTCAGGCGACCTAATGACCATCATCATGACCATGACCGTGACATGACCAAAGCACCCTCGACTCCCACAACAGCTGTGCAACATGCTATTGTTGTGTTCTATTCTGTGTATGTTTATGTGTATTTGTATGTGTGGGGATAAGCTGCGCGTGTTTCCTTTTCAGTTGGTTGTTGCAACAAAAACTCAAACGCACTCAGCTTGTGATCGAAGTAACAAATTAGATTATAACAGCAGCAGGCAGTCGAGAGGCTTCAAAGTGAATTCAATTTGCAGTGAAAGGATGCTATGCAGAAACTGGCCAACGATGCTGGGAAGCATAGAGGATACCAAGGCCACTACAGCGCAGTTCCTGCTGACACTGACATTGCCACTGCCACTCACAACGAAACAGCCTCAAGTGCGGCGCAGGTTGCCAAGCATACCAATTAGCTTAGCTCGGTTATTGCAAGCATATTGCTCTTGAAAATAGAAAAAGCGGCAAGTAAATACTCCTGCAGCTCAGGTGTCCTTGTCAGCATGTTTTTAAGCATCGCAAAGTTATTTGCCCACTCCCACTCCATTCATTCCTGCTTCCTGCTACCATGGAGCAGCGTATCACTGCAGGCGCGAACAGCTGTCAAGTTAAGAGGCTTTTAATGAATGCAGGTCCTTGATTAAGTTTGAATTGATTTACAAAGACATTTTTCTGGAAAAATGCTTTTTCATGAAGGGTGCCTCTTGCAAACAAATGTATTTGCACCCATTCAATTGGTAACATGTTTGTTAACTTCATTTAGTTCTAGGAAATTGTACTCAGCTGCAATCAGTTAAATGGTAAAGAATATTCTTTAGGGAAACAATAACACATTCCTTATCTAAAGCAATTGTTACAAACTTCTACGTATAGTTTGATCGATTCTACGAATAGTTTCATTAGTTTAACGAATTTATAATTTTGTATTTCTGCAATCCCATAAGCTAAGCAAAATTACATACATATGTACATAAATAATCAGAATTTAGTTATTTTCGTTGAACTACTAAATTGCATCCTATCTAATTGCTAAGTGACTTCAATCCTAGATCAAAGACATAATAATAACCTCACAAAAAAGGTAATTTCTTTTTCGACCTATTTTTCCTATGACAACTATAAGATGTTGTGGTCCGACTTTGATGAAATGTTGAAAGCATGCGAAGAACTTGCTTAGAACAAGTAAGAATGCTCTAGTCGAGTGTGCCCGACTACGAGACTCCCTGCTCCCACTTTGCATTTCAAGCAGTTCAGCGGCAACTCAAGCAAGCAGTGCACTTAACTCGTACGTGCCTGTCAAACTGTTGTTTCTTCCAGCTGAGACGGGGGTAATAGATTCTACCGTAACTTTGGTGCTATTTATCCGATCGTGTTGAAATTTTCACAGCAGATCAACATTGATCGAACATATATATGTGTACCAAAAATCAAAGCTCTATCTTTTAAATTGTGGCTGACGGAGTCTTTTGCGATTTGCGGGGGTGCGGGGGGACGCATCCGAAATTTGAAATAAACTTGATCTGCGTATGGTATACAGGAACCTGCATGCCAAGTTTGGTGTCTCTAGCTCTTATAGTTTCCGAGATCTGGGTGTTCATACGGACAGACAGACAGACGGACAGACAGACGGACTTGGCTAGTTCGTCTTGGCTGTTGATCCTGATCAAGAATATATATAGTTTATATAGTCGGAAATGTCTCCTTCTGCCTGTTACACACATTTGCAGTACTTTATAACTCCCTTTTTCCCATTTTTAATGGGAACAGGGAGTAACAAGTAAGAACGTTGCAGTCAGGCTCACCCGACTGCGATATACTCTGTTTTCTGTTTAAGGGGGCGGGGGTGGGCGTGTCAAAATTTTTTTCTCCAAACTATCGATGAGATCAAAAGTATTCATACTGCAAAATTTGGGGTTTCTAGCTATAAGGGTGTAGGAGATACAGATTTTGCTCATTTGCAGGGGCGGTAGTGGGCGTGGCATTTTTTTTTTTACAGATCGGTCGAGAATGTCATCAGTAGTCTTCATGCCAAATTTGGTGACTCTAGCTGTAAAACTGCAGAAGATATAGATTTTTGCGGTTTGAGGGGGAAGGGGTGGGGGTGGGGGGGAAATCTTGACACTTTGTCTGCCTATGGTATATACCAACATGTACACCAAGTTTGGTTGCTCTAGCTTCAAAACTGTGGAAAAAACCTGCGTTCATACGGACAGACGGACAGACGGACAGACGGACATTTCACAAACCCAATATACTCTTTTTTTCCATTTTGGAAAACAGAGTATAAAAAGTATGCTTGGTTCAGTTATCTTTAAAAACAAAAACAAATTTCCGATATATGTTCAACATGCAGCAAAATTTAAACATCAATTTAAATTTGGTTGGGCCAGTTCTACAGGTTTGTGAGAAACAAACTTTACTCAATTGCAGTCTATTTAATAGTACAACAGAATTCGACCTGCAAAATTTGGTGGTTGTAGCTAAAGGGGTGTGGGAGATACAGACTTTGCTTATTTGTATGGGCGGAGGTGGGCGTGGGCAAATTATTTTTGGTCAGATGAATCAAGGAAGTGATTAGTAGCCCTTGTGCTAAATTTGGTTACTCTAGCTGTAAAACTGTGGAAGATACAGGTTTTTGCCGTTTCTGGGGGAGGGGGTGGGGGTATTGACGAGATCTTGACACTTTGGCTTCCTATGGTATATATCAACATAATTACCAAGTTTGGTTGCTCTAGCTTCAAAACTGTGGAAAAAACTGTGTTCATACGGACGGACGGACATTTCACGAGCCCAATATACTCTCTTTTTTTTTAAAACAATTCAAAAAGAGTATAAAAATAGATTCAATGACACAAGTGTTTCGATACGACGCGAATCGCAACTATATTGTGCTGTTTTCTGTTGTTGCTGCTGGTTATCAATAAAAAAAATCAGCCATATCTATCAGGCACACGAGTAGATATAGATACGTTTGTATATATGTAGCTGCTGTTGCAGTTGTACTTTTTTACATACCGGCTTGGTGTGTGTTTGTATGGAATTTCGTGTTTTATTGTTTGCTTGTTTGTACTGGGGTTTCATTGTTGTTATTGTTATTGCTTGTTTTTGTCTGATTTGCGTTTTTCCAACTCTTCCGATTCTTTACAATTAACAAGTCATAAAAAAAAATGTTGACATATTTGATAAGCCGCAAAAGCTGCGTGCCAAACCTGTCAATAGTTCACAGTGCCATGCCAAAAAAAAAAAAAAAACAACAACAGCAACAAATATGATCCCTACCACCCTCATGCTCCTGTCACCCCTTTCACTCTATGAGCACCCACTTTTTCTCTTGCTTTGGAAAAATTCGCATTGAATTTATTTTGTTGACTTTTGGGTATCGATTTCGATTTCGGTGGCGACGGCTCGCAGCCTGTTCGTGTTATTGTTTGGGCAATATACGCAACGGAATCGAAACACAAAACGTAAATCGCATTAAATAACGCACACACACAAAATAAAAACAGTATACTAAGAAACTGAGACAATAGCGCATTGTTGTTTTTCTTATTATTATTGTTGTGCATTGAAAATCCTTGTTGTTGTTGTTCTTGCTTAAGAAGATCACATTTCATCTTCTATTTAAACACACACACTTCAAACTTTTTAATCGAAAAGCATGTGTTTCAAGGTTTCTGCAATTGAAACGAACTTTTCCAACAGAGGGTTCGACACCAGCCCATAACATATGACGCATATGACTATGACTATCATAATAAGCACACAAGTTATCAAAAAAGATAATTGATTTTTGTAATTCTAAAATTCTGAAAATTAAAATTCTAAACGCACATCGTTTGGGTTTGGAGCTCACACACTTCAATACAATATATATGTACAAATTAATGTTATGATGCGAATCTTTGTCTGCGAAATGAAATCTACGCGCTCCACTCGCCATCAGCAACTAAACTAAAGTACAACCCAAAGTCCATGGGACTAAAATGAAATAAAAAAAAAAAAAACAAATAAATACAAAAAAAAAAATACTTTGTATGCATGTATAAAATACATATTAAGCTCGCGACACCAACAACGAGGCAGGGCCCCATCGCCAATTGAAAAGAGCCCCCAGCTTTTGAGTGGGCAACCGTCGAACAACCCTCCCAACCACTGAACGCGACGCTCTTCCTTTTATTTTATAACCAATTGTGCCACGCGCATAGCGCAAAAATATTTCATTGTGCACATAATAACACAACATACAAGACATATGTACATTCACAAACACACACACAGAGATACACACACACAGACACATACAGATACACACACACAGACACACTCATACACACACACAGACACACTCATACACACACACAGACACACACAGACACACACACACACAGACACTCACACACAGACACACATACCCACGTGCCCAACAACTTGGACGCATAGTCCTCACCCTATTTCCAAGGCAGATATCGGTGAAGGATCAGCGAGTGCAGATTGCCGAAAGTGACACTATCACACCTACGGATGCCAACGAGGTGCTATTCATCACAGCAAAACTCAAACCGGATAAGGCTCCCGGTCCAGATGGCATCCCAAACGGAGTTCTAAAACTATCATCGCTGCACACCCCTACACATTCGTGGACCTGTATAACCAGTGCATTCCGGAACGCAGGGTGCCACGCAGGTGGGAACTGCAGAGGCTGGTCCTCATACCCAAGCAGGGGAAAAAACAGAAGGACCCATCGTCATACCGACCACTCTGCATGCTGGACATTATGGGCAAGATATTCGAACGGATTCTATGCAACCGACTTGAGACCGAGATTGTTGCCTGTCGGATCAACAATATGGAAACTCCGCAGTACAACTGATGCTATCAATGCGGTGACCAGCATATCGCGTAGAGCAATTCAAGGTACGAGATGGGCAGGAGGCAAGCAATATTGTCTAGTCTGCACCCTAGACGTAAAAAATGCCTTCAACACAGCGAATTGGACCTATGTTCTGGATGCCCTCTACGCAAGGCGGATCTCTCAGAATCTCATTCAACTAATAGGCAGCTAATTTCGAGACAGAGTGCTTCTATATGACACTGACGAAGGACAGCGGCAGTACATGGTCACCGGAGGAGTGCCACAAGGATCAGTCCTTGGACCAGTACTTTGGAATGTCATGTACGACGGTACTCCTTGGTAACGGTAGCAAAGAAGCTGGAGGAGGTCATAACCAAAAGCAGCGCCCCAATCGACTGCATCATGGACTAGCTGTCCCAAAACGGACTCACACTGGCGTAACAAAAATCAGACGCCGTGCTGATAAGTAGCAGGAAGATTGTGGAGAGGACACCTTTGCGCGTCGGCTCTTCTATCATAGAAACCAAGCCGGCCATCAAGTACCTTGGGGTAATGATAGACCATAGACTATCATTCAAGCAACATCTGGACTACGCCAGTCGTAAAGCTGTCACCACAACGACAGCCATTAGCCGACTAATGGCCAACAACAAGGGGCCAAAACAGCGCAGCAGGAAACTAATTGCAGGAGTGGTTACCTCAACCATCCTGTACGGCTCGATAATCTTAGCTCCTGCAATGGATGCAACAACCTACAGCAGAGATTGCACGTCGACATGCAGGCGTTGTGCGGAAACCGAATCTTGGTTGTGGCAAGCATAATCCCACTCGGCTAGCTGGCAGCAGAAAAGCTAAGCGTACCAACTAAGGGTACCACAAGGCTCAGCTTGGGGTCCATTACTGTGGAACGCCATGTACAATGGAATTTTAAACCTTGCGACACCACCAGGAACCAAAATCATTGGGTTCGGCTCTATATACTATATGGAGCCCCAATATGGGCCAATGCGCTCCACACTAAATACGAGCGAGGAACACCATTACTATGAAGTGGCAGGAAAGATAACAATCATCAGTAAAGGGTCGCTGGACATATAGCCTAATCCAATCCTTCGAAAGTTGGCTGAGTAGGAGACATGGAGAGTTAAACTTTCATCTGAAGCAACTTCTGAGCGGCCATGGATGCTTTCGAGCATATCTCCATCGATTTCAACACGACAATGCCCCATGGTGTCCATACTGTGTGGACCAGGTGGAGGATGCGGACCATATCCTGCTGCACTGCCCCGTTTCCAGCGAAACCGTGCTCAAGTAGAGAATTTATGTGGGAAACCATCACTATTGAAAACTGCGACAACCTCATCAAAGATTGAAACAAAATTTTCAAATGTTTTGTTTTAGGAGAAATTCCCTTTTAAAATCTAGCTTCTTTTTTTAAAAAAAAAAAATAAAACGTGAAATTTTATTTAAAAATTTTCAGTTTAAGTCTTAATAACGCCTAAGCCAACAAGAAATTTGAAATGTTATGTACTGGTCAATTTTAGGACATTATATAACGTGTTCAAAAAAGTAACCTTTTTAAGAATCCGAAATCTGGTTTCGCAGATATTGACAATTCTCTGAGTGTACCTTTTTAAAAAATCGAAAATCTAGTTTTTTCCATTTGATTTTGACACTTTGTCTGACTATGGTATATACCAACATGTATACCAAGTTTGGTTGCTCTAGCTTCAAAACTGTGGAAAAAACTTGCGTTCATACAGACGGACATTTCACAAACCCAATATACTCTTTTTTCTTTTTTTTTTTCAAAAAAATTAAAAAAGAGTATAAATATAGTGGCTTTTCTTGGAGCAAATGGCTTTTGCATAGTGTTATCAAAGAAAAAATGTACTTTAAATTAAAACATTGAATTTCGTTTTTTTTTTTTAAATAAGTAAAGCCAGTGCCAGTTCTCACATAAACGAGCGATTTATATGCTCGTGTAATGATAACTTAAGTATTAAAAATGTCCATTTTCTTCCACTGTACGCATAGTGCTTGCATTGTGTGTAAATGTGTGACACATTTTCAGCATCACAGTTGTCGTTGTCATCGTTATCCATCCATCAATCGTGTGAGTCAAATTCGTGTATGCAGACAAAAAACTACTCGAAGTTATGAAGGTCAATCGGACAGTGAAAAAAACGTACAAATTGTATATCGTCATATATCCTATTATAATCTAATCTAATATATCTTTATCATTTTCTATCTATATCTTTATCTATATCTACATATAATACTTGTTTCTCTAATCGTCGCTCTATGAGATGAACACGCACTTTATATCAGCATGGGAACCAATGCATTATATTATGCAAAGACTTTGGATTGGCCTCAAGTAGCCAATAATTGAAATATATACTCTGATTATGTTCTCAACCTCTCAGACAGAGACTGAGACTGGAGACTAGAGACTGCAGCTGCTGCAGATTGAATACTCATACTCAAACTCATCCTCAGCTCAATACTTCGAGATTGTATAGAGCGTGAATGGACGTGAATGTGGGCGTGGCCAGCGCTCCAGCATGCTCCCTTACAGACAGCTGTCCAGTCCAGCACGAATTGAAATGCCATTCACTGGGGCTCTGATCTTTTTAATTTTTTATTATATTTAATATTCTTTTTTTGTTGTACAAATTTTTCAATTAAATTTGTCGTAATCATTTAACAATGGCTCGTTAACAAATATTTGTGTGCAGTTGACTTTTGTTGTTATTCGTTAACACTTGGCTTATGCATTTATATACTTATGCATATGTATATGTTTATATACTTGCATCTGTGTTTATAAGGCATTGCGATTTTGCATATGCAGTTTAGTAGTCGTTGTTGTTGTTGTTCTGATTGCTGTTGTTGTTTCTCGATTGGTCAATGAGTTGACGTTCGACGTTGTTACCATATATGTATATCTATACACATAATTAATTGCACACACAAACATACAAACACAATAAAATATTAAATATGGTTTACATCGCGTACTGCGAATATAGCGAATGCGACAACAAACGTTGCGTATACGCAATTGTTTGTTTGTCTATCCGGTCGTGTTGAAATGTGGGCGTCATCATATGACAACAATACACTGACGAAAATTCCAAATGTGTTTTGAATTTTAACCATTCTCGGCACAGTTTTTTTTTTGTTTTTTTTTGTTTGCTTTTTTATTTTTTGCGTCTGTCATTCTCTTGCTTTTTGTTACTTTTTTATATTTTTCGTTCGTCATATTTAATGGGTCACAAACAAAGCAAATAATAAAATAAATAGCTTTCATGTACTGCTTATAAAGAAAGTCAATAAAAAAGAAAATAATTAAAAACGGAAAATTATTTTGAAATTCGCTTAGAGACACAAACAGCTTAGTGAATGGCTTCTTACTTGGCTTCTTCTTAAGCCCACTTATCTCTTCACAAAAGCGTTTCGCAACAAGTTGAGAAGTTGCCAACACACGTAGTGATAATGATAAGAAAACCAATGTTTAAATAAATAGAATTTCACACGTGCCAAACGCTCAAAATAAAAAACATCCATTCAGAGAAAGCTTTAGATAAACAATTTCTATAATAATTTAAACAATTCTCAAGCAAAGCCTTTTATAATCGCAGGAGTTTGGCCAATAAATATGCACGATAATCCCCTAATCACGAAAATAATTTTTTATTTTCTATGTCAAATTTTTTCCTTTAAATTTTCTAAGTTAATTTTTAACTAGAATTTTTTTAAAGTGAGTTCCTATATTTCACTGATACTTTGAGTTTTTATGCGATTTGCTTCAAACTCATTTTGAAAGATCTAATGAAAATTTATTTAAAGCTGCACACCAATCTTCCAGAAAACCCACCCCCTGGGTGGAAAATGTGTGGGAAAAAGGGCCAAAATTTAATTTTTATGCTATTTGCTTCAAACTCATTTTCCAACACCCTGGTTGGAAAGTGTGTGGGAAAAAGGACCAAAGTTGAGTTCCTATGCGATTTGCAAACTCATATTCAAAGACCTGTATAAAAATTTATTGAAAACTACATTCCAATTTTCCGGAAAATTCACATTCCCGGGTGGAAGGTGGGTGGCAAAAATGTCAACTTGTGACATAGTGTAATTAGCATGCTGATATTAATTATTATTAAATAAAGTTGAGGTTAAAAGTATTTCTCGACTTTAATTGCATTGATTAAATTTGAATTTGAAGCTAGAGCAACCAAACTTGGTATACATGTTGGTATATACCAAAGTAAGACAAAGTGTCAAGATCTCCCCCCCAACCCCACCCCGACAAACCGCAAAAACCTATATCTTCCACAGTTTTATAGCTAGAGTAACCAAATTTAGCACAAGGGCTACTTAACACATCCTTCATTGATCTGACAAAAAAATTTGGACACGCCTACCCCCGCCCTCATAAATGAGCAAAGCCTGTATCTCCCACACCCCTTTAGCTGGAGTCCCCAAATTTTGCAGGTTGAATTCTATTGCCCTATTAAATGGATTCGATAAAAATAATTTTTCCACGCTCACCCCCGTCCTTGCAATCGAGCAATGTTTGTTTCTCCCAAACCTGTACAACGAGCCCAACCAAACTTAAATTGATGGCAAAACTTGAAAGATTTGAGCAAAAATACAATTGCCACGCCCACTTCTGTCTCCGCAAAGAGCCTAAAAAAGAGTATATCGGAGTCGGGTGCATCCGACTGCAACGTTCTTACTTGTTTGTTTTTAATTTCGATCAAAAAAAAAAATAAAATATATGAATAAAGCTGGTTACAATTTAACCACAATGATTATATTACAAAATCAACTAGTATTTTGAGCACAACTTTACTGTTCTAATAAAAAAGTCAGCAATACACAGAAGTGCCCCTCGGATATGGTGAATTTTGTTGTAGCGATGCGAAGGGATCTCCAGAGGATTGCCTACAACCCTATAGATAAACACACACGCATCGAAGAGGAAATGTGAAAGTTCTCGTTCAGTATAGCAAATGGGCAATGGAATTTTTAATGCATGTGTTTATTTTTGTTTCTAAAAACACGAGAAATAATAATAAATGCATTCATCGTCGTCATTGCCAAATCGAGACGCAGAAGTAAAGTCATCAGACAAATGATGAGAGAACCAAGATAGATTGCTTGGAACAGTTAAAAGACTATTTGAATGAAATCAGCTATCGATACAAACAAAGAAGATGACTGGAAATAAAAGTGAAGAACAGAAGACATTCAATACATGTATTATGATAAATAAATGTATTTATTTATATAGTATTAATACAATTCATTCAACGCAACAATGACAAAAATGCATGGAAATTAATTCTTGAACAACAAGTCATAGTCATAGAGTCGACCATATTTATCTGCTGTGGTGTTCTATAATTTTATAGACGTCGTCGGTCATAGCATGGACTCATAATTATCATCATTAAATGCGCCTACATAGATGTAGATATGTATATACATAGATACAATATGTATCTCTATGAGCATGTACCAATGGCAGTGAAAAGTGTGGCCAAAGAATGTCCGAAAGAAATATTTTAGATGCGAAAATGTGAAAATGTGAGCTGGAGCCCAGACATAGGAGAACGGAAGGAGTGTAAAAGGGGATGCATTTTGTACACAGAGTTCATTTACAATTGTTTTTAATTATTGTTGTCGCTATTGTTGTTGTTGCTTTTGTTGTTGTTGTTGTTACTAGTTAATGTCATTTAGAGCATGAACTTAATTTTTCAAATGTTTCCATGAATAATTCTGTAGATCATTATACACTTTTTTGCAAAAATTGAAAACAAAGAGTATATTGGGTTTATGAAATGTCCGTCCGTCCGTCACAGTTTTATAGCTAGAGTTGCCAAACTCGATATAATGACTACTAATTAAGTCGTATCTTTCAAAACCCTTTAAATAGGATCACCAAATTTCGTAGTATGACTTGATTTTACTAAATACCGACTCTGCAATCGAACAAATTATGTATCTTAAATTCATGACCATTAATGATCTTTTTGACGGATTTGATCAAAAATAATATTGCTACGCCCACACCGGAACTCGCAAAGAGGTTGAAAAAAGAATATACCACAGTAAACGGCTGCAACGTTCTCATTTTCTTTAAAATTTGATATTATTCGATTACTCGATTATTTGCATCTTCAAATAATTTAAGCGTCTGTTGTTTATTTATTTATATTTTCTTGGATGAAAGTGAAATAATGCACATTGTACATATACACACAATACAACATACACACACGAAAATATGTTGATAGCAGCAGTGTGGGGCATAGAGAGAGAGAGAGAGAGAGAGAGAGAGAGAGAGAAGAAGAGAGAGAGAGAGAGAGAAGAAGAGAGAGAGAGGGAGAGGGGCATGCAGTCTCTCGATGCCACCATAAATCAAATGCTGCACAGTGTGATCGAGTTCATTGAAACCGCGAAAGGCTGTAAGCCATTAAACTGTCAATTTGTCTGCCTGAATGACTGTACATATACATACATTAATACATAAGCATGTATATTTGTGTGAATATTTATGAAACATCAGATATATCTAGAAATGTTAATACCAATTGCAATTTAATAACACTGTGCAACAGCAAAATTTGCCTAGTACATTTTAATTATGTAAAACCAGTCGCTGAATCCGAAAAAAAAAAAATGTTATAAAAAGAATTGTCAATATCTTTGAAACCAGATGTTAGATTCTTATGAAAATTTCTTTTTTCAAAACGTAATATAATGTCCTTAAATCCACCAGTACATCACTTATCACAATTCTTGTTGCCTTAGGCGCTACTCAGACTTAAACTGAAAATTTTACATTAAAACTACACGTTTTTTAAAAAAAACTAGATTTCAAACGAGATTTTCTCCTAAAAAAAAAAACATTTGAAAAATATGAGAAAAACTCTTTAATACATCTGGAAATATCGCCTAAACGAATAGTCAGATTTAATAATGATGTGTGATTGATTGATGGCATTCCTATTTTTTTGTATTCAGCGACTGGTTTTACATAAGAAAAATATAGTGGCTGTTCTAGGCACAACTTTTTTTTTTCAAAATTTGTGGCATCGATACTACAGAAAGATATGATTATAATATTTGGTACTAAAAATAGAATCGGAACAGAAAATTATTCTCCGGTTGCGCCCATTCCAAGTACTTTCTTTTTTTAATTACAATAATACAAGTATAATATAAAATTTTTGGGGATTGTATGCAATACAAATTTATTGATATAGACATTTAGACACAAACCCATAAGATTGAAGACGAATGCCAGGACTCGAGAGGAATTTCGGAAACAGCGAGATGTTCGGCCCAGCTGAGCTACCCCGCATTGGTTAAAAATGTTTAGGGTCTCTTGGTATGCGTGTTGCATACAAAAACAAGTAAGAATACTCTAGTTGAGTGTGCCCGACTACGAGACTCCCTGCTCCCAACTTGCATTTCAAGCAGTTCAGCGGCAACACAAGCAAGCTGCGTACTCAACTTGCACAGTGCTTGTCAAACTGTTGTTTCTGCCTGCTGAGACAGGGGAAATAAGTTTTTCCATAACTTTGGTGCTATTTATCCGATCGTGTTGAAATTTACACATCCGAAAGACATTGATTAAACATACATGTGTACCAAAAATTAAAGCTTTATCTTTAAAATTGTGGCTGTGGGAGTCTTTTGCGATTTGCGGGGGTGTGCATCCGAAATTTGAAAAAAACTTGATCTGCGTATGGTATACAGGAACCTACATGCCAAGTTTGGTGTCTCTAGCTTTTGTAGTCTCCGAGATCTGTGTGTTCATACGGACAGACGGACAGACAGACGTAAATGGCTAGATCGTCATGGCTGTTGATGCTGATCAAGAATATATATAGTTTATATAGTCGAAAATTCTTCCTTCTGCCTGTTACACACATTTGCAGTACTTTATAACTCCCTTTTTCCCATTTTTAATGGGAACAGGGAGTAAAAAGTAAGTAAATAAATAAACTTCTAGTCATGAAAGCTGATGAAATGTAGTAAGAATTTAGTCAGTTTTCATAGCAGCCAAAGCTTTTGCTTTTAATTTCAACTAAGCCGACCCAAAATTAAAAAAGTTTTTCAATTACATTTCGATAAAAATCTCAACGTTATATTCAAGAAAGTTTACAATATATTTTATTGAGCCCAAGTTAAGTTTAAGGTTTATCAAACATCTTTTAGTTTTACGCTGCGTTGCAATCACTATGGGCAAAAGCTGGCTATTGCTACGCAGCTTTCTGATTGCCATCTATAATGATCGCTTCTGCTGGAGTTTTATCAAGAGCTACGCCATGTTCTTTTGCGCAGTGCGCTTGGCCAAGACAATGCACTGTTAACAAGAATGTACTGCTCAGACGGATTTGCAATAGTTGCTGCGACCATTGTCAATTTGTTCCACTGTGTCAACGGTCGCTGGCCTGTCTAATTGCACTAAACACTGTCATTTTTGCCAGTTTGGTGAAAGAGAAACGCCAGTGCGCAGAGGGCATCGTCACAAGTTGCCAACTGGCGTCTGATAAGATTAACAACCTGCCGACGATTCCTGCCAATTGCGACAAACTCTCTCGTCCCCCCGATGTTCCTTGGTTGTTGTGTCTGCTGGATGTCAATAGCCTAGGTAAGTTGTGCAACTTACTCTTGAGATATAAATAGCTATTTTGTATTGATGGTGTTTTGATTTATCGGTTCGAAAGAATCGATTGATCGATGCAAATAATCGTATTTTCTTTTTTTTTGTTAAAAACCAAAAAATTTACATATATATTTAATCACTTTAAATTAAATACATGGGGTTTGTGAAATGTGTGTCTGTCCGTCCGTCTGTATGAACGCAGTTTTTTCCACAGTTTTAAAGCTAAAGCAACCAAACTTGGTGTACATGTTGAAATATACCAGTCACCCAAAGTGTCAAGACCTCCCCCCCCCCACCCTTTCCCCACAAACCGCAAAAAACTATATCTTCCACAGTTATACAGCTAGAGTAACGAAATTTAGCACAAGGGCCACTTATCACTTCCTTGATTGATCTGACTATAAAAATTGGCCACGCCCACCCCCGCCCCCACAAATAAGCAAAGTCTGTGTCTCCCACACCCCTTTAGCTAGAATCCACAAATTTTGAAGGTTGAACTCTGTTGCCCTATTAAATAGATTGGATAAAAATAATTTTGCCACGCCCACCCCCGCCCTTGCAATCGAGCAAAGTTTTTATCACCCAAATCTGTAGAACGGAACCAACCACATTTAAATTGATGGCAAAACTTGAAAGATTTGAGCAAAAATACAATTGCGACGCCGCAAAGAGGCGAAAAAAAGAGTAGATCGTTGTCGGGTGTATCCGACTGCAATGTTCTTTTTTGTTGTTTGCTAAAATCAACCCAAAAAAAAAAAATATATATATTACAAAATTCATTTGAAGATATTTGCGTATAGAGAACATATTTTTTTTTAGAAAAAAGATAATAAAACTTATTAAATTATAAAATTTGCTTGAGAAGCATTTCTCTTCGATAAAAATGAATAAAATGTCTGTATAGATACATTAAAGAAAACATCGATGGTGAAGATAAATTAGAACTATCAACATAATCGATTTTGACATCGATGTTTTTCCACCAGTAATATATGAAATAGTATATTTATTCTTTTACATCCCCAGTTAACACTTACCGCATAAAAGTGCTAGACAGCAACTGTTGCTGATAGAGCTGTTGCTGATGGTGTTGATGCTGGCGCAGTCCATGTGCCATATCGCCAAAGTCAATGCTGCTGCTGCCGGTGGCTAGTGCGGGATGACGTTGATGCGGCACATGTTGCTGCTGCTGCAGATGATGGATGGTGTTGTTGCCGATGGGAATGCCACTGCCGCTGGCATTGCTGGTGATGCTGCTAGAACGACTACCGCTATGGAGTGGCGGAGCGTGTGCCGCTGGCGATACTGAGGATGCTGATGAGGCAGAGTTGACAACAGCGGGATATGAGATCAACTGTTGCTGTGCAATTGTTGACTTGCGCGCAGCAGCAGCAGCTGCGACAGAGCCATTTGCCAGCAGCGCAGGCGAATGGGAGACCGTTGACGGCACTTGTGCGGATGCGGACATCGTTAAACGATTTGATTCCGGCGTGTGGGCAATGTTCGTGTAATGCTGCAAATATAAGAAATGTACAACATATAAGATAAGATCAGATCAGACTAGATCAGATTAGACCAGATCAGACTAGACCAGATCAGACTCAAAAGAAGACATCATCTTACCATTTGCAGCACATCGCACTCCTTGGGCACAACATGCAGCGTAAGTACCGCATGTGTCTGCTTAATCATCGATACAATGGTGCTATAGGCAATGCCAGCGATTGGCGTATTGTTTACCATTAGCACCCGATCGCCCGTCTGCAGGTTTGCGTAGTGAGCCGGTCCGTTCGCTTGCACCTCTTTGATGAAAATGGTCTCCATCGCTTTCACTTGGTATGGAGGCAGCGACGTTGGTGACGTTGGCTCCAAACCGACGAAACCGCCGCTGCCGCGGACAACGTTCGTCGCTTCCTACACAAGAGCGTAAAAACCAAAAATACAAAAAACGTGAATTGACAATAACAACAACAACAGCAGCAGTAGCAGCAACAATAATAGAAGGAACAACAACAACCACACACATAACAAATAAATGGCAGCAAGGAGAGCGGCTCTAAGAGAAAGAAAGTGTGTGTGTGAGAGACAGAAAGAGAGAGAGAGAGAGAGAGAGAGAGCATAACGAAACGTCGCGTGTAATAAAAGTAAAGTGAGCAAAACGCAAATTAGTGCAAACAAAATAAAAAATTATTAAAAAATAAGCCGAATGATATTATAAACACGGCACATCGAATTCGGAATGCCCATCCAAGTTGAATTATTCAAAATTAGAAGCTAAACAAACATATGATCGAAATTCTAAAGTACTTGTACTCAAAATATCAATCTGTTCAGATACGTAATAAAGCCATAAATATATAGTTGACGACACTTATTTAAATTTGATTTTTCCTGATTTTGACGTTTCATGAATTGAGTAACAATGGAAATTCAAACACTATAACTATAAAACAATATAACCAACAAGTAAGAACGTTGCAGTCGGATGCACCCGACTGCGATATACTCTTTTTTAGCCTCTTTGCGAAGTCAGAAGTGGGCATGTCAATTGTATTTTTGATCAAATCTTTCAAGTTTTCCCATCAATTTTAGTTTGGTTGGGAACGCTCTACAGGTTTGGGAGAAACAAACATTGCTCGATTGGGCGTGGCAAAATTATTTTTACCCAGTCTATTTAATAGTACAACAGAATTCAACCTGCAAAACTTAGTGATTCTAGCTAAAGGGGTGTGGGATATACAGACTTCACTCATTTTTGGAGGCGGGGGTGGGCGTGGCCAATAATTTTGTATACAGCTCAATCCCAGCAGTGATTAGTAGCCCTTGTGCTAAATTTTGTTTCTCTAGTTGTAAAACTATTTAAGATATAGGTTTTTGCCTTTTGTGGGGGAAAGGGTAGGGGTGGAGGGGAGATCTTGACACTTTGTCCACTTTGGCCACGCCCTCCGTCGCCCTTGCAATCGAGCAAAGTTTGTATCTCCCACTCCACCATAGCTGGAGCAACCAAATTTATATTGGTTGCAAAACTTGAAAGACTTGACAGAAAATACAACTGCCACGCCCACTTCCGACTCCACTTAGAGTCTTAAAAACGAGTATATGTATAGAAGCCGGGAGACGTTCGTGCTTGTTTTTTTTTTACATTTGCGAAGTAATTAAGTAGATCTATATTCAGAAAAAAATGACACCAATCGACCCTAGGGATTTGATGATGGAAGCAAAAATATGCGTGGCGTTACGTTACAAAAAACAGAAGTGGGTTTTGGTTTGGATTACAACATTGCAAAACTCTGCGAACTTCTTATCACGATTTTCAATAATACGTGTTTATAGTGCAAGATATGAAATTGAACAAGAATGCTCTAGTCGAGTGTACCCGACGACGAAACTCCCTGCACCCATCTTTAAAAATCACAACATCTTTGTATTCGGTTACACATACAAGCAGCGCATTACAAACAGTGCATTAATTTTGCTTCGAACAGTTCAGCGGCAATGTAAGTAAGAAGCGCACTTTACGTTTCTAGTGCCTGTTGTTTCTGACTGGAGAGACGGGAAAGTAGATACGTCAATAACTTTGATGTTTAGTATCCGATCACAACGAAATTTACTCAACTGATTAACATCGATAAGAACATATATGTATGTGTACCAAAAATCAAAGCTAAATCTTTAAAATTGTGGATGTGGGAGGTTTTTTATACCCTTGCAGAGGGTATTATAATTTTGTCAAGAAATGTGTAACGCATTGACGAAGACGTCTCAGAAAAAAACTTTTTATATTCGTGATCAGCATCAACAGCCGAGTCATGACCGTCATGTCCGTCTGTTTATATGCGAACTAGTCCCTCAGTTTTAGAGGTATCTTGATTAAACTTGCCACAGATGCTTATTCTTTCAGCAAGCAGTACATACGTCAGAATTGGCCAGATCGGACCACTAAAACATATAGCTGCCATAGGAACAACCGGTTGAAAAATAACTTTTTGTATGAAAAACTTTTTTGTTTTTCAAAATAACTCAACCAAACTCACTGTGTCTCAGTTTAAGCACTATCCACATATTTGGACAACATTTTATCAAAATCGGCTCACTATATCTTATAGCTGCCATAGGAATAATCGGTTGAAATTTGAAATAAACTTGATCTGCGTATGATATACAGAAACCTGCATGCCAAGTTTGGTGTCTCTAGCTCTTAAAGTCATGGACATGGCATGGGAGAGCAAAAAGCCATTTTTCCAGTTATTGAACTGAATTGTAAATTGTTAGATTTCATAAATTTCTAACAATTTACTCCAACTAAAGCATATAGTAATTCATAAGTAATAGCTACTAATAATGATTTTGAAATTGTTGGTGATGTTGGACTTTCTGCTGGAAATGGCCATATACTATTGGATATTATCGATATATCGATATTTCTACTGGATGTTGCAAATTCCATGCCGCAACCGATATACTTTAGGTCTATTCCCAAGGGTATCAGGAAAGCAACATTTGAATAAGCGGCGCGTGCATTGCGCTCACGTAACGGCAGCGACGTCAACTGCGACCGAGGCCGAGTCAGAGTCGGAGTCGGAATCAGAGATTTGCCAAAGCGCAAAAAGCAAAAGCGCCGAGGCACTCGATGACTAATTGGACATATGGAGGCATCAGGCTATATATACAATATATATACATATATACTTGTATGTTGCCGCTGATCGGCGCGCATGCGCAATGTTTTGGGCTCCTCTCTCTTTTTGTGTTTGCTGTGCGTTCGATGGCTTACCTGAGGCCAGCTGGCGGCATCATCTTCCGGCGGATAGGCTATAAAGTGACGCAGCGTAAAACCAAAGCCCTGATTCGGACGCCTCAGTATGACAACCTGCTTTGGTTGTATGGATGACGCGGCTAATGCGGCATTGTTTGCTGCCGCTGCCGGCGTCACTGTCTGCTGCGCTGCTGCTGCGGCTTCATTCGAGTTTTGTAACATTTTCTGTGAAGCTTAAGTTGGTTTTCTGCACAATCTGCTCCTGAGTCTCTCTCTCTCTCTCTCTGTCTCTCTCTCTGAGAGTTGGAGTTCGGAGCTTGTAGCTGGAGTTTCTTTAGTTGTTCAACCTGCTCTCAACCTGTACCCACATTTGTTAAGAGAACGCTCAGCACCCACTAAGTCGTCGTCCACTTTGCGACTCACTCTTCCACTTTGATTACTTGATCTATTTTTTTTTTTTTTTTTTTTGACTGGACTTAAAGTCCAAGATGCATGGCCCGATCTTGGGGCGTCCGGTTGCCCATTGTAGCGCTCCACGGGAGCATAGCAGTTGGTTTGTGGCCTTTCTATCGCATAGGTATTGATATAGCTCAGATCTGAAATATATAATATAGGAAAAAGAACTTGTTAAAATCAAAGACTGCAAATAAGAGTTATGGTGTTTGTAAAAATCAACGTGAAACATGTAAGAACGTTGCAGTCGGATGCACCCGACTGCGATATACTCTGTTTTTCGCCTCTTTGCGGAGTCAGAAGTGGGCGTGGCAATTGTATTATTGCTCAAATCTTTCAAGTTTTGCTATCAATTTAAATATGGTTGGGCCACTTTTACAGGTTTGGCAGAAATAAACTTTGCTCGATTGCAAGGACGGGGTGGGCGTGGCAAAATTATTTTTATCCAATCTATTTTATAGGGCAACAAAAGTCAACCTGAAAAATTTGGTGATTCTAGCTACAGGGGTGTGGGAGATACTGACTTTGCTCTTTTGTAGAGGCTGTAGTGGGCGTGGCCAAATTTGTTTTTGGCAGATCAATCAAGGATGTGATTAGTAGCCCTTGTGTTATATTTGGTTACTCTAGCTGTAAAACTAACTGTGGAAGATATATGTTTTTGCGGTATGTGGGGGAAGGGTGGTAGATCTTGCCACTTTGAAAATGGCATATACCAAGATTTATACAAAGTTTGGTTGCTCTAGTTCTAAAACTACTCTTTTTTTTTCAAAAAAATTAAAAAGAGTATAAAAATATCAGTAAACTTATTTTGAGCTGAACAAAAATATAGATTTAATTTTTGACTATCGATTTTTCTAAAAATCATTACTAATGGTTCATTATATTAAATGTTAAGTGCAAGTACAAATATTAAATGTTAACTACAATTTTTTCAAAATTATTGAGGCATTTCCCAATAACACTTTGCAACAATTGGAGGCTTTCGCGTGCATCTGGGCCCATATTGAAAATAATGATATATTAGAGGTCCCTAATCACGAAAATAATTTTTTTTTTTTCCTTACTTTTTTTTTCAAACTAGAATTTTTTCGAAGTTCAAATAATTGACTTTAGATTGCGTATTGCAGCTACGATTCTAAAAATGTTTGCTGAATGCAAATTTGAATACTTTCTCCGAGTTAAAGTTTAACTTACTTTTGTACTATCCCATGCACATATTTCAAATCTCTCCCAATAACGAAAAAACATTCACAACAGAAAATTTCGGCTTTCAATTGTTCCAAACTCTGAATGTTATGCCACTGCAGCAAAAGGGTATTAACCCGAAGCATTTTGGCATTTCACTGTTTTTATTACTACACACAATTACTGTGTACTATTTTATAGATGTAACCTATCATATATATATATATATATATATATAGTATGTAACTCCATGACTCTGCTTGTACAGTTACTTAAGTGCTTTTTTCTATTAAAGCCGAAAAGCTTAAAGACTTAAACATTTTACAGCTTTAATTACAATGCACAGGTCGTCATAAAATACAAAACAAAAATTAAAAAACAAAAGAAAAGAAAATCAAAACAAAACAAAACAAAACAAACAAAATGAATACAAAGAAAAATAAAACAATAATAAATAGCCACAACTAATTGTTCGAGTGTGTATGTGTGACATTACACACACCTACTATACTCTTTATTCTGTTTTTTTATAAAAAAAAAAAAAAAAAAAAAAAAAGAAAGAGTATGAAAGAGTATGAAAAACTCCCACAGCCACAATTTTAGAGACAGCTTTGATTTTTGGTACACATTTATGTTATATCAATGTTGATCAACTCAGTAAATTTCATCGGATTACAAGCATCAAAGTTATTTATGAAACTATTGCCCCCCCCCCCCCCCTCTCGGCAGGCAGAAATAACAGTTTGACAAGCACTGGACAAGCTAACTGCGCTGCTTGATTGCTTGCGTTGCCGCTGAACTGCTTGGCGCAATTTGGGAGTAGGGAGCCTCGTAGTGGGGCCCACTCGAATAGAGCATTCTTATTTGTTTTTCCTATATTTGGTCTCTCTCTCTCACTTGTATGTATACTCGTGATAACAATTAAATTGATTGTTCTGCACCACAAATCGAAAATCGTAGCAGAACAGAGTAGAAAACATGTCAGAAAAAAAAAACAAATGCGTGGTCAAGTCTTCGCATAGGGCCTCCAGAACAAGCGTGTAATGAGCGAACAAACGGTAAAAGTATCAAGGTATAAAAGTATCCCAACTTGGGATCCCACAATAAATGCACACAGCAAAGTACATTACATCAATCAAAGCTTCGGGGGCGGCAACCCAGTCAAGAATACAAAACCAAAGCTACATAAGCGTGCCGAAGATTTATACCCTTGCAGAAAAGATTTGCATAAGAAAACTTATTTTTCCACCGATCGTTCCTATGGCAGCTATAAGATATAGTGAGCCGATTTTGATAAAATTTTGTCCAAATATGTGGAGAGTGTTAAAACTTAGACATAGTGAGTTTGGTTGGAATATTTTAAAAAACCAAACCGTTTTTCATATAAAAACTTATTTTTCAACCGGTTGTTCCTATGGCAGCTATATGTTTTAGTGGTCCGATCTGGCCAATTCTGACATATGTACTGCTTGCTGAAAGAATAAGCATCTGTGCATTACGATAGCTCTAAAACTGAGGGACTATTTCGCATATAAACAGACGGAGCGCGGACAGGCGGACATGACTCGGCTGTTGATGCTGATCACGAATATACAATTTTTTTTTTTTCAGAGACGTCTCCTTCAGATCGTTACACATTTCGTGACAAAATTTATATACCCTTTGCAAAGGGTATAAAAAGTGGTCTGCTCGATGTTGCTTCTTTGCTTGTACAGATCGTATAGATTATGAGCACATCATACTGTGCTCTCGTTGGATTAGCAATGGCTTGGGATTCATTAGGAGAACTTTGACCCATTGATGCACCGCTAGACAAACACACACACACACACACACACACACACACACACACCACCACACACACACACCACCACACACACACACACCACCACACACACACACCACCACACACACACACCACCACACACACACACCACCACACACACACACCACCACACACACCACCACACACACACACCACCACACACACACACACCACCACACACACACACCACCACACACACACACCACCACACACACACACCACCACACACACACACCCCCACACACACACACCACCACACACACAAACCACCACACACACACACCACCACACACACACACCACCACACACACACACCACCACACCCACATACAGACATCAATCAGTAATCAACTTAATGGTTAATTAATGCAGCGATATGACTGCCCTAATAAAGTGAGAGTAAATTTCTAAGTTGCACAGAGTTCTTTAAACTATAAAGAAGGGATCAGGATAATTAATTCCAATATATGAAGAATACATTGCGCTATGGGAAAATAATATAGATTTTTGATTTTTTTTGTGTCATAAACTCTAAATTTTGCACAGATGTTAAATTAAAGTAGAATTTCGAAAAAAAAAACTCGTTTATTTGGCTACAATAACATATAGCTTCCATAGAACCGATTGTCCAAAATTTTGTTTTTCAAGATAACTCGATCAATCTTACCAATTCCAAGTTAAAGCACATATATAAACATTTTCACAAATAGAAGCAATCAGTTGACATATGAGTTTTTGCATGAAAAAACAAATGTATTTGTGTGAACAACTTTTTTGTTTAAACAGATATCTTAATCAAACTTAGCTGTCAGTTGCTTGTCTTGTGGTCAATTAATTGAAAAAATTATGATGCTAGTGAATTTCAGTGGGATTATAATTGATTTTTCTGAAAAACCAAAATAAATTCCAGCAAATACAAAAAAAAAATGTAAAAAGTTCAGCAAGTACCAAATATATAAAAATACTCACATTTGGTATTTTTTTTTGGTATTTTTTAGTATTTTTTAATTCTGAGAAATTATTATATTATGCTGAAATCTGGAATATTTAAAATTGATCATGATCGGAGAACAGATGGGAATGCAATACCTATAAAAGTTCAGAATTGAAATTTAGCTTAAGATTACGTATGCTGTTTGAAAGTACTTTGCCGAAAAGCTTATCTCTAACCTATTAGAGCTGAGCTTATCGCCAACAGTGGTATCTGAAACGGCCTGGCCCCTGTGGCAAAATGTTTTCATTGTATGCGATTATGACAAACATATTTCTTGTTCTGGCAATAAATGAAGTCATATCGCGTTTTGAGCATTTTGAATACTTATTTACAATAGCACTTATCATAACGCGATTGCGATTACAGTGAGCTTTTATTTTTTACATGTACAATGATACAAATTTCTCACTTGATAAGCAGAGAGGACGAGAAGGACAGAGATAGATAGAGAAAGTAAAAGTATGAGTGAGCCCAAGCATTAAATTACGTGCAAAAATATATATATACTCTTTTTACTCCCTGTTCCCATTAAAAATGGGAAAATGAGTACTGCAAATGTGTGAAACAGACAGAAGGAGGCATTTCCGACTATATAAACTATATATATTCTTGATCAGGATCAACAGCCGAGACGGACTAGCCATGTCCGTCTGCCTGTCTGTCTGTCCGTCTGTCCGTATGAACACACAGATCTCAGAGACTATAAGAGCTAGAGACACCAAACTTGGCATGCAGGTTCCTGTATACCATACGCAGATCAAGTTTATTTAAATTTTTCGCATTTCGGATGCAGCCCCCCGCACCCCCGCAAATCGCAAAAGACTCCCACAGCCACAATTTTAAAGATAGAGCTTTAATTTTTGGTACACATGTAAGTTTAATCAATGTCTTTCGGATGTGTAAATTTCAACACGATCGGATAAATAGCACCAAAGTTAAAGAAGAATATTACGCCCGTCTCAGCTGGCAGCAACAACAGTTTGACAAGCAGTTTACGAGTTAAGTGCACTGCTTGCTTGTGTTGCCGCTGAACTGCTTGAAGAGCAAGTTGGGAGCAGGGAGTCTCATAGTCGGGCACACTCGACTAGAGTATTCTTACTTGTTTTTTTTAATTTTTTGAAAGTTTTTACTTGTTATACTCTTTTTTAATTTTTTTGAAAAAAAAAACAAGTAAGAACCTTGCAGTCGGATGCACCCGACTGCGATATACTCTTTTTTTCGCCTCTTTGCAGAGTCAGTGGGCAAACATTGCTTGATTGCAAGGGCGGGGGTGGGCGTGGCAAAAATATTTTTATCCAATCTCTTAAATAGGGCAACAGAATTCAACCTGCAAAATTTGGTGATTCTAGCTAAAGGGGTGGGGGAGATACAGACTTTGCTTATTTGTGGGGGCGGGGGTGGGCGTGGCCGAATTTTTTTTTGTCAGATCAATGAAGGATGTGATAAGTAGCCCTTGTGCCAAATTTGGTTACTCTCACTCCCACCCCCGCCCTTGCAATCAAGCAATGTTTGTTTCTCCCAAACCTATAGAACAGGCCCAACCAAATTTAAATTGATTGTAAAACTTGAAAGATTTGAGCAAAAATACTATTGCCACAGCCACTTATGACTCCGCAAAGAGGCTTAAAAAGAGTATATCGCAGTCGGGTGCATCCGACTGCATAGTTCATACTTGTTGTTTTTAAGTTAAGTGAAGAAATGTTTTAATTTATTTATTTTTTTGATTTAACATAAACTCATTCAATAATGTCACATTTATTTAGTATTTTTATACTCTGTTTTCCAAAATGGAAAAAAAGAGTATATTGCGTTTGTGAAATGTCCGTCCGTCCGTCCGTCCGTATGAACGCAGTTTTTTTCCACAGTTTTGAAGCTAGAGCATCCAAACTAGGCATACATGTTGGTATATACCATAGTCAGACAAACTGTCAAGATCGGCCCCCCACCCCCACCCCTTCCCCCACAAACCGCAAAAACCTATATCTTCCACAGTTTTACAGCTAGAGTAACCAAATTTGACATAAAGACTACTGACCACATCCTTGACCGACCTGCCAAAAAAATATATGCCACGCCCACTACCGCCCCCGCAAATGAGCTAAACCTGTATCTCCTAAACCCTTATAGCTAGAAACCCCAAATTTTGCAGTATGACTCTATTTGGACTCTTCGATAGATTGGAGAAAAAAAAATTTGACACGCCCACCCCCGCCCCAGTAAACGAGCGATCATTTTGCCAAGCACCCGTCTCGATCTGCTTGGCGTTTGCAGCGTTCTGCACTTAGTAGAAAGAATTTTATAGTTCGAAGCATATATATATAAGTAGTCTTTAAAATAATTTAATTTAATATAAGTACAGAAAACAGAGTATATCGCTCGTTCTTACTTGTTGAAAATAAAACAGTGACTAGAATTACATATCAATGATCGCATAATTGCATTAAATCGATTATATGATTGTTCAATATTTTATACATCAGAATATTTGTATTTATAACCATTGAAAGTTTCACCTTAGCAAATGTAGTAGATACAGATTTTGTTCATTTTTAGTGCAGTGTAAAATTTATTTTGATCCAATCTTTCAAATAAGTCAACAGAAGTCCTTTTATGAAACTTGATGACGCTAGTTATAGGGGTTTGGGAGATACCGATTTCGCCCATTTTGGCGAAGGTTTGCGGTGCTAAATGTTGTTAGTTTAATCTTGGTTTAACTCGACCAAACTCGCTATGTCCAAATTTAAAACAAGTAAGAACGTTGCAGTCGGATGCACCCGACTGCGATATACTCTTTTTTTCGCCTCTTTGCGGAGTCAGTGGGCGTGGCAATTGAATTTCTGCTCAAATCTTTAAAGTTTTTTTCAATTAAAATTTGGTTGGGCCTGTTCTACAGGTTTGGGAGAAACAAACATTGCTTGATTGCAAGGGCGGGGGTGGGCGTGGCAAAAATATTTTTATCCAATCTATTAAATAGGGCAACAGAATTCAACCTGCAAAATTTGGTGATTCTAGCTAAAGGGGTGGGGGAGATACAGACTTTGCCTATTTGTGGGGGCGGGGGTGGGCGTGGCCGAATTTTTTTTTGCCAGATCAATGAAGGATGTGATAAGTAGCCCTTGTGCCAAATTTGGTTACTCTAGCTATAAAACTGTGGAAGATATAGGTTTTTGCGGTTTGTGGGGGAAGGGGTGGGGGTGGGGGGGAGATCTTGACACTTTGTCTTACTATGGTATATACCAACACGTATACCAAGTTTGGTTGCTCTAGCTTCAAAACTGTGGAAAAAACCTGCGTTCATACAGACGGACAGACGGACAGACAGACGGACGGACGGACATTTCACAAACCCAATATACTCTTTTTTCCTTTTTTTTCAAAAAAGTTAAAAAAAGAGTATAATCAATCCACACATGTTGACAAAATTTCGTGAAAATCGGACGACTATATCTTATAGCTGCCTCCTTCTGTCTGTTACACACATTTGCAGTACTTTATAGCTCCGTGTTTCCCATTTTTAATGGGAACAGGGAATAATAAGTATATACCAAGTTTGGTTGCTCTAACTTCAAAACTGTGGAAAAAAAAACGTTCATACAGACGGACGGACAGACGGACATTTCATAAACCCAATATACTCTTTATTCTTTTTTTTTTTTCAAAAAAAGTATAAAAATTAGCTCAATTTAAAAATGTAAAATGAACCCCCACTGTGGTTTGATGTGATATTGTTTAGTATGGGCCTTGTTCCTCTGTACCATTAAAGTTGTTGCCAAGTGTGGAGCGGTCTTGTGAGAGAGATACGCAAAGATACAGATACCCTTAGATATTCAGATATAGATACTGTGGCAAGGCAATGTGCGATGCGACTTGACTCAACTCAACTCAGCTAGACGCGATTGGACTCGACTTCCATGCGGTTCACATTTCCAATTTATTTCGTTATGATTATTTTCGAATTGTTTATTTAATGTTTTCGTGTTCGTGCCGAGTTGCTGTGTTATTTCTCTTTCTCTCATCCTCTCTCCCAATCCGCCCTCTGCGGAGCAAGTATGGGGCCAATAGCCCAACATAAATTGACAAGAGTCCCCACACTACTTGGTCCAGCCAAGTCATAATAATCAATATTTCTAACAATTGACGGCAAATCAATAAGTCAAGTGATCAACCAACCAGCTGGGAGAGAGACAAAAAAAGATCGTGTCAGATATATCCTAGATACCTTGACCTCATTCAAAGGCATTTTGTTTTCTTTTGTGTATATACAAGTATTTGAAAAAGTGCGATTGTTTTTCAATAACTTTCCATTGTACCAAACAGCGAATGTTGAGCGAACGTTCGCCTAAATACTCGAAAACAGTCTCAGA
Source organism: Hirtodrosophila cameraria (assembly GCA_949708635.1). Taxonomy (NCBI): domain Eukaryota; kingdom Metazoa; phylum Arthropoda; class Insecta; order Diptera; family Drosophilidae; genus Hirtodrosophila; species Hirtodrosophila cameraria. The sequence goes on along the minus strand of OX453090.1, from coordinate 17,957,165 downwards.
AACGAACGTTTTGCGGACAAAAATACGAGTGTGACGCTAAATGTTCGTAAACGTGATCGAAAAAGATAGATTTGCGATTGAAAATACGAGTGTCTCCTTAACACTCGCTGACTATTCGTAAACGTGCTATCTAGCGATCATTTTGCGAACTTGAAAATGAGCGTCGCTAGATCATTCGCCAGATTATTTTTTATTTTTCAACCGTTTGTTCCTATGGCACCTATAAGATATAGTGCTCCGATTTCTATGAAATTTTGCCAACATGGATAGTGTTTAAAGTGAGACATAGTGAGTTTGGTTGAGTTATCTTGAAAAACAAAAAAGTTTTTCATACAAAAACTTATTTTTCAACCAATCGTTCCTATGGCAGCTATATGTTATAGTGGTCCGATCTAGTCGATTCAGACATATGTACTGCTTGAAGAAAGAATAAGCATCTGTGGCAAGTTTCATCACGATAGCTCTAAAACTGAGGGACTAGTTCGCATATAAAAAGACGGACAGATGGACATGACGGACATGACTCGGCTGTTGATGCTGATCACGAATATACGAATTTTTTTCTCTGAGACGTCTCCTTCAATGCGTTACACATTGCGTGACAAAATTATAATACCCTCTGCAAGGGTATAACAATCCGTTTGAGGCTCGTAAAACGCTCGCTAATGCTATCTATTGCAAGTATCGTAAACGAAAAATTTGCTGCTACAAACTAAACAACGTATGATTTACTTTCCGATCGTTTTCAGATCCGATAGCGAGATTTTTGTCCGCATAAGTTTCGGTACACTGGGATGTATGTACATTGTACACTATTGTATGTATACTATTTTATCATCAGCATTTTAAAACGGTTTCAACATTAACTGGCAAAACTAGATATCACCCTTCGTTTGAACTACCGTTCACAGCTTTGACAAAATTAGAATAAACATTGCCCAATGAGGATTATGGGATTTCTTTTTGCCCCCTTTCAATTAGTCAACTTTCATAATTACTTTAATAACCATATTTGTGTGTACAGATTATAGATAAAGAGCTAACTTCAAAAATACCATATAGACAACCGACAAAAAACCTCTAGAATTTGACTATTTTGTTATGTTTTCTGTTCTTTGTTTCTTCGCGCTGATGTGTGTATGTGTCAAATGACGATATTTATAAAAACGTATTTTACAGGCAAATAAACACAGCGAATGCGAATGCTCACAAAATAATCAAAACGTTTTGAGTATTAAATTATAGGCCTTTGAAGTATATGCTACATTTCACCAGTAGATGTAAACAATTGGGATATTCAAGTTAGCTGTTTCATCTGTTTTTGAAACAAGTGCAACAATTTCTACAGCATTAGCTATTGAATTATAATTCGAATTTTGTTTGTTTTCTTTTTATTGTTGCTTTCCCTACTTATTAACAAATGAAACTTTACCTGCCCGTGGGCGATTAAATAACGATTAATTGTTATGTACAACTTTTAAAATAAGTTTGCTGCTGATCGGATAAAAACCGTTGCATACAGCAGTTTTCCGACCATCTTTCGACGCTTCACGCAGATTTTCCAAAATGTTGATGATAAACAACAAAGTATCATTTGTGGACGGCACTCAGTGCGATTCAATCAGGTATTGATTTATCAAAAATTTGGGGGGGGGGGGGGGGGGGTTTACTGGGAACAGGGAGTAAAAAGATTCAATCATTTACAGCTCTGAAGGATGTACAATCAAATATAAATACTTATTTAGTGAAAATCTTGTTAAATATTAAATAAGTATTCATGTATATAAAAATACTTAAACGAACAAAAAACAGTTTAAAATGCTGTAGTCGAGTGTGCCCGACTACGAGTTACCCTATATACAACATCTGCAACAAGCAGGAAATACATTCTTCAATATCTTTGGTGTTTTGCATCCGATCGAAAGCAGATGAAATAAAGCCAGATGATAAACATTGATGATAAAATATGTGTGCCACTCATCCAGATTGTATTTTCAAAATTGTAGCAGTAGGAGCTTTTTTCGATTTACGACAGTGTGGAGTGAAGTCACCGAAATTTGAAATAAATTTGATCTGCATATGGGGATTTCCATCAGAATGTCAACCAGAGACGAACATTTCAAAGTTAATTCTGAATTATGTGCTTTAATCAAAGTAAATCGTTAAAATTTTACAAACCAGTTCAATGACCATCATGAGCAAATCGAAAGAATCGGGAAAAATGGCTTTTTGCTCTTCTTTTTTTTTTATTTTTTTTTTTACTGATTTAAATGCTACCTAATTACTTCTCAAATATAAGATAAATATATACAAAATTTTACATCTTCATTCATTTGTTTTTAATATTTTTTTTTGTACAAATGTCACGTCACGCCACTATGGAAATGCCCTGAGCAAATCAAATTGGCTGTTGATGCTGATATATACTGTATATAGTATATATATATATATATCGTGGGTCAAATTTTATGGGGGTAAAAAATGCAGCCAAGCGTCAGTGAAAAACTGAATCTATGGAGAATAAAATACATACAAATCTTCTAGTTGAAAACCGTGGGATCTATTCTGATTTAAGACAAATAATTATTTTGCCCCTTTTCTTAGAATTGTCCATAGATTCCGTTTTTCACTGGCGCTTGCTCGCGAAAACAATTGACTCACCTTAATATATTTATCTAGTTAATTGGATCGGAGCCCCGTTTACCCACAATTTTTTTTGTAAACATTTGCAAAATAGTAAATAAGTGTTCAAACCTTATTATGTATTTAAGCCCTGTCAGCTTCTTTAAACGTCATACTTTAGTTTAGTAGATAGATGCCCCTTAAGTTGTCCCCAAACAAATAAAGCTCTCTTTCTACCCGTTGGATGGTTACAGGGTGTAGAATAAACAACGTATTTTTATAAGTAAACAAAAAAGTGATATTGTACGCGCACTGCCTAAACTGATATAATAAATTCAAATTATGGGATGAGACGGGGCTTGACGGGAAACGAACGCAACGTAAAGGTAGTCGGTTAAGGCAACGTTTGCTTCGCCCCGCAGCTTCTGCTGAGAAGCGACTGCGGCGGTTGAACATGCCACATGCTTGGCGTACATAAGAAATAGCAAGGCCCAGGCACGAAAGTTCAAAGCGTGCGAGGGAATTCAAACTTCAACAAACTGATGGAACAAACGAAAAATAAAATGTTACACCCTGTAAAAGGGAGTTGTAAGGTCCTGTAAATGCATGTAACAGGCATAAGAGCTGAGAACCAAACTTGACATGTAGATTCCTGCACAATATAACGGAGATCAAGTTAATTTCAAATTTTTTAATAATTCTATAATTCTATACTAATGAATTCAAATTTATTAATAATAAAATAACTATTGGTTAAAAACACCACAAAAATCAACTTTAAAAATAAAAGCAATATTTGAAAAATTATCAAAAATCTGCATTAAAACAAGTAGCCCTTATGCTAAAGTTGGTTACTCTAGCTATAAAACTGTGGAAGATATGGGTTTTCGCGGTTTGTGGGGGAAGGGGTGGGGGTGGGAGGGAGATCTTGACACATTGTTTCCCTATGGTAAATACCAACATGTGTTTGGTTGCTTTAGCTTCAAAGCTGTGGAAAAAACCTGCGTTCATACGGACAGACGGATGGACGAACATTACACAAGCCCAATAAACTCTTTTTTCTTTTTTTTTCAAAAAAATTAAAAAAGAGTATAAAAATGCACTCGCTCAAACCAACCGAACATAAGAACTGCTAACTTGCTTCACATGTAAATCATGGACTTGCCAACTTGCTTGAAATTGATTGCTACAGAAAAGAGTTGCCATGTTGTTTGTTAAACTTGTCGGTTAACAAGTTATGTAAGTTTTTTGTTTAAAAGTTCAAATACTTTACAATATTAATACTTTAACATACAATTATCTTAATACATTTATTTTATCAAAAAGAATAACAAAAATGAGAACAACTTTAAAACAAAATTATTTCTGTGTGGTGGCAGCTCTAAAATCAAAATCTCTAGAGATTCGCGTGACACCTAAGAATTTGAATTCGGTTGGAATTCGGTTGGTTTCCGTGACACACTCGATGGACTGGATTTTTCGCACACATATTGCGTTCATCAATCTTGCATCAATTTGGTAAATTTCATTCTAGCCGGATAATAAACATCTATGTTATTGAAGAATCTATTTCTCCCCTGCAAGTTTTGGGTTGCTGCTGAGCTGCTTGGACTATAAGTTATGCACTGCTTGATGCTTTGACTTTAAGAGTTGGGTGCAAAGTGCCTTGTATTCGACTACAGCATTTTTACCTGTTTTTCAATTAATAATAATGCTGCCCAAAAAGACCTACCACAAAAAAAAGGTGGTCAAAATAAAAAAAGTGGTAGTTTGATAACCGCCAGAGAAATCTTTTTTGCTCTTGTTAAGCATTTTAATTGCAATTATTCAGGCCTTTGACCAATTTATTATAGAGAAAACATAAGATACTCAAGTCGTGTCCAGACTTAACAGACAACAAAAATATTGTTGTAGCTGGCCATGTTGTTGGTGTTGTGCTCATTGACATGATTTCGAGTTCAATTGAAGTGAACTGCGAAAATGGCGAGAAACAAATGCCAAATACAAATAGTCATTGCACACACACACACACACACACACATATACTCACACACATACTCAGACACATACTCACACACATACTCACACACATACTCACACACACACTCACATACATATAAAAAGAACAAAAAATGTATATAAAATAGTCATCAATTTTATATTTTTATACTTTTTTTTTTTAAATTTTTTGAAAAAATAAAAATAAACAAGTAAGAATGCTCTAGTCGAGTGTGCCCGACTACGAGACTCCCTGCTCCCAACTTGCATTTCAAGCAGTTCAGCGGCAACACAAGCAAGCAGTGCACTTAACTCGTAAACTGCTTGTCAAACTGTTGTTGCTGCCAGCTGAGACGGGCGTAATAGATTCTTCTATAACTTTGGTGCTATTTATCCGATCGTGTTGAAATTTACACATCCGAAAGACATTGATTAAACATACATGTGTACCAAAAATTAAAGCTCTATCTTTAAAATGGTGGCTGTGGGAGTCTTTGCGATTTGCGGGGGTGCGGGGGGGTGCATCCGAAATTTGAAATAAACTTGATCTGCGTATGGTATACAGGAACGTGCATGCCAAGTTTGGTGTCTCTAGCTCTTATAGTCTCTGAGATCGACGCGTTCATACAGACGGACAGACGGACAGACGGTCAGACGGACAGACGGACAGACAGACAGACAGACGGACATGGCTAGATCGTCATGGCTGTTGATGCTGATCAAGAATATATATAGTTTATATAGTCGGAAATGCTTCCTTCTGCCTGTTACACACATTTGCAGTACTTTATAACTCCCTTTTTCCCATTTTTAATGGGAACAGGGAGTAAAAAGAGTATATTGGGTTTGTGAAATATCCGTCTGTCCGTCCGTATGAACGCAGGTTTTTTCCACAATTTTGAAGCTAGAACAACCAAGCTTGGTATACATGTTGGTATACACCATAGGCAGACAAAGTGTCAAGATCTACCCCCCACCCCCACCCCTTTCACCACAAACAGAAAAAAACTATATCTTCCACAGTTTTACAGCTTGAGTAACCAAATTTAGTACAAGAGCTACTAAACACTTCTTTGATTGATCTGACTAAAAAAAATTGGGCACGCCCACCCCCGCCCCCACAAATGAGCATTGTCTGTATATCCCACACTCCTCTAGCTAGAATCAGAAGGTTGTATTCTGTTGCCCTATTAAATAGATTGGATAACAAGTAAGAACGTTGCAGTCGGATGCACCCGACTGCGATACACTCTTTTTTAGCCTGTTTGCGTAGTCAGAAGTGGGCGTGGCAATTGTATTTTTGTTCAAATCTTTCAAGTTTTGCCATCAATTTAAGTTTGGTTGGGCCCGTTCTACAGGTTTGGGAGAAACAAACTTTGGTCGATTGCAAGGGCGGGGGTGGGCGTGGCAAAATTATTTTGACTTGAAAGATTTGAGCAAATATTTCAATTGCCACGACCAATTCTGACTCCGCAAAGAGGCGAAAAAAGAGTATATCGCAGTCGGGTGCATCCGACTGCAACGTTCTTACTTGTTCATATCTATTTTAATAAGTATTAATGTGGTATGTCTGCCTATATAAATCTTAAATATTCTTGATCAGCATCAACATCCTTTTCGATTTGGCCATTACCGTCTGTCTGTCCGTCTGTCTGCCTGTATGAACGCGTCGATCTCTAAGAGCTTAAACTTGGCATGCAGGTTCCTGTATCATACGCAGGTCAAGTTTATTATGATTGAGTTTCAAAAATCGAATCCTAGATCAAAGTACGTAAAATATCATTTAATATCATTTGTATATGATTTAATTTGAATGGTATATACCTTTTTATATAGATAAAAAATTATACTTTTGTTACCTACTTGATATTTTAACCTGCTCAAATTATTACTTTGATTACTGATTGCTGCTGCCGTGCATATAAATGAAGTACTCAAGTAATCTTAGTTCTAGTTGTTTGTACTTACAGTCAACAAACAAGAGAAGAAATTAATAATTCATAATTTAATTTCGGTTTGGCTTTGATTCAATGGAATAGATTGAGGGAGTAATGAAGAAATGAAAAAGTTTTCCCACATTCGCATGTCAAATGCAATGTCTCAACTAATCAAAATTTCGTTTTCTAATATTGATTAAGTAATTACAAAAATTGCTGTTATTATAAAAGTTTGCAATTGTTGTTGTCGCTGTGAAAACTGCATCGTCAATCGAATCGGACAATACGTATTTAAAGGGTTGCACTTACAACTTTCTTTGTGTTTATTGTTGGTTCGCATTACAAAAATCAAAAGACCTAGCTGCAATTGGAATTGAGATTGGACTAGCTTTTAGTTGGATAATTGCATCTGTCATCATGAATCAGCGCATTAATTTATTTATTTCTTAAAAAGAAAGTGCCGCAAATGAGTCTATTGCAAACTGTCTTTAAGGTCTTCTCTCGTCGGCAGAGAATTTCTATGCTATGATACTTGTTAAAAACTGTTGAGGATAATTTTAATATTTTTATTTTATGTTAAATGTCATATTTAAGGGATTTTGAATATTAAGAATATTTTTGAAAGTTTTAAGAATAATTTTGAACATTAAATTTGTAAAATCTATCCGCAGTTAATAAACACAAATTGAACAAATAAGAACATTCAACACGTATACTCCCGACTGCAATGCACTCTTCTTTCAGTATCTTTGCGGAGGCTTTTTTAGTTTCAGCGAAAGTTTTTCTACTGAAAAAAAGGTTGATTCCAATCTCTCCTGTCAATTTAAAAATGTTAAGCGTAATAACTAAAAGATACAGATACATTCAGAGGTACAGATACATTCAGATACAAATTGTACATTTGCATTCTTTGAACAAAAATTTGATAAAACTTTTGACTTGAAACAAGTTTCAAAGGCTCACACTTTTTCAAATTGAATAAAATCAACTTTAAATTCGTTTAAAAAAAAAAAAAAAACAAAGAATTTGAAACAAAAAATGGTTAAGTCATAGGGACCTAAATATAAAAAAGATTCAATCATTTACAGCTCTGTCCATTAAACATATTTCTTACAATTTTGGAAAAACACCATCGAGATAGGCGAGTTTCTAGTATTTGAACTTAAAATATGTTAAGCAGATGTTAGAAAAATTATTAATTTACGCTCAAATTCAAAAAGCATTCTTCTGACAAATTTATTTTCTTCAATTAAGTGCTAAACATTTTTCGAAAGGTTTAGCATAATAATCATTGTTATACATTTCACAAACCCAATATACTCTTTTTTCTTTTTTAAAAAAAAAAAAAAAATATATATATGAAAATCATAGAAAAACACTTAGATATATACACAGCCTGTGTATACACGTGTGTACATAGAGGCACATGTGTACATATATTTAATTTCATAATGAAGACCCTGAGTGCACTTGAATCGCCTACAGACCCCTAGGTAAGGGGGGGTTGGCTGGATAGGAGGTTGCGGAGGTGGGGATATGAACAGTACACATAGCTTAGCTATCCATGACAAAGTGCAGGTTGGCCAGGATTGCATCCCCTTGAAAATCCATTTATGAGCGAAAGCCTAGCTGCTGAATAGGGTGGCTTATTTTTGGGGTAATATGGGTGAAATTGGGGCTTTTAAGGGTGGCTTTTCTTGCAGCATTTTGGTGGTGCTTGTGGTTCCTGCACTGGGTGGGGTAGGGGGCGTACGGTGTCCAAATCCCAGGACTTGCGTTCACTTTAATAATGAGTGTTAAAATGCGATTGAGACTTCTTTCTCTGTACTGAGGGGGGCGAAACGGGCGATAAGGGCTATAAGGGCGCAGTCACAAGGGTTGCAGTTTGAAAAAGGCGGGGCAGGGAAACTGTTTGTTTTACAGTAACAGACTGAGTATCAGAGAGTGTGCATGCAAATGCATAATGAAGCAGCGCCAGCAATACTTCCAAAACAAGTTAGAGCATGTCAAACGGCAGTTCCCGATTGCGGTATACGCTGTTCAAAGTCTGATTTTTTAAGCCATATGCAATTGATACAATCTCTTATAAGTGCTCATTCCAGTTGCCATAGGGATGGTAAAATCGATCCTGATTTCATATATATATGGGCATTTCCACCAAAAAGTACACGGCCAAAGTTATTGAAGAATATATATTTCCTCCTCTCTCAGCAGGCAGAAGCAACAGTTTTACAGGCACTGGACAAGTGAAGTGCACTGCTTGCTTGCGTTGCCACTGAACTGCTTAAAGTGCAAGCTGGGAGCAGGGAGTCGCATAGTCGTAGGTTTTTGTCGACTGGTTTATGTGAAGAAGAAAATCTTGCACAGAAAATTTTGATATAGATTGTCGAATGCAATATACTCGCTTTGTCTATTAGAAACAGAGTATAAACAGTTAATAGATGAGCTTGCCGGCAAGCGAAACTGACTAGCTGGGCAGACTTAGCAGCTGAGCTGAGTACAGCCGGGTACAGTCGTCGAGTCTGCGTCTGCGTCTCCGTCTGAACGTGGCCCGCAAGGCATTGATAAATTGGATGCAAGCTATGCGAGCAAATCTCTCTATAACTTTTTGTCGCCCTCTCAGCCGTTGTGTGTGTCTCTGCCGAGGCCACGTTGCAACATAATGCATTTTGGAATTGCAGCAAAAAAAAAGTGAGAGTGAGAGTGAGAGAGAGCTATATGATAAGAAGCAACAAAAATGTTGATATTGATGATAATGATGATGATTATTGAAAAGAAGAAGACAAAGAAGAGCACGCTAAAACTTTGGCATTGGGCAACTGCAACTGAGGCTGAGACTAAGGTTGAGCCGCTGCTTGGGCAAAGCTGAGTGAACGGAACGGTTCAAGGACCAGGCCAGGCTGAGAGCCAGCTAAAGAGGCCGAGGCCAACTGAGACAAAGATAAAGACAGACACAGACGCAGAGAGACTGCAAACCGGCTGCGAGACCTGAGCACTGTTGAACTGAAGTGAACTGAGTTGAGAGTATAAACTTTGTGAGGACGCAGGCGCATCAACACAATGCATATTTCATAAAGATGTTAAATCGAGGCAGATGCTGCAACTGCAATTTTAACTTCAGCGTTGACTTTACACTGAAACAATAAAAAGGCTACAAAATTGTCAACTATTTCATATTTTCATGCATACCACTTAACTGCTGTAAATGAATAATTATTTTTGAATCATTCGTAAAATTCAATTAATTCAGTTAGACAACAAAAATAATTTAATTAAAATTGTAATTTTTTTTATTTATTTTATTTTTTTAATTTATTTTATACACTCTCTAATGAAATTAAATTTGTGAATCATTCTTTTGCTTATAATAAAGAATTAAATTCATATTAGGTTGAATTCTTTGCGAATTAGGAATTTCAGGAAATGTTATTTTAATTTTAATAATGAATTCAACAAAAATGGAAATAATCCTTACAAACGATTTTTGATACGAATATCAACACAGATAACTTTTAAATTTGAATTTCCCAAATACAAAATTAAAAATCACTGTGGATGGCAGTCCACGCGAGTGACGAAGCAGCACGAAGTGTGCAAACGGCGACTAGAATTATATACAGCAAGAATGAATGATTTGCTGTGAGTGTCCGATCAGATCAAGCTATATACCAATCGAAAGGTATTACTTTAACTTAGAAAATTGCATACTAAAACTTTTGGTAACTCACCTAGTTCATGAGATAATGGCAAACAGGTGAGAAGGGAAAAATTTAAAAATTTGAGATATTTGGTCTTTTTTTTAAACGCACAAATGTTCTTATTCTGAATACGCGTCGAATGACACCTCGTTCATCCCAATCTGATAATTCGTTCAAAAGTTATGAGCATTTTAAAACTAGAGTGGCCTTCCGAAATTGAGATGAAAAGGTTTGTTTGCCTGTTTGTTTGTCTGTCTGTCTGTTTGTTTATATCAACGCGTTGAGGTAGCTGTCTAAAATTTTGTGGACTTGTTCCCCATCACAACCCAAGAAACGTTTGTTCTACCACTTTTCTGAAAAGCCGCTAGTTTAGCGGGAAAACGCTAAAAACAGCTGGAGTTGACACGCCCACAGTTTCCAAACTATAGAAGCTACAGAAACGTTATACATTTCATTGGAAAGGTATTTTAAGAACTTTTAAGCTTACCTTGACTGTGTTTTCTTTAAACACTCAGGTGAAAAACTACAGTTGAAATAACTTATTTTTTTACATTTGGGCAATTTAAAAGAAATTGGCCTAACCGATTTTAATAAAATTTATGAATGTTGTAGCCATTCAAATTCCGCAAGTTGGTATACAACACACATATGTTATAATTTGTCTTCGCAATATTACCTGTTTCGTGTAACTACTCCTACGACTACTATTACAACAAGTAGTCCGAGTATGATTCTTTTTGCAAAATATCCTGAGTTCAAATCCCAGTGCAGAAAGCCGATTGCTTTTATTTTTATACTCTTTACTTAACTTTTTTGAAAAAAAAGAAAGGAAAAATGAGTTTATTGGGTTTCTGAAATGTGTGTCTGTCCGTCTGTATGAACACAGTTTTTTCCACAGTTTTGAAGCTAGAGCAACCAAACTTGGTATACATGTTGGTATATACCATAGTCAGACAAAGTGTCAAGATCAAATGCTTCAGTATATATATATGGATATGGATATGCGTTTTTCCTTCCATTTTTACTCCCTGTTCCCATTAAAAATGGGAAAAAGGGAGTTATAAAGTACTGCAAATGTGTGTAACAGACAGAAGGCGGCATTTCCGACTATATAAACTATATATATATTCTTGATCAGGATCAACAGCCGAGACGAACTAGCCATGTCCGTCTGTCTGTATATCTGTCTGTATGAACGCGTCGATCTCAGAGACTTTAAGAGCTAGAGACACCAAACTTGGCATGCAGGTTCCTGTATACCATGCGCAGATCAAGTTTATTTCCCCCACACCCCCGCAAATCGCAAAAGACTCCCACAGCTACAAATTTTAAAGATAAAGCTTTGATTTTTGGTACACTTATATTATTGTATCAATGTTGATCAGCAGTGTAAATTTCATCACGATCGGATAAATAACACCAAAGTTATGGAAGAATCTATTACCCCCCGTCTCAGCAGGCTGAAACAACAGTTTGACAAAAACTGAACTGCTTGCTTGTGTTGCCGCTGAACTGCTTGAAATGCAATTTGGGAGCAGGGTGTCTCGTAGTCAGGCACATTCGACTAGAGTATTCTTTCTTGTTTCATTTAATTTAGCTATGAAAAACTTTGTCAACTATTATTGTCGCTTTGCACATTTTTTATTTATTTTTCAATATTTTATTAGCTTAGATCAGGGGTAGGCACGTTGTGGCTCGGGAAGCTCGCGGTGAGCTTCATAACTTTGTAATGTTTTTAAGCGACGCTACATTTCGTGTTTACTTATTGTTTCGTTCAGTGTATTGATCTTTTGGGGTAGCTGACAATGGATTTTGTAGACAATTTTGTTGTAGCTCGCCGTCCAAAATTGTGAAAAGTAGATAAGATTTTTTTTTTAATCATCCTGTGTAAAATTGAAATTATTTTGTGATTAACAATAATCTTAATCGAAACTAAAAAATAGTTAATGAAATGCAAGATAAGACTACTCCAATATAAAGATATTTAAAAATGATGTTATATTTTATTTAACAGCGAGTTTTTTTGTTCAAGATTTTTCAATCAAATTTAAGAGAATTTTTCCATCCTATCTATAATGAATTTCTCTGAGCCGAATTTGGTTCATTCCCATTTCATTTCGTTATAGAGAAGTTTAACTGTATATAATTGAATAGTATTCGAAACTTAATATCGAAAATGTTGGTACTTCTTTATCGAAAATCTTAAATTTGTTTTCTTTGAGTGGCAACTGTGGTTGACATGTAAACTTTGCAATTCTATTAGAAATTTCTATTTCAAGGCTTCCACCTCACATAACTTTGTTAAAAACTTTATCTTATTGACCTTTGTTTTCTGTGTAGGTTGATCAGAAGATACAGTGGCACTTGATTGCCGCCTGGCATCTTCTGGCCAAGCTCTGCTTTGTAGTTGTTATTGTTCCTAACTGGCAGAAGTCGACTTGTTACTTTGACAGACAACGGAAATTGCGCACATAAAACGCCAGAGTCAGAATCGATTTGATTCGAATTGAATTTATATATATAGTACATATGTATGTATGTATGGTACCATACATATGTATCTATCGGCAGTCGGTAACACTTTGTGCCATTTAAGATGCAAATGCAGAAAAATCTTTAAACGTGAACAACAATCTTCTCTTGGATGCGAATGCAATTGGCAAATGCTTTTATCTATTGATTCGTTTATTCCCCCCCCCCCCCACCCTGAGTATCAGATTGATATGAAAGTGCATACGAGAGATAATATCAAATAAGTTACGATATTTTGTAGGATTAAGCAGATTGTTTTTTAAGCTGCATATGATGAAAGAACTTTTCAATATGCGACGCACTAAACGCATAAGTTGAACTAATATCTCATTCATATTTTTGATTCAGTTCTTCTAAAATACAAATCGAGTCGTTGTTTTCGCCCAAATTTATTTATATACAATCGGGGTAGTGACCCCACCATCATAATCAAAAATCGTGTGGAGGTTATCGACCTCAATCTTATCTCCACCCCCTCTCATGGAGCGAGTCAAAAGCTCCTTGATGACCACTCTCTTTCTGATAACAAATAGATAGAAACTGCACTTTTTCTAAATATCCCCAAGCCAGTTGAGTTCATCAATCCCAGAAGAACCAACTGAACACTCTACCCTAAACATATACATCAAATTTTTGCCAGAATCGGCAGCAAATGGCCCAAATACGATAGAAAAGCGAAATTATCTTACAGATACTTTTACAGATGCTTGTAACCTAGCGTTTCCACTGCTTAGTAACCTTCACTCAAGCTGTAGAACCCTCTTCAACACAGCCAAAATGCATAACACTGACCTACTTTGCTCCGAATATAAAGCAAGTCCAGCAATATTTAAAAAAATCTACAAGACTAGCAAAAAGAACCTCTGGGCAATCATTTTGCTCGGACGCAGCTAAACTAAACAGGTCCTCTCAAAGCCTCCAAATAGAGTCTCATGGCATTAAAGTACAATTATAATACCCATACTATTATATGGAGTTGCAGTTTGGTGGCCAGACCTAGCAAGGCAAACTACCCTAAACAAGTTGAATAATATACAAAGAGCTGACGAACTATGCACTTGACGCCATCCTCAATGTTCATCCATTCAGACTTATAGGAAAAAATACGCCTTGTTCAATCAGCATTATGTTTGAGAGAACTGTTGGCAAAGGCCACTCTTCTATTCATACCGGATAGAACCGACTACTGTACTCCAATAGAGTACTCTTCCAAACACTTCGAAACACTCATCCTCTGCAGAGAGGACTGGGCCGCGGGGCCAGAACAGCTTGACATATCGTAAAACAAGCTCTCAGCCTCCCAAGACACACTTCCAAGACAGAGAGAGCACATCATGTATACCCATGGCCACTTGTAAGCTTCAAATTAGGGAATTCTTCCAACGCGAGGCCATCAACCATTGGCAAAATTGAAGTCACTCTCGCGTTGCCAGGCTTACCTGGCCAAATATCCTTAAAAAAATGCTCAAAAGTGCTACTCTAAGAGAAAATACATTTTTTTGAGTCTACAAAATTGTCCATTAGAAAAATAAAATTCTACAGAGTATGAATATTTATAAGCAATTGAAAATTTATACAGTACGAGTATATTTTCTATATTTGGACTAAACGAATTAAATTATGGGTGTCGGAAGTATGGATTTTCTACGTTTTGAAATCGAGAATTTCTATGAAATGAATATAGCATTCAATAATATGCAGAGCCTTTTCTATGCTCAATATTAAATTTTACAAATTATGTTGAATTATTTCTTTGACCTAAGCAGCGTTTGCATTTACTACTCCGTAGCAGCAGCAGCTATACAAATATTGCATTTGTAATGCTCTCATCTCGGTCCTTTTTCAGCTACCGCTACGGCTATGCATAGCACATCATTTAATTTTTTGCTCTTGCTATTCCCAATAAACCAAACGAGTCCGTAACGGATCCCTTATATCAAGAAAAAACGGACCCGAAACGGATCCGGTATATCATGAAAAAACGAATTCGAAACGGACCCGTTACCCGTAACGGGTCCGTAACGGATCCGCATCCATTTCTGTGTTCATTAGGTTGCTACAGTTTATGACGCGACCAAACTACAAGCAGAGCAAATCTTGCAATCGAGCAAGCTTTTGTATCTCCCACACCCGTCTAACTGGACCAACCAAATTTAAATTGATGGAAAATATATTTGCCATGCCATGAAGTCCCTAAAAAGGACTAGATCCCAGTCGGAAGTATCCGTTCTGACTTGTTTTTTTTTTTTTGTATTTTTATAATATTTTTTTAGTTAAAATTTAATTTTTTGCAAACTAATTCTCACTAACTTTTTGATTTGGTTGCATTTTTCTGGGTCTTTGCAATAAATGTTGGATCATATTTGTGTACCCTTGCAGAGGGTATTATAATTTTGTCACAAAAAAAAAATGAATTGTATATTCGTGAACAGCATCAACAGCCGAGTCATGGCCGTCCTGTCCGTCTGTCTGTCTGTCTGTTTATATGCGAACTAGTCCCTCAGTTTTAGAGCTATCGTGATGAAACTTGGCACATATGCTTATTTTTTCTGCACGCAGTACATGTCAGAATCGGCCAGATCGGACCACTATAACATATAGCAATAAGATTTCTTATGCAAATCTTTTCTGCAAGGGTATATATTTTTGGCACGCCGAAGATAACATTTCTTTCTTGTTTTTCTTCTTGCTGTTTAATGTTATTTGTGGGGTTGTTGTTGGTTTTGTTGCCGTTGTCAGCGTCACCAGCAGTAACAACAGTTAACAGTAGCATCTGCCGATGTTGCAGTTGTTGTTGTTGCTCTTGTCGTCGAGTGTTGTCCTCCAACGCATTTGTGTTCGTCGTATCACTCAGTGCTATGCCCCTTCTTACCTTCCTATGGCTATGCGAAATAATTTTCAAGCCGAAAATGTCGATTAGCTTAATCGATTTATAACATCATTTATAATAAAATGTAAAAATAAAGATTAAAACTTTTATGAAATTCAATTCAAATTTGATTTCAAACTTGTTTGGTTTTTAAACTTGTTTGGTTTTTAAACCATTCGATTAAAAATCTAGTTGATTCTAGTTCATTTTCAACAAAAAATGGAGTAAAAAAAATAATTAATTAACAAAACATAAATCCAAAATAATAGTAATAAAAATTACTCTCTAAATTTTCAGAATTTTGGTTTAAAAATTATTATTATTAACCAAAATTGGAGTACAATATATTACACTCTCATTTATGATTTTTGGCTTAAAAATTAAACCAATATCGTTGTTAAAACAAATAAGAATACTCTAGTCGAGTGTGCCCGACTACGAGACTCCCTGCTCCCAACTTGCATTTCAAGCAGTTCAGCGACAACACAAGCAAGCAGTGCACTAAACTCGTAAACTGCTTGTCAAACTGTTGTTGCTGCCATCTGATACGGGTGTAACACAAGCAAGCAGTGCACTTAACTCGTAAACTGCTTGTCAAATTGTTGTTGCTGCCAACTGAGACGGGCGTAATAGATTCTTCTATAACTTTTGTGCTATTTATCCGATCGTGTTGAAATTTACACATCCGAAAGACATTAATTAAACATACATGTGTATCAAAAATTAAAGCTTTATCTTTAAAATTGTGGCTGTGGGAGTCTTTTGCGATTTGCGGGGGTGCGAGGGGGTGCATCCGAAATTTGAAATAAACTTGATCTGCGTATGGTATACAGGAACCTGCATGCCAAGTTTGGTGTCTCTAGCTCTTATAGTCTCTGAGATCTGTGTGTTCATACAGACGGACAGACGGACAGACAGACAGACGGACATGGCTAGTTCGTCTCGGCTGTTGATCCTGATCAAGAATATATATAGTTTATATAGTCGGAAATGCCTCCTTCTGTCTGTTACACACATTTGCAGTACTTTATAACTCCCTTTTTCCCATTTTTAATGGGAACAGGGAGTAAAAACCTGAAAAAAATTTGGCATTGTGTGCAAAAGAGAGAGAGAGAGTGAGTAAATAATCTCTCACTCACTCATTTTTATTCCAAAATGATTTTAAATTGAAAGTATTCAATTTTACTGTGTAATAGCTAGAAAAACTAAACTGGGCTTATGGTACATTTATATCAAGTAGATATAGTAGATAGTTAATATCTAATTTGGGATACATGTATCTGTTATTTTTAGAATTTGCTACAGGGTGTCTCACAGTCGACTAGAGCATTTCTTTCTTGTTTGTTATGGTTTTCGTTCACTTTTGTTTTTATTATACATGGTTTGTATGCATATCTTGTATGCTTGAGGGTCTGGTCTAGTTCTTCTAACAACTTGCGGGTGGTGCACGTGTTTACCACACCACCCACCCACACACTAGCCAACGAGCAGTGATAGGTAGACTAGGTAGATTTGTTGTTGGCATTTACACATTTTGACATTTTTACATTTTCACATTTCCACTGACAATCATCAGATAATCACAGCGCTTGAGTTGATAATAGTGATTGATGAGTCTTGAACCAGAGCGACAATCTTGACGAGGACTACAAAGAGAGATAAGGAGAGGCGAGAGGCGAGTTACAGAGAGGAAAGTTGGAAACTCCTCTTCCGGAATGACGTGAAATGTAATCACGTTGACAAAACCTCAACTTGCCTTAACCCCAACCCTCCTTCTCCTCCTCCTCCCCCTCACCCATTTTGGTTGCGTGTCCTAGCAGTACTCAGGTGTCGGATTACAGGCGTTACTTTTTTCCACCACCGTCTCCTCCTTCTCCTTCTCGTTCTCATTCAAGCCATTCTCTACTTGTTTGGTCATGTGTTTTGCAATCCCTTTGTGTTTGGCCAGCCGATAAGCGACGTTGATTATGTTGGCTTGTTCCATTTGTTTGGCCCCACCCCGCCCTGTTTTCCACCCTCACCCGCTTCAATCTTGACACTGACCATGCACTGACGTGCAGGAAGCTCAAACAGCACTTGCTCTTATGCAATGATTCTTTCCACGAAGCGCTTTCAATGCAATACAGCGTAGGTTAAGCTGGACACAAGTCTCCATTGGCAACTTATCTAATTAAAAAAACATTGTCAATTGTCAATGTACATATATGAAAATAACTGTGAATATGTAAACATTAACATATGTACTCACATATATTACGTCCATTCAAACTTTAATTTATATAGGGTGCTCCACCAATCTATATATATATATACAAATGTTAAGCCTGACCAATTAACTGATTGGCAACGCTCGCACAGTCCAAACCATAAGAGCTCCACACCGAACTCCTAAGAAACGGTTCGGTTCGGGTTCTTAGGATCCTCTGAGCTGGTCCATGAACCGAACCTTAACTATTTTCGTTCACCTGAGGCTGAACACACACCGGAACACTTTTTAAACAAAAAGGGTTCGCTTCAATGTTTTTATGAATTTTATGCTGTGAATTTTAAGCGGAAAATGAAGTGAACTTATAGTTGTACATCAAATGATTCAAGGTCTGATTGCAATAAAGAAAATATTGTGAAATACATTAATTGTAACGACAAAATTCAAATACAAAACTAGTAATTGACATTCAAGATTCATTGAATAAATATCCAAATATCCAATATCCAAAATTTTAGAATACTCACAAAGGGAAAGTCCTAAACATTGTTGTTTCGGTTTGGTAGTTTCAAAACCCGGTTAAAGTTTTCTTATATGCTCGAATCCTCGAACCTGGCTCAAACCTGTTCCAAAAATTTCGAGGTTTGCAGCCTTGGTAGCGCGGACTTTGGCAACTTCTGTCGGGAAACAAGGAAAATTCGCGGAAAGCTGTTGTATGCAACTTTTGTTTTTTATCAGATTAGATTACGATTTATTCTTTTCCAAATTTTTGTTTTCATTGCGAATTATTTCTTTCCAAATAAAGAAACTAGTTGTTTCTTCAGTTTCATCTCGGATAAAAGAACTAATCGATCCTTTCTAAATAATGGAACTAATCGTTGATTTAGTTCCATTTCGGATAAAAGAACTAATCGTTCCTTTCTTAATAAACGAACATTTCGGATAAAAGAACTTATCGTTTCTTTAGTTCTTTTTCGGAAAAAATACTAATCGTTCTTTTCTAAATAAAGGAGCTAATCGTTAATTTAGCTCCATTTCGAATAAAACAACTATTCGTTTTATGCTCCGTAGGGTTCGGTCATTCATGCGATTGTGGATAGTTGCCATGTTTACAAATTTCACTATTCGGATGACATGAACTAGTCGAACAAACGATAATGGAAAGTGTAAAATTAAAACTGCTGAAATAACAACGAAAAAGAAAAGGAACTAAACGAACTTAAGGAACTATAATCGAAGACAGTTCAATAGTTCATTGCAAAGACCCGATCATTCAAACTATTTCATATCTGTTTGACCTACCTCTAATGTTTATTGCAACTAGATTTGGTTTCCTTTTCAGCGTCCATTGTCGATTTTGCATATTTCATTTAAATAACATTTTTAACTTTTCGACACATCGAACTAATCGATTATTTCATGATTGCTTACATCCATGCAGAAAAGATCATTAATTAATGGGAGAGGTGAATGAGAGATGGCAAACAAGAATTTTGGCATTGGAGCTAGTTTCTAATTCGCAAGTTTGATTCTGATTTGAACAATAGATATAAGCACTCTAACGAACTTAGCGAACTGAACGAGCAAAGAAAATGAACAGATGATGCAGTTGAACTTAGTAAAATATTAAATGAACTAAACGAACAAGTAGTTCAGGGGTGTCCAAACATTTTCGGATATTTTCGTTTTTTCAGTGTACCCAAAACGATAATACAACAACAAAATACATTCGAGTATCTAACGGTACAACGAGGCTATGCCCACGACGCACAATTGTTGTTGTTTTGCAAGCAACGAAAGTGGACGGAAAGCGAAAAATTGTTTCCGTAATTTGCCATGTGCACCGCCAGCATATGGCGTGTGCAAGATCACACACATTCTATATGCTATGTGCAATACAAAAACAAATGTGCGTCGTGTGTATAGGCTCTGGGCACCCCTGAATTAGTTCGTTCACCAAAAAACAAACTGATGAACTTATTTCCATTTTGTATTTGAAAATAGAAGTGAAAATTTCACGTCATTATTATTTACGAAAATATTGAAAGGTTCTTTTATTCTTTACTTTGAGTTCTTTGAATTGATTGGGGCGGAAATTCTGTCAGTGTTGAAAAACACAAATACGATGAAAATGTGAAAAAATGTGGCAACCTTCAGCTTTTTCCATGTTCCATCACTAAACAAATGACAGGTGCGAAACAATTACAAATAAACAATTTGCAAAAGTAAGTAATATATGAGCTATTTTATTATATTTTATTATTAATAATTTCTATTTTATCAGTGGATAATGGAAAGAGTGCCGAGAAGAGGAAAGTTTGGTCGGAGGCAGTGGAACGGTTGGGCGGACAGAATGGAGGAGTTGCGTGAACATATACAATTGTCTTTTTCCTCGTTTGGACAGAGGGAATATAATAAACAATCGAGTTGCGGACTCTTATAAAGTCAATGAAAGAAACTTCTTAGTAGCGCAATGTCATTTTGTCATTATGGCAGACATCCAAAGCGAAATAAATTTTTTAAAATTTAACAAAAATTAATTATTTTTTTTGAGATTGCGTTCATTTTTCTTATTTTTTTAATTTCAGCCTTTTTGTGATAATAACAATGTGCCTCAAACAAAAAACAGTTTCAAGTGTCACTTATTTTGAATAAGGACAGTAATTTGTGTTTCCTTGGACTGATAAGCAATACATTTTGCTGTTTTGCGGAATTGCGAACAGCAATCATTTGTGAATTGGTCAATTCTAATCAGAATAAATAGTTCAAGAGAATGCCTACTAAAAAAATATCATCCCGAAAAAATTGTTGGGGAACATATTGTGGCGTTCAGATAAATTTGTAATCTATAATCTATATAAAAGCGCGAAAGATAGACCGAGCAGGCACCAAGAGAGACAAAAAGTAAAAAGAGAGAGCGCAGAAGGTCGCAAAAGCCAATTAGCATATGCCCTTGCTAACAGGAATTGAGCCTGAGTAACAAGGCAAGCAAAAGAAAAAGAGTAAAGAGTAAAGAGCAAAGTGAAAAGCAAAAACAAAATCAAGTACAGAGAGCGAGAGCGAGTTAAAAGATTGGCAAGGAACGAAAGATGGGAAAAAGCAGGAAGACAACTTTCGCTGTTCATGTACATTGTACAGCGGGAACTGTGCACGTGTGTGAGTGTGTGTATGTGTGTGTGACACAAATAGCAACTTGAATAATAAGAACAATCATTCACAAATTGTACCAAAGCTTGTAATACATTTTTTTGTTTTTCTATTCAAAGTAACACAATTACTTAAACTCGTAATGACGCCTAAATAATAAAGGAAATAAAAGATGAAGTTCAATAAACAAAACAAGTAAGAACGTTGCAGTCGGATACGCCCGACTGCGATATACTCTGTTCTTCGCCTTTTTACCGAGTCAGAAGTGGGCGTGGCAATTGTATTTTTGCTCAAATCTTTCAAATTCTGCCATCAATTTAAGTTTGGTTGGGCCCGTTCTACAGGTTTGGGAGAAACAAACTATGCTCGTTTGCAAGGGCGGGGGTGGGCGTGGCAAAATTATTTTTATCGAATCTATGTAATAGGGCAACAGAATTCAACCTGCAAAATTTGGTGATTCGAGCTAAAGGGGTGGGGGAGATACAGATTTTGCTTATTTGTGGGGGCGGGGGTTGGCGTGACCAAATTTTTTTTAGTCAGATCAATCAAGGAAGTGATAAGTGGCCCTTTTGCTAAATTTCGTTACTCTAGCTGTATAACTTTGGAAGATATAGTTTTTTCCGGTTTCTGGGGGAAGGGGTGGTAGTGGGGGGAGATCTTGACACTTCGTCTGACTATGGTATATATCAACATGCATACCAAGTTTGGTTGCTCTAGCTTAAAAACTGTGGAAAAAAACTGCGTTCATACGGACAGACGGACGAACGGACATTTTACAAGCCCAATATACTTGTTTTTCTTCTTTTTTTTTTTTCAAAAAAATTCAAAAAAGATTATAAAAAATTGCCCGATGGACCAACGACTAAATAATGTACCAAAAGTGGCAGCCGTGGAACCAGCACACATTAACAATGTACGTTTTTGTTCAACAAAAACAATTGATGCAGTTTTTCCAGCTTTTATATAATGTACCAATTTAATATTTACTTAATAAATAATGTACCAGGTTTGGTACATTTGTACTAACTGACGCTGCTTAAGAGACGAGCAAAGCAAAGCAGAGAAGAGAAGAGAAGAGCGGTAGCAGATTGAAGAAGTAGTATATAATACGTTTGTTTATGTGAAAACGAACAAACAAAAATACCTTTAAATAGTGCACATACATGTGTATACATATAAACAACAACAAATTCAGCATGATTTAAAAAACAGACTTACCAAAGTCTACAAAAATTCTGCGGCAGCGGCGTCGGCTTTAATTGTGCGTTGGAATCGAGTTGTACACCGACACACACATACACATACACTGTACACGTACACTGAGAGAGCGAGTGGTGCCCAATTGTTGTTATAATATTGCTTGATCCTCCCTTTAAAAGCGTAAAAA
Organism: Hirtodrosophila cameraria; assembly: GCA_949708635.1. NCBI lineage: Eukaryota > Metazoa > Arthropoda > Insecta > Diptera > Drosophilidae > Hirtodrosophila > Hirtodrosophila cameraria. The sequence goes on along the minus strand of OX453090.1, from coordinate 17,934,769 downwards.
AAACCGTTAACTGGATAAAGATTAGTACTAACAATATCTTAGCTAGTCACACACACACAGAGATTGACAGAGAGAGAGAGAGAGTGAGAGAGAAAGAGCGGCACAGTAATTTTGGCAGCTCTTCCTCTTCCTCACGCATTAAACCACACGCACACATCCTAAACAAAGAGATGGTAATGATGATGATGAGGTTAACTCTCTCTTTGCTCCTACGCTGTCAAAACAGCAGCGGCAGCAGTAGCAGTAGCAGAGGCAGCACTTCTGCTATTTATGCTTGGAATATTACTTCAACTTGTTTATTTTCAATGAAAGGCAACAGAGAAAGAAATGAGGTAAAAAAAAGAAAAATAACAATAACAAAAATAAGCTATTTTTTAAAATATGCAAAGTTTGCAAAAAATTTGACATTTCATTTCTTTCACGTTGCAGCATTTCTTGTTGTTGCTTTGTTGTTATTGCTGCAGTGACAGTGGCGTCGGCATCAATGGCTGCGACTGCGGCTGCAGCAGCGTCGCCAACGCAGGCGTCCGCATGATCATTAATTGGCGGCGTCGCCTCCAACACTTTGGCGAATCGCTGCTCCGGCGGCGTCGGTGGCTGCCGATGCTGCTGCTGGCTACTGCTGTTACCCCCCAAACCACCCCCCCGCCGGACAACCAACACAATTTTACTCTTCATATATTTAGACGCACTTTTTTCTCGCTTGTTTTTTTTTTTTGCCTGGTTTCCTAGGCGAAATTTCACACACGCACAATATTCACGATTCCGTTTAACGCGGGCGTTTGGAAGCACACTTGTTGTAATTGAGAATGCATTCGATTTGCGGTTGTTATCACAAATGTATTGGTGTGCGTGTATTGTGTTTACGCACAGTTAACTTATTTGTTTGCATTTGCAATGTCTGTGAATTTTAGCGTAAAAAAAAAACAACAAATATTACTCCTTGTCCGAGAAATTGCATCCGCCCGACGTGCGAACGCTTCAACGTATGAGTTAGTGCTGGAAGTAACATCGATGTTATATCGATACATCGATGTTATTAAAGGGGCAAATACATCGCACAGACAGTCGTTTATAACATGTGTTTGCACAGACCGATTTTTTTTACGCAGACCAAATGTAATCGAATGGAACTAAATTTGAATCGACTGAATATGCTTAGTTGACTGGTAATTCTTCGTTAGAAGTCCCGTAGCTAAAAAGCGGTCAGAAACAGCGGATTTTGGGTTCAAAAAATTCGAAAAAATTTGTGAATGCGATTTCCGGTGGCAAGGTTGACTTTTTTTTTGCAAAAATGGCGCGATGTTTTGTTTAAATAGTTTTACCGATTTGTTAAAAATTTTCACCAGCTGCGGCAAAATCAACAATTGAACTACTCTGTTAAAAAATGAACCACTGTTAACGATAACAGGACTCAGTTTTCCTGCGTTTTTGCAAATTTAAACTAAGTTTTCTTAATGATTTATGCAAAAAAGTCAACCTCCGCCGGCGGAAATCGCATTCTCAAATTTATTCGAAACAAAACCCGATGTTTCTGACTAGTCTTTAACTACGGGACTTCTAACGAAGAATTACCACAAAAGTTGTGAAATCCCATATAAATCAAACCCTTTTATCGCTATTGGTGCTGTTAACGTTAACAGAGAAGTAGGGCTGTTGCATTTTGGCGCTACTGTCGAAATATTTTAATGAAATATATTTGAAACTATTTAAATAAAAAAACGTGCGATCAAGAAATTTATCAATTTTTTTAAACAAAACATCGCGATACATTTTGTTTATATAGTTTGACCAATTTCTTGCTAAAATTGTCCGTAATCAACAATCCCACAATTCAGTCAACTCATAATGGCATCGATATACATTATCGATACATCAACGCGGTGTGTCGGCTAAACTTAAAATAGTTTTTTAATACATATTTCAACAACAAAAAAATATTCCGAGCCCAGTTTTGACATCCTAGAATTATTACGCATTATTTGAGCCCAAAATCATTTTATTTGGAACGCTTTCTTTACATTACCCAAATCAGAATCAGTTTCAAGAATGCCTAACTATAAAGTAACACGATAAATTACATCTAAAACATCGATATTAATCGATATGCACATTGAGAATTTAACAGATGTCCAACCACTAGCCAGACAGCGACAAACGGACAGGCCAAAAACGAAAAAAAGAGATGACAATTATTTGTTGGGCAAATTAAGGAAACCAAAATTGCCGCTCGTTTTAATATTATAAATAGTTAAGTGAGCATTTGAACCGGTCTGTAGCAACCAATGTGCAAGTTGAGGTCAAGGTCAAGAAACGCAGTAAGCCGTTCGGAAGATGTGCGCAGCGTTTGACTGCTGCTGCTGCTGCCTGTCAATATAGACAAAATCAGGCTGCAAAACTAATTCAGGGCATTAATGCTCAATGCCAGCGAATTGAGATTGGCCAGTTTAAACAGAAAATACGCAATTATTAATTGCAGCAGCAGCAGTCGCCGTCGAAGTCGCAGAAGCATTTGTAGCACGTTAGCAGCGTCTGGCGATGGCCGCAGCGTCGCAGGATGCACTGCAAGCAGCTTATGTGGACTTTCGCGAACTTAAGCTGGGCGAGGTGAGGGCGCGTAAAGTCATCAATATCAATATGAGCTCATTTTCTTGCTTCCTTTACCAACAGAAAGTTGGTCATGGCTCCTATGGAGTTGTGTGCCAGGCAACCTGGCGTAATCAGCTGGTGGCCGTCAAGGAGTTCTTTGCCAGCGCTGAGCAAAAAGACATTGAGAAAGAGGTAAAACAGCTGTCCCGTGTTAAGCATTCAAACATCATTGCCTTGCTCGGCATCGCCTACGATCAGCAGGCCACATACCTCATCATGGAGTTCGCCGAGGGCGGTTCCTTGCACAATTTTCTGCATGGCAAAGTGAAGCCCGCTTATAGCTTGGCGCATGCCATGAGCTGGGCACGCCAGTGTGCGGAGGTATTAACTGAATAACTGAAATTTATAAACTTCGACATTCCATTTTAATAATTGTTGTTTTGTTGGATTTGATAGGGTGTTGCCTACCTGCATGGCATGTCGCCAAAGCCACTGATTCATCGTGATCTGAAGCCGCTGAACTTGCTGCTGACCAACAAGGGACGCAATTTGAAAATTTGTGATTTTGGCACCGTCGCTGATAAGTCCACCATGATGACTAATAATCGCGGCAGTGCTGCTTGGATGGCGCCCGAGGTGAGCACCAAGTTGAAGCCAATCAGGAATCACGCACTCAACAATAAAGTGTTTGTGCGATGCACCAAATTCAAGCATTTGAAATGAATAAGTATCATTTGTATACCATTTTTAGAGTGTACTATGATTTTGTCATGGAATATGTAAAGCGTTCAAGGAAACATTTCTGTCTCTTACAAATTCAAGCATCTCAAATTAATGAGATAGTATCATTTGTATACCAGTTGTAGAGTGTACTATGATTTTGTCATGGAATATGTAACGCGTTAGAAGTGATGTTTGCGGAGCAGGTTGCTGTCGCTGTGCACTTGATCAAGGATTGGAATCTAATTTTTCTCTTGGGGTACTAGCCTTTTTTTTACTTGTGCTAGAGCTTTTTCTTTTCAATGTGTTATTGCACTGATTTAAAGGTTGTCTAGCGGACTCTGTTTCACTTTTGCTTTTGAAGCAACGATATTTTATAGTTAGGCAGACTGCAAACAAGAGTTGGGTGTCCACAGTCGGCAAAATTGATGTCAGCGATTGAGATATTCAGAGCCTTTAAAAAAACGACAACCAAATTTTTCGGTTCTTGATTTTTGATCAAGCCGATATAGAGTCACAAAATACATATATTAAATTTCCTTCAGAAATATACATCATACTATTCTTTTGCAATAATTTACTTCAATTTATCGCAGTTTGAACATAACAAAAAGCTAGATCAATGTTGATTTTCACACATGAAAAGATGTTATCTACTGTAGATATTAAATATGTCTGGTCGCTTTAGTGTTAGTACTAAAACATCGTGCTGACATAGCGCACAAACGACCTTTATCTGATAAGCTTCATCTGCTCATTGCCTAAAGCTATAAGGTTTCTTTTTTGTCTGCGGAATGAGAGTACTTGCCAGTTTACACAAGTAATTCAATTAACAATTTTTTAAACTCAACTTTGTTATACTTTTTCTTTTATATAGAAACGAATTAGATCATTTATTCATTTCTCTAAAGTCTAAATACATTTGTAATATTAAATTAAAAATGGTTTGTAACACAAACTAAAACATGCAGCATAGTCTTCTAGAATCTAGATAGACGTGTTGCTAAAAAAAACAATTAAATAATTTTTATCCAAACTATTTAGTAGGTCAACAGAATTAAACCTGCAAAATTTAGTGATTCTAGCTTCAGGGGTGTGGGAGATACAGACTTTGCTTATTTGTGGGGGCGGGCTTAGGCGTGGCCAAATTTTTTTTAGTCAAGTTTATTTCTAATTTCGGATACACCCCCGCAAATCAAAAAAAACTCCTACAGCCACAATTTTAAAGACACATCCTTGATTTTTGGTACACATACTTACACTTATCACTGTAGACGGCAGTTCACGCTAGGGACGAAGATTTGCTGAGAGTGTCCGATCAGATCGAGTTATATACCGATCGAAAGGTGTAACTTTAACTAAGAAAAGTGCATTCCAAAACTTTTAATAACTCACCTGGTTCATGAGACACAGACAAACAGGTGGGAAGAGAAAAATATAAAGAATTGAAGCTTTTTGGAGCCGTTGGGGCTTTTTGGTCTTTTTCCTTCCCAAATTGAGATGCAAAGGTTGTCAGTTTGTGTGTCTGTCCGTTTGTTTGTTTGTTTCAACGCGTTGAGGAAGCTGTCTATAATTTTGTGGATTTGTTCCCCACCATAACCCAAGAAACGTTTGTTCTACCACTTTTCTGAAAAACCGCTAGTTCAGCGGGAGAACGCTAAAAACCGCTATAATTGACACGCTCACAGTGTCCAAATCAAAAAGGCTACAGCTACGTTCTACATATCATTAAAAATTAATATTATATTAATTTTATTATTCAATGTAGTTTTTATATTATTCAGAAAATATTCGCCACAAAATTAGATATTAAAAGTTTTGTAGCTCGACTTTAACCTCGCGTAGAGGTGTTTTTATTTGATAATGTTCTCTGCAAGAATCTAAAATCTTCATTTCATTTTTGTTACTTCATGAATTATATTTGCAAAGAAGTTTTGATCGCATAAATTAAAATATTCCTACGGGCACAAAGCTTTCTAAAACAAAACATTATAGTTATAGAACTGCATACAAGAACTTTCTACAAAATGAGTTTTTGATAGTTCAACTTAGATTTTTCATTTAAATGTAACTGTGATACGAGTTTAAATCAATCAATCGAATGCCATTCAACTTTCATATATAAACACCACATATTTGTTTATTTACATTTTGTTATATTTATACATAAGTTTTCAATTCATTTTGTGTAGTTTTACACAAATAATATTTTGATATTCATTGATTTTCAAAAATTAAATCTAATAGCCAAAAAAAGATGGACTTTTATTGCAATTGGCCTTTAAGATTAAACAAAGCTTTAGCATAAACGACTTAAGTTTCACTCAAATAAGTAAGAAATTTAACAAATAACAATTATATGTATGCAAATTTGATGTTTGACAGGTGTTTGAGGGCTCAAAATACACGGAGAAATGCGACATCTTTAGCTGGGCCATTGTGCTGTGGGAAATGTTGTCGCGCAAGCAGCCCTTTAAGGACATTGACAACGCTTACACCATACAATGGAAGATATACAAAGGTAATAAGTGTTACTGTCTTTATAAATAAAGTTATACATTATTTGATTTGTCATTGCACTTTGTAAGGTGAGCGACCGCCGCTGCTGGACAATTGCCCTAGGCACATTGAGCAACTGATGACAGCCTGCTGGAAAACGGCGCCTGAGGATCGTCCCTCCATGCAGTATATTGTGGGCGTAATGAATGAGATTATCAAAGACTATGTAGGTGCGGATAAGGCGCTAGAATATTCGTTTGTGAATCAACAGGTGAGTGAGAATGACAAATTTAGCTAATTGTTATTTAATTATGTAATATTCTATATACTTAATGCAGATTGTGACCAAAGAGAGCGACGGCACGGTGGCCGCGCAATACGATAGCCTTAGTGTCAACTCCAGCAATTTGAGCCTGGAATCCACACAATTGACGCCGACCAATGTGCATGGAAGAGCGTCAGAGATTGGAACTGGTACTGAGACTGATACCGATAATACCTCGTCCGAAAGAACGCCCACCAATTCGGGCCAACTAGACAATAATGGTTTGTTTCACATGAGCAGCAGCAATCGTTGGGATGCCATACCCGAGGAGGATTGCTGCTGTGAGAGTCAGAACGATAGCTTCAATTTGACATCATCGGCGGAGGCGTCAAAACGTTCGGAAACTATACGCAATAACATGATACAAATGGCAAGTAGGCCAATGGAGCAGCTTACCCTAGATGTCGAGGCGGTGCGTTCAATTAAACAGCTCAGCATATACATATATATAAATATAAATTTTACCACTCTTGCAGAATGGCTTCGATTTGAGTCGCAGCGAGAGCAGCAGCAGCAGTTCCCATGGTGAGTTCCTCATTGCAACTGTTGTCGTTGACGGCGACGACGTTGTCGTTGTCGTTGTCGTTGGCATCAGCATTGTTGTCGTTGTTGTTCTCGTCTGATTGTCTATGCGAGTGAATCACACGCACATTATCACAATCTTTTGGATGTGTACGATTGTGACATGTAAATTGTTTTTGTTTTCGTTGTTATTATTGTTGCACATAGCTCAGCGCATTGTCAGCTTTTGCATTCTGTTGAATCTTGTCTACCATGTGGCAGCTGTTAGGTTCGCCAGCATGACGCACCAACATCAACAGCACTTTATCGTAAGTAAACAAGGTGCTCGCCATCTCGCTCTAGCCCGAGCATTTTTATCAATTAATTGCCCGGTTTTCGTTCAATTAGTAGCTGCGTTATATTTTATAATGCAAAAAGCATTTTAAACCAATTTTTCACAAACCGTCAACGTTATAAATATGCGATGCACTCATGCTAAATAGCAAAAACTGCAAATTGCATTTTCAACAATGCACTTGCCAATATCAGAATACCAGAACAAAACCAAACAGAACAGACCACAACAGAGATGCCATGTGATATGGTTATCGACTGATCTCTAAATTAGTCATTAGTCAAAATGTAAGGGTAGTTTGCCAACGGATTGTACAGCATTTTTGGCTTGTCTTAAGAGTCAGTTTTTGCCAATATCTCGACAAGTATGATTTGAATTGAGAAATTAATGTTGTATTATCTTAATTTGTATTTGACGCAAGGGTCGATTTAAATAGGGCAAAACGAACATGCTCGGAACCGAAATAAATATTTATAATTTGTGTGTAAAGTGACTTATTCAGCCTTGCTTTCAATTCTTTTTACTCAAAAAATTCCAATGATTTCGCCAGAATTTCGAACTGTTTTCAATTTAATGTTTTAAATTTCACATGGAAAGCTTGCGAAATTACTTTTCGAGAACAAGTGTTTCACGTTGTGTCAATATCGATTAACCACTCTAGAAACCAGCCTTTGCCAGTGGCAGTTGTTAAAAACGTTTTTGCGGTTTCCAGAACACCAATCAGTTTCAACTTCGATTAAATCAAAAAATGATAACAAGGTTGGTAACATTAAAAATTTTAAATAGCAACTTGATCCATTTTAAAATTAAGATATGATTTAAATTTCCAGAAAAGGTCTATGAAATGTGCTACTCATATCAATAAATCCAAATAAACAGAAATAAACCCCATTGTCATCCTTTACAACTATTGTGTTCAGTGCTTTAGCTAGAATGAGTCCTTGCGGTTGTTATTGGGGAATTCCCATTTGGAGTGCCATGAGTTAAAGTCTCCTACTATTAGTTTGTTATCATTTGCACAATTTAGGTTAAGATTGGGGTCGGTTTGGTCGTAGGCTACGTTTGGAGATAGATAAACCGAAAATATGGAAAATTTTTTTTGAGCGTGTATTGTTGCAGAGCAGGCGTCGAAAATATTGTTGTTGCTGTCAAATTTGAAACTGAGAGATTTGTGTATGATGAGGGCGCTGCCTCCAAATCAGTTACAGTTGTTGGATGGGTTTCCTGCAGACCGATTGCATATCTTGTATGTGTGTTCAAAGCGCATGCAATTGTTGCACCTTAGAGGAAGTGGTATGTAAGGCCTGAGCTTTACAATTTCGTAGCCGATGTTAACGGACTCGGGTGGTGTAGGTGATGCGAAGGTTAGTATAATGAGGACGGTTTCAGTAAAGTTGTCGTCGTTCTTTCTCATTATTTTTTTTTACCTCGCTTACATTTTGCGATGAGAGCTCTTTTAGAATTTCCTCTTCAGCTATGTAAAAAATAGTAGAAACTCCATTTGTTTTTCGTGTTTTTATACTCGTTTTTTAATTTAAAAAAAAAAAAAAGAAAAAAAGAGTATATTGGGTTTGTGAAATGTCCGTCTGTCCGTCTGTCTGTTCGTCTGTATGAACGCAGTTTTTTTTCACAGTTTTGAAGCTAGAGCAACCAAACTTGGTATACATGTTGGTATATACCATAGGCAGACAAAGTGTTAAGATCAACTCCGACTGCAACGTTGTTACTTGTTCAAAATTATGTTTAATGAACATTTTTTTTTTCAATTTTCAAAACTTCCGTTTAAAGTCTATACAGCAATGTATCAAAAAATAACAAAATAATAATATTAAAAACTTAATATAAAAAAAATTAATTTTTTTGACCTAGAAAAAATAATAGAAACGGCAGGCTTAAAGCTAGAAAAAACAATTTTTAAGCTTCAATGCATTGAAGATTTACTTTTAATTTAATATTTGGTTGTGGAAACTTAGTTGTTAATCACTTCGGTACATCGATCACCCATGGAGTCCACCAGTTTGCCGCAAATTGATGGATCATTTGAGTACCATTCGGATTTAACTTTTTCCCACAAATCAATCCTATTTTTGGGCCTTTAGCCAACAATCCTTTTCTTTAAGTTCCCCTAAAGATGAACTTTGTTGTCAAGGATCCATTTCTTAGCCAGCTTTGAAGAATGCTTTGGATCATTATCCTGCTGTAACTCCCACTGTAATGGCATTTCCTCTTCAGCATAAGGAAGCATTATACTGTCGAGTATGCTGACATAGTGGGTGGCATACAGTTTTTCCTTTATGCAATGTATTGGACCAACACCCGAATGAGAAAAGCATCCCCACAACATGATGTTTCCACCGCCATGCTTAACAGTTTCACTTGTGTATTTTGGGTCGTGGGCATTACTCTTAGGGCGCCTAACATGAGGTTTCCCATCATTTACAAACGAATTGATCTTTGTTTCGTCTGACTACAATACATTTTTCCAATTTGGACGCAATAAATGCACCTTCGCGAAATTTACCCGTTTGCACATATTTTTTTTTAGTAAGGTATGGTACCGTTCGAGCTCTATTGCCTTTAAAACCGACATCTATTAGCCTATTTTTGGATTTTTTTTGTACTTTCGGACAAGAAAGTTGTCGAACCTCTCCGATGTTGTGCGCTTTCTCCCGCAAGTTTCTCGTTCTTTCTTGTAGTGAATCGCCAAAAACAATTGTTTTTTAACATTTAAGAATTTTGGCAATATCTGACATTGAGTTACCTTCATTTCTTAGATTAGGGACATGTTTCCTTTCAATATTGGTACAATGTTCGCCACGACCCATTCTGAAACGAATAACAAGAGTTGTTTTATATCTTTTTTCATCTTTTGTTTATGGAATATTACCTCTATAACTAGATTTCAACCTTTTAAGAACAAGATAATATCAAAATTTCAGTGCGTTTCTATTATTATTTATTTTTTTTTTTTTCAACACAAAAACGTGTTCGTTCCACAAATCAGTATACACAGTTAATAATTCTAACGAAAGAAGCCGAAAAGAGAAAACAAAATCGAATACCGTTATCCTGAAACCAAACACAGTGATTTTCATTAATTCAATTTGCTACAAAAACGAAAACTTTGGTTTTAAACGCGAATGCTGCTGTCGTTTCTATTATTTTTTCATGACTGTATCATAAAAGAAAAACCCTTTTGATAGGTAAAGTACACCAATCACTGTGAACGGCAGTCCATGCTAGGGACGAAGCGGCACGAAATGCGTAAACGGCGACTAGCATTATATACAGCAAGAATAAAAGATTTGCTGTGAGTGTCCGACCAGATCGAGCTATGTATCGATCGGAAGGTGTTACTTTAACTAAGAAAAGTGCATACTTAACTTTTGGTAACTCACCTGGTTCATGAGATATAGGCGAACAGGTGAGAAGGGACAAATTTAAAGAATTGGACCTTTTGGAGCCGTTGGGGCTTTTTGGTATTTTTTTTAAAAGCAGAAATATTCTAATTCTGAATACTCGTTGAATGACACCTCGTTTATCCCAATCTGACAATTCATTCAAAAGTTATGAACATTTTAAAATAAGAGTGTCTTTTCCAAATTGAGATAAAAAGGTTTGTTTGTCTGTCTGTCTGTTTGTTTGTTTGTTTGTGTCAACGCGTTGAAGAAGCTGTCTATTATTCTGTGGACTTCTTAGCCATCATAACCCAAGAAACGTTTGTCCTAACACTTTGTCCTAAATTGGCCTTACTTATTTTAATTAAATTTATAAATGTTGTAGCCATTGAAATTGATATATAACACATATCTGGCATAATTCATCTTCGCAAGATATTGCATGTTTAGTGTACCTACTCCTACTACTTCTACTTCAATAGGCCTTAACGAGTAGTGCTTCTTTGTGCAAAATAACCTGAGTTCAACTCCCAGTGCAGGAAGTCGATTTATATACATATATATATATTTTTTTTTGCTTATCAAAATTTTTATTGCAACAATCTCCTCCCGCCCCCTCTCCTCTGCCATCTACCACGCAATTCGCCAAAGTCACATATCTTCCACTGTTGTAGCTTCTTGACAAACCGGACTAAAATACATTTTGCCACGCCCAGCCCTGCCCCCGAAAATGAGCAAGATCTGTATCTCTCACACCTACATAGCTAGAATCATACAATTTTGGGGAATGACTTATGTTGAACTCTTGGTTCCATTGAATAACAGAAAGTGTTGCCGCGCCCATCTCCGCCCCTGAAGCAACTTCACTTCCTCACTAACAACACTAAGCAAATTTTTGCTCTCTCTTTTTCCCTCTCATTCTTTATTTTGCTCTCCAAAAACGTCTGAAGTCAAATAAAAACACCTCTACGCGAGCTTAAAGTCTAGGGACGATGCATATTAAAGCCACAAAACTTCTGATATCTACTTTTGTGGCGAAGTATTTTCTGATTAATATAAGAAATATTTTCAATAATAAAATTAATTTTGCATTCGGCACTCTGCAAAAGTTACTTAGCTACAATAAAAAGAAGCTGAATATTTTTTGCGCAATTATGGTATTGTGTAGATTGGCTGGCACGCTGGCTGGCTGGTTGGCTAGCAATTTCGGGCAGATTTATAGCCATGACATGCACCGTCACCACAGCCGCCTCCTTCTCTCACCGCAACACAACACTAAACAGACCAAGTAGAAACAAAATAAGAATAAAAACAAAAGTAAAAAAAAAAATCATCTAATGGCAGCAGCAGCAGAAACACGCTAGAAGAACGCACACACATGACGAGGCCGACAGAAGAGCCCCCCGCCCCCCTTCGTAACCGAACCGACCAAATGAGTCATTCGGCAATAATCTCACTTTTATTTTGATTTTGTACATATAGTACACATGTATCAGCATACATATATAAAAATATACATATGTATATATTTATATAGACACTCGTATATACAAAACACAAAATGAGTGAAAATTTTCTTTTAATGGGCACGGGGACGAAATCACAAGCTAACGATCGCTACGAGTACGAATCATTTAGTTAGCTCTTATTATACTCTCACAAACCTGCAGTTGGATGCACCCGACTACGATATACTCTTTTTTTAGCCTCTTTGCCGAGTCACAAGTGGGCGTGGCAATTGTATTTTTGCTCAAATCTTTCAAGTTTTGCCATCAATTTCAATTTGGTTGGACAAGCTCTACAGGTTTGAGAGAAATAAAGTTTTCTCGATTGCAAGGGCGGGGGTGGGCGTGGCCAAATTATTTTTGTCCAATCTATTTAATAGGGCAACAGAATTCAACCTGCAAAATTTTGTAATTTTAGCTAAAGGGGCGTGGGAGATACAGATTTTGCTTATTTGTGGGGGCGGGCGTGGGCGTGGGCGTGGCCAAATTTTTTTAGTTAGATCAAACAAGGATATGATTGGTAGTCTTTGTGCCTTTGGTTACTCTAAGGTATAGGTTTTTGCGTTTTGTTGGCGAAGGGGTGGAGGGGGGAGATCTTGACACTTTGACTATGATATATATCAACACATATACCAAGTTTGGTTGCTCTAGCTTCAAAACTGTGGAAAAAACCTGCGTTCATACAGACAGACGGACGGTCGGACACACGGACATTTCACAAACCCAATATACTCTTTTTTCTTTTTTTCCAAAAAAATTAAAAGAGTATAAAAATATTTGTGACCATTTAAAGAGCAGAACTACTTTTTTCGTATAGGAGGAATAGTAATTAAATAACAACATTTGATAAAATTCCACCTTTAAGTGTTTGTTTTTTGAGCAAAAAGAAAAAGTGCTATTTTTATTTTTTTTCCAACTGTATATCTTTGGCACGCCGAAGATAACATTTCTTTCTTGTTAAAGCTAGAGTTACAGAATTTACCTCCGAATATGAGCTAATTCTGTATATCCCAAAACTTTATTAACAGGATCATAAGACCTGATGAGAGATTGAATCATCGCCCACCTCCACAGGGTTGGAATAGAGTATACAGCAGTCGGTAGCTTTCGTTCTTACTTATTTTTATCATTTTTATACTCTTGCAGAGGGTATTGTAATTTTTTCACGAAATGTATAGCTCATTGAAGACGAAGAAGTTACCGATCCCATAAAGTATATATGTATATAATTTCTCGGTCAATATCAATAGTCAAGTCGAATTAGCTTTATCCGTCTGTCTGTTTACATGCGAACTAGTCCTCAGTTTAAAAGCTATGCACAGATGCTTCATTTTTGTAGGCAGTACATACATTTTTAAGAACCGGCCTGATCATACCACCATAAGAGCGCCATAGCTGTCATTGGAATGATCTGTCGAAAATTGAGTTTTTATATGGCAACTATATGATATGATATATTGATAAGATTTTAATTAATTGTGTCATACATAATAAGACATGGAATAATTATACATGTTGACCAAGTTTAATAAATATCGTTCGACTTTATCTTATAGCTGTCATAGGAAGCCTCGGTCAAAAATTGAGTTTCTTCAAACATTTTTCTGCAAGGGTATATATCTTCGACACGTCGAATATAGTTTTTCTTTCTTGTTAGTTTACAGATGCTCAGTTGCTGCAATGCATGCCACATGCATGTTCATACATATGTATGTAGTAGTCATTGAATGCATCGACAGCAGCGACCTAGTCACAACCTGCTATCTTTTGGCTAAAAGTAAATGTTTCTATGGGTTGCTTGTTGCCCCCACAGAGGGAAGCATTGGCATTTAACGCCGGGGGAGATTTCCCAACCGCATGCCAGCCGTATTATTCATTGAATGAACAGGCAATGTTGTCTAAGGAGCAAATCTTCTAGCTTATAGATATTCTTATATACATGAATATATATAGTATATGGCCAATTGATGACTCTCCTGGCTCTCATATTTAGCATCGCTGCTTGCTACGCTTCTTCGACAGCGACAGCACGGTGTTCCCCAGTACGCTCAGTCTACTTCGGAGCACCGTGCCGCATTGACTGCCGAAGTGCCGCAATGTTACTGCAATCCCGTAGAACGCATCGCGCCAAAGATCATCAACTATTAAATACTACTGCACACATCCAAACATACATAAACCCGGCCCAGTCAGACCCGAATATTTGTTTTTCCAATTGCAATTGTGACACATACAATTAATATGAGATAACAACAATGCTAAACATATGATGAAATTATGTGAAATATTAAAATTATCTGAAAAGCACGAAGAAAAGAAAAATAACTAAAACAGAAATACAAATACAAATAAACATTGAGCTCAAAAAAAATAAATAAACAGCGAGAGCAGTGAAAATATTACGAGAGACGCATTAAAAATTCGTCTGAAATCTGTGTTTCTGTAGTTTATAGTTTGCTTTCCAATTTTCGGAAGAAAACGGCAATAAGCAAATTTGTGTGGAAAACACGTCATCACAAAGAACATGAAGAGAGCGTAAAAAATTCGTTTCGTTTCATTTAATTTCGGCAAAGTGAAGGATTTTCGCGCTGTTCTGTTATTTCGTGTTCGAATTGTTGAGTAAATGTAGTTGTGTTCTATCTAGAATCTAGATTATAAACACAATCCCAACTTGTCGGAATCCCAAAAATGATTTAACGCCTGTCGTTCTTCGTTCAATCAAAGATTATTCAAAGCTCATTCGTTCATCATGTGCGACACACGCGCCTTGATTACCGCAAAGCAGACCAGCGATCTACACAGTTGCTGGATCATCTATAGTACGTTAAGATTATACATTAGTCTTGTAGTGGTCATCTAGTTTATTTAACACTCAATCATTTTAATGATCACTTTAGTTCACTTTTCTGAGGTGTGGAGTATGATTAATAATATATAAATAATAAAACAGAATCATGCTTGTTTACAAACAATATAATTTATTCCTTAATTTCGCTTTTGTTTTTAATTTATGTTGTGTTTCATTTAAATACTCTCTATGAACTTATGTTTTCAAAGCTTTGAATACTCAACAGTTTGATGTTATTATTTTCGTATTCAAAATTATTTCAATTTATTTGTGTTATGTGTTATGAGTTCTAGGTTTATAAAATACATTCAGGCCTAGAAAGTCCTTTGAGGCTACTATTATTTTAAAATATCCAATTTACAGACATCGAGTGATTTTGAAATGATTCAATTGCTTAAGTTTGTGTAAGAACTCAAATCTTGAATATGTATTTAATTTACTAAATATTGTTTAGTTTTTCGATTATTCTTGTATACTTTAACTATCGAAATTTTGGTATCCTCTCTGAAGATATTTTTTAACTTTTTGTTAGAAAAATCGAAGAAAAAAGTTGCAAATGCGAACTGTTAACGATCGAATTTAATGTTCTTTTAGACACGTGGAAAATTTCAGATTGTTAGTAAACAAGTAAGAATGCTCTCTACAAGACTCCCTGCCAACAACACCTAACTTGTGTAGTGCCACTCAGACTGTAGTTTCTGCCTGCTGAGATCGAAATTTAGGCAACTGATTAACATTGATAAAAGAAATATTTGTACCAAAAATCAAAGGTAAATCTTTAAAATTGTGGCTGTGGTAGTTTTTTGCGCATTGCGAGGGTGTGAGGGGGTGTACCCGAAATTTGAAATAAACTTGATCTGCGTATGCTATGCAGGAACCTACATGCCAAGTTTGGTGTCTGTAGCTCTTATAGTCTCTGAGATCGACGCGTTCATACAGACGGACGGACAGACAGACGGACATGGCTAGTTCGACTCGGCTGTTGATGCCGATCAAGAATATAGTCGCTACTTTATAACTCCGTTTTTTGCCAATTTTTAATGGGAACAAAAAATTAGCAAAAATTCGTAAACATAAATTTATTATCTTATTCCCTTGAATTGGAAGATTGTGTATCATAGGTAGTAGTTTGAGAATTGTTTACAATGATCTTAATGTTCTTACATACTTGCTTTTTATTTTTAGCTAAAAGCGATGGCCGGGAACGGCTGACTGTGACGGATACGAAACCGGTGATAATGACCAGCAATAATACCAATACAGACCTCACCAACAACAATAACAATAATAACAGTTACAATAATAACAGTAATAACAACGAAATTAATACAATTGGATTGCTTAGCCATGCTCCCACTGGCGCCAACAAAACGAATGATTGCGTCGATGCGAATGTAGATACGGATGTGGATGCGGATGTAGATGGCGGATGTGGTTGCACAGAGCAGTCACTGGCTGATATTTTAGATCCAGAACTGCAGCCGGAACCGCCCATACCGAACAATGCCGAATCGCAGGCAATATATCGTGATCATCGCCATATGGCCAAGGAGTATCTCAGCGTGGACACGAACCTTTACTATGCGCAAGACTTTAAGGAGAAGCTTATATTGCAAATGGATCGAATCGAGCGCGAACAAAAACAGGACCTGTTGCGCAAAATTAAAGACAAGGTTGTGAATTGTTACACCCTTTTCATTTTTGCTTTTATTCAATTTGTTTTTTATTTTTTAATTTTGGATTTTTTCTTTATCTCATGGCCTTTAGGAGGGTCTTCAAAGTCTCTATAACAATCTGCAGCAGCAGTGGGAGAAGCTGCCAGCATCCCGACAAATGAACAACCGTCTGCAGTCACCTGCCAACAGCAACAACGGTCAACATGATTTGTCAACTGCCATTGGAACTGGCGACACTGTGGAGAACGATGGATGGGTTGTCATAGCGCCGCATCATAATACGTAGCTTGGCAAAGTCGCCTCTGAATTTTGTAACCCATAGCTGTGTATTTGTATCTGTAACTACAACTGTAACTGTATCTGTATACTTGTAACTGTGTAGCTTGAATCTTAATTTTTAATCATTACTGTAACTGTTTAAGTTGATGTTCTCTTTTTATTTTATTAGACATAGTTCTTAAGCATCGATGCGCTTAAGCATCTAGTTTTAGCCATGTTTTTCTCTTGTTTTTGTGTAGTTTCTTTTAAGCATTCTGACATTTGATACTTAAGTTTTTATTGCTACGTATATGTAATTACTTATGAGAATAGCCTAATCTATGTGCATACTATATGTATCTGACAATATACAAGTACATATACATACTTATGCATGTAGGAAAAGACAATTACCAAAAATATATAAATGTATCCGTCATTGGTTCGAACATTTCGATTCGCCTAGCCATGGCAAAAAAGACACCAATTATATACAAACAACTGTTTCAAATAATACAACACCGTTTTCCACTTTTATATTTATTAGAGGGTCTACGACCCAAAAAGTGTTTACATATATTATTGATCGCCATAAACAACTGAATTGAACAAGCCGTGTCTCAGTTTAAATAATATCTTTTTGAAACTTCTTGCACTTCCTTTTTTTCTGCAAGCAGTACAAATGTGAGATTTGGCCGCATCGGACCACTAAAACATATACCTGCCATAGGAACCATCGGTTGAAAAATAGGATTTAGTATGAACAATTTTGTACACTCTTTTTTTAATTTTTTTGAAAAAAAAAAAGAGTACATTGGGCTTGTGAAATGTCCGTCTGTCTGTTTGTCTGTCCGTCTGTGTGAACGCATTTTTTCCCCAGTTTTGAAGCTGGAGCAAACAAATTTGGTTTAAATGTTGGTATATACCATAGGTAGACAATGTGTCAAGATCTCCCCCCACCCGATCCTTTCATAAGAATCTTTATTGTACCCATAACAGTTATTTACGGTACCTGATTTTATCAATGTTGATCAGCTGCGTACATTCATAACGATCGGATAAATAACACCAAAGCAAAGAATCTGTTACCCCTGTCTCAGCAGGCAGAAAAAAAAACAGTTTGACAGGCACTGCACAAGTTAAGTGCGCTGCTTGCTTGTGTTGCCGCTGAACTGCTTGAAATGCAAGTTGGGAGCAGGGAGTCTCGTAGTCGGGCACACTCGACTATAGCATTCTTACTTGTTTTTTATTAAAATTTGGGTTTCTTTGAACTAAAAATATTACCCAAGTTTTTTGGAGTCAAAGAATAAGAAGTTTAATTTAAATACATAGCTGAATAAAAACATGGAATATAAAAAGAAAAGTATGGTTTACATCAGGGGTGGGCACTTAATGGCTCGCGAAGTATGCGAGGCTCGCACCGTTACTTTTGACAATTGGCGTCTAGAAGTCGGCTACAGCGATGTCGTCAATCGAACAACAACAAAACACATGAAATTTTGCGCGAGCATCGGGCTCGAGTCGAGATCGCAGTGCAAAAAAAACAACCGTTAGTTTCCAGCATGCATACGTACACTGACAAAACAGAACCAAAACACTAATAAGTTTCAATCTATATACATATATAAAAGAGTTTTTCCTCACTAGCGATGGCGATTGGCAATCAACGCAGGGCCCAAACCATAAGAGCTAGATGACTAAAATTTTCACTGTTGCTTAGGCCTATGCAAAATTGAGCACTTATCCCGGAGTTTGGAAAATTCGGTCGGGAAAATTTGAGGAAAACCGTTGTATGCAACTATTTTGTTTATCATTCGATCAGCTTCAAACTTATTTCAAAGATCTATATAAAAAATAATTTAGTTGAGTTTTTATGAGATTTAGTTCAAACTCATTTTCAAAGATCAATATGAAAATTCACATTCCCGGGTGGAAAGTGGGTGGTCAAGGTTAAATGGGTAAAACTTTAGTTTTAGTGCGATTTTCTTCAGCCTCATTTACCAATCTCCACAGAACAAAATATAAAAAACGAAATTTTCAAATTAAAAAAAAACCGCCTGAATAGTCGGAAAGTGGTCGGAAAATTGTTGTATGCACCTTGGTTGTTTCTCACGCGATCGGGCTCAAATTCATTTTCAGAAATTCATGTGTGTTGACCAAATTCGATCAAAATCAGGGTACTATATTTAGTTGACATATACTATAGTTGACATAGGAACAATCGGCTGAAAATTAAGTTTTCTTATGAAGAGCTTTTCTGCAAGGGTGTTTTTCTTCGGCATGGCTAGAATAACTTTTCTTTCTTATTTTTATATAGGTTTATTTTTAATTCCTCCTCACCCCCGATCAAAAACTACTTGCAAATTTTGAAGGTCTAAAATCACGTTTATTATAGCAAGTTGGGTGTTCTTAAAAGTATCATAAGCACAGCTATTCAAGCAGCTATTTCTTTTATGTTGATGTTTCAAACGTGACTTAAATATACATACATGTTTTTAAAGCGTGTGTTTAAATATGTGTGTGTGTGTGTTTAGGGTGCATCAGACTTGGGGTATAGGGTAACTCCTAGTCGAGCACACTCGACTAGAGCGTTGTTTTATTTAAGATCGATGTGTTTCTTTTTTTCTAAGTTGAACAAGCTTCTTCTAGTTACATATATTCGAATAAGTTGCGGCCTTTTTGGGCACATTTATTCACTGTACAGCAGTAACATACATGGGACTGCAAGATTTTTGAGATAATTAAACGCAGGGATGGGTACATATGTATCTATTATATGTAGTATGTAATGAAATCTAAAATCGCGTAAATTCGTTGAGGAAGCGCATTATTCTGAATGCTTAGGAGGAATCGAAGCTGGGCACATATATAGCGGCACATGTTGATTCCCAGACATCGTTGGGCGTATCCCAGGAGTCCTTGCGATGCCACCAGTTGCCCGTATCCAGATCATAGGCCATTGTCTCAGAGCTAGCACGATCAATCGATTCGGTGGAATCCAATCCGCCCACAAAAAAGATGGTACGGCGCATTGAAGTGACGCCAGAATAAAATTTTGGAGCTGGTATTTTAGTCTCCACATCCCACGTATTGCTTTTTATGTCATATGCATAGATGTGCTCTACCAAAACACGCGATTCTCTAAGCGTCTCATGCCAGCCGCCACAGGCGAAGATGCGATTGTCAATGGCTACCAGTACATGGTCACAGCATGGCGTTGGCATTGGCGCCAGTTCCAGCCAAGTTTCGCTCTTAGTATCGAAACACCACATGCTGGACAATATGTTGGCTAGATGTATGCCGCCTGTGGTGAGAGAAAAAGAAATGAGTTGAAAAATAATTTGGATTGATGGCATTGAAAGAAATGTAGGTATGTACATTAATAATATATTACCGGATATAAAGAGCTTGTCACCGACAACGACGCCCGCATGCTGGCTGCGATTCTCCTGGAGGCTGGGCATATAGGTCCAAGAATTTTTGACAATATCGTAGCGCTCGACATTGGAAATGCGACGCAGTGCCTCCTCAGAGTTGTCATCGTGCTCAACAATGCCGCCGACAGCATAGAGATGCTTCTTGCCAACAGCATTGAGCGAGAAGCGGCAGCGATCCAACTGTATGGGTGCGATGGTCACCCAGGAGTCGCGCAGTGGGCAATAACGAAAGCCAAACGGATGGATGTACTCCTTGAGGCAGACATCGTAGGCACCGCCGACAATGAAGAGTTCATTATTGAGAACAGCGGTGCCAAAATTGCCTATGGAGCCGTTAAATTTAGAACATAAGTGACAGGATTGATGACAGGATTAACTTAGAAGTAGTTTCAATGGCTTACACTGATCAATGTGAGGTATGGAGGTCAACTCGTACCACTTCATTTTGGTGGGGGAGAAGCACATAATCTCATTGGTAAGACCCTTCCACTCGAAGCCGCCAATTTTGAGTATACTCAATTCCATGCCCCTCATGTTTTTGGGCCCCTGTCCCAGCGGGCACTGCTCGAGTGGCTCTGTGTTGGACTCCTGATCCTTCTCCAGCAACTTGGCCAGATACTCCTCGACCAGCGAGTAGTTGAGAGTTCGCAACGATTTAAGCTCATCATAGCTTATATATTGCCATTTGATATGTCGCAACAATTCACGCAGCGCACTTTCATCCAGCAGCTGATCGAGCCCGTAGCGGCAAAGCAGACGCACCAGCTCCAGTTCACTAACATCAATGGGATAATCGCTGGATAGTATAAAATTTAGCTGCTCCAGTTTGACATCCTTGAAATCAACGCTCGCAGCAAATTCTTTGAAGTGTGCACAGATATAACGATAGGCCCGTTCCGCCAGTGCCAGTTGACCATAAATCTCTGCCATGCTAGCTATGGCCAGGCAATTGTCCATGCTCAGCTTTTGCTCCAGAAAGACGGTGCAGCGTTCGATTACTTCCTTGACCTGGACATGGGTGGCCGCTGCCAGCGTCTCCTCCACATTATCCACATTCAAATCCAGCAGTGATGTGTATATATAGAGTATAATGCGTCCCATGGCACGTGCCGTAACGCCATGCAATGTGATCTCCTCCTTGGTCGACTCAATCATGGCACAGTCCGCAAACATGGCGCAAAAATAGTCGCTACTAGCCGCGAGCACAACGCGATGCGCCTTAAAATTGACATATTATATAATAATTAGCATGTAGAAGATGTTTCCCGAACACGCACCTTATAGCGATGATCCTCGGCGATAAGCGTCACATCTGTCAGCTTGCCCTGGGATCGGAGCTTATTAAGGCCCAGCATTAGGTTCTTCTCCCCGGCATATAGCGGCGTCGTCTCTGTCGCTGTCGCGGACATATCTTTGCCGCTTCACCTCCTAATCGCCACACTGCTATCGGGTACCCACACAACACAGACCTTACCCTTACTCAATGTGACGACAATGATGATGATGACGAGTTTGATAAAGATTACGACAGCATGCTCAGCTACCCCAATGTTTAATATTAAGTCAGAGTCAGAGATAACAATTATTATTATTATTTATTGGGATCCCCAGTGCTACATAGTATGTATATACGATAATGCACATAAATATGTATGCATGTTTGTATATATATATATGAGTGCGAGTTTTATAAATCAATGAAAAACTTGTTGATGAATGAAGTGTGAATGTAAATTTGTAGGGATAGGAAAGGGGTCGATTCGATTCGAGTGTGTTTGTGACTAAATTTTCAATGTTTACAATATAGTATTACGAGCAGCTGTTGTTGCCTTATGTGCTATACTACTATGCGCAGAAAACACATATTTCTTGTAGAAACATTAACACATACGAAGCTTCTTCTATTTTTTTCTTTCTCATTTGCACAGTTGTTGTGGGTTTTGAATTTAATTAAGGCCTTTGCACCTGTATTTGTTATTTTATATTTAATTTATTATATTTGAATTAGTTTCGAGTTTGCTTTTTGTTATATGTATATATAATTTTGATAGAAAGTGTATGTCTGTCAGTCTGTTGCTAGTGTGTATGAATGTGTGTGTGTGTATGATTGTCTTTATATATCAACAGTGTTTCCAACCAGTGTTGGTCGACGTTTTCTCGTGATGCGGCGAATTGATTAAAACAGCTGTTAATATTATATACGCCTTTTACAGCACAGACACTTGCACATCTGTTAATTGATTTTGGTTGCAATTGTATTTTATTTTGATCATATCATTTGGAATGCACTGTCTGGAATAAAGTTTTTTATGAAGTTGTTTTTATGAAGAAATTTTCCTGAATACTGAAAAATTTTAGTTTCTTCACTTTAAGCTACTTTTAAAAGCATTTTTATGTTTAATTATTTCGCAAGCAAAACATATGATATGTTTGCACTTTTTTTTACCAAATCTCTTTATTGCAATCTAATAAGAGAAAAATACAAAGAACGAAAAAATGTTCAATTAACAGTTAATTTGTATTTTGTTCTTATTTATGTTCTAATCGTACGTTCGCGACCGAAAACATAATTTTATTGTAATTGCTTGCTGAAAATTAATGTGTTAAGTCATTTTGGTGTAAAGATTTAAAATATAAAAAAGCGTTGGGGTTTTTACTAACCAAACTTTTTATATTGATTTTCAAATTGGCGTACGTTCGCGACCGTAAGTATTGTTTTTTTTTTTTTAACTTTTACTTTTATTTGTTTAACATGCATATAAATATTCGTAGATGGCTAAAACAAGTGAAAAACATACCCGGTATATCAATAAAATTAAAAACGATCCACAGAAGTTAAAAGAATTGCGCGAAAAAGCAGCTGAGATAATGAAAAAACGCCGCTCAGCATTGGCAAACACAAAAAATCAAAGTGTTCTAAGACAGATGCAAGAAAAAGAACGTAAAAGGCTGAAAGATTATAGAGAAAAGAAGAAAAAATAACCTCAAGAAAAAGAAGAACAGAAAGAGTATACTTGTAAACAAAGTAAGGAAAAGGCTATGAAAAAGGCAGAAAGAGCATTGCCAACCGATTTAAACAAAAAAATTGAGATTATTAAAGCACTGTTTAATAAGTATGTCAAGCCAGAAAACGTAAACAAAAACAAGTAAGAATACTCTAGTCGAGTGTGCCCGACTACGAGACTCCCTGCTCCCAACTTGCATTTCAAGCAGTTCAGCGGCAACACAAGCAAGCAGTGCACTTAACTCGTAAACTGCTTGTCAAACTGTTGTTGCTGCCAGCTGAGACGGGCGTAATAGATTCTTCTATAACTTTGCTGCTATTTATCCGATCGTGTTGAAATTTACACATCCGAAAGACATTGATTAAACATACATGTGTACCAAAAATTAAAGCTTTATTTTTAAAATTGTGGCTGTGGGAGTCTTTTGCGATTTGCGGGGGTGCGGGGGGGTGCAACCGAAATTTGAAATAAACTTGATCTGCGTATGGTATGCAGGAACCTGCATGCCAAGTTTGGTGTCTATAGCTCTTATAGTCTCTGAGATCGACGCGTTCATACAGACGGACAGACAGACGGACATGGCTAGTTCGTCTCGGCTGTTGATCCTGATCAAGAGTATATATAGTTTATATAGTCGGAAATGCTTCCTTCTGTCAGTTACACACATTTGCAGTACTTTATAACTCCCTTTTTCCCATTTTTAATGGGAACAGGGAGTAACAATGCTAAAAAAGTTCTTTAATAATATAATAAAGAAATGGGAAGATGTATCGAATGTTCTGGTGTACCCAAAATTTGAAATAAACTTGATATTCGATAATGGTATACAGGAAACTACATACCAAGTTTGGTGTCTGTAGCTCTTAAAGTCTCTGGATAGACGCATTCATGCGGACAGGCAGACAGACGGACTTGGCTAAATTGACTCGACGTTTTATGCTGATCAAGAATATATATGGTTTATATATTCGGAAATGCCTCCTTCTGCCTGTTACATACATTTGCAGTACTTTCTAACTCCCTTTTTCCCATTTTTTTTAATAGGAACAGGGAGTAAAAATGCAGTTCAATGAATTTTGCTTAGACCATGGAGATTCAATCATAAGGTTTTCAAAAAGTCATCACTCGTTAAAATGTATGGAATAACTTCCAAGCTGTAGCCATTTGAACTATTCAAAAGTTTTCAAATTTTTGTTGGTTTTCGAATTGCTGCGCCACAGTCTAATTGGCTTTGGTTCGAAAATTTAAGAAAAATTAGTTGAAAAAAAAAAAAATTATTTTGGTGATAATATATCATAATTTAATGTACCATAATTTTCAATATCGGTCCAACTGCACGCGAGAAGACTCAAATCGTTGCATAGTGTAATCATATATGAGATATCATATATTCTTGATCCGCACGAGTTGAAATAGCCATGTCCGTCTGTAGGAACGCGTCTATCTCAGAGACTAAAAAAGCTTGAGATATGAAACTTGACATGTAGTTTAGTTTATTTCAAATTTCAGATACTCCACTCGACACCCCCACAAATCGAAAAACACTCCCACAGCCACAATTTGAAAATGTTGATTATGTGTTTAAATTTCCGATCGGATAATAAACACAAAAGTTTTTAAAGAATCTACATATTTTCCCCCGTCTCAGTAGACAGAAGCCGCAGTTTTGCAGGAACGTAAAGTGCGCTGCTTGCTTACATTGCCGCTGAACTGCTTGAAGAACAATTAATGCACCGCTTGTAGAAAAATCAGTTTGTTAAAGGCTTTTTATTTTTCAAGTTATTTAAATCAAACTTAATAAAGAAATCTTAAAATTGAAGTACATGTTTAAGAAATGGCTCGTATTCTTAAGAGTAGAGTTTTAAAATCTTTTAATATCTAATAATTTATTTTTGAAAAGCTCAACTTACCATCATCTGAAAGTTGATTTTTAATTTTTAAAATATTTGATGTTATCTGATTAATTTCATGAATATTTCATGATTAATTTCATGAATTTCATGCATAAACTTGTTCATACACATAATACAAGAAAGCTAATAAGTTTTACGGTTGCATTAGTATACAACCATTTTTTTTTTTCGAAATGAAGCTTACTCTTTAATCTAATAGATGGCGCTACAAAGCTTTTTATGCTCTATTTTCAAAATATGAAAAAGAAATTAAGAAATACTTTTTGAAATATTCTAAAAATATTTGATGTTATCTGATTAAATACATTTAAAGCATTTACTTTATGTATTACTTACATAAATACACAGCACTTTTTTATATTTGTTTTTCGATATTAAGCTTACTCTATTAACTCAATAGATGGCGCTGCAGTTGTATGGCACACAGCTTTTTACATCCTGTACCCATTTAAAATAAAGTACTGCAAAAGTAAACATCTCCGGCTGCGTTAAGAATGCATATATATATATATATATATATATATATATATATATATATAAAATGACTGATATGCAGCGCTCGGAAAAGACCAAACTATAAGAGCTAAAAGGCTGAATTTTTCATGGTAGTTTCGTCTTATGCTGAAAGTGCGTACTATTCTCGGAGGTTAGAAAATTCGGTCTGGAAATGTAAAAAAATTCGCCGAAAACCGTAGTATGCAACTTTTTTGTTTATCATCCGATCAGCTTCAAACTCATTTTAAGAAATCTATATTAAAAATTGATTAATAACTGCATACATATTTTTCGCAAAATTTGGTGGAAAGTGGGTGGAAAAAAGGTTTTTTACTTTTAATTTTGTGCGTGCGACAGGGATAGGAATATCAAGCGCTGTACTTTGCATGCCTTTTGTTATTGTTTTCTCGCTCTGTCATTCTATCTTAGTTGCAGAGGGCAAGCACCAAAAAATGATGCACACAAACAGAAAAAATGAGGTTTGTTTTTGTACTTACGCTCTGCATTAAACCGCAGCTGCATAAATCAAACTGATTTAGAATTTGTCACAACTAATTATGCTACGTTTAAAAATATATAAAAATTCAATAATGCCAGCACCACCCACTGGGTGGAAAGTGGTTCGTAAATAGGGCGAAAGTTGAGTTTTTGTGCAATTTGCTCCAAATTCATTTTCGAAGATCTATATCAAAGTTGATTAAAAACTGCATAACAATTTTCCGGAAATTTCAACCATATGGTTGGAAAGTGTGTGATAAACAGGGCGAGGGTTGAGTTTTTGTGCAATTTGGTTGAAATTCATCTTGAAAGACATACAAATTTATTATCACTGTGGACGGCAGTCCACGCTAGGGACTAAGCAGCACGAAGCATTATATACAGCATGAATGAAAGATTTGCTGTGAGTGTCCGAGTTATATACCGATCGAAAGGCATTACTTTAACTAAGAAAAGTGCATACTAAAACTTTTGGTTACTCACCAGGTTCATGAGATATAGGCAAGCAGGTGAGAAGGGACAAATTTAAAAAATTGCAGCTATTGGGAACGTTAGGTCCTTTTGGTCTTTTTTTTAAACGCAAAAACGTTTTAATTCTGAATAATCGTTGAATGACACCTCGTTCATCTCAATCCGGTAATTCGTTTAAAAGCTATGAACATTTTAAAATTAGAGTGGCTTTTTCAGTTTGTGTATCTGTCTGTATGTTTGTTTGTATCAACGCGTTGAGGTAGCTGTCTATAATTTTGTGGACTTGTTCCCCATTATAACCCAAGAAACGTTTGTTCTACCACTTTTCTGAAAAACCGCTAGTTCAGCGGGAAAACGCTAAAAAACCCCTAGAGTTAACACGCCCACAGTTTCCAAGCCCAAAAAGGTACAGACACGTTCTACATTTCATTGGAAAGGTTCTATGAGCTTTTAAGCTTACCTTGGCAGCTTTTTATTAAAATACTCAGGTGAAAAACTACAGATGAAATAACTTTGAATGCAAAATTAATATTATTATTTAAACTATTTCTTTATTAATCAGAAAAAAATTCGTCACAAAATTAGATATCAAAAGTTTTGTGGCTTTAATATGCATCGTCCTTAGACTTTAACCTCGCGTAGAGGTGTTTTTACTTGATAGACTGCAAACGAGGCTTTCTGAAAATTCAACCCCCTGGGTGGAAAATGGGTGGTCAAGGTTGTATGGGCCAAAGTTCATATTTCGTGCGATTTGCTTCAAGCTCACTTTAAAAGCGCCGCATATGGGGCTAAGAACGTTGCCGTCGGATGGACCCGACTGCGATATACTCTTTTTTTAGCCTCTTTGCGGAGTAGGCGTGGCAATTGTATTTTTCCTTAAATTTTTCAAGTTTTGCCATCAATTTAATTTTGGTTGGGCCAGTTGTACAGGCTTGGGAGAAACAAACTTTGGTCGATTGCAAGGGCGGGGTAGAGCTTGGAAAAATTATTTTTATCCAATCTATTTAATTAGGCAACAGAATTCAACCTGCAAAATTTAGTGATTCTAGCTAAAGGGGTGTGGGAGATGCAAAGTTTGATTATATGTGGGGGCGGGGGTGGCGTGGCCAATTTTTTCTTAAGTCAGATCAATCAAGGATGTGATTAGTAGTCCGTGTGCTAATTTTGGTTACTGTAGTTGACTGCTTGAGGTTGAAGTAATGCTCTGCTTAATATGCTTTATGATAACTGAGCACACACGACTAAATCATTCTAATTTGATATGCATTGGAATGTGTATAAAAATGCTTAAATAGCTTTTAAGTTGTTTTTTCTTATCAAAGTTGAAGTTGATATAAGGCCGATTCGAACTCTTAACTTAGCTCAGCTTAACATTAACAAAGCACTCTTGACAATAAGAAATTGTATTAGAAATGGAACTCGATAACAAAAAAAATTTTAAGTAGACGATATGACATTAACTTGAAACTGAGTAAACAGGAATAATTAAGTAACTAAGCAGCCTGTAATGCCTGTCAATTTTTTCATAATTTATTTTTTATATTGAAAACATAGTTTGCCTAAGCTTTGTAGAAATTCAATTGGACCTTTACACACAGTTCGGGTATAACGCTTTGCCAAGCGAGTAGTGATCGCATAGCACGGAAGCTCCAGAAGCTAACTGGGTCAATGCTCCATGGAATGAAATCTGTGGAAATGTCAGAACTTGGCCCAACTTCCTGGGCATCTGTGGTGGCAAATGGCCTTATTGATGAACCGGTGCAGTTGGGCAGCAACAATATAGAGATTTTGAGTATGCCACCACCCTCGCCAATGCTACCAAAAACTGAAACGCCAAGCACAGTACCCTCATTTTCGTCTTCATCCGCATTATCGACCATATTGACAAGCGCATCCACTATAGCACCGGCAACAAACTTTGAGAAGTTAGCGACGCCAGCATCAAAATCATCCTTGCCAGAAGCTGCATACTGTCTTACGAATCATCTTCATTCGTACACGGACATTGAACGATCAACGCCTTTTAATGATCACTATCGATGCTATCATAGTTCAAACAGTCCATGGAGCATCTGCCAAACCAGTCACCAAAATCAGAATAATCATCATTATGAGTTCGGCCAGCTTGCAACCTGCCCCTACAGCAGCTTAGAACAAATGCAGCTACATTTTCCTGCACCGCTGAACTGGCAGCCAATGATGAAACCATTGCTGGTGCAGCCAGACGATCTTCAAGTGTCCAACCGTTATCCATCAATGCATATGTTTTCGTCGCCTTTGTCACCTGTGGAAAAAAAGATGTCATCATCTGCAATTCAGCCACAGGACTTGATGTATGGTTGGGATCAGCAACAGTGCAGAATGACGGACATTGGTGACGTTGACATTACGCTGGAGCAACAGAGCTATCAAGCACTAGATTTAGATGATCTAAGCGAGATGTGGCCCAACACGATTGATAGTAGTCATCAAAATCTGTATGCGACAACCTGCACACAGGCTCGCATCCAGCATAATCTGACACAGTGGCAGCCCATAGGCAACACTCGCCAGATATGGGAACCATTGAACATGAATAAACGCGATCAGGATCCCAGTAATCCATCACGTGAGTATACTCAATGCACATTTAGCTGCCTACATATTTTCTAAACCAGTCAGTTGACAAACTGTAGCACCACCGCCACCGGGGTTTGAGCATGTAGTGCCTGGCAAACGATCGCTCTCCAGCCGTGCCCGCATGCTAATGGGCGAACAGGTGATGATAGGGATACACATGGATTATCCAACACCAGAGCCCATGGTGATGCCAGAGAGGGAACTTCGAGAGCAGCAGCATTTTATAGGTAAGTTAGATACCCTGACAATCCCCGCGGGTTGGCCGGCCCGATTTCATCAAAAATTACTTTTATTTGATATAAAGATCCGAATGTAGAAATATGCTTTTATTTCTCTTCATTCTTTTATCTCTAGCTAAGCATGATACCCATTTAACATGTCGGCTGGCCCAGTTGCAAGTGACTAACGGTGCCATTGCAGATGGTTACTACGTACGCCCAGTGCCCAAGCTTGTACTCAAGAATGCAAAGATATTGGGTACACCCAAATATCAATCCTTATTTCATCCCGATGTCTCTTATTGGGAACTGCTGCGTCGCAATCAGGACAAGGTTGAACTAGAAACAACCTGACAACCATAAATCACAATCAGAGTAGGGATGAGGATGAAAATAAAATTATGCTGGGCAGAGTTCGGCCTGTATTTTACCAGGAGGAAAAAAACGTATCCTAAAACGCAACCAATTAACAGAGAGCAGAAGTTTTACCTTAGTTATGACTATACATTCTCGCGCTCTAACAGCAAAGTCATTTTTTTCCTATTGCCAAGATTCGAAAAACAATATCTATTTATCCAACTTGCAGAACCACAAAGATCACTAAATAAGTCAATAACCGTAAATTCGGGCTAAAATGCCGTTCGAAGATTTATTTATTGACTCATGAAATTTGGTATAAAAACATTTGTTAACATTATTTGAATAAATACTTTGTGTTTTTTGTTTTTTTGTTAAACCTTTGCAGAGCGTATTATAATTTCGTTACGAATTGTATAAAGCATTCGGCGTGCCGAAGATAACATTTATAAAAAAAAGAGTTTATTGGGTTTGTGAAATGTCCGTCCGCCCATCTGTCCGTATGAACGCAGTTTTTTTCCCTAGCTAGAGTAACCAAACTTGGTGTACATGTTGATATATACCATAGGCAGACAAAGTGTCAAGATCTTACTATTTTTTTACTTTTATAATAACAGTTTTTTGTACTTTTATAATAACAGTTATCAAATAACTGTTATTTCGAAAGGATGCAAAGTTGGGATTTTATTCATAAAGGTTATAAACTAAAAGTTTTTGCTGTTTGCGGTAGTCCATTAAAAAATATAAAAATTGGTTTCATTGCAATTTTCGTAGCACATTTCTAACACCTTGCCTTGCTTCCGTCCCTGGTTTAAATATGTTCTTAAAATTGAAACAAAATGTCCATAATAAACAGAAAAATATTGAATATGCTCATTAATTTAGTTCGATACGATCGTAAAATTCGAACCGCGCTAATAAAAAAGCATTCTCGTTTGATATAAAAGAAAAAGCGAGATTACCCTGCTGTTGATATCGTTTGTGCTTGATTTGGTGTACATTTCGTTCAGATTAGAATCGTTTTTTCTCTTAGTGTACATTAATATGCGCATGTATGTGTTTTTAAATTTGCTCGAAGTTCGTTTTTATTTAATTACACACATGTATGTAAGTGAGTGTGAGAGAGAGAGGGAGCAAGCACACACAAAGGACATTTGAAGCGTACAGAAATGAAAATGAAATAAATTAAAATAAGTGTCGAAGCAAAGGCAGCAAAAAGGACCAAAGGACGCAATGTCGGGTCGGAAAACAGGAATAGGAACGCTGAAACAGCAACTGAGAAACTGGGCATATGCAGAGTTCACATCATACGCATAAGATTACTTCCCACACACACACATACATATGTATGTATGCACATACATATGTCGTATGGGTTGGAGCTCTAATGTGCATGCATTTGTTAAAGTTCGAGTATCCTTTACTTTGTATTTTTATTTTATTTTTTGTATTTTGCCAAGAAAATTCGAAGAAAGAGCAACAGCAAAACAAAATTCCTGAGTGCGGGATAAGTGGGTGGGGCAGTGGGCGGTTAGGGGCTTTGACCATACACGGACCTGGCTCGGACATATACACGGTCTCTCTGTTTCTGTTTCTGTCTCGGGTCAAGGCAAAGACAAATTTATGTTGCATTTGTAGCTTAAGGATATTATTGTAGCATCGTTTGTGCTCGATGCTTTTTGTTTTACTTTTTGCATACTTTATTTTTGTTGTTGTATCCTGTGCCATGTTTTAAAGTCTTTGTCGAGAAAAACAAAATTAAAACAAGTAAGTAGTTACTCGACTAGGAAATACTCTATAACAATTGTTTCTTGAATACATCTTAAGCTTATAAATATTTTAAATATATGTACATAATAAGCTAAAAGTATTTGTATACCAAAAGTTTATTTCTAAAATCTTATTTATTTTTTCTTATTTATGGAATGAGCGATTAAGTAAATTTAATTTTTTATATAATTTCAATTTACGATCTACAAAACAATTGTGTTGTCGATGAGATTTTCCGGACAGATTGACAGTTCAACTCTATTGTTATTGCTGATCAAAAATATATATTCATATATACTATTATACTTAAATATTTGTTACATTTACATTTGCTCATTTTTCTCAAGCGATTTTTGTCCACTAAATGAATACAGGATATACAACACGGGACGTTCTCAACGAATGTACATATGTGAAAAATAAAAATCAAAGAGTCGGAAGCATTTTAAATACGCTACCTCTGAACAAATACTGCAGTGCCTCTAAAACGGTTATTTCTGCCCGTTGTGACAGGGGGAAGTGGATACTTCAATAACTTTCGAGTTTATTGATCAAAATTGACAAAACATACATGTGTACCAAAAACCAAATCTGTATCTTTAAAAATGTGGCTGTGGGAGAGTGTATCTAAAATTTGAAATAAACTTGATCTGCATATGGTCTACAGTAACCTACGTGCTAAGTTTAGTGTCTATAGCTTTTATAGTCTCTAAGATCTGGGTGCTTATACAGACAGACGGACACACGGACAGACAAGCAGACGGACAGACAGACGTGCATGGCTATTTCGTCTCGGCTGTTGATGCTGATCAAGAATTTATATAGTTTATATAATCGGAAATGCCTCCTTCTGCCTGTTACATACATTTGCAGTACTTTGTAACTCCCTTTTTACCATTTTTAGTGGGAACAGTGAGTAAAAACTTATGTTTTTATTGTTTTAACTAATTATTTTAATTTATTTTTAAATTTTCCAAAAGGTAAGTTGTACATACATAATAAAAGTTAATTGTAAATTTAAGGGCCGATTTTTCAATTTCCAAATAAAGTCCTACATAGCTATGGTTCACATTAGATTATGTTTTAGATTAAGTGGAAATTAAGCAATTTCAATTTTTTAATCGACTTTTAAATTTATGTGCCACGTTAACATGCGAATGACAAAATTTTGGGAGAGGTGGCAACAAAACTGTCAAAATCAAATGATTTTTCGTGACGGGTGCCAGCATTATTGGTGCACTATTTTTGAACTCGTCACTTTCAAACCGATAATTTAAGCGGCTGTTGTTAAAGATGTTCCTGTTATGCGAAAAACATATTGCAAAACTAAATTTTGCATTGCAGTGCACTGCCTGGACACTGATCGAAAAGTATACCTTTCTGTTCCGGCATTGTCACCTGCCTGGTGATTTTATCCGGATGAGTGAAGTCAATGGCACCCATTATCGTAGGGAATCTGGCAATCATTGGTTTCACCAAGCTTAATGTAACCTTTGGATAGTGGAAAAATGGCATTATAAACCTGATTCTCTAACCCATTCAAAATAATGAATGTCGATTTTAATCCCTTAATAAAAGCTGTTTCGCCCAAATCCTCAAAAAAGTTTGGCCTGCAATGATATACTCGGGTGGTGTTACTCGAAGTCATGTCTTCATCCGAATCTTCCAGAGAATGAAGATGAATTGCACGATTTAAATTTAAGGCCATATTTGTATTTTTATGAAGAGCGGAAATTTCATCAGTTCTTTTTACTTATGTGGCAGTTAGCAAACCTATATGGGAGATTAAGTTACACTTAGAACTTATGTGACACTTATGGCTTTTTTGGAAAGTGTACATTGAAAAAACGAAATTTTCTCATTATTAAGTTTATCTGACACATAGTGTTTATTGATATATTGAACAATCGGCCCTTAGTGTTAAAAAACGTAATAAATAAACAGTTGAAAAAATATATCTCATAGTTATATGATTTCTCATATATCAAAAGATGTGATTATATTTTTAGTGCCTTTGTTAGAGCATTGAAAGAGGACTAAAGGATGCTACACAAGTACATATATATATGCAAACACATGCATAATGCATGTGGGCATGTTGCCCAACTGTGGCCGACCCGTATTTCTGTCTGTGTGTGTTGGCCATATCCATCAGTCCCGCTGAGTCGAGGCTTTGAGGAATGTGCGAGTTTTAGATTTATTTGTAGTTAAGCACAAAAAGGCAAAAAAACCCACTTTTCCACCCCATCGTTCAGGATCGCCAGCAGAAAGAACTTTATTTTAATTTTAATGTGGGCGCTTGTAATGCAAAGTAGTCTTCCTAGCATACAAAAAAGGATATGCGCCGAAAAGTTTTTCTCGGCTTTAACCCCATCTCCGGCTTTGGACCCGCTGGGCATAGGTCGTCGTCGCCTTATGACGCAGGTGCTGTCGTTCGATTGGCAACAGCAGCACTGTCTATTGTCCTTTATGCTGTAACGAGTAGTTACTCTCGTTTGCCTCTGTTCCGTTAATGGGCTTGCCGCACTTTACAAATTGGCTCAATTGCAAGTTTATGCGTTGCTCCGGACACAGCCCACAGAGCAATTTCAAAAGCCATCGCCTGCTGCCACCGACCCCCGGTCAGCTATTGTTGCTAAAACTAATACTGCCATATGTGACCAGAACGACGCCGGCTCGTTATCCTTTCTGATTGTGTCGGCATGGCGTTTTCATTTTATTTTATTTATTTTGTTTTATTATATTTTTTTTTACTTGCTATTGCTTTGGCATTGTTATGGGGTATCATGAAAAAAATTGTATTACACCTCAATAACAACACCAGGACATGACAATAAGTGAGTCCTTTTGGGCGCGTTATTGGTATCTTCCTCGTTCACTCTTATTCTAACACACTTCCTCTCTCATTCTCTCCTTCTCTCCCTCTATCTCTTTTGGTCGGGCTGCTGGACTGCTAAGTATGTGTGACAAGTGATGCGTGTTTTGTTGCGGGCAGCGCCCGTCGCTGCCGCTGGCTCCTTAAGTGCTGCTACTCGTCCTCGCATGTGATGTCCATTTTTTTATGGACTATCATGGCACGTAGGCTGGGCTCGGGGAGCAGCGCAGTTACACACAGAACCACCCATCGTGTGTTCAGGTCATTTTTTTCATGCTTAATTGAATGGGTCAGTCATGGACATGCCAATGGCCTGTGTGTCCTGTCATTGTCCCTGCCACCCACATCCCACACATGGTTGCCATCAGCGTTGGCCCGGAAATGTTAAATTCAATTTTTCCTCCCGCGCCTCCTGAAGTATGCAACGTTAACGTCCTTCGGGCTGCCCTGAGAGTTCGGTGCGGTTATTGAATATCAAGCACATTTTTTTCTTCTAATCCTCCTGCCCCCATGTCTCCCGCATCCCTATCCCGGCCGTGTTCCGATACTTCCTTTTTTTATTTTGTTCTGGTCATTATTTACTTTATCGATATCTGACGTGTTCGCTCACTTACTCACTCACTTACAGTTAGTCACTTATTATTATCCTTATCCTTACGGTTATTTTTACTCGCCGTGTGTGTGTGCGTCGTGTCTCCATGTCTGACCATTAAAACAAATATAGGTTTTAACTATGCGCTGCACGCAATAATCAAGTCAACACGAATTTTGCACTTAAGTTTCTCTGTTTTATATGGATTTTTATTTTATTTTTGGTGATATTTTACTTATTATGGGGCTCAAAGAAATTAAGTTTTTCGAGACATGGTTACAAGCCGGCTTGAAATTAATTGCAACGTAATTGTAGTGACTGAAACAGGTCTCTAAAATTAACCGTTTAATCATTAAACTTTAATGCAGCGCAATATGCAGTTATACCTTTTTGTGAACCGATATGTTTATTTATAATGGTTGTTATATATAATGATTTAAAATAAATATTGACAAAATATGGCAAAAAACATGATAATATAAAAACAAGACAGAAAACTTATCGTAGGAGTGAAGTAGTTATACGAGTATATTCTTGTAGAAAAGTTTTTCACGAAATATTCCTATAACACATATAAGATATAACAGATATAAGATAACAGATATAAGATATTGTGGTCCGATTTTGTAAGCATGTTTAGAGAATGCTAAAGCTCAGAATTTGTAAGTTTGGTCGAGTTACTTTGAAAAACCAATTTTTACATTTACTTAAATTTTAACTTACTTTATCTTTGCTCTTAACTCTTAACTCTTAACTGAACCAAATGTAAATTTGAGAGTTTTCAAGCGCATTGAATTTTCACGGGGAAGATCCCATAATCAAATCAGTTTCTAAAACTCCAATTGTATACGGATTTTGATAGCATCTGGGTTGTACAAATTGCCAAAATCAAAACAAAGGCTCAATTTTGTAAACATTTTTCAAATTTTTAACTTTCTAAAATACAAATTCCCACAGCGCATGTAACATGCATGTATGTGGATGAGGTTGTTTCATGTATTTTTTTTTTGTTTTTACCGTTGTTGTTTTTTGTCTTTCTGGTACTTTATATATTTCGCAACCCTCACGTGCCAGTCATAAGCCTTAAAGAAGCCCAAATGGTAAACGTCAGCGATTACACACATGGGAGCTGTAAACCGCGTTTTATGATTTGTTTTCATTGATCAAAGGCAATTCCGTTTATTTTTTGCGCACAATAACTTTATATGTAGTAGTATGTAAGAAATTGCAAATTACTTAGGAACAACCCAAACATTTGTCAGCAGACCTTATAGTAGACTAGTTTAATCCATTAAACAGTCTGTTCTTTATATTGAGCTAATTGGAACAAATGAAGCACACAGGAAATGAAATTATGGGTATGGTATGATATACAAGCTTATTGTTTTTGTGACAGCTATGCGATATTGTCGCTTGAGTTTGATCAAATTTAAGCAAATCACAAAAAAAACTATATACCTCAGTGAAATAAGTATATGTGCATGGATGTTTATGAGAAAAATAGTACTTCCAGTAAAAATTATGAATCAAACTTTATTTGTTAACTATTGTACTCATGAATAGAAATTAAAAATATAAAACAAATGTTTCAATTTGTGTTATCTTATATATATATAAAAAATTAAATAAAAATTAGTCTTAGGAAATAAGTATATGTGCATTTTGCAGTTTTGCTATTTACTCCCTGTTCCCATTAAAAATGGGAAGAAGGGAATTATAAAGTACTGCAAATGTATGTAACCGGCAGAAGGAGGCATTTCCGATTATATAAACTATATAAATGTTTGATCAGCATGAACATCAGAAACGAAATAGCCATGCCCGTCTTTTTGTCCGTCTGTCTGTCCGTCCGTCTGTATGAACGCGTCGATCTCAGAGTCTATTAGAGCTAGAGACACCAAACTTGGCATGTAGGTTCCTGTATACCATACGCAGATAAAGTTTATTTCAAATTTGGGGTACACCCTATCGCACCCCCGCAATTCGCAAAAAACTCCCACAGCCACAATTTTAAAGATTTAGATAAAAAACATCAAAGTTATTGACGAATCTATTTTCACCCGTCTCTGAAGACAGAAACTACAGTTTGACAGGAACTGCACAAGTTAAATGTTGGGAGCAGGGAGTTTCGTAATAGTACACACCCGACTAAAGCATTATTACTTGCTTTTTATACTTTTAAGTTAAAAATTTTAACTAAGATATTAAGATTATATATCGACATTTTTACAGCTTTAACAGAAATAATCTATTTCAATTTTCTGACTGTTAAGTGTCGCAACAAAGTTTCGCATCACACATTAAGTGTGTACAACACTTCAACTAATCTCTCAACTCTTTTGGGGCTGACAAACAGACAGACCGACAATCCCCCAGTTTTGAAGTATTTATCTATATGTGCGCGTCACGCCCCACAGCAACACACCTAAACCCTCCCCGATTTCAGCCCACATCTCACACGCTTTCTCGAGTGTTGTGTTGCACTTGAAACGTGTTGCTGACAAGGGTATTTGACACAAATTCGCGTAGTTTTTCAGTTTTGACACATGTCACTCAAATCACACTCACACATGCACGCATACGTATGCATAGCACACATGCACAGGTTGATTGTAGGCGTGTTGTGTTTTAGTCTCTCTCTGACAAATGACTTGGCCCTGGCGTTTATTATTATCCCAACGGGCTTACGACCTCATTCCTATTGTCACACACACACTCATACTCACACACACTTTCACACAGACTCACACACGCGCTAACAGACACATGCCAGCTAATAAATAATAAACGCTTCTCATACAACCTGTGCAAACGAGGTTTGTAGTGTTGTGCGAGCCCACAGCTCCACGCACATCCAGATTGAGAAGGCCTTGTAGGCAACCCTTTTGTGCTGTAGCAGCCGCCTCTCCCCAATCTCGTCGTTTGCTTCGTTGCGCGACTCTGAGGTTGAGGTTGACAAATGTGTCAGAATGCAAATCCGCAACAATTAAAAGAAAAATCAACACACAAAAGCTGCCAGAGAAGCCGTCAACAGCCGACAGCTTTTGTCGCTTGTCATCGCTTTGCTGGCCATTAAAGTGTATATGAGTGTGTGTGTGTATGCTACGACGAACACCAACCATCCAACCACCCAACCACCTACCGCCCTACGCGTCCGTTTACTTTTTACTGCCTCTTGAATTATTTGCACAAAATCTTTTAGGCAAGGATTTCGTTTTTGTTTCTGCGTTGTTGTTTCAACGGCTTGCCCGAACCGGCGCCTTAAGTGCAACAACGCCCCTCAACAGTTTTTGCTTAATGTTCCCATTAAAAATGGGAAAAAGGGAGTTATAAAGTACTGCAAATGTATGTAACTGGCAGAATGAGGCATTTTCGACTATATAAACTACATATATTCTTGATCAGCATCAACATCCGAGTCGATATACCCATGCCCGTCTGTCTGTCTGTTCGTGTTTCCGTTTGTCTGTATAAACACACAGATCTCAGAGACTACAAGAGCTTGAGACACCAAACTTGGCATGCAGCTTCCTGTATACCATACGCATATCAAGTTTATTTTAAATTTTGGGATAAGCCCCCGCAATTCGCCAGAAAGTCCCACAGCCACAATTTTAAAGACTACAATTTTTGGTACACATATTTATTTTATCATTGTTTATCAATGAACTGCGTTAATTTCGTTGCGATCTTGTAAAAACATCAAAGTTATTGACGAATTTATTTTCCCCATCTCTGCAAGCAGAAACTACTGTTTTACAGGCAGTGCACACGTTTAGTGTTGGGAGCAGGGAGTTTCGTAGTCGGGCATACTCGACAAAAGGTTTTTTATTATTTTTATACTCTTTTTTTTTTAATTTTTTTGAAAAAAATAAGAAAAAAGAGTATATTGGGTTTGTGAAATGTCCGTCTGATCGTCTGGCTGTATGAACGCAGTTTCTTATACAGTTTTGAAGCTATATGTTGATATATACCATAGGTAGACAAAGTGCCAAGACTTCCAAATTGATGGAAAAACTTGATGATTTTACCAAAAACACAATTTCCGCGCTAACTTCTGACTCCGCAAAGAGTCGAAAAAAGAGTATATCGCAGTCGAGTGTCGGGAGACTGGAATGTTCTTACTTGTATTGCTTTATTTTTGTATATTCTATTTTCTGTTGCAGTCTAAGTTGTTTTTCTGCACATAATTGTCATCGCGCGTCGCCATTGTCGGGGTGTCGCTTCGCGGTCTTTATTCAGCCCTCTTAATGTGCCCAGAGCGGTCGACAACCTGTTCTACTGCTCCCACTTCGAGCATCCGTCTATTTACTTACATATTTGCTTGTCTTGGTTCTCTCATTTCGGTTATGTTTTAATTGGCTCCGCTCTTCAAGGCGTTGATTAAACGAGTCCAGCCAACGGATACTGGCATACCAACGCAGCTCTACCACTTACCGATCGCTTTGTGGGTGGCTAAAGATATATGTAAATACATTGTACATATACATATGTCAGAATAGGCCATATATATAGTGGTCCGACTATAACATACAGCTGTCATAGGAACGATCGGTTGAAAAATAATACAACCAAACTCACCATGTTGCCAAAATTTCATCGAAATCGGAAAATCAATTTACAAACATACTTATTTAGATAAAAAGGGATAGGTTCGGGACCCGCAAGTATTTTGGGGACATATGAGAAATTTTGGGACCGTCAGAGTTTTCGGGTAGACAAGTCATCCCGCGTTCGCTCGCAATTTTAAAATTTTTTGCGATACCTAAGTATTTTTCGGGGCTCACGGAATCCCGTGGAACTTCCGTCCTGATCCCGTTTATTTCTAAAAATATTAACTTGTCCAGTGCCTGTAAACTGTTGTTTTTGGCTGCTGCGCCGGCGGTAATAGATTCTTTCATAACTTTGGTGTTTGTTATCCGATTGTAATGAAATTTACGCAGCTGATCAACATTGCTACAACATATATGTGTACCGAAAATCAAAGATATATATTCAAAATTGTGGCTGTGGAAGTTTTTTTTCGATTTGCGGGTAAGCGGGGGTGCATCCGAAATTTGAAATAAACTTGATCTGCGTATGGTATACGGGGACCTGCATGCCAAGTTTGGTGTCTCTAGCTGTTATAGTCTCCAAGTTCGACGCGTTCATACAGACAGACGGACTTGGCTGGATCGACGGCTGTTGATGCTGATCAAAATTATATGTAGTTTATATATTCGGAAAGCCTTCTTCTGCCTGTTACATACATTTACAGTACTTTATAACTCCCTTTGTCCCATTTTTAATGGGAGCAGGGAGTAAAAAGGTTGATAGGACAATAAACGACAGGACAAAAATGCTATTTTCATACGATTGGTTTATTCTAGTTACCTATTTTAAAAGTTTTGGAAAATAACAAGATTGAGATAGCCGTGTTTTGAGTATCTGCTGAAACTTTTACTAAAAATATTCTAATCAAAGTTTAGAAATTGAATTGCGATCAATAACTTTACCAAATGCATTTGGTCACAAAAATAGCATAGGAGCCATATAAAGGTTATTTAAAAACTAAAATTTGAATTGATCGAATAGAATTATCTGAAAATTGCTAGTTAATAAAATAAGCCAAAGGAATAAATCTAGTTGCCTTAAATTTTTTTTTTATACTCTCCCAAAAATAAAATTCTGCGTACACCAATGCACTATGTGGAAAATTCCAATTTTTCTGGCATTAATTAATAACTTTAAAGGTAAGCAAGATTTTTTGATGCGGTTTTTTTTATAAATGCTATGTACACCCTCAGAAATATTTTTGGAGAAGTGAGCGGGTTACCGCCCATTTTCAAGAGATTGTTTCTATGGCAGCTATAAGATATAGTGGTCCGATTTTGATGAAATTTTATCACCATGTATAAACTGTTCTTAAGCTTAGGTAAAGTGAGTTTGAAAAACAAAAAAGTTTTTCATACAAAAGCTTGTTTTCAACAGATTGTTTCTATTGCAGCTATCAGATATAGTGGTCCGAAACTGTGAAAAAAAACTGCGTTCATACAGATAGACGGACATTTCACAAACCCAATATACTATTTTTGTCCATTTTGAAAAACAGAGTATAATGACTTATAAATAAAAAAAAAAAAAAACAAAACAAATTTTTATTCGACCGACTGACGCGGGATTCGAACCCGGTAAGCAAATGTTATTAATTTGTTAAATAAAAAAGAAAGTCACAGTCAAAGTTTCTCTCTCCCTCCATTCAAAGTACAATAAAAAATAATTTATTTTTTCGAGCAGTAAACATACTTTACATGTTCTTAAAATGAGAAAAACAAATTCTTGAACCGCGGTATTAAAAAAGTCGTTCAAAAATAATACATTTTTTTAATCACATTGTACATAAAATTAAGAAAAGTATCTTTAAGGAGCTGGCAACGAAATGTTTGGTAAAACGAGCAAACCACCATTTTTAAAAGGTATTCGAGCAGTACGAACACGCTCACCCAATTGGCCCACGCTCGGAACGCAGTTTGGTTGGCTACTGGGCAACACCAAGCAGCGGCTAGGATTAGAATTTTGATATAGTAATCGACCGCAGCGTATAATAATTCTTGTGGTTTCATTATGTTAACCAGACACACCCTTCGACATGTTTGCTGCGCAACCGCCGACAGACAATACAGACACAAATATATTCCATTGACAACCACCACCGCTACCACCACCACGACCACGAACTCTAGCACCACCACAACCTTTCCCCTTTTGCAAGTCAGATTCGCGTATTGTTGTCGTTACATACTACAACCGCAAAATGTAGGAGGGTTGAATGTTAATATGCCGAAATGCTAAAGTGTTGAACAACTGAAAGAAAAGAAAACTCCGCCCCGGTGACAAAAAAAATCTAAAGAAAAACCAACGAATGTGTATATATGTGTGTGTGTTTGTGTGTGTGTGTGTGTGTGCGTGTGTGTGTGAGGGGACGTCTTACGCTCATGTGGTTACCGTTCGCAATTTTTCACTCAAGGCGCCCAATTCGAGGGGCGCCTGCAAAATATGGCCTCGCCTTTGGCCGCAAATGGGAGCCACAAGATTTTTACCGTTCCTACCTAATACTTTGCTCTCTTTCGCTCGCTCTACTCTCTATCTCTCTCTCTCTCTCTCGCCATCTGTTCGTTTCACTCTCTTTCTAGCTGAATTGCGTCTAATATACATTTTTATTTGCTGTCTCATTCTTTTGGTTAGCAGAGGCTCGCCACAAAGCCGCGCCGGTTTCAATTTTTTGGCCACCGTCTCGAACTTCGCACAATCTTGAGGTTGAGAGCCTGTGGGGAGTCAGTACTGGGAAGTGCTGGTAGGTCCTGCAGCATGTCCTTATTTACCACGATACAGCGTTGCGTTGAGATTTTTTGCGCTTGAGTCAAAGTCTAAGACATGACTGCGAAAAATTCCAAGACGTCTTAGGGGTTGCTGGTTGCTCCAAAGAGCAGCAACAAATAAACAGCAACAACAACAACAACAGAAAAAAAAATGGAAAGCAAAAATGGAAAAACTGTTCGCACTGCAAGGAAAAATTGAGTTGCCGCTGGAAGCTGGCAAAATTCAACTCAAGTTTTTATTTTATTTCCATAAACCCGTTGCCCCAGTCAGCTCTTCTCTTCAGCTCCAGCGGCAAACGCCTCCAAGCAGCAGGCGCAAAAGGTGTTGCGAGTGCCAAAATTGAGCGCTTTTTTTTGTTCATCACTCAGTAGGTGGGGGTGGGTTAAGAGAATGTTAGAATGGGTTATGGGCGGCTGCCGGCTGGGTGGTCTTAGATGGTTTGAGCAGTTGGGGTAGCAACTTGAAGACATCGTTGCGGCCTTACTGCTTGTGGTGTAGTTGACGTTTTTGGTTTCGGTTTCGGTTTTGGCCCGGCCCGGTCTGGCCTTCGATTCGCCACTGCTCTTCTGCTGTTGCTCCGGTTACGGCGTCGTTGCTGTCGTCGTCATCGGCAATCCGTTGACGTTGCGTAGCAGTCGCAGTTGGCGTCGCTGCTGGGACACCACAAGTAAAAACCACTGCTACTGGTTCTCGCGGTAAATGTTAAACCAAGAAAAAGAATTATATACCGAACGCGGTTGCTTGAAAAACACAAAAAAGACTCGGCACACTCGCACTCCAAAGGCTTTTGGGGGCTGCTATTGCCGCTGCTGCGTCGTTCTCGCTATTGACTCCGACTCAAACTCCAACACCGGGACCAAGACCGAGACCGAGACTCTGACATCGACGTCGCTGCTTTGTCTCGTTCTCGTCTTCTGCCTCTGCCTCGTTCTCGTCCTTGTCCGCCTCGTGATTATGATGACGCGCCGCTGACTTCGGCGTCGCCAACCGCTCGTAGTGGTCGCGTTCATGGTTACCGCAAAAAAATAGTTTAATATCTCCGTGTCGTTTGATTCGATCGCCAGCCGCAGAGTCAGTAACGAGAAAGAACTCACAAGTTCCATAGTGTCCACAAATATTGTATATCAATCAAATACAACTACAACTACAACAACAAGTACAGCTACAACTACAACTACAACTACAACTACAACTACAACTACAACTACAACTACAACTACAACTACAACTACAACTACAACTACAACTACAACTACAACTACAACTACAACTACAACTACAACTACAACTACAACTACAACTACAACTACAACTACAACTATAACTATAACTATAACTATAACTACAACTACAACTATAACTATAACTACAACTACAACTACAACTACAACTACAACTACAACTACAACTACAACTACAACTACAACTACAACTACAACTACAACTACAACTACAACTACAACTACAACTACAATTACAATTACAATTACAATTACAATTACAATTACAATTACAATTACAATTACAATTACAATTACAATTACAATTACAATTACAATTACAATTACAATTACAATTACAATTACAATTACAATTACAATTACAATTACAATTACAATTACAATTACAATTACAATTACAATTACAATTACAATTACAATTACAATTACAATTACAATTACAATTACAATTACAATTACAATTACAATTACAATTACAATTACAATTACAATTACAATTACAATTACAATTACAATTACAATTACAATTACAATTACAATTACAATTACAATTACAATTACAATTACAATTACAATTACAATTACAATTACAATTACAATTACAATTACAATTACAATTACAATTACAATTACAATTACAATTACAATTACAATTACAATTACAATTACAATTACAATTACAATTACAATTACAATTACAATTACAATTACAATTACAATTACAATTACAATTACAATTACAATTACAATTACAATTACAATTACAATTACAATTACAATTACAATTACAATTACAATTACAATTACAATTACAATTACAATTACAATTACAATTACAATTACAATTACAATTACAATTACAATTACAATTACAATTACAATTACAATTACAATTACAATTACAATTACAATTACAATTACAATTACAATTACAATTACAATTACAATTACAATTACAATTACAATTACAATTACAATTACAATTACAATTACAATTACAATTACAATTACAATTACAATTACAATTACAATTACAATTACAATTACAATTACAATTACAATTACAATTACAATTACAATTACAATTACAATTACAATTACAATTACAATTAATTGTTATTGTAATTGTAATTGTAATTTCAATTGTAATTGCAATTGCAATCTCAATTATAATCACAATCTGTATCTCAATCTTAATCTCAATCAAAAGCTCAATCTTAATC
This sequence comes from Hirtodrosophila cameraria, assembly GCA_949708635.1. Lineage (NCBI taxonomy): Eukaryota > Metazoa > Arthropoda > Insecta > Diptera > Drosophilidae > Hirtodrosophila > Hirtodrosophila cameraria. Next base: position 17,890,022 of record OX453090.1, on the reverse strand, counting down.
TTAATCAAAAGCTCAATCTTAATCTCAATCAAAAGCTCAATCTTAAGCTCAGTCTCAAGCTCAATCTAAGGCTCAATCTAAAGCTCAATCTAAAGCTCATTCTAAAGCTCGATCTTAAATTCGGTTCTTCAATCAAAGCTAACAAGTGCACGCGCGTGTGTGATGTGCTGTACAGTGTTTGTGTGTGTGTGTGTCTGTGCACTCAATAAATTTGGTTTAATAAAAAATATATCATGGTAAAATTATCACAATTTATAGCCAATATTTTTTTACTGTGCACGGTTGTGTTAAAAATAAAGTGATTTTTTGTATTTTTGTGAGGAAACAAACTGTTATTTGTCGCACTGAAATTATCGAAAATTTCAACAACAAACGTAAGTTATCGCAATTTTAAGATAAGTTAAGTTGTAAAATTTTTAGACTATTCCAAAAATTTGATTTGGAAAATGTTATAAAATTGGCTTGAAAGTAGACGTCACAAGTGAATATTGAAACTTCAGAAGGTAGTTTGAAAACAATTCAAAAATGTGTAAAAATTTGTGAGTGCAATTTGGAACATGCCTAAACATGTTAAATGCTTAAGGGTATCAAATCAACTTTTGGTAGTTAGCGATATCTGCCATACTTGATAACTATTCTTCTATTATTGTTTTAAAAACTTTTCAAATCCAAAAATAAACAGCATTGTTATTGATATTTTTCTGTCAAATTTCATTTGATTATTAAACAAATATTGCGGTCATTTTGAAAAACGCAAATCGTATGGAAGCAAGCCTACCTCAATATGCAACAATCAACACACAATCATCTCTCCAATATCAGTTATTTGTATTTTCTCATTGTCCTGTGTGTATTCCATGTCCTGTGTGTCCTCGTGTCCTGTGTCCCGTGTCTGTGGCCACATGTGTCGCCGCACAGTCGCTGAGCGAGCTCATTTGGTGGCCAGCTGCGACCGTTGTGTGCAAAAATTCGAACGGATGTTGTAAAAAACGAGTACATATATCTACCTACAGACTGCAACACATACTTATGCACGTAAATTTACAGAGATATGCACACAAACTTGATATACACGCTCATACATATTCTCTACACACAAAAAAAATTTAATAACAACAAAAAAAAAAAAACAAACAGTAGACGTAAGGCAAAAAGCTTTGCGAATCATTTTTATTTATACACACACAGGCCATGCTGTCTGACTGTGATAGTGTGTGTGTGTGATTGCCCATTGTTGATTTTTTGGTGGCCAAACACAAATGGGCAACAGCTGTCGCTTCATTATTATTATTATTAATTTTTTGTTGTTGTCGCATTTTCCTCTTTTGTTTTTATTTTTTCTTTTTTTTTTTATGGGATTTATTTTGTTTTGTAATTCCGTAATTCCGTTTGGACACACATATTACAGTTGCAGTTTCGCCATCCATCTTAGCTCCCCAGCTACTCGTCAACTCCTCTCTTACATTTATCATAATGGTTATGATTTTTTAATATTTAATTGAGCTGCGTTCACTGGCGGCGGCTTAAATGCAAATTGTGCGCAAAGGTGGTCGGTTGTCCTCTGTACAGGCTTGAAGACACGCAGCTGGACTCGGAACGCGAACAGGACCTGAACTTGTTGTGACCTTGTGGCCTTCCAAGTGCTATAATAATTGATTTGTTTGACTTATGAGGGCAACTGTGCAATCCATTCTGGATATCAATTTCAACACATATTCTTCAGTGAATCAAAAATTAAATTCGTTGCAATGCTGCGGGTATTTTAAGTAAAAGGTTATCGCTGCATGTTGTCAAGAAAACAAAATCTACAAGTGCTTAAGATCAGTTATCAAACAGTCGTTTCAACCCCATAGAAAAGTGTGTAGCATACTTTTAGAGCTAACTATTACATAATCAATACATTTTTTTTGATCGTTCATTTAACTTGTAGACGATTATTATGCATGTGGAATTAATTTGTAAGCTCAATTCGGATCAGGTGCATTGCCAAAAATTTGAAATTTATACTTTTAATTTCTTAAAGCATACATATTCAAAACTCTTCCAATCGTTAGTGTCAAACTCAATGTTAAAAGTGATGTTTTCAACACAATTTCTCGAATGTGAGTTAATATAAATTTGAGTTTTAACTCTTTTACTCCCAGTTAACCATGTACGGAGCGCACCGAAAACGGAGTGAAAAAGGACTCCCATTACAACTCCTCAAAGGTAGCAGAGATCTAAAGTTCGAATGTCTGACACCGGATTGTTGATTGGAGCCTTTAAAATATTTGTAAAACTTACAATGAATCTTAATAACTATTTGTTACTTGGGGCATACAGAGGTGTACAAATTCGGCACCCGAAAACAGAAAATTCTCACCACTCTATACTGGTTAAATAAATAAGTTATTTTTGGGTTTTAAAAGCAATCCCAAAACTACCTTTGGTTTATCTTCGGATTATTAAAGAAGTCCTTTCAAGAAAAAGCACAGGTGAATACTGGAGTCCGCACAGAGTCTTTGCGGGTTGTTTAATTGAGTATTCTGGAATGCCGAAAAAGCGCATTTTCGGACTCCCATAGCATTGCTTTTTATACCCTTGCAGAGGGTATTATAATATTGTCACGAAATGTGGAACGCATTGAAGGAGACGTCTCAGAAAAAAAATTGTATATTCATGCTCAGCATCAACAGCCGAGTCATGTCCGTCTGTCTGTCTGTCTGTCCGTCTGTTGATATGCGTTTTTCAAGTCTTTCTTCTAGAGCCATCTTGTTGAAACTTGGCACAGATGATTCTTCTTATTCCAGGTAGTACCTATAGTTGAATTGGCCAGATCGGACCACTATAACATATAGCTGCCATAGGAACGATCGTTTTAAAAATAAGTTTTTGTATGATAAACTTTTTTGTTTTTCAAGATAACTCAACCAAACTCACTAAACCTAAGTTAAAAGACAGTTTATACATGTTGATAAAATTTCATCTAAAAAGGGCCACTATATCTTATAGCTGCCAAAGGAACGATCGGTTGAAAATAAGTTTCTGTATGAAAAACTTTTGTGTATTTCAACATATCTCGACCAAACTCACTATATCTATATTAATGCACGTTCTACACATGTTCACCAAATTTTATCAAAATCGGATTACTATATCTTAAAGCTGAATTGGGAACAATAAATTGAAAAACAAGTTTTCTTGTGCAAATCTTTTCTGCAAGGGTATATATCCTCGGCACGGCGAAGATAACATTTCCTTCTTGTTTTCATATATTTTGAACGTGCCTTTTTCTCCGTCGCCCTCCTTTTGGGCACTTTTAGGAGCGTCCCTAGAAGGGTTAGCACTGAGCACAGGGAGTTGGCTGGTCTATTTTATTTAATTAAATTCGAATAAGTAAGAACGTTGCAGTCGGATACACCCGACGCAACATACTCTTTTTGTCGCCTCTTTTCGGAGTCAGAATTGTATTTTTAGTAAAATCATTCAAGTCAATCAATTTAAATTTGGTTGGGCCTCTTCTATAGGTTTTTGAGGAACAAGCATTGCTCGATTGCAAAGGAGGACGTGGGCAAAATTATTTGTATTCAATCTATTTTATAGAGCAACAGAAGTCAACCTGCAAAATTTGATGATTCTAGCTAAAGGGGTGTGGAATATGCAGAAAAATGTGGAATACACAGTTTGTTGCCAAATGCGTGGGTAGGGAGTGGGGGTAGGGGTGTTGCGGAGATCTTGAGATTTTGTCTGCCAACATTTATAACAAGTTTGGTTGCTCAAGCTTCAAAACTGCGTTCATACAGACGGACAGACAGACGGACGGACAGACGGACATTTCACAAACCCAATTCAAAAAATTTAAAAAAAAATGTATAATAAATTGAACCGAAAAAGTTCTTAAGAGGTTTCCAGAAAGTTTCAGTAATTGTTTTGTACATAATTGTGCAAATGAGAAAATTATTTAATATTTTATTAATACTGAGGGTATTAAAAAATAAGTTAAAGTTCGGATTGAAGATTTGTGCAGGATATTGGATCTTAAATTAAATAAACAACTTTCGCACTGCTTTATAAATTTTTAAAAATATTATACAGTTATTAATTCTCAAAATACTTTCTCAAATGTAAAAATGGATTGCTTTTAAAAATAATAAGATATGTGACTTGTTGACTTTACCGAATGTGTTTGAAACTAAGTCATAGAAAAATTGTTGCCTTATAAGACAGTATAATCAAACTCAGTTTTTTTTTTGCAGATGACCAAGTGGTGAAAAAAAGCGCTACTCTTTGAAGCAGCTGGTCTCTATGAACGTGAAAATAACGTAAAAAAGCCAGCAGAAATCAAAGGCAAAACATTCCGGAAATATCAGCAATAATGCACATTTCAGCTGAGGTCAGTTCGACCACCTCAACTCAAACACACCAACAACAGCAGCAGCAGCAGCAACAAGCCACGCAGCAACACACAACGGCAACAACAACAATTACAACGACGAAGCGACGCAATGCAGAGTCCAATAACAACAACAACAGTAGTACCAACAACAATAACAACAGCAGTAATAACAATAGCAATAACAGCAAAAACAAACCCGTCGATACAAGCCCATATCTGACGCCAGAGAATCTGATCGAACGCACAGTCGATGTCCTGCTGGCGGAACATCCTGGCGAGCTTGTAAAAACAGGCTCACCGCACGTGGTTAGTTGTGGATAGTGGCACTACGCATCCTCTGTTTCATCACCTCTTTATTTATCCCTAGGTCTGTACAACGCTGCCCACACACTGGCGTTCCAATAAGACTCTGCCCATTGCTTTCAAGGTGCTGGCATTGGGCGAGGTCCTGGATGGCACGATTGTTACAATACGCGCCGGCAACGATGAGAATTTCTGTGGTGAGCTTCGCAATTGCACCGCTGTGATGAAGAACCAAGTGGCAAAATTCAATGATCTTCGATTTGTTGGACGCAGCGGCAGAGGTGAGTGAGAAAGTTTTAGCTTCTACTAGAGTTTTAAATCGTTCAATATTTGCGATAGTTTGAGACGAAATTCGATAGTGTCAATAAGCTAACAAAAATAAAATAAGAAATATTGCTGCAAATGGAGATTTAGTCGGGCACTAGACCCAGAGTATGCTTAAACTGTATGGGAATTATAACTTTTTATACTCTTTTTTTTATGTTTTGAAAAAAAAAAAAAATGGTATATTGGGTTTCTTAAATATTGGGTGGGTAAAAACTTGCCTGTAAAACTGTATTTTCTGCCTTCTGAGATGGGGGGAAATAGGTTCGTCAATAATTTTGATGTTTATAAACCGATCGTAATGAAATTTACAGGCAGTGCAGACGTTAAGTGTTGGGAGCAGGGAGTCTCGTAGTCAGGCACACCCGAATAGAGCATTCTTACTGTCTCTATTCTGATTTTAGACAAATAATTCTTTTGCCACTTTTCTTAGAATTGTCCATAGATTTCGTTTTTAACTGATGCTTGGTTGTGAAAACAATATTTATACTTTATGGGGTCGGAGACGTCTTCTTCAATGTGTTGCGCATTTCATGAAAAAATTCTAATTCTCTCAGCAAGCTTTAATAAACTGGTTAATTTTATCAAATTAAACCAGTTTGACTTACTTTTGTTTTGGCCGGCCATTAATCAGCTGTTTTCATATCTTTGGCACTAAAATATAAATATACTGATTAATACTAAACATCGATAGACAATATCGATTTTATATCGCGCTTTCCCCATCTTTTTTTTGAGCACATTAACAACATTTTTCTTATATATAGGCCTGGGTCTTGCACTGTCGCAGAACATTTTTCAGTGAAAGTTGTTATTGCGACAGTCGCAGATCGCAGATTTGCTGGGGGGTTACGTGAACACTAAGTATATTGGGTTTGTGAAATGTCCGACCATCCGTCTGTCCAGCCGTATGAACGCAGTTTTTTTTCTTCGTAGTTTTGATGCTAAAGCAACCAAACTTGGTATATATGCTGATATATACCAAATGCAGACAAAGTGTTAAAATCTCCCCCCACCACCACCTCTTCCCCATCAAGCGGCAAAAAACCTATATGTTCCATGGTTTTACAGCTGGAGTAACCAAATTTCACACAAGACTTACTCAAATTTTTGATTGATTTGAATAAAAAAATTTGGCCACGCCCAGTACCGCCTCTACCGATGAGCAAAGTCTGTATTTCCCACGCCCCTTTAGCTAGAATCACCAAATTTTGCAGGTTGTTGTCACATAAAATGGATTGGGTATATACAAATTTACCGTGCTCTCTCCAGCCCTTGCAATCGAGTAAAGTTGGTATATCCCACACCTTTATAGTTGAACCAATCAATTTTAAATTGATGGCAAGACTTCGAAGAGTTGCCACGCCAACTTCTGGCTCCGCAAGGATGCTAAAAAAGAGTATATCGCAGTCGGGAGTATCCGACTGCAACGTTCATACTTGTTTTAATTTGAGTATGATAGATTACCGATTTTAAAAAGCAATCTATCAAATGAAATTTATTAAATAGGCCTACAAATACATTTCTTTCATTTTATACATATACTTCATCGTTTTTGAGATATTGAATTTGAAATATCAAAACAAATTTTTTTAGTTGGAATTCAAATTAAAAAATTTGAGGAAAATTCTCAAAAAAAAAATAATGGCGGATGGCTACATTTTTCTTTGATCATGGAATTTCATTCATAAGGTTTTGAAAAAGTCATAACTCTTTTTAGAATCTATGGCAGAAGTGCATTTTTCGAATATATTATTTTTTTTCAGTTGCCGCGCCCCAGTCCAATTGGTTTTGGTTGGAAAATTTACTTTTAGTATGAAAAACTTTTTTGTTTGCAAACTTCAAGCAAACTATTTACATATTTCGAAAAAATGTGCTCAAAATCGGATAACTATCCTATAGCTACCATAGGAACGATCGGTCTAAAATTAAGTTTATATATGGCAGCTGTCGATCTGATTTTAATTAAACTTGGTGAACATGTTTAAAACACAATAAGACATGGAAATGGTAATTTAGTTGAAATATTTTGATAAACAAAAAAATTGTTCATACAACCCATTTTCAACGGATTCCTATGGCAGCTTTACAATATAGTGATCCTATTTTGATAAAATGTTCTCAAAATGTGTATATAGTGCTATAACTCAGAATGGGTAAGTTTAGTCGAGTTATCTTGAGAAAACAACATTTTCGACCAATTGTCCAGCTAAGTTTCTTTAAATTTTCCAACTAAAACATATTGGACTCTGGCTCAGCACCTAGAAAAACGTAAAAATTTGAAAAATGTTGAGTTGCTGAATGGTTGTAGCATAGAAGTTCCAGCATAGATTTTGACGAGTAATGAATTTTTCAAAACCTTATGAATGAATCTTTATGTAAGCAAGCAGCGCACTTAGCTTGTCCAGTGCTTGTCAAACTGTTGCTTCTGCCTGCTGAGACGGGCGTTATAGATTCTTCCATAACTTTGGTGTTATATATCCAATCGTAATGAAATGTATGCAGCTGATCAACATTGATGAAAAACAACCAAAAATCAAAGCTGTATCTTTAAAATTGTGGCTGTGGGAGTTTTTTTTCGATTTGTGGGGGTGCGGGGGGGTTCATTCGAACATTGAAATAAACTTGATCTGCGTATGGTATACACGAACCTGCATGCCAAGTTTGGTGTCTGTAGCTCTTATAGTCTCCGAGATCTGTGTGTTCATACAGACGGACGGACGAACAGACGGACATGGCAAGTTCGTCTCGGCTCTTTTTCCCATTTTTAATGGGAACAGGCATTAAAAAAATTATTTTCGTGTTTATTGACCTCTAATGAAGCGCAATTTTAAATTTCAGCCTTACTGCAGAGAAAAAACCTCATTTTGTGACATAGTGTAATTACTTTCGAATAGCGTATCTACTAGCTAATTTGATTTTAACTGAATATAAGAAAATTAGTAGATGTGAAAGATGAACTCAATTCTAAATTACAAATGAATAGAAAATAGAACAGCGGCCATATTCATTGAGCTTATAATTTTCGTTGATTGTCTGCTTCCTGTCTGAGCCCCAGGATACCCGGCGTGTAGCATATGTTTACTAGAATACGTATTCGCATCCATATCGGCATAGACCATGCACCACTCGCAGCTCCACTCGCACCGCATACATCAAAAGCGGCGGGCAAACTTTTTGCCTGGCTTCCGTTCATATTGCAATGAATGATTTTTGCTTTTGACTTGGCTTACGACATTTGGGCCAGCAGCAGGCTGGCTTCTGGCTTTTGTCCAGGTTGTCGACTGCGTCAACAAATAAGATAAGTAGTCCGTAGTTAATTTTTATATGTCTATTCGGGGCGCCGTCTTGACAGTTGTCAATTTTCTTGGAAATTTTGTCCTGTTCGGTTTTCACTTTATTTTTTTTTTTTGGTAAAGTTATTGCTGTTCATTTCGTCAATTTATCACGAACGCAATTTAAAAATCAAATCGAGGGTGACAGCCGACATACTGTGATAGAATTTTTTCTTCCTTGCCAATGATTTTTCGTTGGGCCCAAATTAAATCAGCGTAACTGTTTATTCAAATCCCCAAACATGGCTAACAACAGCAACGGCAACTTCTATTTTTATTTTTTCCTTTCTTCGTTACCTTTTTGTTGCTACTTTCGTCAAGATATTTTTATTTTTTTTGTTTTTTTTTTATTCGGGGGCGTCATTTTCCAGATCCCGGCATGTTTAAGTGCGCGCTTTGCCGCGGCATTTGACAATTTGCTCATTAAGTTTGTCTGACCCCAAACCTTCTTCAGTTCAGAACAGTGCACAGAATTGGTTGGGGTTGCTTTGCTTTGCTTTTTTTTTTTTTGTGTATTTCTGACACACCCTCATCAGGATCGACAGATTCTTGTTGGCATTTTTAAACGTTTCAAGTGGCAAATAATTCCTTGGGATTTACTTGCAAATCTTTTTTTAAACATTTGATTATGGGACCCGGTTACGGTTACGGTTCTCGGCCCGTTTTTTTTTTCGCTATCCCGTTGCCAGAGCTAGCTTTTCTTACTAATTACCGTTTGCAATTGAAAGCAGCGGCAAATGTCGTACAAATGGATTTAAATTATCTGACGCCGTTGTCCTTTTTTTTAGCCCCATTCTATAAGTTTTAATGCGCTACAAAAGGATTACGTGGGTCAAGCCCCAACGCCACTCCCTCCCTTCCATACAGTTCTGTCGGCAACCTCATGCTCTCCATGCTTGTAAATATGTATTTGCTTAATTTCAATTAGCAAACAAATGCAAATCTGATGTACTAGAAAAAGTAATGCTGCAATTTTGTGTTGTTGTAGTTGTTGTGTTGTTGTTGTTACAACTAATACCACTTGCAGTCGTCAAGGCTGCAGACGCCGAACGTCCCTTAATATATGCTACGATTATTTATGGGTATGTATGTCCGGCGTGCACGCTTCAGAGGAGTTTCACACGCTTAGCGAGGACCGCTTTCAAAATTACCAATAACACGACAATACGATGACAACCTGATTAACAAAACATCACCAGAAAAGCTAATAAAGCTAATAATTTACATGTTTGCCCTTGTAAAATTGTTCTTCAACACCACTTTTAATGCATAACCTAAAGCTGAAAAAAGTAACGATATCTTTATCGCTATCGATAACAATTGAAATTTAAACCAATAACATTATTCAAAAGTCAAAAAAGGATAGAGTTCAAAATCATGTTTTCTGATGCAGTTTGGGCCCCTAATTACGAAATTTTCTATTTTTGTATGGCAGCACTTTTTATATTTTTTTTCAAATTTAAAAAATTATTTGGTGATTCTAGTTAAAGGGGTGTGGAAGATGAAGACTTTACTCATTTGTGGGGGCGGGGATGGGCGTGGTCAATTTTTTTTTAGTCAGATCAATCAAGGAAGTGATTAGTAGCCCTTCTGCTAAATTGGGTTAGTCTAGCTGTAAAACTGTGGAAGATACAGGTTTTTGACGTTGGTGTGGGAAGGAGTGGGGGTGGGGGGGAGATCTTGACACTTTGTCTTACTATGGTATATATCAACATGAATACCAAGTTTGGTTGCTCTACTTTCAGAACTTTGAAAAAAAAACTGCGTTCATACGGAAAGACGGACGGACAGAAAAACGGACATAGCTATATCGACTCGGCTGTTGATGCTGATCAAGAATATATATGGTTTATATAGTCAGATGCTGATCAAGAATATATATGGTTTATATAGTCGGAAATGCCTCCTTCTGCCAGTTGCACACATTTGCAGTACTTTATAACTCCCTTTTTCAAATTTTTAATGGGAGTAGACAAAAATCCTTAAATTGTTCCATAATGTAATTATTGTACAATTGATTAGTCTTGTATCTTAAGCTATATATGTTCGAAATGTTGGAAGTACATAAAAGAGATTTTCCAATACAAAAATAAATGCATTAAAAAAGGGAACTCGATGCACGATACAATTCAATACGGTAGACATTTCTTTTGGAAATATAAAAACTATTGATTGTACCAATATGTGTTTATAAAATAGATACTTACTCACAAGAAAAAAGCGTTGAAAAAACAATTCGATAATCTAAATATATTTGAGGAAGCTTTATTCTGTTGTCATGACTGAGAAACAGCTACAACTTTTGGAGCTTCTTCTCCTTAAAAGCGGCTCTGAACTGAACCGTAATTATTCCAGTTAACAGATGAAATTTATATCTCGAAAATGAGTTATTTGCTAGAAAGGAATAGAGAAACCTATCCAATCATTTGTTATAAACAAAAGGCTAAATAAATCGCACTTTACATTACATTTTGGAACAGCCCTCGGTTGCTGCACTTGCGTTGCGTCGTTGGGGTTTTTTGCGCACTCGTAATTTTAATGATGTGGACTATGCTGCGTATGCGTAATGTGGGCGCAATTAGATAAAATGGCGGCAATGGAAATGGCAACGGCAACGGCATCAGTTGCCGTAACTGTAACAGCAGCAGCTGCAGTTGCATTCAAGCGGAAACTGCATAATCCACACACACATGGGAAATGCATTTGGCCGTTGTCTACTAATGAATTAAAATCTTCTGGACGGCAACGGAAGTGCGGTGGTGACGGGAAGGGAGGGGTAGGTGAGGCCGAGAGCACATGTATTTATTGTTGCTATATATGCATGTAAATGAGATGTATGTTGCATGTTGCACGTTGCACATTGATGTGTAAGCACTTTGAAGTGCATTATCAAAGTGCATTAGCATTCAGAATCAGCAGCATCAGCAACAGCAGCAGCTCCAATTGCAATTGCAATTCCAAGCTTAGTTTCTTGTTGCTCTCCAGTAGATATTTAATTGTTGTTATTGCTTCTGCTGCGATAATATGTTAATTAACTGCAAGTTAACGTTATCGCTATGATAACGACATGATTATCGCTCAGTTGATTCTGACGCCTTGTCACTTGAGCCTTGGCCAGTTGGAATGGGTCCTGGTATCCTAGAAACGTTCAGGCCCCCATTATTCATGTCTCCTCTTCATGGATTGCAATTCATTAGTTAATTGCACTTGAAGCCAGCCGTTGAGGCCTGTGGAAATATTTGGGAAATTGTACTCAAGGTAAGTAATATACAACAATTGGAGGCTTTTCGCGTGCATATGGGCCCATATTGAAAATTACACGGTGCGAAAGCGAAAATGTACTATTCAAACGACCTAACGTACTCCGTAGACCACTTCAAACATAGTTCTTCTTCAAACTTGAAATTTTGAATACACCCTCAAAATCGCGATCTAAGGCCTAAAAACGTTTTTAAGGCACTCTTGGTACGCTACCACCAATTATACAAATGACACCAATTTTTAAAGACAATAGAACCGGCTTCATTTATATATATATATATATATATATATATATATACATATATATATATATATATATACATATATATATATATATATATACATATATATATATATATATATACTACATTGTTGGTATTGACCAAGATATTAGTTACTCAATCTAGTATTTACATTTTTAAACTCTTTTTTAATTTAAAAAAAAAAAAAAAGAACAAGTAAGAATACTCTAGTCGAGTGTGCCCGACTACGAGACTCCCTGCTCCCAACTTGCATTTCAAGCAGTTCAGCGGCAACACAAGCAAGCAGTGCACTTAAGTCGTAAACTGCTTGTCAAACTGTTGTTGCTGTCTACTGAGACGTGCGTAATAGATTCTTCTATAACTTTGGTGCTATTTATCCGATCGTGTTGAAATTTTCACATCCGAAAGACATTGATTAAACATACATGTGTACCAAAAATTAAAGCTTTATCTTTGAAATTGTGGCTGTGGGAGTCTTTTGCGATTTGCGGGGGTGCGGGGGGGTGCATCCGAAATTTGAAATAAACTTGATCTGCGTATGGTATACAGGAACCTGCATGCCAAGTTTGGTGTCTCTAGCTCTTATAGTCTCTGAGATCGACGCGTTCATACAGACGGACAGACAGACAGACAGACGGACATGGCTAGTTCGTCTCGGCTGTTGATCCTGAACAAGAATATATATAGTTTATATAGTCGGAAATGCCTCCTTCTGCCTGTTACACACATTTACAGTACTTTATAACTCCCTTTTTCCCATTTTTAATGGGAACAGGGAGTAAAAAGGAGTATATTGGGTTTCTGAAATATCCGTCTGTCCGTCTGTCTGTCCGTCCGTCTGTCCGTATGAACGCAGGTTTTTTCCACAGTTTTGAAGCTAGAGCAACCAAACATGGTACACATGTTGGTAGATACCATAGGCAGACAAAGTGTCAAGATCTGCCCCCCACCCCCACCCCTTCCCACACAAGCCGCAAAAACCTATATCTCCCATAGTTTTATAGCTAGAGTAACCAAATTTAGCACAAGGGCTACTTATCACATCCTTGATTGATGTGACTAAAAAAAATTTGGCCACGCCCATCCCGCCCCACAAATAAGCAAAGTTTGTATCTCCCACACCCCTTTAGCTAGAGTCCTCAAATTTTGCAGGTTGAATTCTATTGCCCTAATAAATAGAATGGATACAAATAATTTTGCCACGCCCACCCCCTCCCTTGCAATCGAGCAAAGTTTGTTTCTCCTAAACCAGTCGAACTGGCCCAACCAAATTTAAATTGATGGCAAAACTTGAAAGATTTGAGCAAAAATACAATTGTCACGGTAACTTCTGACTCCGCAAAGAGGCGAAAAAAAAGAGTAAATCGCATTCGGGTGTATCCGACTGCAACGTTCTTACGATTGTTTTCTAAATGTCATTGCGAATTTCATCTTTGTAGTAAGAAAGAAAACTAAAAATGACAAAACCACTTTAGATTTCAAAAAAATCAAAATTTATAAAAGATATTGTTATTTAAAGAAATTACATTTTTGACAACTTTATGTATTTAAGATATGTATATAAATATTTCTAACATTTTGAATCTAAATTAAAGAAATTTAAAGGCGTCCTAAGTTTAAAAATGTTCTAAAATACAGAAAATAATTTGTATGAGTGTATAAGTTGGTCTTAATTTCACTGTATCCAAGAATAGAACCATACAAAACATCGTCAAAGAAAATACAGCAAATGATTGACAATACGATACTATGAAAAGTGTCATCAATTACTTTACCGTGTACAGTTAAATCTACTTAAATATATTTTATAAACTTGAAAGTTCTTTAAGAAATGCTTTGCTTTGAGCAATTGAGCAGACAAAGTCAGCATTAAGTCAGACTAAATAACTCAAGGCTAATGTGTTTTGCTCTTGAATACGTAAATGTTATGAACAACAGGCTCTTTTCCACGAATGCTACACAGAATGAAACAGAACTTTAAGGAATAAAGCTGGCAAGGGAATAATATACATACATACTATGCATACATACTTGTACCGTTACTTTGACACTGGCTGATTCTGGTCTCCTCCATCTTAAAGCTTCCGGCATCCATTGAACTTCATTAAAAATTAAATATGCGCCACAGCGTTGTTGGCAGCTGCCATCTGGCAAAAATGGCAACTGGGCGACTGCTGCTTTCTTAGTTTTTTATTTTATTGGTTGCTTGAGCCTGACTGGGCGTGGCAATTTGATCTGCTGTTGATCCTAAGCGACTGAACACATCACACAGCCCCGCAGCGCCGCAGCCCCGGCCCCGTATCCTGCTTAGAGAACCCTTTTTGGGCATAGCACACGCATCAATTTGCAGCCTGCAAACTGCTTAAGACTTTTAATGAGACGAGGGCGAAATTTCATTATGAAGTTGCCTGGGGATTTGCACGGCAGCAGCCAAAGATGCTTTACCCTTCTCTCTCTCCTTCACTCTTAGCTACATACATATATATATGGCTTGACTGGGTGTGGTTGCGAACGGTAACCTCGTTAAGCTTAATTAATAGCAGCAATGTGATAAACACCCGGCCAAAATGGTTGCACAGAGGCCGCCGATGATGCCGCCGCTGCCACCGCCGCTGCCGACGCCATTTTGTGTGCCCAGCAGCGGCTTGGAAAACTTTGCCAGGTGTCAACTACAGCCGACTACGCTGACAACAGCAACAACCTGAGCAAAAGCTTAGCCCACAGTTTATTTTTCGCTTTTATTTTGTTTGCTTTTAATGAGCCCCAAACGTCGACGTCGTTGTTGACGTCGCGTCGCTGCTGGCGCTGACATTTGACAGATTTGCAATGCCGCCGCCGCTTGGATACATGGCCAGCAGTTTCTACTTATTGAGGCATTAGTCGGGCCCCCTCCCTCTCCTTCCTTTAGAACCGGTTTTCCTTTCCCCTTGCATTAACTGTTTCTTGGGTATTAGACGAGTTCCTTGAAGATCCTTTTAAAACTTATACAAATTTGTTAGCTTAAGTTAGGTTGTTATTTAGCTGGTTAAGCCCGATTACTATATAGAGTAATTTAATCGCATTAAGGCCACATTTGACTTGAGCTCGATTTTAACTGCACTTAAACACGTTGTCATTCAACATTATAGCAAAAACTATCAAGCCTATTCCGAACTCCACATACAACTCAAATCTACAGAGCTGAACATAATTACAAATCTTAGTTTCTTACGTCCGTTTATGTGGCTATGAAATTAAAATGTACTTAACTTGAAAGTGGTATTCAAAATTAGTCTGAATAATAGATTTCTAAACGACATTTTATAAATATCAATTAAGTTTTCACAACGCTTGGATTCATATAGACTTACACTTTTATAATAACGCTTAACTGTCACATTATTAACAAGAACGTTGCAGTCGGATACGCCCGACTGCGATATACTCTGTTTTTCGCCTCTTTGCGGAGTCAGAAGTGACCCTGGCAATTATGTTTTTGCTCAAATCTTTTAAGTTTTGCCATCAACTTAAGTTTGGTTGGGCCCGTTCTACAGGTTTGGGAGAAACAAACATTGTTCGATTGCAAGGGCGGGGGTGGGCGTGGCAAAATTATTTTTATCCAATCTATTTAATAGGGCAATAGAACTTAACCTGCAAAATTTGGGCACTCTAGCTAAAGGGGTGTGGGAAATACAAACTTTGCTTATTTTTAGTGGCGGGGGTGGGCGTGGCCAAATTTTTTTTTAGTCAGATCAACCAAGGATGTGGTAAGTAGCCCTTGTGCTATTTGGTTACTCAAGCTGTAAAACTGTGGAAGATACAGTTTTTCGTCGTTGGTGGGGGAAGGGGTGGGGGTTGGTGGGAGATCTTGACCCTTTGTCTGCCTATGGTATATATCAACATATATACCAAGTTTGGTTGCTTTAGCTTCAAAACAGACGGACGGACGGACGGACAGAAGGACATTTCAAAAACCCAATATACTCTTTTTTCTTTTTATTTTCAAATAAATAAAAAAAAAGAGTATAAAACTACTTATCTTCATTCAGACAGGACGACGAGCGTTTAAAAACATTTTGATACTTAATAAAGTCAAGATATTCCATTGGTAGTTTAAAATAGTTTTTAAAATAAAATATTATTAAACATCAATGTCTTTTTGGTATGAATCTACCAAAACTTTTTGGTATGAATCTACCAAAAATTGATCTTTTTACTCCCTGTTTCCATTAAAAATGGGGAAAAGAGCAGTTATAAAGTACTGCAAATGTATGTAACACGCAGAGCGAAGCATTTCCGACTACGACATACACTGTTTTTAAGATACAGCTTATATTACGACTTTTTTGATATTTAGTACACATATTTCTTTTATCAATGTCTATCAGTGGCGTAAATTATGTTGCGATCGGATTATAAACATCAATGTTATTGACGAAACTATTTCCCCCGTCTCAGAAGGCAGAAACTACAGTTTTACAGGCACACTTAAAGTGTTGGGAGCAGGCTGACAATTTTGAAAATATATAATTTTTTTCTTGCAAAGTTTTCTTTTATATTTTATTATTATTTTCTTTTCTTATCTTGCCTATGTTTTCATTTCAAATTTGTCAGCTGTAAATCAAATACATTGAGATAGTCTCTGTTAGAAGTTAGGGTATTTATGAGTCTGTGTTAACATTCATATATAAAATATACATATGTATTTTTTGTTTGATTGTTTGTTTGTTTGCGCATAATGTTTGTTTGTAGAGCTTTGGTAACTGACTGTACGTGTGCTTGCATGTGTGGGTTTGTGTGTGTGTTTTTCTGTGTGTGTGTGTGTGTGTGTGTGTTTGGTTGGTGCCTTAAATTCCTTGTCGCTAAAGCATTTTGGCAAGCAGAGCAGAGCAAAGCAGCAAGTGAGTCAAAGGCGGCGAGAGCTCGCTGCAAATATTTGCTGAGGGACAAGTATGCGCAATTAAAATTTGATTTAATACTAAAGTACACACACACACATATTCACAAATACACATGGACACAAATACACATGGGTTTGTTTGTTTGTTTGCAGTTGGTATACAGTATCCAATTTCCGAAATTACTTGCGCATCATCAGTTGAAAATTCCTTGAGTATCGAATGGAATTTAATTGAAGTCACGATTTCAACAAATTCAAGCAATTTGCAAATACACACACATGCACGTATAGGTACACACACATATGAGCTTAACATAAATAAATCAGATAACACATTAACACTTCTTTTTGTCACCCTCTTGAAGTGTATTTGGTTCTTTGGCTCGTTTGATGTCGGCGGCGAATCCTGTGTCGTCCTTCGTCTCTTAGTTTGATGTTGAATTTTTAATTTTCATTAACATTTGCAGCCTTTAGCCAGCCCTTATTCACTCTATATTTCTCTTTCTCTCTCGCTCTCTCTCTCTTTCTCCGTATCCTTGTCTCTTTTTATGCCAAATGGGGGAGGCAGATCTCTGGCGTTTGCTGTGCGTCTTGTAGCTGTTGTTATTTTCGGTGGTGGTAGCAAATGTCCTTCGCCATACACTTACAATTAGTGTTTGCAGTGCCCTTAATTGATATTTGTATAATGAAATGTGTCATAGCCATTCTTTGGCCCGCATCGGGTCACAGTTGCCAAGGTGTGTGTTCCGTTAGGGAGATGAAGATGATTTTACACAGCTGTTATGCAGTTGAGCCCCTTAAATGATATAGTTAAGTATATTTCTACTATTATGAATTAAATTTTTGTTGTGTTATAAGCTGGGAATCGAAACGGAACCAGAACCGAAATTAAGAGTTTTTGAGAATCGTTAACCGGAACCGATATTATTGGAACCGAAAAGACCGTACCAGAACCGAAACATTGAACCGGTACAGTTCCGGTTCTGAGTGACGCTCTCGGCAAGGCTTTTTTGCCGTTTATGTTTTTCAAAAACCAACTTCTGACTAAGAACAGAAAGAACAGAGAGCGTTGTCAACAATGAAACGTTACTTGTGTGTATATTGTATAACTTGTGTACTGTAATAAAGAGCTGCCATAGGAACGATCGGTTGAAAAATAAAGTTTTGTATGAAAAACTTTTTTGTTTTTCAAGATTACTCAACCAAACTCACTATGTCTAAGTTTTAGCACTTTTATAACATGTTGAGCAAATTTTTTCCAAATCGGATCACTATGTCTTATAAGTTTTCTTATGCAAATCTTTTCTGCAAGGGTTCGGCACGCCGAAGATAACATTTCTTTCTTGTTGAGTTTTTAATTCTGTGCCGTAACGTTCGTTTCTCAATATCTATTTTGAAAATAACAATTTTCAGTTATGATCTTGACACTTTGTCTGCCTATGGTATATACCAACATGCATACCAAGTTTGGTTCTAGCTTCAAAACTGTGAAAAAACCTGCATTCATACAGACAGACAGACGGACGGACATTTCACAAACCCAATTTACTCTTTTTTTTTCAAAAAAATTAAAAAAAGAGTATAAAAATAAAACAGACATAAATATTCTCCGGCTTTGGGAACAGGCTCGATGCATAATCAAAAATGCACTTACATGTTCGTCTTTGAATACATTTTAGTAACAATAAGGATTTATTACTCCTCAAGAATGCCATGTTCTTTTTAAAAACCTTCGAATTCTTATAAAAAAGTTAAAATATTCTAGCTTTGAACTTAAATAAGAAAAATTTTTGTCAGTGCCCACTTATATTTTTTTTTTTTTTACAAAATACAAGACAAATCAAATTGAAAAGAATGCGAACAAAATTTCAGAGCTCATTGTGAAGGAATAGTTCATCAGTTGAGGCGATCAAGAGACAGGAGGCATTTCAGCAAGCATCATTGTTTTCGGCACTCAACTGAACTCTGGATTCTATAGTATACTTCTGATAAGCCCAAAAATTGGGTGAATTTGGTAAAATACTTCTATTAGATTAGGGTTTCAAGACCAAAGCCCAAGAGCTTTGAAAATAAATTTGTGTTATTTATCCGATCGTAATGAAATTAGTACGCAGCTGGTAAACATTGATTAAACATATATGTGTACCAAAAATCAAAGCTATATTTATACTCTGTTTTCCAAAATGGAAAAAAAGAGTATATTGGGTTTGTGAAATGTCCGTCTGTCCGTCTGTCCGTCTGTCTGTCCGTCTGTCTGTCCGTCTGTCTGTATGAACGCAGGTTTTTTCCACAATTTTGAAGCTAGAGCATCCAAACTTGGTATACATGTTGGTATATACCATAGGCAGACAAAGTGTCAAGATCTCCACCCCACCCCCACCCCTTCCCCCACAAACCGCAAAAACCTATATCTTCCACAGTTTTACAGCTAGAGTAACCAAATTTGACATAAAGACTAGTGACCACACCCTTGACCGACCTGCCAAAAAAAAATATGCCACGCCCACTACCACCCCCGCAAATGAGCTAAACCTGTATCTCCTACACCCTTATAGCTAGAAACCCCAAATTTTGCAGTATGACTCCATTTGAACTCTTCGATAGATTGCAGAAAAAAATTTTTACGTACAGAAAACAGAGTATATCGCAGTCGGGTGAGCTCGACTGCAACGTTCTTACTTGTTTTAAAATTGTGGCTGTGGGAGTTTTTTGCGATTTGCAGGGCTGCGTATCCGAAATAAATATTTGAAATAAACTTGATCTGCGTATGGTATACAGGAAGCTACATGCTAAGTTTGGTGTCTCTAGCTCTTATAGTCTCCGAGATCTGTTTGTTCATACGGAGAGACGGACAGACAGACAGACGGACATGGCTAAATCAACTCGGATGTTGATGCTGATCAAGAATATATATATACTTTATATAATGCCTCCTTCTGACTGTTACACACATTTGCAGCATTTTATAACTCCATTTTCCCATTTTTAATGGGAACAGGGGGTAATAAGCTGCAAACAAAACAGCCAAAGTGCACTGCACGAAACAAAATGCTTATATATATTTCAAGCAATATCCGCAAATCTTTATACTTAATCGAACAAGCCTCATAGAAACTTCAGTTTACACATATAATATTAATTTCATATTTTGGACTTATCATTGTTTGCAAGCTTGTAGCTTCACGTGGTTTCAGCTGTTGCTCTTATCAAGTGAAAGCTATTACAAATTGCACAATGTACTCAGCCAATATATATTTATAGGACCAACGACTTATCCTGTTTCTGCTCATTCGATTGAATAAAAGACAAAGCCGCAACCAATGCGTCAAGCCTAAAAACCGACCATAAGCAAACAACAAATAAATTTGTTATATTATTTCGCTGTCTTCATTGTTTGTCGCCTGTTTAAAATGCGATAAATTAAATTAAATAGCAAGCGGCGAAAACGATTTCAAACTTAAACTCAACCTCGACCCAGACTCAGCCAGACCGAACAGCAAACGCAGGTTTAGGTCCTGCTGCTGGTCCTGGTCCTGGTTCATATCCTGGCTGCGGGCGCTTTTATTTAGCTACTTACAGATTATGTGACATTTATTGTTCACGCTTAAATCTTGAAAATTGCAATTTAGCGGCCTTTTGGCTCAAATGTCTTTGGTCATTTTGAAGACTACTTTTTATTTGGCTTTGTGGGGGAGGTGGGGTGCGCTCTGGGATTTGTGGATCAACAATTTCGGTGCGGGGGCCAAATCATATATTGTTCGTGGGGGCGGGTGATGGCTTATCAGTGTGGCAGCATCAGGAGGGGCAAGTTGTCGCCCAAGGACATTGCTTACCAACAGGCAAGTAAAGACATAGAATTATGTCCTTGCCAGCGCCTTTCGACTTTGTCTTCATCTTCATCTTTGCCTTTATCGTTGTAGTCTCGCGATGTTTTTTTGTTTTTTTGGTTGCCGCCGCCGCACAGTTGTCTCGAGTTTCCGTTTTAATAAACGTCGATTCCGGCTTCCTGTTTGGCATCGCATCCTTACTTCAATACTTAGAGAATAAACCCACCACCAGCACCAGGACCATCACCAGGCCCTGATCCTGAGCAATGTAATTGCAGGGCGCGTCTCATCGCGTGGCGTCTGCTGCGTCTTCATTTATTGCCAATATAATTTTTGCTTTTGCTGGAAATTTAATTTCCTTTTCGGCGGCGGCTGCTGCTGCTTTTGCTGTTGCTGCAGTTCATCTGTGTTGGCATTTGGAAAACTTGGTAGCTCAACAATAACAACAACAAAGGTTACAAAAGTAACAACAAAGCCAACGACACTGACACTGCCCTTGGGCCATGTATTACAAATCGGGTTAAACGGCTGCCAAAGAACAAAACGGATGTCAACACAACAACAACAACAGCAGCAAGGGCAAAAAGTCTCGCTAAAAAGGGTTCAAATTTATGATTATTAAGCCATGCCCCAAACCTTCTCCCCTACCCCTAATTTGTACAAGTAAAAGCCAACAGCAAAGCGACGACAAATGCTCAAAGCTGAATACAACAAATGTATCACGAGCAAACCAAATACGGGCAACAGCAGTGGGGTGGTGGTATACAAAGAGAGACTGAGAGAGTTAAAGCGAGAGAGAGGAGCAAAACTGGCAAAAGGCAGGTGGCAAAGAAAGTGCAGCACATATTTTTGTTGCCAAAATGTACATTTAAAACAAACATATGAATATTTATGGCAGACAGCAGCGAGAAAGAAGCTGAAACAAAGAGCTCAATATAGTAGTATGTAGTAGTAGGAGGTGGCCAGGATCTATATGGTAGCAACGGACTTAAGCAACGGCTACAAACGCGAGAGTTTGTCAAAAGTCAATGGCCCTTAGTGAAAGTACTGCAGGAATACCCTCGACTTAACAGGCATCAACTAGAAAAATGTGAAAGATTGATTATTTTAGGACTTGCAATTGAAATCAAAGTTTTTCCTTAGCTTTAAAAATATGTATACTCTGTCTTAAAATATCGAGAAATGCGTACATTAGGTTTGTAGAAACAAGAAGTAAGAAGTCGGGTGTGCACGACTACGAGACTGCCTGCTCCCAACACTTAACGTGTGCAGTGCCTGTACAACGGTAGTTTCTGCCTGCTGAGACGGGGGGGAATAGATTCGTCAATATCTTTTATGTTTACAACCCGATCGCAACGAAATTAACGCAACTGATTAGTGTATAGGAACAGGAACTCTTATACTCTCTGAGATCGACGCGTTCAAACAGACGGACAGACATATTGTCAGAAATACCTCATTCTGCTTGTTCCGTTATTCCCATGTTTAATGGGAAAAGGGAGTAAAAGTGTATCCGTCTATTAGTCCTTTTGTCTAACTGTCCGACAGTACAAAAGTGATTTTTTCCACAGTCTTGAAACTTAGTTTAAGTGTTGGAATAGTCTAAAGGCAGTGCCTCGGTCATGAAGCTGCAACGTTTCTACTTGTCCTGGTTTGAAAATATTTTGTTGCCTTAACTTTAAATGTCCTTGCTTTTATTTGTATGTTTGTTCGTATTGTTGCGCAGGGATCTTATGTAAAACATATAATTAAGACCTGTTCCGAACTCCACTTTCTCATGAATTTCACATACATACATAAGTAAAGCATACTTATGGGATTGTCTTAAAGTTTTATAAACATGCAAGAAAACTAATCAAGTTTTCTCATCCTGCTCCTGAAAGTATGCGAGACACTTTTCAGTGAATCGGAATGGGAATTGGTTTGAAAGTGAATTTCGGAGAATATCCTAATGAATAGCTCAAACTTAGAAAATTGTTTAAGTTGATTAAAAGTCACTGTCAAAGCTTATAATACAATCAAAAAATAGTTATTGGCACACATTTTGTTTAATTTAAAAAAATTGTACTCTCTTTATATGTTATGATTAATATGTTAAGACTGTCTTCAGATTCTTTAACTATTCAATATTAAAGATGAGTAAACGGCCAATGTCTCAAGGACTCTCTAAAGAGATATGCATTTAAGTACTCGACTCTGTCTCTTACCTCTTTTTCTTTAAAAGTTCAATGGTCATTTGGCAAAGTGTTAAAATTATGATCTATTAAGTGCCAGTTGTGCTACAATATAAACTAAGGTAAGATGAGGTAAGGCAAGGTAATAGGCGTTTGTTACTGGAGGGTTGCAAAGTTCCTGGATGCCAGTTAGCCTACCGAGTGTGTATTTAAAATGTCATTTTGTTGTCAACCTCAGACTTCTTGTCTAATGTCAAATTATAATTATAGCGCAATGCTACTAACGACATTAACACAGAGCTAAACAGTTGGGTTGAGAGGGGGGGGGCGGCTGGCTGGCTGGAGTTGGAGACCATTTGCCATTAAATTGCCTACGCATACAGGAACGTACCCTTATTAAGAGTTCAATCTCTTTCTCTCTCTCGTTTTCTGTCTCTTTCACTCTGACATGTCCTTGCTTCTAGCTTCATTATCAGCATCGAAAGTTAAAACGCAGGCGAGCTAGCGAAACATTTTCTATTACACTTGGTAAAATTGTAACGTTAAACGTTTGAAAAACTTTGTTTTAAAATCACTTAGCGTCTGTGCGAGCTCAACACACACACACACACACACACACACACACACACACACACACACACACACACACACACACACACATACATACCAACACACACACACAACCACTGGCACACAGTTTGGTCTTTAAAAGGGTGCAGAATTTCTCGCCGTTGTCGACTTTGCAAAGTGGTGATAATTTTTGCTTTGTTGCGAAAATGACAACATTTTAACCCTGCACATAGCTTGAACTACATGCCTTTCAGTTTACAGTGTTACTCCTCATCCCGCCCGCTCACCCACCTTCTTTTATTTTGGCTTGCAACGGACGCGACTTGTGTCGACTTTTAATGGTTTTCATCTTATTAGCAGCAAAGTTCTTTGTCGCCGTTGATGTTGTTGTTGCTGTTGTTGTTGCTGCTACCACGCCCCAACTCCCGTTTTAAGCCGACACTGCACAAAATGGCCAACAGCAGCAACAGATTTATTTGCAATTTTTGCTCATTTGGCAAAACGCCGAAGCAACGAAACGTAGTCGAGCCTTTTGTCTTAGCCACTTTGTCGACCCTCTTTACCATCTCGTTAGTTTGTTGACGTTTCCTAGAGATCCATACTCCAATCCAATTCTCTACCCCTGCGCCGCCCACCACTCCGTGGTGGTCGCTTGCTTGCTCGCTTGTTGCTCCTTCCCGTCTGACTTGGGCGCTAAGGGCGCATAATTAAAAAAGTTTCATTACATTTTGTTGGTTTTCTTGGTTCGTTTCGCCTGCTTATGTTCATTTGTTTTCTTGTGTTGGTTTTCTTGGGTTTTCTTCTTCACTGCCTCTGCCCCAAACCGGCAATGTTTATACCCTGTTTATTTAACGTTAAATTTTAAATTCAAAGAAAAGATAGAATAGCATGTAACAATGTTTGTATTTTCTTCAATAATATCAGTTCATAATTTAAAAACACATATAAACTAAAGGGAAAGTACACAAATGAACAGGTTTTTTCAATAACACTATGCAACAATTGGAGGCTTTTCGCGTGCATTCGGGCCAATATTGAAAATTATGATACATTAGAGATCGCAAATTTTTTTTTTTCTTAGGTAGAATTTTTTTTTTAAATTTTCAAATTTTTTTTTCCAACTATTTTAAAAAACAAAACTTCAAATGAAAGTCAATATCTACACCTACAAATTAAACTTTCACATTTTGAGCACATATGTATGTAATAGTTTTGCAGATATTGAGTCCAAAATTGCGATAATATTTTTTTTTTTTAAATTTTAGTTGGAATGAATTTGAAAATTCGAGGAAAAGTCGAAAAAAAAAATGCATCCCGATAAATTCTTCCTTGAGCATGGAGACTCATTCGTAACTTTTTGAAAAAGTCATCACTCGTTAAAATCTATAGTAGAACTTCCATTTTCGCAGTTTTGGACTCAATATCTGCAAAACTATTAGATATGTGTCCAAAATGTAAGAGACTTATTTGTGTTTCTAAATATTGATTATCAGTGTGTTTTTTTAAAATCGGTGCTGTACTACGCTAGCTATACCCAATTATTTGAATCTATAAAAGAAAAAAAAAAAATTATTTTCGTGATTAAGGGCCCGCACTTAATCAGAAAAAGTTACTTTAAGCCCGGATACATTCTGGCTGTTGCATAATGTTATTATTACATAAATTCTTAGTAAAAAAGATTCTGAGAAGAAAAAGCAAGCGACTACGACAAGCATTTCATATATTAGCTGCCAGCATATTTTAAAATACCTTTTATACTCTTTTTTTTAAATTTTTTTGAATTTACAATAACAATTCTGTAAATTCGTGACCTGAGTGAGAGAGGGTATTAACTAGTCGCGCACGTATACTCGACTAGAGCACTCTTATTTGTTTTGGTTAGGATAGGGTTTGTTGTTGTTGATGTTGTTGCCGTCTTTGTCCTAATGATGCTCGCCTTCTTGCGTTTTTTGCATGCTTCGTTTAATTTAATATTAATCTAAGAAGTTTGTTTGCCTTTCACGTGTTGTTCTTCTTCTTGATATGTTGTTAACTCAAATATACCAACAAACTGGCGTTGATTTAGACCAGAAACTTATAAAGGAGTTACGAATTTGCCAGTTTTTATGACAATAATGAACAATACGCGCTACAAGTGTTAAGTGAATAAGAACCAGAAATTAATGTTACCTTTGAAGAGCCGAAGATAGTTGTACATATTTCACCTTTCCAAAGACTTTTGCATGTAAAAATGTAATCTTGACCTCTTTTAAAATGGGTTCAGGGAGTAAGACTATGGAATACCTTACTTACAAAATTTCGAAAATCTATCCTAAAATTTTAAAAATGACCGGAATTCATTTTCTGTTTTTATCCGATCTGTTTCAAACTCATTTTCAATGATCTACGTATCTGAAAATTAAACAATGATTGCATACCAATTTTCTGGAAAATTCAATCTCCAGGGTGGGAAATGTGAGGTATAAGGTTGCATAATCGAAAGTGTAAGTTCAGTTCGGTCAGGTTGATTGCTTACTTGTTTTTTAAAAAAAATTAAAAAAACAAGTAAGAACGTTGCAGTCGGATGCACCCGACTGTGATATGCTGTTTTTTCGCCTCTTTGCGGAGTCAGAAGTGGGCGTGACAATTGTATTTTGCTCAAATCTTTCAAGTTTTACCATCAATTTAAGATTGGTTGGGCCCGTTCTACAGGTTGGGAGAAACAATCATTCCTCGATTGCAAGGGTGGGAGTGGGCGTGGCAAAATTATTCTTATCCAAATGGACAAATGTTTTTTAGTCAGATCACTCAAGAAAGTGATTAGTAGACTTTGTGCAAAATTTGGTTACTCTAGCTATAAAACTATGGAAGATATAGTTTTTCGTCGTTTGTGGGGGAAGTGGTGGGGGTGGGGGGAGATCTTGACAATTTGTCTGCCTATGGTATATACCAACATGTATACCAAGTTTGGTTGCTCTAGCTTCAAAATTGTGGAAAAACCTGCGTTCATACGGACAGACGGACAGATGGATGGACAGACGGACATTTCATAAGCCCAATATACTCTTTTTTCTTTTTTTTTCAAAAAATTAAAAAAAAAGTATAAAAAGTTTTTCATACAAATACTTATGTGTCAACCGACCGTGATCGATACTGATCACGAATATACAATTTTTTTTTTTCTGATACCTATCCTTAAATGCGTTACACATTTCGTGAAAAAATTATAATATCCGCTGCTAGGGTATAATGACACGCTTTCAGTTAAACAACTTTGCTTTTCAACAAATCATTTTAATTAAATCAGTTTTTCATTAAATTCAACGATATCTAATTAAAATCAGTTTAGACATAGAATTTCAGCAATTTCATTTATTAATAATGCATGCATATTACCCAGTTTGTTAGGTTTCCGTAAATATATGAACATTAGACCGTACCAAGTTAATATGAAGTTTTTAAAGTCATACTCCCGTACACTCACCCGTTGCGTTTAAGTGAACAAAAATATATAAAATTAAAATAAAAATTTAGTTTCAAGTGGTTCGCGGGGGCTCTAAAATTTCAGCAAAAAAATACGTATACAAAATGCAGGTTTTTATCAAAAAAATCTTGAACACATTTCAAAAGCTGTCAACTTTTAAAATTTTTAAATATCTCAGCACTGAAGTATGATATATGTATAGAAAATTCTAATACTCATCATTTTTAGTTGGGTTTTCTTGAAATTTTTGAGCTTAACTTTTGAACATTGATTTTTTTTTGTCAAGACTTGTCCTCATTGTCAATTTTTCCTCCACATTTTGGCAAACAGAAGCAGACAGACATGGGTATGGGTATTATTATGTACTTAATGCGTTACACACTGTTTAACAAAACTATGATACGATCCGCAATGCATTTGAGAGAATTTAATCAACGCCGCCTGTTTAAAAATTAAGTATATAAACCTACACTGCGGATGACAAATCTTTAGAGCCTCTGTGAACCACTCAATACTTAAAATTAAATTTGTATTTTTATTATAATATTTTTATATATTTTTTGATTCACTTGAACGCAACGGATGAGAATACGGGAATATGACCTTAAAAACCTCATACTAACTTGATACGGTCTAATGTACATACATATATCTTTAAATATTAATGTACGAGTATATACAATCAAGCGAGTACAAAGTGTGTACTACACAGATATACTTTATGAATGTGAAATAGATTGATGAATCTTTTAATAAAGTCCATTTTCATTAAGGACAAAGAACAAATGAAAATCGTGAATTCCATTCAGCAATTCAGTAAACCAGATATACATATATATATGTCCGATACTATATACATAGCTAATCCAGATAATAATATTTGTGTATATAAGCTAAGCCTTTCCTGCTTTTAATAATAATCACGTGAGCAGTAGTTGTTGTAGCTACTGATGCTATTGTTGTGGTTCCAAAGGATGCTGAACTGTAAAACATTGTTATATTGACACTCATAGAGTTAATTACACGCTGTTTATTAAGCTCTTGTCTTGACTTCATGTGATTAACAGCAGCAACGCACTATTTATTGTTAGCAAATTGGTAGTTAGTCATGCAAGTATAAGTACTACAAATTAACAAATCCAAATTTCAAGACAATTTCAACACCATAGTTAGTGATTGATCACATAACAATTCAAAATTCAAGCAATTGTTTTAATGTCAGCTGATACTTTCGGATAAAGAACACGCAAGTGCCCTTCTTGCTTGCAACCTATAGAGAAAATCTAAACTTTTTTTTTAAATTAAAATTTTTTGAATGTGTCAATATAACGTAAAAGTGCAAACATTAACAGATACTGTTAAGAGAACAGCCGTTTAATGTATATGTTTATTATCTGATGAAATACAGACCAACCGACTTGGCTCAGCTGAGAGATCTGTGTTTCATCACTTCAGACCGCATAATTCCGATTTTTAAGCTCCCAATATTGTTAATTATCCGATCGTGTTAATGATCTTGACACTTTGACAATGGTATATACCAACATGTATACCAAGTTTGGTTGCTCTAGCTTCAAAACTGTGGAAAAAACCTACGTTCTTACAGTCGGACAGACGGACATTTCACAAACCCAATATACTCATTTTTCTTCTTTTTTTTTTTCAAAAAAACTGAAAAACAGAGTATAAAAATAAATCATTTACTTTGATTTGCTTATACAGAACATTTTTTCAAAGAAAAAACCCAATTTAATTGAAAAATTTGAATTGAGAATATTTTTTATAAAAATTAATTAAAATGTCACTATTATTACATCGAACAAAACATCGCTAGTGAAATTAGTTTAAGACTATCGATATAATCGACCTCTATTATACAGGACCCTATTTGTCCGGTTTGGCGTCTCTAGCTCTTAAAGTCTCTTTCGCGTTCATGAAGATGGACATACAAATCGACAGACGGACAGACGGATATGCCCAAATGATCAATAATACATATATTTTATAGAGTCGGAGATATCTTATGAATGTTACATACAATTGCATTATTTTAATATCCCCTTTTAATTATTTGTAATGGGTATAGAGTGTAAATATACTTTCAATAAGCCCTCAATTCTTCCCAGCCTCTTGCGTTCTTATCTTCCACATCCACTCTCATCTTTGGCTGATTAACTCACGCGTTTTGGCATTCAAAGTGTTTGCCCCATGAATTTTGTATTCGCGCCCCGTAAAGGGCCAGGCTAGAATGTACATACATATGTACATAAGTAAATGATTTTGAAGCTTCAGAGCTTTCCATTGTACTTTACCATTCCCACAGCTACACCATACCTACAAAACCAATTGCAGATTCACATTCATGTTCACGTTCAGGTTGGAAAGTTTGCCTCGCTTTATAAATATTCGAAATATGCATGCTTCAGCCTGCGAGTCCAATGGCGTGGTTGGCTGTTATGGCAACCCTTAGGTTGGCTCAGAGATGGCTAACACAGAATAGTTGTTGCTATGAGTCAAAGTCACCGCATGCTGCTTAATATTGCATTGCCTGAGCAATTGCACATTGTACATTCGAATGGTCATTCATTCATTCATTATTTCAAACTTTGTCGATGTCTGCATGCTTCCAGCTCCGTTATTGATGATTCAGCTGGGGTTAATTTTGCATGGACAATGCTCAATTCGCGAGAATTCCATACTTTCATTACTATGTGCCCTGCGTCCAGGGTCCATCCATGGCAACCAGGTTTAATCTAGTCCCTAGTCTATACAATATTTATAAATTTCACGGTATGTATTTGCCTGTGGCCTGCCTGACCCCATCAATCATATTGCGACTTGTATAGCCAGCACTGATTGTGTATCGTTTCAAATGAACCGAGCATGACAATTTTGTTGGCGGTTTGCTTGTTGTTAACTGCAAATGGCCATGCGGGCTAATTAAAGTCTCACATCCCATATAATATTGTTCCACCCCGTTTCTTTATTTCTAGGTAAAAGCTTTACGCTGACAATTGTCATCTCAACAAATCCCATACAGATTGCCACCTATACGAAGGCAATTAAGGTGACTGTGGATGGGCCAAGAGAACCGCGTTCCAAGGTGCGTCACCAGGGGTTTCATCCGTTCGCCTTTGGACCACAGCGCTTTGGTCCAGATCCACTTATGGCTGGATTGCCCTTCAAGTTGCCAGGTATGTATGCTAGTGCTGTAATAAAGCATATTAGAGATGGCAAAACATATAAATTTAATAAAAGCAGGTCACTTTGATAACAGATAAATAACTAAAAAAAATCTTTTTCGAAATTGTGGCAGCGAATTTATTCAGAAATATGTTTTCCATGTACAATTTTTATTAAAACTTTCAGAAATTTTACATCTATCTTCGAATTGCAGAATATATAAACTTTCAGAAAATTTTTAAAAATCTAAAAAAATATTTTTTAGTTTTCTGATCCGGTCGGTTGCGTAAATATTAGACTAATATCATTGCTGATGTACTTTGATTGCAACGTATGTCTAATGCCCGATGCCAATACAAAGTTAGCGACGCATGCATGCGCCTTAATTTCTTACCCCTTTTTTTAACCCACATAGGCACAGTTAAGTGAGCATTGCCCGAAGCGCTTGTTGTCCTCGTTAGGATAATTACACAATGCAACAAATTTTGAAACATTTTTGCTCTAATAACAACCACTATATTTTTCTTATGTAAACTCAGTCGCTGATTCCGAAAAAAATAAAACAAAATATGTTCGCGAGCTCGTTTTCGAGCTAAATGGAAAAAGCTAGATTTTCCAAAAAGGTACACTTCAATATCTTCGAAACCAGATTTCGGATACTTAAAAAGTTATAACGCCTAAACGAATAGTTAAATTTAATAATGATGTGTTGTTGATTGAAAGCTTATTTAAAATCAAGAAACCCAATCTGGAGATATTTACATTTTTTTTAAAGTCACTCGCGAAGCTATTAGAAAAATAGTATTTTTTGATAATCTCGAAAACAGTGACAGCAACAGTTAATTTTGACTTCATTTTCGAAATCAGCGTGCGATTTTACTTAAATAATGACTCTAAAACTGTCAAGATTCGAGCATTTTTAGAAATTGTTCTAACCTCTCTTAAGATTAGCTCACAGCCGCCCCCAAACAGGGCGTGTCACACAAAAACTGCATGTTCTCATTTTTACTAAAGAGCTAATAACTTCATTATTTGTCGATCGATTTTGATAAAATATCCTGTATTTTGTTTTAATTGAATTGATCTATAGACTCAAACAGAGAAAAAAATGTTCAAATGTTTTGCTTTAGAAAATCCCGTTTGAAATCTAGCTTTTTTTAAAAAACGTGAAATTTTAAAACAAAATTTTCAACTTAAGTCTTAATAGCGGCTAAGCGAACTAGAATTTTAAAAAGTGAAGTACTAGTGGAATTTTTTTAAGACATAAGTAAACTTTTTAGGAATCCGAAATCTGGTTTCGAAGATGTTTATAATTCTCTGAGCGTACCTTTTTTGAAAAATCAAAAATCTAGTTTTTTCCATTTAGAATCCAGAATTAGCGACTGATTTTACATAAGTATAATAAAGTGGCTGTTCTTGGAGCAAATGGCTGATGCATAGTGTAATCGATGTTGATGCAAGGTGGGTAAAGGACTGGAAAGTATACAAAACAGCTTTTATAAAGTTATTTTTGTAAGTCAGTCTGCCTAAGCGGGCTAATGTCGAAAG
The DNA here is from genome assembly GCA_949708635.1 of Hirtodrosophila cameraria. Taxonomy (NCBI): domain Eukaryota; kingdom Metazoa; phylum Arthropoda; class Insecta; order Diptera; family Drosophilidae; genus Hirtodrosophila; species Hirtodrosophila cameraria. Next base: position 17,858,517 of record OX453090.1, on the reverse strand, counting down.
CAGCAGCTTTTACAGCGCCTGAGGCAATAAAAGGTATTTGGATAAGAATTAATAGGCTTGTATTAATTTACAGATCAATTTGGCTATGTTGTTGTTAAGAACGAATAGATTAACATAAAAGATGCCATGCCAAGTAATTTTAATACTTATATGTCTTTCTTTATACTGAAGGTACTTTAAGAGGCCTGCTTGAACTGATTTTTAAAAATGAATGAACCTAGTTTTACTTAATATTCACAAGACTTTATAAAAATATTGAAGTTTTAGTTTTGTTAGCAGTAGTTCCACCTGTTTGATCCACTTACATTTTCAATGGAAACAAGAATTCTTTTGTACAAAATAAAAATGTATACAACACATATATAGTGTATATACATTCATTAACAAAAGACATTAGCATAAAAATAATGACAAATGAGACAGTCAGTCAGGCGCCGAGTCCTTTCGACAGGCAAATAGATTCGCGCTGCCTTTTTTGTTAATTCTCCATTTAAGTGTGTGTGTGTGTGCCCGATTTATGCGCCCATAATGCACACACACACACCCACAAACAGTGACACAATAGGCGACAATTATATAACAAAACAACAGCTTGAAAAATCCATTAAAATGATTTTAATCCTTTAACGAGTCACAAAACGGCAGCAGCAACGTTGACTTCGACTCACGCGTTTTAAGGATGCGCGCATTGAGCATCAAATGGTAAGGGTGCAATCTGCCCTCTCTCCCCGCATCCTGAATACCAAACTGCCAAACCTCCGAGAACCCCGAGCCCCGCAATCCCCTGTAGCAATGACAGCAGCAGGCGTAGCCTTAAATTATTTTAAAGCGCTCAGCGCGCGACTCTTGTAACAATAAACACGCGATATAACCAGACTGCGAACAAGGATAACGATGGCAAGGACGACGACAACGCAGCTGACTACGAGAAGCATTTTCATGCCCGTTCCACTTGCCATTGTCGTCGGCGGCGTCGCCTGGCGAACAAATCTCGTTTGATACGCTTTGATTTTATTAAAATTTAACAATTTTGCTATGAAATTTATGAGGCGGCAAGTGGGTGAAACGATGGTGCGGTAATTTTTTCTCTGTCTCTGTCACTTTCTCTTGTCTTTCAACTGAGCCGATATGTCTTTGTGAAATGACCGACTGTCCGTCTGTCCGTATGAACGCAGGTTTTTTCCACAATTTTGAAGCTAGAGCAACCAAACTTGGTATACATGTTGGTATATGCCATAGGCAGGCAAAGTGTCAAGATCAAGATCAAACAAAATATTCTTAGCTAATTACTTAACATTTTTTAGTTAAAAAACTCACATATCGTCCTGGAAAAAATAGAAATCGCAAAAATAGTAGTAGTAATAATATAGAATAACTGATATGCGATAAAATTGTATTTAAATATATATTAGCTTTTTTTCACTAGACTATTAAATTTTAAAATAAAAAAGTTTTTAAATGAGTTTAGTTATGTAGAGGAATGTTTGGAAGCCCATTGGGGGAATAGTTTTTGGAAAACTTTTACGCCAACTTTTTCGCACTTGTGATTCGAAACTGCAAAGTGACACAGCAGCAAAAAAGTGTCTCAAAATTACATTAAAAACTAAAAGGCACCCAAAGCACTATGTGGATGTGAGTGTGTAATTGTGTGTGTGTGTGTGTGTGTGTGTTTGTGTGTGCGTGTGTGTGTGTGTGTGTGTGTGTGTGTGTGTGTGTGTGTGTGTGTGTTTGTGTGTGCGTGTGTGTGTGTGTGTGTGTGTGTGTGTGTGTGTGTGTGTGCATGTGTAAGTGCATGTGTATGTGCGTGTGTGCCAAGTAGTTTTTGGCATACACAAAATGTAGTTGACTCTGGAGTGCTGCGTGTCACAGAAAGTTTGCCAAATGATTAAAAGGACTCCCTGCAAAATAGTTGAGCTAGCAGAAAAAGCCAGCCAAGTGCTTTTCTTGATGGAACGGAATAAATATAAAATGGCGTCGTAAGCAGGGCACATTAGTGCCACGCCTTGCTCTCTCCTCTCTAGATGGAATGTAGGAAGGTGCCTGGGATGGGGGGGCATGTCATGAGTGTGGAAAGTGGAAAATTTGTAACTTCCGCAGCGGATATCCTGTTTCACACACGCGCGACCCTCTCTTGCCGTGCGTGTTTGTGACTATGTGTGTGTGTGTGTGCGTGTGTGTGTGTGTGTGTGGGCTGCCTAGCCTTTTGAAGTTACCATTCTCATCAGCAACAACAACAACAAGTAAGAACGTGGCAGTCGGATACACCCGCCTGCGATATACTCTTTTTTTAACCTCTCAGAAGTGGGCGCGACAATTGTATTTTTGCTTAAATCTTTCAAGTTTTGCCATCAATTTAAATGTTGTTGAGCCAGCTCTTGACACTTTGTCTGTCTATGGTATATATCAACATGTATACCAAGTGTGGTTGCTCTAGCTTCAAAACTGTGGAAAAAACTGCACTCTTACAGATGTACAGACGGGCGGACAGACGAACGGATGGACATTTTACAAGCCCAATATACTAATTTGTATACTCTTTTTAATTTAAAAAAAAAAAACAGAGTATATTGGGTTTGTCAAATGCTGATCTGTCCGTATGAATGCAGGTTTTTTCCACAGTTTTGAAGCTAGAGCAACCAAACTTGGTCAAGATCTCTATTAAAAAGATTGTATAAAAATAATTTTGCAGCGCCCACCCTCGTCCTTGCAATCGAGCATTGTTTGTTTCTCCCAAACCTGTCGAACGGGCCCAACCAAACTTAAACGCCCACTTCTGACTCCGCAAAGAGGCTAATAAAGAGTATATCGAAGTCGGGTGTATCCGAGTGCAACGTTCTTACTTGTTCTTTCTGTTTTTTTTTTTTCAAAATATTAAAGGAAGAGTTTAAAAAAAATCAACTAAAAAAGTTTCGCGCGCGTTTTTAGTGAAAATTATATTACAATTTTGTGCTTGATGTAATTTATGTAATAAGACCCATCGGCAAGTAGACGCATCTGTGTATAATTGCAGAGCGACTGTATACTTATGTATGTGGGTGTTAATGTTTTAAATGAATTTTCAGCTTGAATTCATTTTGCAGCTCATTGTCTTGAGTCCCACACACTTACAATACGACTGGAAACAATTCTTTATATATTAAGGCATATATATATTTTTTATAAGATTTCGTTTACTCGTATTTATTTAAAACCCTTTTTGCCGTCTGCCGTTTTTTGTTGTTTGCCTCGACAGGACCTGGCATTATGTCAAAAGCAAAGCAGCCAAAGATCAAAGTCAAAGTGCACACCATGCTTACACACCACACAAACACACACACACATACAAGCATTTTATGGCCTCACTTGGGGTATTAAGCCTTTATGTATATTTTTGAGAATACTTATACATTTTATTTTTTTTAACCAGCAGTTGTTAAAATTATTTGTAGCAAACTTTATTTAATACAGAAAACACACATATTAATTCAGTACTTTGATATAAAAAAACAATAACAACTGGACTCAAATCACATATAAATAAATGTTTAATTTGAAAAAAAAAAACATAACTAAAATATATTGGATTAGAGTAGCTTAAGTAAAGTGAAAGAGATACTTATTATGTATTTAAATTATTTTCTTTATCAGGGTACAGTCAGAAATATAAATGTTTTATGTAGACAATTTTAATAAACGTATTCACTAAAATAACTTTCTCCGTATTAGTTGAAGACTTTCCTTATAAGCATTTCTATACACATTTTTTCTAGCTGATATTCTTTCTTGAAAGTTATTTTTGATTGTTATCTGGTTTTAGGATATGTTGTCTTCCGTTAACCGTTCATTAGACGTGCTCCGATTCCAAAATTCACATCATTCGGATGTGAACTGAAAAGTAAATGGTAAAAATCTAATGCTTAAAAAGTTGATTTACATTTTAAATTGTTATTAATAGATTCTGTAATGCTTTAAAATTGTTTTGATGCACATATGGGCATATGTCACTTACTTGATTTGCACATTAGCTTAGATCCGAATTTGGTGAGACAGACGGATGTGTGAAACGTGCAGCTACTTATGTTGCTTGCTATGATTTTGGCCCTAAATCTGATCGGTCACACTGTTTGTTAAATGCGGAAAAATTTAAAATGCGTACATTTAACTGTGACCAAATAACGCAAAGTGACTTTGAACCTTTCTACAGGTCCAATAAAATTCTGCACTCGATTGTCCTACTTATATGCAACCATGAGAAGGACAGTATTTTGGATCCTGGCGTCCACGCCCATCATTTAATACATAAACTTATTAATTATACTCTTTTTTTAACTTTTTTGAAAAAAAAGGAAAAAAGAGTATATTGGGTTTGTGAAATGTCCGTCTGTCCGTCTGTCTGTCCGTCTGTCTGTATGAACGCAGGTTTTTTCCACAGTTTTGAAGCTAGAGCAACCAAACTTGGTATACATGTTGGTATATACCATAGGCAGACAAAGTGTCAAGATCTCCCCCCCACCCCCACCCCTTCCCCCACAAACCGCAAAAACCTATATCTTCCACAGTTTTATAGCTAGAGTAACCAAATTTGGCACAAGGGCTACTTATCACATCCTTCATTGATCTGGCAAAAAAAAATTCGGCCACGCCCACCCCCGCCCCCACAAATAGGCAAAGTCTGTATCTCCCCCACCCCTTTAGCTAGAATCACCAAATTTTGCAGGTTGAATTCTGTTGCCCTATTTAATAGATTGGATAAAAATATTTTTGCCACGCCCACCCCCGCCCTTGCAATCAAGCAATGTTTGTTTCTCCCAAACCTGTAGAACAGGCCCAACCAAATTTTAATTGATGGCAAAACTTTAAAGATTTGAGCAGAAATTCAATTGCCACGCCCACTGACTCCGCAAAGAGGCGAAAAAAAGAGTATATCGCAGTCGGGTGCATCCGACTGCAACGTTCTTACTTGTTTTTTTTTAACATTGTTCCTATTCTCGCCAGCCAAAATATATTTTGGGATTTTGTTACATGCTAGTATTTTTTTAATCAAACTATCACAATTTACCTTCTTAATAATATGTTGAATTGTTCCGCTCCCACTTAAGAAACCACCATATGATGTAAAATTCAGATCTAAACTAATGTACAAATTAAGCAAGTGACATAAGTCCATTAGTAGTTAAAATTCGGATATGGGAGGATGCCTGTTTCTCCAGTTTTAAACTTAAGAACTGAAAACTTTTTATATAACAGACATTAAAACGTTGAAACGTTATCTGAAAGCTGATGTAATGGGTATTATAACTAAAGTAGGTATATATGTACGCATATTCTTTGTCTACCAGTCTGTCTGTCCGTCTGTCTGTTTATATGTAACTATCAGTCTTAAAGTTATTTTGATGCAACAAATTCTTCCTTTTGAGGCATGCACTCAGGTAACACAAAGTAACACTCATTCATCGATAATACTAATAACTATAGCTAATAACTTCATTATTTGTCGATAGATTTTGATAAAATATCCTGTATTTTGTTTTAACTGAATTGAGCTATAGACTTAAAAAGAGACAACAATTTTCAAATGTTTTGTTTTTTTAAAAAACGTGAAATTTTAAAACAAAATTTTCAATTTTAGTTTTAATAGCGGCTAAGCGAACCAGAATTTTGAAAAGTGATGTACTAGTGGAATTTTTTTAAGACATTATATAACGTATTCAAAAAAGTAAACTTTTTAAGAATCCGAAATCTGGTTTTGAAGATATTGATAATTCTCTGAGTGTACCTTTTTGGAAAATCGGAAATTTAGCTTTTTCCATTTAGCTCAAAAACAAACTTGCGAACATATTTTAAAATTTTTTTTTCGGAATCAGCGACTGATTTTACATAAGAAAAATATAGTGGCTGCTTTTGGAGCAAATGACTGTTGCATAGTGTTATTACACATATCCATTGTTGGCTCTATTATCGTGTTTAATATAAGGTCATCAATAACATATTTTTGGCACGCGTGCTGTGCTGCATGCGAAGTTAATTTTTCTTGTACATTTCATGCACTCGTTTTACTCCCTGTGCCCATTAAAAATGGGATAAGGGAGTTATAAAGTACTGCAAATGTATGTAACAGGCAGAAGGAGACATTTCCGATTATTTAAACTGTTTAAATTCTTGATCAGCATCAACAACCGAGACGAAATTGCCATGTTCGTCTATCTGTCCGTCTGTCTGTCCGTCCGTCTATTAGAGCTAGAGACACCAAGCTTGGCATGTAGGTTCCTGTATACCATACGCAGATCAATTTTATTTTTGGTACACCCCCTCGCACCCCCGCAAGTCGCATAAAACTCCCACAGCCACAATTTTAAAGATAAAGCTTTGATTTTTGGTACAGATATTTCTATTATCATTGATTATCAGTTGCGAAAATTTGCGGTCGGGTCAGAAACATCAAAGTTATTGACGAATCTATTTTCCGCGTTTCAGCAGGCAGAAACAACAGTTTTACATGCACTGGACAAGTTAAGTGCGCTGCTTGCTTGCATTGCCGCTGAGCTGCTTGAAGTGCAATTTGGGAGCAGGGAGTCTCGTAGTCGGGCACACTCGACTAGAACTTTCTTACTTGTTTGGGGTTGGATTTTGTTCTTTTATTTATTTGAGTTATTGTTGGGTAGTTGCCTTTAAGGGTTAAGCGTTGCGTCTTTAAACAGCTTGATAAACTCGTTGGCTTCCTCTGCTCATTCTACATTCTTGCCAAAATGAAATGATTTAGTACATATAATCAAACATGCAGACAGACAGACAAATATGCACAGTTACAGTCAAAGTCGTCGTCTCTGTGTGTTTGTGGGAGATGGGCACGGGCGGATTGGGGGAGAGGTGAGGCCTACAGCTCAATTTTGTTTGGCAAAAGGAAATTTTAAAGTCATTGTCCTTGCTTCGTCGTGGCCCTAACTAAGCAAGGCTGTGCGCTGAGGGCTGCTGTGTGGTAGTATATTGTATATGGTGTGGGCTGTGTGTCGCTGCCCCCAAAGGGCATATTACAGCATTGATTCAATTTCATGTCAATTTACGTGTCAATGCGACACTAATACGCCAAGGGTCGTGGCTGCTGCTGTGCTTGGTAAAGTTGCCAGGACGACCCCTGACCTCGGGGCTGGCATGTGGCACGTCTCGGGTTGTTGTGAGTGGGGTTTGGGCCAAGGTGTGCATCTAAATTTATTTATAATATTTGCAAAAATATGTTTGCCAAATGCCAAACAACTATGCCGTCTGCGTCGCTTTGCAATTTCTTTTTAGCGCAATATATAAAATAAAAGTATGCTACAATTTTTATACTCTTTTTTTTCATATTTATAAAAAATAGTATATATGGGGTTTGTGTATTGTCCGGCTATCCGTATAAACGCAATTTCGACTCACTTTTGCAGTTAGAGTCTCCAAATTTGTTATTCATGTTGGTGTATATTATAGACAGAGAAAGTCCACATACAAAATATGAATAAAGAGTATATAGTAGTCGGAAGCATTCGACTGCAACTTTCCCACCTGTTTTTTTCATCTTCTCTTTTTTTTTGTAATAACTTGCGGCCTGTTACGCATCGGGACCATGTGCATATGTGTGTGAGTCTGGGCGGGTTGGAATGTGTTACGCCAAGCCCTCTAGCCCCCAACCCAGCTCCGTCTTGCCAACCACCAGGACGCGCATGTGTTGACAACAGTTGTGTAACGGTAAATTTGTGCGTATTGTGCGTGTGCAGGAGGCGAGGAAAGGACCACGAAAGGCAGAGGGCGACAGAGGGCTTAAGTTGGAAAATTGGGGTCTTGTCAACCTCTTGGCATGCCTTACAAAATAGCAGCAAATTTGCCAAAACAATTTGCAAATCTACAGCAAATACGTGTAAATACTGATATGACAGGCACTTGACAACATCTGACTCACAAAATTGATAAAGACAGACAGAGAAAACAACACCACGAGTGAGAAGAGTAGAGTGTAAGACAAGTCAGAGCTATCACCTGTAGCGGTGAATAGCATACAAAAAATGAACTGACAGCCAAAGCAGCCAAGGATAATTGAAAGGCTCTATTAAGTGCTGCTGGCTTGGATATAGTCATGGATATTACCGCTGGGGGGAGGTCGATAGCAATTGAAACGCGAGTGCATGTCGATAACTACCAATTATACGGTATTTTCACTGGATAAATGTGTATATTGTGCTTGTGTTATGTTTTTATCTTAAGCTAGAGAATAAACATTTTAGTATGATATGTTTAGATTGTATTTCACTAACACTTTCGAAAACTAGATTCAAAAATTTTGTTGTTTACCAGTTTTGAGTAATGAATTGGCAGTATATGGACAAAAATATATGTACATTTTGTGCACACAGCTCAGAATTAAGGTTATAGGACTGTTTCAAAATTATTTCACAGACAAGTTTGTTACCTACTTATTGAAAAGCTTATTAAAATTTTGGTAGATTCTTAGATGATTCCATATGAATTATTTCAAAAGTCATATACTCCCACAATTGAAGGGCTTGAGTCCCTAAAATAGTCTTCAATCTTCAACTGATTACCTTGAAAGCCAAACCAAATGGAGAAGGTAATATGTTACAAGGTCGCTTATTAAAATAATCACAAACAAGTTGATTTGTAGGGCATTCTGAGCATTCGTTCCTACATAATATTTGTATTAAAATCGAATGATCGCTTTAAATTAAAGTTATATCTCATGTTAATCAGCTTAAAAATTATCTTTATTTTTAATTAGCTGCAAAATGTTTTAAGTTTTCAAAGAATCTGTTTCAAAAGGACACAAACATTGTTCAAATTAACAACAAGATAGCACAAAATCAATAGGCTTAGGCAAGGTCTTAGAAGACACACATAAGTACACTTATAGTAAAAAGCTAGACAAAGCAGATGTTGCCACAGTCATCATTATTATATTTTTGAACTTTAAAATGCAGTTGTTGCCCACCCACGCTCTCGCTTTCGTTGTCATTTGTTGAGTCTGACTCTGTTTCTGTTTCTCTGTCTACGCTGGCAGCCACAATACAAGCACTTTGGTTGATGGCTCAATAAAAACTGAAAAACAAAAACATAAAAAAAAAAAAAAATACAATGCGGCGGCTGAAAACAAAAAGCCGATATTCAAAAAACAAATTTACCGCAAAGTGCGCACCAAAGTAACCCAGCAGCATTCGAGGATTGAAGCATTTGAGCGTCCGCGCTGAAAAGTAGGCAACATAAATGCTCAATGTGCGATGCTGTTGCCGTTTGCCGTTGCTATATTTTCTGCTGTCGCTGCCGACGTCGCCGACGACGACAACTTTTAGCGCAGGCGTCAACTGTCTGTCGCTCTCTCACTCGCAATCTCTTTCTCTCTCTCTGAGTGAAATCGTAGCGACTGGTAAAATTGAGTCGAGTGTTTTTATGAGCCATGTACTTTAGAGATTTCCCCTGATTCGCCGCTTTGCTCAAAATGTGAGCGTGTGTATGTGGTGATGGTTGCTGCCTCCAACCTGCCTACCACCCACCACACACATTGTGGTGAGTTAGAAGCCAACTTGGCTTGCGCCACGACGACTTTCTACGCGTTTTTTCCAAGACAGCGTCTTGTGGTGAGAAATTGTTGCACGCTCTTGAGTTTTATTTTATTTTGCTGTGCTTGGCTTGAGCGCCTTTCGATTTCATTGTGGGCACTTTGGGGTGTGGCTGGGATTGGCGTGAGTCGGTCCGTCGGTTGGCGTCACTTTGCATATGAAACTTACGCCGAGTCGAGAAATTCCGTCGGTAAAGCAACAGAGCTGAATATTACCGACGGCATCGGCATAGATGACATATTTTCAGGAATAGATAACATTTAACCAATCAAATATAAATAAAGGCATATATGATATATATTTTTGAGTAGTTTTACTTTTTTGTTATTGTGACATTTTGAAATAAATTTTTTTCAAAGTTAACTTCGAGCTGTTTCACATAAATCTTACATCACACATTCAAACACATACTAATCTACGCTGCACTTCTTAACAATCTAGACAACTCGCCTCCAACCCTTCGACTCATTCCGTAATGTGGTGCCCCCGACCAAAAAAAATAGAATACAAGAAAACGAAACAAAATAAAACAGTTTCAGCAGAAGCGCGGGAAGTTGGACTCATGAAAGCTTTTTGTGGCGCACCAATGGTACCGCGTTATGCCCCGCCACTCACACATATATCTATACAGACACACACATACAATATGCGCTCACTCATGCATGGGGGCAGGGCTATGGTCTTTGGTAGTACTAGCCATACCGCCATCCATTTGGCAGCCTACCTGGCCCATCCACACGGCCCCAGACCAGAGCTCCCGACTCCGACGAATACCGTTACGTGGCGTGCCGAAGAAAGCCCGACCCCAAACTGACACCAAGCGCGGCTAACCCTTTATCGCACATAGGGTTTCCTTACAGGACCGCATATTTAGGTTTTTGTTATGGGGTTTCACTGTCACCATCCTTGGTACGCCGTCCATGCGGTCGTCTCTCTCTCTTTGCAATGCTATGCGTGTGTACCGACAGTGGACAAGCACTTCCCCTCCCCCACCACACATACATTCACATAGTTTGAGTTACCAAAATCGACGTGATGTTATATTATATGGAAACACAATTTGCTCAATGTCTACCGCCGCTTCCGACGCATGGAATTCGTCGTCGTCGTTGCTGCTGCTGCTGCTGCTACATTAGCGACGCGTCGGGTGCCTCAACCAGCTCGCAGCAGTACTCGAGAGCGTGGGCGTGTCTGTATGTGTAACTGTGTGTGTATGTGTGCGAGCTTGTGATCGTCGTAGTTTTGTGGGTTGTTAGTGCTGCCATTTTGCGTGACACAACTAAAACCCAACCATAACAAGCCCCAGCAGTGAAGTACGTACAGTAAAAATAAAATAAAAATTTGTACATATACATACATATATATACATATACATTAGGTAACATCGAATTGTATGGGCTCTCAAAAACTGAAAAATGGTAACCCAAAATTGGAGTCTACCTTCAATTCTAAGATATTTTCACCAAGGAACCATAGCTCTAAAATCAATTCCTGGTTCCCGCTTTTTGAGTTGAAAAATTTATTTTGCTAACATTTTCTTTTATAAACATTAGGTTTACATTCATTTGAAATCTATTTGTAGGGACCCAAAAAAAAAAAAAAAAAAAAATCGGTACCACAAATTCGTAATCGGTGATCAATTCTAATATATTTTCACCAAGAAAGCATAGTTTTCAAATCAATTCCTGGTTCCCGCTCAAAAAAAAAATAGTTTGCTTACATTTTCTGTTATCAACATATCTTTGACTTTTTTGGTCCAATCCTGACCAGATTGGTATCAGGTCTTTTTAGCAATTAGTTTTGCTAATTTAATTTTCAGTCTGTAATTTTTTTCACAAATTAATTAAGCAATTTCTAAAATACATAACTTCATAGGTTGTACCCGATTTCAAATCCATTTCGTTGGAAAACATGCCACCGCCGTTACAAACTGAAGACGAACAAGCTCTTTCAACAGCTGTCAAATATTTGAACCATCTAGCAAAAGCAATTTCTGGTGGTTTCTGCTCAGAAGATTTGGCTAGCTTGAAACCATGTAAAGTTTGATTGACAACGCAATATTTACCACCAAATCTTTGTGAAATTGTTAATACTGTTTAAAGCATTAGTTCGAATTTTGCTCATCCGGAAAGTGTTTTACTGATAATGTTTTTTGATGATAAGAAAAACTATACACGAATGAGCCATATAGAAAATTTTGTATTATCGTGATAAGCTGTTTGACCCAACAAAACTTAGATCTTATAAAAATTTTGATTGCATGAAGTACATTGATTTGTTGAAGCTAGATAATGACAGTATTTTATCCGAGCCTCCATTTACTTCAAGCATTCCATACGATCACTTGTTGGAGTACATCGAGTTTGAGGATACAACATTGCCTGTCCCAGAAATTCCTTTGCACATTTAAATTACAACTGTTTCACAACGCTTAACAGAGAAGAAACGACACGATGTTAAGGCAGTTACTGTAGAAAGTCGCAATACATTACCAAGAATGAACAACAAAAAGTACATTCTTAACTAGAAAATGCTTATAAAATGCATTTTGTGAATTTTTTTTTAATTGGAAGATTGAGGGCAATTGCGAAGCTGATGAGTTGGCCAGCCTCCTTCAAAAGAACTTCGTGGACTTAGTCGAACAAGATGTTCTGCAGTTGTCAGAGCCCCAACCGCAAACTGGCTAATCGGCATCAACGTAAATAGATTAAGTGTCCCATACAATGATTTCGGCAGAAGCTGCAGAGACGAAGAAAAATACTAGACTGAACCTTTTCTTCTATTACTGCCAAACTCTTGGTGGGCGAAGATTGAAGTACTCAGGCATTTTCATCCTCACTAGCATGGCAGACCTATCCAGTATCAGTTATCATATCAGAATTTATGTCTATCTGCAGATTGTATCCTTTTTGACAAATGTGTCTTTACATTGGTAAGGGAAATCATAATTAAATAACTAAAACAAAATAAATAAATATGATTTCTAATTAATTTTGTACTTTAAAAAAAAAACATAGTGTAAATTCAATAACGATCGAAATGACCTATTGGCAAAAAACATGGCGTTGGTCCTTACGATATGTTTGAGACCCATTTTACAGGATCGATTCAAGAAAAGTTCTTGCAAGGACGAAAATTCGGGTTTCGGGAGAATTGGAACTTTTGCTTCTTGGAATTCTAAAAGACCGGATCCTAACGAGTGCATTGATAGCAATCTGGTCAGGATTGGACCAAAAACGTCAAGGATATGTTGATAACAGAAAATGTAAACAAAATACATAAGCGGGGACCAGGAATTGATTTTAAAGCTATGGTTACAGTTTCTCAACTACACACATTTTTGCTTTGTATGCTCTTTTAACCTAAATATAATTATGTTTTTTCAAAAATTTTTGCGACGGGAATTAACAACTATGTTTTTACAAACAGAGGCAACATTGCACACGATTTTGTCTCTAAAATAAGTCCGGGCAAAACACATACTGAAAACTCTCCGGTTTTGTTCTAAATGCTATTGCATTTTTAACTGGAAAATAGTATTTTTTATTAACGTGTAAATTTGAGTTGTACAAAGCTATTCGAATATACAAACTTTACCTTGCCTATTTTATTTCGATTCTGCGTTTTAAGGTCATAAAGCTTTCATAGATATATTAATGTATCTACAATGTAAATTTTACATGTTTGTATCTAAGACATATTGAGTAGCTATATGACTTAATATAAAAAAAGACCTCATAGCATGCTTAGATGCATAAAATTAGTATGTATTTTTCGTTAATTCTGGGCTTTTTAACCAAATCTTGCACGTTTTTCCTATAACTTTAATTGCGTATTGTGCAACTTGTACAGAAATAAGTAGACATGTTTATTTTATTTCGGTGCTAGGAATTTACTAACAAATTGTATGCGAGTGTTTTGAAATTTTCAAATAACACTCATACGCCGTTTACTTAACAGACTTAATGTGGTAGTAGTATGTTACAAGATTTCTGTCTGTATTTTGTATACATACTTGAACAAATAACAAAAATGTGTAATTTAAAAGACATCCATGTAAATGTATGTGAAGTCTACAGTCAATTGTGCTGTAAACACTCATAACTGGATTCTTAAGATAAATGCCGTCAAACAGGAGCACCAGGAACTAGGAAGCAGAATTTAAATTCCATTGATAGTTGTGCATTGTCTGCAGGGTGCAGAAATGGCAAGTTTTCATGCCAACCCCTGCGGCTATCCGCTGTCACTTGTTTGACCTACATACAAGTTCTTCAACTTGTAGCAATATCAAATACCATATGCGCTTCAATTTCTAGCACTTGTAGTTGTTAGCTATAGCTGAACTTATAGTATAAGTATGTCAGAGTATGAAAATAATGCAGCATGCCAATCAAGTAATGCAGCAAAGATGCTTCTATTCTCGTTGTCATGTCTATAAATGTGCGCACATCTTGGGTTGATGGTGTCTACACTGTCTGGGATCTTGGGCTGTGCTCAGCCTAATTTTCTTCATTTTATTCTGTCTGTCCACCCTCCACCTTGTTCCCTCCACTGCGTTGCCTGTTCCAGTCTGACTGGTTGCCTGGTTGGTTCATTGGTTGGTTGTTGGTGTCACATTTTCGGTGAAATTTTGGTTGCAAACTTTGGCAAAACTTGGCCAAGTATTCGGCCTTAAGTGCGACAGAGCAAGACAAAATGACAGACAGCATGAGTGAGAGAGAGTGAGATTGCAATTGAGAGCGCGCATGTGGGCGGCGTGTGTATGTCTCAGTGTGTGTGTGTGTCAGTGTATTTGTGTGTGTGTGTGTGTGTGTGGGTGTGTGTGTGTGTGTGTGTGTGTGTGTTGTGGTCGGTCCTCGTCTTCGAATGTGCGAGCAGCCAGAGAGAGGAGCTAAGCGAGACGAGATTCTCTCAATGTTTGTTGCCTTGGCGTTATCTTAAGTGCGACTAACTCACACAGACACACACACACAAGATACACACTCTTACACACACACACACAACAATGAGTCAACTGTGCTCTGCTTTGCAGCATCTTCAGTCAGCGTCGTCATCGACCGCGTAGTATGTGCGACTGCGGCCTGGCATTTGAGTCTGTGCTAGTTGCAACATCCCCCAACCCTTCCATCCCTAAAAATACCCTACATACCCAAACTCTCGATTCTTTGCTCTGCAGCCATCCAGAGAAGCTTCCTCCGCTTTCCCACAAATGTGGGCTGCCACTTGATAGCGGCGAACGCCGTAGGAGTTTGGTCTTTAAGGCAAAGAAGGGGGCAGGCCAGAGCGTCCAGACGGAGCAACGACATCGGCGACTGGGATAATTTTAATGAATTTATTTAGGAGTTTGCCATGAGCTCGCCTCGTTGCTTCTCGCTGCCTCTTGCTGACTCTTGCTGCCTCTTGCTGCCTCTTGCTGCCCTGCTTGCTCTCGTAGTCGCTGCCAGATTTGGCCAAGTAGCATTCAGGCCAATGTTTGCTTGTTTTCTATCTGCTTGAAGGTGGAGCTACAGAACAAACGGGTTAGATAGTTGGGAGAGAGTGTCATCGAGCTAAAGATGCATTTACATAAGCAGCAATATGGCGGCTTGTTGATCACATGATGGCAAGCAGTGAAGGAGGGCTCGGTGGGGCAAGTAGGCGGGAATGTTGCCCCAATGTTGTTTTGCAGCGACCAAAATGTGTGGCAACGTTTTTGGTCTTGCACAGTGGGCTATATGTGGTCTGGCAGGAGCATCGGTTTGGGTTTTTGGTATTGGGATTGGCATTGGACTTGCACTTGGACTTGGACTCATATTTTCTGTCCTGGCATTTTGTTGTTTTGCGAGATTTGGCGTTTTCTTCGAAGCCATGAAAGCTACACGAAAACTTTGTTGGCCAATAAAGTATTTAAAGATTGACAAGCTCGTTGTTTCATTCAACATTTAAATGACAGTTAAAAATTCGAAAGCTCTGAATTTAATAAAGCGAAATTACAGCGAAATTCAATAATCGGGGAAGTCACGGAAATATCTATAGATTGTGATATAGGGTAGTGTAAAATAACTTTCAAAGGATTAAATTTGACTTGTAGGTTTAAATTGCTTCTAAAAATTTTTTTGTGTTATGTTTTCTCTTAAAAAACCAAATAGACAACATTTTTACACTCTTTCTTAAATTTTTTGAAAAAAAAGAAGAAAAAAGAGTATATTGGGTTTGTGTCCATCCGTCTGTCTGTCCGTCCGTATGAACGCAGTTTTTTTTCACAGTTTTGAAGCTAGAACAACCAAACTTGGTTTACATGTTGGTATATATCATAGGCAGACAAAGTGTCAAGATCTCACAAATATATTTCATAAACAGGTACTTTATAAACATTTTTATATCAGCTTTTATAGTCTCTCCTAAAATGACTGATGGCTCATATACTCTGTTCCTCTGATTTTCAGGCTTTGCACATCACCTGGTGGGCATGCACAGTCATTTGCATGCACCTGATTGGCGAGCTCACATGGCATTGGGTGGACGAACAGGTGGATTTACAGCCGGGCCATTCTTTGGACATCACCATGGAGCGGGTTTCCCTGCAAGTGCGGCCGGCGGAATGCCTGGACTAAGCGGTAACTAATTTAAAATACACTTGACTTAGAAAGTTGCTTTAATATATAAAAATCTGTATAATAGACAACCAGCAGCAACTGGCTACAGTGGGTGCGGCGCATAGCACCACCAGCCCGGATGGCTCACCCACAACAACGACGAGTGCAACGCTGAGCGCATTTGTGCAGCCGTCGGCTTGTAATGCCAGCACGGGCAGCTCACCTCCGCTGACCTTGAGCAATATGCAGAATCATGACAATAACAACAACAATAGTAGCAGCAATATTGATGCTGGCTTTGAGAGCGACAGCATCTCAGTGACAGGATCGCCGCGCAAAAGCATAAGCTCCTTGACCCACGACGAAGATGAGCCTGATGCGGATGCGGATCCAGAAGTGGAGGCAGAGGCGGGACGTATCCGCAGTCCCACACAGCTCAGTGCTGATGCCAGCAGTGTGGCAACGCTGACAGACGCCGCACCCAGCGGTGGTGGTGCCTTTACGGCTCTCATCCAGCGCAGCAAAAATCCCACGGATCTTTTTGGTGGTTTTGGGGCTGCCGGCTCTGGACATTTTGGACCAGCGGCACACAGTTTTAATCCAGCCCTGGCGGCGCAGCTCTTCCTGCAGAGCCCGCTGCTGCCACAGTCCAGTCAGTGGCTCTACTCGCAGCTCTATGGCAACTATAGTGATCTGCCCTGGCTACGCAGCGCGGCGGCAGCAGCGGCTGCCAGTACAGTTCCGCAGCAGCAGCAGCAAGACCCGGCATCTCATACAGCGTTAACTGCTGATGCCGATGGTGTTAATCTCATCAAGCGTTGCGTCACGCTTATCACACACAATCCACCGGATGCGGAGAATGCCAATCCGAATGCATCGCCGCCAGTTAGTTCCACACGCCGATCACCTTCGCCCGTGGAGACCATCGATCTGGATGATGTCAGCACCACATCGAGATCGGCCAGCGGCTCCAGCGCCGCCGGCGGCCCGATACGCAACCGTACGCCCAAGCCGCAGTCGGATGTTTGGCGTCCTTACTAGCGGCTGGCGGCCGCCTTGCTGGGCAGTAGCCTGGCGGCGAGTACCAGCGACGGTCAGGGTCAAGAACAGGGACAAGGACAGGAACAGGGAAAAGAACAGGGAGAAGAACAGGGAGCAGGACAGTAGGCCGAATTGCTTGGAAATTAGGGCATATCGCAGTGTGCGAGGGTTTTTCAACAAGAGTATAATGCTATTAAGATCATCATGAAGATTTTTTGATATGAAGTACTTATCATACTATTTATGAGAAAAATTAAAAAATAATTGCACAAGCGTTTTTAGAGTTTTATAGAGAATTTTGAATTGGTTTTGTAGAGATAGTTAAACTAATTTGCATATATTCAACATTAGGAATATATTCATATTCTGACCTGTAATGATTTTCACTTTCGGCAATATTTTGAGATATTGGAATTGAATTGAAAAATCGTGTCAAAAGCAAACATGTGAACATTTTAGTGAAATGTGTTGGAAAGGGAAAACCGAAACAGGCCTGATGATTAAATCTTTATTCCTGCATTCTAATTTATAAGTAATCAGGATAGACAACCAAATTTTAAGATCTAGAACTTAGAGCTAGGTATTTGACAAGTTTTCTTTAGTTTCCGTATCACTTGTAAAACTAATGATCTTTTTTTCCTTCTCAAAAAATGTCCGCTCTAAATTTGTAAACGATTTCAAGAAACTTATTTGTTAAACTACAAAATTTCTAGAACGATCCTCGCACAAAGTGTTTTTTTTTTTTTTTTTTTTGTATAATTCTAAGTTTAAGCGGATCACATATCGAATTTAAATCAATTAGCGTTGCACAAAATAATTAATTGATATACCAAAAATGCACCCGTTATTTTGGTTGCGAATGAGGGGTGTTTCGGGATAAATGGAGGCAATATGGAATGGGCAATAATAATATAGATTATATAGATACCGTTTATATATATCAAGAAATATAAAATATTTTGCTCCATAAATATATTGCAAAACCTACGTGTTAAGTCGATAAGGATATCAATTTTTTTTTAAATAATTATAATAAATAATAAAAAAAAAAAAAATGAGAGCAACAAAAAAATATTAAATATACAAATTTTAAAATTTATTGAAAATAAATTTAAGCACACTGACAAAATTTGTATATAGTTTCTTAAGTAGCGTGCCAAGTTTCGTTAATAAAAATTTAAACTAAAAATAAAATAAGAAGAGCGTGCAGCTTCTGCGAAAGAGAGAGATAGAGATAGAACTAGTGGGATAGCAAATAGCAAAAAGAAAGAAAAAGTAGGAGAGAGATGGTCAGATAATCAGCGCCGCCAAGAAAAGCTTTTAAGAAAATTAGTTTCCATTTCTTTTAGCCCTGCACTGTAAATCCCCCCACTCTGCTCCGCCACCCATCATATAAGGGGTTAAAAAGGCCGGTCGAATTTATAGCTGGAAGTTGGCGTAAATAGAAAACTGGCAAATAAAAAGTTTAAATAAATGGGCAAACTTGAAAGCGAAAAATGCCAACCAGAGAAACTGAAAGACAGCCACTAAGAGCAACCAAACTGATGCGACCTGTAACGACCGGGCATGGCATAGAAAAAGGACAGGGGTCATATGCTTTCTCTTCTGAAGGGGGGGATCGGCTGTGCGCATCTGTTTTTGGTCATTTGCATGCACTTTAGCAGCTTATTTAAAAGGCAGCGAATATTGAATAAGTGTTAAGCGCAGATTAAATGACGGCGACTGAGCTGCGACTTATGTATATACTACATAACTAAATTGGCTATGGCTCAAGATATACATATATGTGTAGGTATTTATGTATTATTATAGTGACTAAGATTTTGTTGCAGCTAAGCATTCCCATGCAGTTTTTATTGAATTGTTTTGCGAATCAACAAACAACAATACTTTGCTATGTAAATATTTTAACTTTGAAATTTACTTAAGCACATTTTTTTTTAATTTTTGGACTGTAGCCCACTCTTTCTCTAAATTTTTTTCCTTCCTTTTTGATTTTAATCATTTTTATATAATTAAAAAAATTATTTCGTTCATATTTTACAATATTTCTTTAAGAAAAATAAAGCTATTTGGTGAGAGAAGTATTTAAAAGACTATAATTTTGACATGTATTACTTTTATCTTTGTATCTGTCTTCAGTGTAAACAATTAAAAAAATTCTAGCTAAAGGGGTGGGGGAGATACAGACTTTGCTCGGGGGTGGGCGTGGCAAAATTTTTTTATCAGATCAATCAAGGATGTGATATGTAGCCTTTGTGTTAAATTTAGTTACTCTAGCTATAAAACTGTGGAAGATATAGGTTTTTGCGGTTTGTCGGGGAAGCGGTGGGGGTGGGGGGGAGATCTTGACACTTTGTTCGACTATGGTATATACCAACATGTATACCAAGTTTGGTTGCTCTAGCTTCAAAACTGTGGAAAAAAACCTGCGTTCATACAGACGGACAGACGGACAGACGGACAGACGGACGGACGGACGGACATTTCACAAACCCAATATACTCTTTTTACTTTTTTTTTTTCAAAAAAAAAAGCTTAAGGTAAGCAATACCGTCTGCATATATGTATACCCTTGCAAAAAAGTGTTGCATAGGAAAACTAATTTTTCAAAAATTGTTACTTTGGCAGCTATAAGATATTGAAGTCCGACTTTGATGAAATTTTGTCAACTTATTTGGAAGCGCTTAAATTTAGGTATAGTGAGTTTGGGTGAGTTATTTTGAAAAACAAATAAGTTTTTCATACAAAAATTTATTTTCAATCGATTCATATGGCAGAAATATGTTATAGTGGTCCGATCTGGCCAATTCAACTATAGGTACTGCCTGCATGAAAAAGAAGCATCTGCGTCAAGTTTCATTAAGATAGCTCCAAAACAAAGTCTTGAAAAACGCATAAAAACAGACGAAAAGATGGACATAACTGACATGACTCGGCTGTTGATGCTGATCAAGAATATATGAACAAACTTTTTTTTCTGAGAAGTCTGCTTTAATGCGTTACACGTTTCGCGACAAAATTATAATACCCTCTAAAGGTTTACCCAAGGTATAACAAGTTGGAAAAACTTATTATTTACAGGTATGACCAACGGCACTTTCATCAAAATAGTAAAAGAGGCGTTTAAAAATGTTGTCTTGAGCTTTATCTATTTATTGATTGAAAAAAAACCAAAACTGAAAAATTAAACTTTAATTTGTATTATTTGCACTAAAATGAAAACTTAAGTTTTTCAGCGTCTTTTTGTAACCGAAAACTAAAAATGATTTGAATTATTATTGTTTTAAGAAATATGTTGATTGTTTTGACTGCAACTGCAAAATTCAATCCATTAATAATTTTTTTGATGAAAACTTATTACAGATATGCGTCAACTTGCAATTGACGGAAACCAATTATTATAATACGTACTAATCAACACTGCAAATGATTTGATAGTAGGAAATTTGCAGGATTAAAATGCACAAGCACACAGACACACACAAACGCTAAAACAATATGCCTGTTAGAGCAGTCATAATAAGCACCAAACAATTTGCATTGCTTACCTTTACAAAGGACAATGACATTTAAATTTATTGCATGTCTACGTGTATATATATATATATGTGTGTGTGCCTCTCTTATATATGTGTGTGTGTGTCTCTAATGATGGCATAATTAGCAAGTGCCAACGCTCGCAAGATACATCTATGTAATAGCTGAATTTTGAGGCTGGAGGCCCACGTGTTGTCAAAGTTGGCACAGCTGAAGGCGTTGATAATGACATAAAGTCAAATTGTTAACGCACCGTGAGAGGCGGTGGGGAGGCGTGGCTGTATGTTAATTGAAAGCCCACTTATGACAATGAGTACTACTTGAAGAATGTGTTTGTGAGTATGTGGACCAGGAATATGGAAGGTGTTGCCGAGGTTACCGAGCAGCTGCTAGACTAAAGTTTTCTATTTAACGCTTGAGCGCAATTCACTCAGATGTTGTGTGTGTGTGTGTGTAAGTGTGTGTATACTTCAATTTCAAACCTGTTTAAACCTCAAACTCGATGTGAAAGTTTTTCTGCCTTTATTGGCAGCAGCAGCCGAGTCGTGTTGTCCCGGGCAA
Source organism: Hirtodrosophila cameraria (assembly GCA_949708635.1). Lineage (NCBI taxonomy): Eukaryota > Metazoa > Arthropoda > Insecta > Diptera > Drosophilidae > Hirtodrosophila > Hirtodrosophila cameraria. Next base: position 17,837,222 of record OX453090.1, on the reverse strand, counting down.
CAGTTTATTAGGTTGTGTCATTATCGTTTCTTAAGATGTCCTTGCTAGAGCTGCCTGTCATCATTTTGGCTACACACAGGCTACACAGTATACGTCGCCAGGACGACTATTCGTTCAACTACATTGTCCTTGTACGCCACACACAGCCACAGCCAAAGCCAGACGACGCCGCCACCGTTGCATGCAATCCAATTTGATAGCCACGGCTCCACAAGCGTTTGCTGCTGCTGCTTTGGTTGCCTCGTCATGCCATTGACCATCCGGTGTCAAAGGTGACATTAAGACGACGACATATTTTAAGTGAAACAACCCCAGGAACGACACTAGGATCAGATCAATTTCAAAGTGTCAGTCAGAGACGGAGACCCAAACCCAAGCCCAAACCCTGACCGAGTCGTGTTGATTTGCTTCCGAACGCCGGTTTACATTGAGTTGCAGGTTGTGCTCAACCCGGTCCACCTCAAACCCCATTAAACCCAATTCCATTTTATAAACCCAAATTTCACCGTATTTTATGCTAATCAGTTTTAATTTCTGCTTCTTCTACGCTTTTTTACACTTTCTGCCCGAAAATGTGTGTATATGTGTGTATAGTGTACACCTTGAGCTTGAGGCACATCATTTACTTTAGTATGTTAATTTTGTATTTTAACGGCTGGCAATGAAACACACACAGTGCACACAATATATGTACACGAAATATCTTTTACTCTGACGATTTATCAGTTCCAACTCATAAGCCAAATTTAATTTTATGCCATTTGTTAGTGATTTTTACACGCTAGATAAAATTCTCGCATCGCATCCCTTTGGAATGGTCTCATTGGGGCTGCGAGCCACATGTGGCCCATAGATATGATAGTGGTGTCATGGGAAATGAATGGCCATAGAACTGCTGCTGTGCATAACAGTATTTAAGATTATGATATTCGGTATATACAGACTTGTACGAATAAAGATATATATATGTTTGAATAAATCTATCAATTGCAGACGTTGGTCAAACCATATATTCTGTAAGCAGCAGCTTTTAATTATCATGAAAGCAAGTCACATTAACACTTTTAAATATAATACATGACGCTTTGGTATTTTTTTTGCGATTTGCGGGGGTGCGGGGGGGTGCACCCGAAATTTGAAATAAACTTGATCTGCGTATGGTATACAGGAACTGCATACCAAGTTTGGTGTCTTTAGCTCTTATAGTCTCTGAGATCGACGCGTTCATTCAGACAGACAGACGGACAGACAGACGGACATGGTTAAATCGACTCGGCTGTTGATGCTGACCAAGAATGTGTCTTCTTCTCGCTTAGAAGAAAACATAAAAATAATTAATATTCGGAGATTGCAATTTTTCTGCCTATTAAAGGTAAGGGCAAATTTCTAAAATTTCATTTAAATACCCGCTAAAACTATGGCTTAATTGCACTTAAAGTAGTTATTCTCAGCAGAGAATTCGTTGTCGTTGTTACGAGGCTAAAATATACAAGTAAACGGCGGCACAAACTTTGCAATCGGGGCAACGGGAACCACAAAACATTTTGTTGGACAGCAAACGGCCGGCAAAGGAAAGCAACAACAACGACAAAAACAATATCGTCGGCCCTCGTCCTCGTTATATGACAGGTGGCCCCCCATACCGAGATCCAAAGCCCAATCCCAAACCCCTTCCACCCACACAACCCCAGTTCCGCGCGCTTTGTCACAGGAACTGTTAATAATGTGAAGCTCGTGCCCAGGAACAAAATCAGCGTCATTGGCGCACCTACAACATGCGATGTTGCGGTCAGGGACAACTTCGTGCCGTATCAGCGAGTCGCGAATAAAATACCGAAAAAAAAGAACGTTGCAGTCGGATGCACCCGACTGCGATATACTCTTTTTGTCGCCTCTTTGCGGAGTCAGAAGTGGGTGTGGCAACTGTATTTTTGCTCAAATCTTTCAAATTTTCCCATCAATTTAAGTTTGGTTTGTGCTGTTCTGCAGGTTTGGGAGAAGCAAACTTTGCTCTTTTCCAAACGCGGGGGTGGGCATGTCAAAATTATTTTTATCCAATCTGCTTAACAGGGCAATAGAATTCAACCTGCAAAATTTGCTGATTCTAGCTAAAGAGGTGTGGGAGATACAGACTTTGCTTATTTGTGGGTGCGGGGATGGGCGTGGGCAAATTTTTTTGAGTCAAATCAATCAAGGAAGTGCAATCGGGTGCAAAGTTTGTTTCTACCAAACATGTAGAACTGGCCCGAACAAATTCAAATTGATAGCAAAACTTGAAATATTTGAGCAAAAATACAATTGCCACACCCACTTCTGATTCCGCAAAGAGGCGAAAAAAAGAGTATATCGCAGTCGGGTGCATCCAACTGCAACGTTCTTACGTGTTTAATTTTGTTGCCACAATTTAATCAATGGCATCTCAATGCGGTTAAGAAGGTGCATTTTTAATTGCAGCGTACGAAGGTTAATTATTAAATTTTCAACTTATACGTATACATTTTATGTTATTCTTAACTTAACCCCTTACCACATTAAGAGAACAATCATAAGTGGTGAAGAATTAGAGAAACTATTAAAACCACAGATAGCGGCTCGATCTTCTTGAAAAAGTAAAAGTGTGTCAAAAAACCCATCGATCAGTATTGAAAATGCAGAAATCATGGACACTGTCGATAACTGCTGCGATGGTTTGACATTGTAGCTAATAATAGAAAAGTTGAATATGAACGAATATATTATGGAAAGCGTTTAGATGAAACCAAAGTTCTCTTCATGACAAACCAATTTACTCTCGCAGGACTATAACAAGAACAGCATACAGTCTGGCCAAGTGGGTGAGCTTTGGGGGTGGGGTTGCATTGTATGGGCGTTTTTGCGTAAAACAAAAGCCACCTCTGCGTTCTGCGTATGACAAGCAATAGAAATTGTATACGGGGTGTGGTGAAGCGAGCTGAGGGGAGTTGAGGGAAGCTTTTCAAATGCCTGCTGGCGTGGCTTTTTGGCGCCTACGATGGCGCAACTAAAATTATGCAAAACCACGCCCCAAAAAAAAACCCACACCCCCACACCATCACACCACCACACATATGCACACACACACATAGTCAGGCTGTGTGTGCATTATAGCGTGCAATTTCTGGCCGCCTTGCTGTGAGTGTCATTTAATGAGCGCCGCGTGGCAGGCCAGTCGGAGACGATGTTGAAGGGATTGGGGGGACACTGACTTGACTAGCAACAGAAACAACGCTTTACAATTTTCATAGGCATTCCATGCATTTTGGTCAGTTTGATGTGGGTTTCGTTTTGGGTGTCGTTTTCGTATATGGCCAACATGCGATTTACACGAGCGCAGCGCGTCGAAACAAAACAAGAAACGAGGAAACAAAAATAACAACAACAAAAAAAAAATAAGCCAGCTCGCTCACCCAAAAAGCTCGCTATCACCGTCAACAAATACCCCAAGCGCACCCACACACACAGACACCGTCAGAACTCTACGCATTTTTGGCAGAAATTCGCGCCAATGCAAACACCAACAGCATCCAACAGTGCTGGAAGGCCACGCTGGACCCTGTTTCACCGTGTTCCCAGAACCGAACCAAGAACCCTAGATCCAGTACCCATCCATGGACCACTGTCGTTGCTAACAATAATGAGTTCGTAATTTGATGTCGCAGCAGAAATTTTTGAATTTGGCCAAGTGTGTGTTAGAGCACCAGCACATGACAGGCAGGACCGAATAGATGGCAAAAGAGTTTGGGGTAGTTGGTTGCCCGGTTTTGTTTGCAACGTCGCGTTTTCAAATAGCCCACGGTAGTCATGTATCCCGTACCCATATCCGGCGACCATGGAATACGTTTTCTATACAATAGTACACATACTATGTGATTTATCAATGTCCACTCGCCGTCATCCATCTATCCAACTAACATGAGATCCCCCCAATTCCTTCCCGCCTCTTGCCAGCATTCGTCTTAACTACGTTGTGTGTCAGAGACATATGTTTCACTCTTGGTCTAAAACTAACACAGCGTTGCCTTCAATTTATAACTGATTTAAAGATGTTGCCAGATCCTATTTTTATACCCTTGCAATGACTATTATCAATATATCACAAAATGTGTAACGAATTAAAAGAGACGCCTCCGACTCCAAAAATTATTCATATTTTTGATCAGCATCAACAGACTAATCGAACTCGTCATTTCCGTCTGTCTCTTTATATATCTATCCGTCTGCTTTTATGCAACCCAGTCTCTCAGTTTTAAAGCTAATGAGACTTGTCACAAACGCTTTCTTGTGCTGCCGAAAGTACAAATGTCGGAAAGGACCGGATGGGTCCACTGGATCAAAGACCTCTCTTAGGAACTATCGGTCAAAAACAGGTTTTCAATATATGTTCTAACTTGCTTATAATTTTATTTTTAAACAAGTCAGAACGTTGCAATCGGGTTCTCTCGACTGCAATATACTTTGTTTTCAGTACGTTTAATAAATAAAATTTTTGACAAGACTACTTATACTTTTATAAACTCTCCTTAAACTTCGGTAAAGTGAGTTTGGTTGAGTTATCTTGAAAAACAAAAAAGTTTTTCATACAAAAACTTATTTTCAACCGACTGTTCTTATGACAACTATATGTTATAGTGGTCCGATCTTGCCGATCTTAACACTTTGTCGGCCTATGGTATATACCAACATGTATACCAAGTTTCGTTGCTCTAGCTTCAAAACTGTGGAAAAAACCTGCGTTCATACGGACAGACGGACGGACGGACGAACGGACGGAAAAACATTTCACAAGCCCAATATGCTCTTTTTTTCCATTTCGGAAAACAGAGTATAAAAAGAGTATAAAAATTCGAAGATAAATCAGTAAATTATCTTCGCCGAATGACAGCAAAATATGGATAATGGTCTCAAGGTCCGTGAATGGGCATTAATTCTTTCAAGTACTTATTTGAAACCCTGAACCCTGACAAGCTGACAGAGAATGTGTCAAGTCAAGCTGAAGAAGGCGTGACATGTTGCGCGCTCGTTTCAGTCTCATTCTCAATCCCAGTCTCTGTTTAAATTTTTAATCAAATCTACTGAGCGACAGCAGTCATTAATTTAACATCAGTGTGTCCAAGACTGTGGCCATTTTTCTTTTAGGGGTTTGTCATTCAAGGTTCAACGTTTGGATACCTTTGTCACATTTGCATGTTGCACAAAAAGAAACCTTGATGGATCTAAAATGACCACAACGTTTCTCAGAATAAACATTGATAGAAAAATAACAGAAGATGGCTTATCTCTTAAAAAGCCAATGCGATGAACCACTTAGTAAGCAACTTAGTATTGACAATAACTTAAATTTTTAAAGAAATTCATGTTTAATGTTCGATGTTCAATGAGCATTTGAAATCCCAGTGGATGTTTTTTGACAGTTCCTTAAGAATATATATGATATATTAAAAAAACTAACATTATTTATAAAAAATTTAATATAAGATTAAAAAGTGACTTCAGCCGCATGAAATCCTGTTGATAATATATTGATTCAAATAGGCATTCGGTTCGATCAGTATATTGCAATTCTATATCTGTGGGCACATAATAAAAGTTTATTCTGTCAATAGTTAATAATTATACACTTTTTTTTAAAAAAAAAAAAAAAAATAGTATATAGGGCTTGTGATATGTAAGTCTGTCCGTCCGTCCGTCTGTCTGTGCGTCCATATGAACGCAGTTTTTTGCCACAGTTTTGAAGCACGGGCAACCAAACTTGGTATACATGTTGGTATATACCATACGCAGTTGGTAAAAGCTGTATCTTACACAGTTTTTTCAGCTAGAGTAACCAAATTTGATACTAGGGCTACCAAAAACTTCCTTGATTAATCTGACTAAAAAAATTTGGGCACTCCCACCCCCGCCCCCACAAATGAGCAAAGTCTGCATCTCCCCCACCCCTTTAGCTAGAATCACCAAATGTTGCATGTTGACTTCTGTTGCCCTATTAAATTGATACGCTTAAAATAATTTTGCCACGCCCACCTCCGCCCTTGCAATCGAGTAAAGTTTGTTTCTACCAAACCTGTAGAACTGGCTCAACCAAATTTCAATTGATGGCAAAACTTGAAAGATTTGAGCAAACATACAATTTCCACATCCACTTCTGACTCGGCAAAGCGGCGAAAAAAAGAGTATATCGCAGTCGGGTGTATCCGACTGCAACGTTCTTACTTGTTGAAACTTTGTTTTGAGTAGCCCTTTGTGCCTGAGTCTAGAACCGCTTTTGAACGTCAACATAATCACCATTGTACTTATGCTCGTAAATAAATAGCACCCGATGGGAAATGGGGGAATCACCCAAATCAAACTCAACTTAACTAAACACGCCTTAAATGGGTATTATCTGCTGGCCAGCACATTTAATTTCAATAAGCCAAGTCGAAATAAACCGGGGTCCTGACTTGGGTTTGAATACAGGGCCATTGGTCAACTGCCTTGGCGGGCCACCTGTGACCAATTTCGATTATGAGACTTGGCAACTTTTTTTTGTCGTCATCGTCGTTGGCCGCCTCAAGACAAACCCAAAGGCGTTGTTAATTTTTGTGCCTCATAAAATTCAACCACCCTGTCGAGGGAGGGTCCAATTCTCCACCCAGCAGGTTGCCAGCACTTCATTTTTGGAATGGGTGGCCAAGGGGTGGGTCAGGCTAATCAGCTTCCGCATTTTTATAGCAAGCTGCCTGACGGGCGTGTTACGGAAATCGCAAGTAGCTTAGCCTAATATGCGTTGTGTTTTGCTGTTTATTTATTTACGCCACTTTCGCTTTGTTGTTCTCTCCTGTTATTTTTTTCCCTGTTCTTCTTATTTATTTATTCTTTTTGGAATTTTCTTTCTGTTTTTTGTTTGACCTTTTTTAATGTGCGTTCTCTAGGAAGGCGGTAACGATTGTTGGGTCATTTGTTTTACTTGGCCTCAAATAAGTCCAAATACATAATTCATGGCGATGAGTTTACTTTAAGGATTTACTTGTGAATAAAGTCCAAACATGGGGCTGATTGACCAATTGAGCGAATGAGTTATAAGGCAGGCTCACCCCCAAAGACTTAAAATGTGTACTAATGCAATAAATATGATTTTTCCACAATATATAAGGACATGTATTATGAAGCTGAGAAGTCAAAAGTTTATAATTTAACTTTGTGGCAGGGTCCACAAAATGTTTTGAAAAGTCTAAACGGTGAACTTTCATAATAATTTTAGTTATCCATATATCCATAGTCAATACTCAAAATTCAGTATTTAATTCTATATTTCTTAATTAATTAATTTTGCAAAAATAACAAGGTGTGCTATAAATATGTATTTATTTAAGACATCTTTTACGCTTGAATTTTATTGAAAATATAGTTATATTTGAATTATTGAATAAATGTACTTATGCATACAAACTTATGCATGTATATAAGAGAGATTAATTTCATGGCGTTAACTTAACTGATTTGTGCGTAGGCCTCTTTACCACTTGTGAGCTTAGAAAAAAAATAGGACGATTTAAGGCCTTGCCATATAAAGGAGATGTCGGAAGTGGGGAGGAGGATTCTTAGGTCGCCAATCGCAGGCGCCAATCGCGACGGCAATTGAAGAAATTAATCAAAGCGCCAAAGTTGAGGCTGCAAAATGATTTATGTGCGAGCAAATAATTTGCACATAAAGGTAACAAATACTTTGATAATCATAAATCACAACAAGGGCCGGCAGAGGCAGTACATACATGTGTATGGAGAGAGAGTGTGGGAATGGAAGTAGATGTGGAAGGTGTCAGCATGGTATGGTTGCTGTTGCTTTCGAACCGCACACTGGACCGTAAGAAGATAAATGATATAAAATATGGTGACTGGGGGATGCAGAAAAGCAGAGAACCAGAACCAGAACCAAAACCAGAACCAGAGTCCAAGTATTTGTTGCTACTCGTATAATGTGTGAAACATTTCATTTCATTTCATTTCTATGCGTTTGCCAAGAGGCCAAACAAATTGCCTATTGAATGATTAAATGGCCAGACCGAGCCGTCGGCCTCCAGGTCCACTTGCACACCCCAGTCTGAGCCCAAGGACAAGGCAACTATAGACCATACGACATGACTGTGTCTCGCAGGAGACGCATAGCCTTTCATTTCGTATTCGCGTGCGTCGACAATAAATCATCGAGCCAGGGCGAGTTGTGCTTAGTTCTGCTGAGTTCTTCGGAACAGCATAAGCTCCTCGTGGCTGCCTTGGTAACATATGAATTAGAAATTGTTACAAGTTTCTGGGCGGTCGTCGGATTGGGATCTGGATTTGGATGCGGGCCTGGGTGTGGGTGTGGGAGCGAGCTGTCAACGCTGCTGTCGCACTCAGCACGTGTTGACGTGCATGAAATTCTTACGGTAAAGGATTTCATTTCATTACATTTCGCTTTCGTATCACTTCGCCATTTGCAACTCGGCCAAGTCACCAAGTCAACCCACCCAAGCTCGGTCCTTGGCCCAATTGCAATCGCAATCCCAATTCTAAATCCGTCGTCGCATTGCATCACGTAGATTTTGGCCTAAACGCCGCTGGCATTTGGCTATAATTCCCATAGCCACTTTCCCCTTTTGAGTTTTTCAGCGAACAGCTTAGCATTTTTGCACACTATTTTTAATTTTTGGTCTCCAGTGTTTATTAGTCTGCGTTTGGCGGCTGCTTCTTGGCCATAAATCCTGAAACGTGTCTTGCATTCAATTTCTCGTTTCCCTTTCGCTTATTTCTACTCCCAGTACCCATTCAAAATGGATAAAAAGGAGTATTTAAGTGCTGCATGTAACAATGTATGTAACAAGCATAAGGTGTCTTCTCCAACTATATAGAGTAGGTATACATATTCCTGATCAGCATCAACAGCCGAGACGATTCGCCATTTCTATGTGATTTTGAACACAGAGATGTTTTTGTAATTTTCAAAGTTGGCTACAGGGAGTCTCATAGTCGGGCACACTCGAGTAGAGCTTGCTTATTTGTTTGTATTTGTATTTCTTGTTGTTGTCGTTGCCATCTTTCAGTTGTTGGTTTTCATGTCAAGTCGGTGAGATTATGCGGCTTTAAGTGCTCACTCTCTCTCCAATGGGAACAGGGAGTGAAAAGAATATATTAGGTTTGTGAAATGTCCATCTGTCTGTAAGAACGCAGTTTTTTTTCCACAGTTTTGAAGCTAGAGCAACCAAACTTGGTGCACATGTTGATATATACCATAGTCAGACAAAGTGTCAAGATCAAACGCCCACTCCCAACCCCTGCCCGGAATTGGAAAAAAACAGTATCTTCCACAGTTTTATAGCTAGAGTAACCAAATTTGACACAAGGACTACTAATCACTTCCTTGATTGATCTGACTAAAATCAATTTCAATAGTTTAAGAAAAAAATATGTCTTGGCATCTATTTTTTTATTTCCATCAATGTTTGAAATCTAAACCATAGTCGATTTATTTAAATTTAATTTATTTTGTACACGCTTCTTTTCTGTTCTCGTGGGAAGTGGAAAAGCAATTTAGTTAACAATGTAACACGAATTTCTCAAAATCTAATAATAACATAACATAAACTGAATAAAGCGTTTGTTTTTATAAATAAAGAGGAGAATGTTAAATGCAATTGAAGTTTAACCCAATAGTCAAGTTAGTTGGGTACAATGAAACCAATCAGTTAAATTTAGTTTGTTTAAATGGCATGTTATTTATGTAACTGCAGATCATTTTCGGGATCTTCAACCTATGTTCACCTCGGTATTCATCTAAAAACAACAAGTCCCACCAAACACGGAAATGAGCTTGAAAAGGGAAAATATCAGAAGGACAACCGCGGCGACATTTAAGGCATGACGGGTCGACTGTGTCCTTTCCACAGTTTCTCCCCTCTCAGATTGAAGCGCCTGCAAAAGCCATGCACATTTGTTTCGCATTCAGCTGCCATTTCTGCTACTTAAGAAGTATGTGGCTTTGAATTTGGCCCAAAAGCAGACGCCATAATGAAAGCACTCGCATTTTTATACTCTTTTTTAAATTTTTCTAAAAAAAAAGAAAAAAGGGTATATTGGGTTTGTCAAATGTCCGTCTGTCCGTCTGTATGAACGGAGTTTTCTCCACAGTTTTGAAGCTTAAGAACAAAACTTGGTTTACATGTTGGTATATACCATAGGCAGACAAAGTGCTAAGATCTAAATTTAGCCACGCTCAACCCCGCCCCCGCAAATGAGCAGAGTCTGTATCTCCCACACCCCTTTAGCTAGAAACACAAAGCTTTGCAGGCTGACTTCTGTTGCCCTATAAAATAGATTGAATAAAAATAATTTTGCCACTCCCACTCCCGCTCTTGCAATCGAGCATTGTTTGTTTCTCCCAAACCTGTAGAACGGGCCCAACCAAACCTTAACGCCCACTTCTGACTCCGCAAAGAGGCGAAAAAAAGAGTATATCGCAGTCGGGTGTATCCGACTGCAACGTTCTAGTTTTATCCTGTAATGTTGGGTAGACAGGTGGTATATTACATTCATATATTATGCATTTTTCCAACTATTTTATACTTATAAGAATTTACATGATGTGTTATCAATTCTTATACTATTTGTAAAACTTTAACTTTTCATCTAGATCTTAAATGTATGGACAGTTCTGCTCTTGATTTTTGAGTATAGATTATTTAAGACTCCTTTCATTACTTGCATGTAAAATGTTCTCTAATTATTGGATCTTTGTTATAAAGTACTGCAAATGTTTGTAACCGGCAGAAGGAAGCATTTCCGACTATATAAACTATTTATATTCTTGATCAGCGTCAACAGCCGAGTCGATATAGCCATGTCCGTCTGTCTGTCAGTCCGTCTGTCTGTCAGTCCGTCCATCTGTATGAACACACTGATCTCGGAGACTATAAGAGTTAGAGACACCTAACTTGGCATGCAGGTTCCTGTAAACCATACGCAGATCAAGTTTATTTCAAATTATTACGATCGGATAAATAGCGCCAAAGTTATGGAAGAATCTATTAGCCCCATCTCAGGAGGCTGAAACAACAGTTAACAGTTAACACTGAACAAGTTAAGTGCACTGCTTGCTTGTGTTGCCGCTGAACTGCTTGAAATGCAAGTTGGGAGCAGGGAGTCTCGTAGTCGGGCACACTCGACTAGAGCACTCGTACTTGTTTTGTTTTGCGTTTTTACCGCCAACACAAGATTTAATTAAACCAAAGACTTGATTTATGAACGAAAGGATTCGATGTCCGCACTGGGCTCCGGGGCTTCAGATCGGGTGGTTGACTTCAGTTGAAAAATGTCGAGCAAATGGGGCGAGCAGAGCTTACAGCAGAAGCTGATTCTGTAACAGAAACAGAAACAAAACCAGAAACAGAAACGGAATCTGAAACAGCAGCGAAGCAAGTGCGCTTAGTTCTCATTGTTTTTGTAATAATGATTTGGCAGAGAGCACAAGTATACAAAATACAGGAGTCGGGGTCAGAGGTCGGGGCCCGGCCCTGCTGGCGCGGCAAAGAGCATACAACAGCTGAACGGGCCGTTAAAAACGTTCCGGGCATAATACACATAAAGAATTGTTTTGTGGAGCTTGAACTCCAACTCCAACGTCAACTCATACTCAACATGCACATCCTTATTCCCATCCTTGGCCATATCGTCTCGCTGAAAACACTTTCTATTGTTTTAACCCTTTTTTTTTTATAAATGTGTATATATATTTTTGTTACTACAGCGCTGCTCGTGCGGAAGGGAATGGGCATTGGGAAGGGGGATTTGCGGCATTGCATGGCATCGATTTAAAAAATTGAATTGAAATTTCATCTGAGCAGTAGTTAAATGATTTCTCCAACTTAAAGCGTCATTATTCCAAAAATAAGAAAAAAAGCTACTTCCTTGGCACACCGAGTATTTAATGCTCTTGCAGGTTCTTTAACGAAATAAAGTCTCTATATACATACAATCATATTTAAAATTAGAATTAAAAATTAACTGGAAGTCCATTAAATTTTAATAAAAAAAATAAAATTAAAAAAAAGTTTGATCCAACTATTATTGCGTGGATTGATTAAACTCAGAAAAACCCAATCAGACCAAAAAGTTAGAAAGAATTTGTAGATAAAAATTGAGATGCAAGCTTAAGAAATATTGTAATATATATACATGAAAAATACAAATACTATGGGCTAGTCTCTCAATATCCGGTTGACTTTAATCGGACTGTTATAAATTTTATTTTCTCAAAATCTGGTTACAGTTGTTGTGAGCGTTAACTGCTAACCGAGACCCATTCGTCGGTTTAGTTGTTAACCGAATGTTAAAATCTAACAGTTCGATGTTGTTTTGACATTTGACTACTGCTGGCATTAGCTGGTAGAATGGGTTTCCTGCAAGAGATATATTATGGTTTATTTAGAAGACTGATAAGGTGATGAAGTGGTCAGACCCTAGGTCGACTGAGGATTGAATTCGAATGCCCCAGTAGATCGCAAAGTCTATGGCAGAGGGAAGTGGTTGGGGGACCCAGTTGCAAGGATGTAAGGATGCAAAGCTTGACACTTTGTCTTACTTTGGTGTACATCAACGTGCACACAAAGTTTGGTTGCTCTAGCTTAAAAACAGTGGAAAACAAGTAAGAATACTCTAGTCGAGTGTGCCCGACTACGAGACTCCCTGCTCCCAACTTGCATTTCAAGCAGTTCAGCGGCAACACAAGCAAGCAGCGTACTCAATTTGCACAGTGCATGTCAAACTGTTGTTTCTGCCTGCTGAGACAGGGGAAATAAGTTTTTCCATAACTTTGGTGCTATTTATCCGATCGTGTTGAAATTTACACATCCGAAAGACATTGATTAAATAGTTTATATAGTTTATATAGTCGGAAATGCTTCCTTCTGCCTGTTACACACATTTGCAGTACTTTATAACTCTCTTTTTCCCATTTTTAATGGGAACAGGGAGTAAAAAATTGCGTTCATAAAGACGGACAGACAGACGGACAGACAGACGGACAGACAGACGGACAGACGGACATGCTGACAAAATTTCATAAAAATCGGACGACTATATCTTATAGCTGCCATAGGAACAATCGGTCGAAATAAAGCATTTATATGAACAACTTTTTTGTTTTTCAAGATAACTCAGCCAAACTCACTTTACCTAAGTTTCAGGAGTGTTTATATATGCTGACCAAAATTTACCAAAATCGGTCGACTTTATCTTATAGCTACCATAGAAACAATCGCTTGAAAAAGAAGTTTTTGTATAAAAAAAACAATTTTGTTTTTTTTTTTAAATAAGTAAACCAAAGACACTTTACCTTAGTTTAAGGACAGTTTATAAGTGTATAAGTAGTCTTTTCAAAAATTTAATTTATTAAACGTACAGAAAATAGAGTATATCGCAGTCGGGAGAGCCCAAATGTAACGTTTTTACTTGTTTTATTTTAATTCATCTACTACCACGAACTCAGATATCCAGATCACCATTCGTATCACTGAAAATCTCAAAAAAGTCCATCGTGAATTTATTTCTTAATTCAAAATTGGAAAACTGTTATATCAAACTTGTGCAGCAATATTTACCATATACTGAACGCACCTACTCTGTCTTCAATTAATAAGTTAGCTTTCGTATGCTTCCTTTTAAGCCCAACACAATTATGACAAATCAATCAGTCCATATACCGTGAAGACATTGCATATATGTATGCATTGATAACCAACAATAGATTTGGAATATTGGGGATTGCTGTCATGCGAATTATTTTAACAAGGAATGTTTGTTGCTGACAATGGGTAAGCAAAAGTCTCAGCCTCAACCTCAGGTCTCAGAATCTCAGAGTGTCGACTGTTGTGGTGTTTTTGGGTCTCTATCATTGAAGTGCAGTTTGTGGAATTGATTGTTAATTTCCGACCTCGCTCTACAAACTGTTTTGGGCACACGTAGTCATAGTTTCCAAAGCAGGAAAATGCACTTTAATAATTTGATTTGCATGAATTTACTGAATATTAGAATTAGTTAAGCATAATTATTTCTAGGAGCCACATCAGGCAGGTTGGTCCTGCTGCAAGCTGCAAGGATGTACTAATTGGGTTTGGCAGATAGTGTGCTAGTGCGCTCTATCGAATAGACCGCAAATATGAATGCAGCCCTGGTCAGTTGGCCAGCTTGCTATTTGCCTGCCAGCCTGGGCACTAACAACAAAGTCTACAAATTTCTCGTAAAGTTTGTTATTTTCAACCACCAGCAGCAACAGCGACGGCTACAGAGACGTCGAAGTCGACGTTGACGTCAGCAGTGGTAGCAGTAAAAAGTTTATAAGTATCCACCCAAGCATATCCAGAGCCAAGTTGAAGTCCAGCAGGAACACCCCGCAGCACGACTCACCCCAACGTTTATTGTTTACCACAACCTCAGTTTTTGCTAATTTTCAGTATTGCCATCGTAAATCTTTTCATTAAGAAAACTTTGCATAAGTTTTTCGCCGCTTGTTGTTGTCTGCCTACTTGCCTGCCCGCCCCTTAACCGCTCACCCGCTCACCCGCTCACATTTTTGCCGTTTCTTTTTTGCCCAGCCGCCTTTCGTCGGTGTGTTTTCGTTATTAGTCTGATTAATTTGGCTCTTTTCATAAATTGCCAACAGCATCCTAGCCACAGTTTGCCCAACCATTCAACGCCCTTTACGCCTCCCCCAGCAGCCTGATAAGGATGCTGCTACAGACCCAGCATATTACAAAACAAAAGAAGAAGAAGTCTGTCTGCCTTTTTTGTGGCACAACGAAATTTGAACACACTTGTAAATCAACCAAATATTCAGGTATACAAAAGTTGTATTATCAAGCACAATGTTGTTCTAAAAACAATGTTGCCTTTATTGTTGCAAGTGTATACGCAACAAGCAGCGGCGAACCTTTTGTGACTTTTGGTTGTCATCGTTGTTGTTGTTACGTGAAGAGCCAAAGCTCTTCAGAGAACCACATCATACATTATCCTAATAAAGGATAATTCATTAGTATTTCAACTTTTTGGAATTTTTTGAAGTCTTTGGGCTGATGGGGCAAGCAGCGCCATTTTAATTGCTTGCGCCTTTTACTCCACTGTTTGACTGCCTCTTCGTGTTCTTCCACTTCTTCTAGTTTTTCATCATTATCAACATTTTCTTCTACTACTACTACTACTTCTGCAACTACGATTACGTTGATTACCCTGCTTTCGAAAAAGGAAATAGAGTATATACATATATTTTTAAAACGAGAGTAACTCAAATTTTGCATGCATTTTTAATTATATATAATCTATAATATAAACAGACAGTTATTTAATTATATCTCTCTTTAAATGATACTGCCCACAAATCAATCTCATTTTACGTTTCTACGTTCTGATTCGTGCAAATTTCAGGAATTTACAGTGATTTTGTGAATTGAGCAATGTATAAGAATAGTATATATGTTATTCTTGAAAGATAGAAGCAAAGGGAACCACTTCCGATCCCAATAAATCAAAACTATGTCACAATAAACAGAGAATACCGCAGTAAGGAGCTTCTGAGGGCAACGTTCATACTATCTATTGTTGCTGTTTATTGTTGTATTAAATGTGAATTTATTTATGTTTTCTTGATGACTTGCTAAAAAGAGTATTCCGAAGTCAGGACATTCCGAAAGGCAATGTTCTTACTTGTTATTGTTACTGTTTATAGTAAAAACTTTATACTCTATTTTTAATTTTAAAAAAAAAACAGGAGTATATTGGGTTTGTGAAATGTCCGTCCGTCTATCCTTCCGTCCGTCTGAACGCAGTTTTTTTCCACAGTTTTGAAGCTAGAGCAACCAAACTTGGTATACATGTTGGTATATACGATAGGCAGACAAAGTGTCAAGATCTCACCCCCAACCCCACCCCTTCGCCCAAAAACCGAAAAAACCTATATCTTCCAGAGTCTTACAGCTAGAGTAACCAAACTAAGCACAAGGGCTACTAATCACTTCCTTGATTAATCTGATTAAAAAAAATTAGTCCACGCCCACCCCCGCCCCCACAAACAAGCAAGGTCTGTATCTACCACACGCCTTTAGATAGAATCACCAAATTTGGCAGGTTGCATTCTGTTGCCCTAATAAATAGATTGGATTAAAACAATTTTGCAACAACCACCCCCGCCCTTGCAATCGAGCAATGTATGTTTCTCCCAAACTTGTAGAACGGGCCCAACCCAATTTAAATTGTTGGCAAAACTTGAATAATTTTACCAAATATACAACTGGCACGCCCACTTCTGACTCCTCAAAGAGGCTAAAAAAAGAGTATATCGCAGTCGGGTGTATCCGACTTCAACGTTCTTACTTGTTTTTTTTTTATATTCAATTTACTTTTTCTTTTTCGCTGAGTCGCTTCTATTAAAAATTCCGCAGTGTTTCAATTTTCTGGACCCGAATATTTCACGAATGTTTATTAATAAAAATTTCATAAAATCAATAAAAACGGCGGCTGCAACATGAGGGAAGAAGGCGGAAATGAAGGAGGAGGCGGTGGAGATGGGAAACGCGCCGAGTCGCGATTTTTGAGATAAGGTCACTTGACGAAAATGCGGCTTTTGGCAGTACTTTAAAGCTGCCTTGGCTTAACGTTCTCTCAATCTCGTAGTTTCATTTGTATATGGCAATAGCAGCAGCCACTTGCCACACGCCCCTGCCACCCACTTTTGTGGCGCTCTGAAAAATGGCATCGCCATCACACTTAAGCCAAAAGGTAAAGTGAAAAACAGGAAAAGTGGAAAAGTGTAAAGACATCGCACAAAGTGTATATGGTATCTTATTTGAAGCTGTCAGATAAAACCCAGCACAAAACTAGAGAGCAGCACAAGCACCACTCGCATACACCCCGCGCCACCCAACCGTCACTCATTATGCGTTGTGGCATGCGCTGCCTTAGCCTGACATATATTAGTATGGATTTTTAATGGATTTGGCGTTAAACTAATGTCGCAACGTTGCTCTCCAAAGTAAAGAACAGTCATGTGGTTGGGGTGGCTTAGGTGGTTGGGTGGTTTTAGTGCTTGGTGCTTATTGCTTATTGCTCTGGCTCCTGGCTGCTGGCTCTGGGACTTGTCCTGGCAAAGATACGTTCGCTCGTCTGCCTTTGGACCGACATACTGTCGGCGGTTAGCGACTTGAAAGGCGATTCGTTTCAGCTTGGCAAACTATTAATTTTACAGCAGGCTACACTGATAGAAATAATGCATTGTGAATTTAAATATTTTCGTATTCAAATTTAATATGTCCTTTTTTAAATGTTTTTATATTCAAATTAAATATTTTCTATTAACATTGAAAGTAAAACATATAAAGATTGCATTTTAATATGAATGATATTTAACTTTAACATTAATCGATATAAGTTTTACTGTGAACACTCTTAAAATACAAAATATTTTATTTAAATATGTTTTGTATTAAATTCAAATATTTTAACCATCATAAAATTAAAACTTTTATTCTTGATTTAACAAAAGAGAAAATATATTGAGTTTAAAAAGTTTTCATACTTAATTTGAATAATATCTATGCTTCTTATACTCTTATACTCGCCCTAACAAATAAGCAAAGTCTGTATCTCCCCCACCCCTTTAGCTAGAATCACCAAATTTTGCAAACTTGAAAGATTTGAGCAGATTTTCAATTGCCACGCCCACTGACTCCGCAAAGAGGCGAAAAAAAGAGTATATCGCAGTCGGGTGCATCCGACTGCAACGTTCTTACTTGTTTTATTATACAACATATTTAAATATGTATACATTTTTTTTAGGTCGCACTATAATTCCCAACTACTAATTTCAAAAGATCCGTAATAAAAAGGTCCAAGCAGACTTAATTTCATCTGTAGCTACGCTTTCTAAGAAGACTCACTAAGGACTGTTGATAAACGAGGAACCTGGTTCGAATTCAATTAGGACAATAAATGATGATCGGAGCTTTTTATAAAATTTGATTAGGTGTACAATAATATTTATAATGTTATGTAAAAGAAGTTACACTGTTAAAACTAACTATATGCCATATCAAATTTCCATATTTAAAATTGAATTTGAATTGTAAACAAATTTGAAAAAAATATGAACTATATTAAAATTGAATACTTTCACACTTCAATTTTAATATACTGGCACATAGAATAGTTGCATAATGAAATTATATTTGAGTATGAGCAATATTCAAAGGGAAAACAAGTAAGAATGCTCTAGTCGAGTGTGCCCGACTACGAACGAGACTCCCTTCTCCCAACTTGCATTTCACAAGCAGTTCAGCTGCAACACAAGCAAGCAGTGCACTTTACTTGTGCAGTGCTTGTCAAACTGTTGTTTCTGCCTGCTCATTATTATTATTCCATGACTTTGGTGGTATTTAGCTGAGATCAACATTGACATAAAATATATGTGTACCAAAAAACAAAGCTTTATCTTTAAAATTGTGGCTGTGGGAGTTTTTTGCGATTTGACTGGGTGCGGCGGGGTGCATCCGAAATTTGAAATAAACTTGATCTGCGTATGGTATACAGGAACCTTCATGCCAAGTTTGGTGTCTCTAGCTTTTGTAGTCTCCGAGATCTGTGTGTTCATACGGACAGACGGACAGACAGACAGACAGACGGACATGGCTAGATCGTCACGGCTGTTGATGCTGATCAAGAATATATATAGCTTATATAGTCGGAAATGCTTCCTTCTGCCTGTTACACACATTTGCAGTACTTTATAACTCCCTTTTTCCCATTTTTAATGGGAACAGGGAGTAAGTACTACAACAATAATATGGAATATTAGCATACATTATTTATTTTTATCAGTGTAAGTAGAGTCGTGCAGCTTTGGGGCGGTAAGGTATAAAGCGAGGAGCAATAAATAAGAATGCTTTAGTCAAGTGTGCCCGACTACGAAACTTACCTGTTCCGAACTTGCATTTCAAGCAGTTCAGCGGCAACACAAGCAAGCAGCGCACTTAACTTGGCCAGTGCATGTCAAACATTTATCTAATAGTATTTTTTGCAAAAAGTTTTAGTTAGAACTCAATTTGAAAATTCGAGGAAAAGTCGAAAAAAGATGCAGTAGCCTTCAATTTTTATTTAACATAAAGATTGATCCAAGATTGATTCAAGATTTGAAAAAGTCCAAATCTATGGCAGATCTTCCAAGCTACAGAGTTTGGTTGAGTTATTTTAAAAAAACAAATTAAAAAAAACTCATTTTCAACCGATCGTTCCTATGGCAACTATATCATAAAGCTTTCAAAAATACAATTGCCGCCCTCACTTCTGACTCCGCAAAGAGACGAAAAAAGAGTATATCGAAGTCGGGTGTATCAACGTTCTTTCTTGTTTAATTAGTTTTCATCTATTAGTTTTTGTTCAATCAAATTTCATAAAAAATTTCGTTAGACACAAGAAAAAGAAAGCCATAAAATGTTTTGTCCAATGAAGTCTTTCTGTTTTCCAGTACCCAGTAAAATAACCAGTTCCAGTTCCATTTCCAGTTTGAATTACACTCCCTCCGAATTGCAATTCACGTCTGAACAGCCAGTCGGCTCAACAACCTACTATTGCCTGCCCGCTCGCACACACGGTATGTGCGGAATATTTTCTTGAATAAATGTTGCGGTTAACCACAACTTATAATTGGTCGAAATTCCTTACGCTCGACTAGAAATGAGAGTGTGTGTTTGTGTGTGAGACTTACCCTTAACGTGTGTGTGTGAGGGAGTTTGTAACGGAGTGTGCGTGAGTGCGAAAATAGTATGACATATTGACCATATACTGAATCGTCAATCAGTTATCATTTCAACGCAAATATTTGCAAAATAAACAAAAAATACCAATGAACGCATATTGTATATATGAAATTGTAAAGCAGCGCAAAGCTTTTAAGCTAGCGCCATCTGTTGGCCTGGAGCTGCAGCAGCATTTTGAAAGAAAAAAAAACAGCCGCTGCCAAGAGAACCAAAAGCAAAAAAAAAAAAAATCCGGCAAGCGTCGCAAAGTTTGCTCCATGGGCCAACGTCTTGGACTTGGTGCGCCAAGACGCAAACACGGGTCGCGAACCCTGGGTGTTGGGGGTTAATGTCTAAATTGAAAGTTATGCGCAGACGCGGGCAACAAACACACACACGTACACATATGTACCTTGGGCAAACCCAAAGAGATTTTTTCTAGTGCAGTTTTCTTGAGCAAAAGTTAAGAAAACTTTGGCAAGCTTTTTGCTGCGGCTGCTTATGAAAATTGCTTTCTACTTAAAAAAGTATGCATACTTTTTTTTTGTCGGTGCTATTTGCAGCGCCGTTGACCGCTAGATGGCGCCAGGGGTGCAGTGCGGCACAAAGGCATCGCATCGAAAAGTGCAACGAGCCACAAATGTTTGCTAATAAATAAACATGCATAATGAAAACTAATGAATAATGCAATCATTTTCCATTTTCTAATTTTGATATTTTAATTAAAATGATTTGCAACTCGTAAAAACCGCAAAACGATTTCAAATCATTCTGTCCGGGTACCCAAAAATGTATTCAAATCATTCCATATATACAAAATTTTTCACACATACACGCTCACACGCACACTTTTGGTGCCATTTTGTTTTAAAATGATCGCATTTATTTCGCAATAGCCAAAAATCAAAATCATTTCTGATGCCATCGTCGCTTCTGCTGCAGCTGCCAAAAACATGGCCAAAAACAATATTTGCCTTGCTCCATTTGTGTGCGTGCATGTGTGTGTGTGTGTTTGCATGTGTGTGCATGGGTTAACCTTTTGTGTGGTAAACGAAACGAGCTTCTCTTTTTGTGCGTTTGGCTGGAGTGGTCAGAAGCGTTTTGAATGTTTAAACGTTTGAATGTTTTAGGCCGACATATAATAGAAATATGCTTAATATAATGAATATAATAATAACGCAATGCAATGCATTTTATTAAATATGAAATATGATTTTCGACGCCAATTGAGAAATAATATATGCAAAAAATACATATGCAACTTCATATTTACTCGAGCTTTTACATAGCAATAACTAACAAGTAAGAATGCTCTAGTCGAGTGTGCCCGACTACTCAGGATCAACAGCCGAGACGAACTAGCCATGTTCGTCTGTCTGTACATCTGTCCGTCCGTATGAAAACTCAGATCTCGGAGACTATAAGAGCTAGAGGCACCAAAGTTGGCATGTAGGTTCCTGTATACCGGACGCAGATCAAGTTTATTTCCAATTTCGGATGCACGCCCCCGCACCCCCGCACCCCCGCAAATCGCAAAAGACTACAGCCACAATTTTAGAGATAGAGCTTTGGTTTTTGGTACACATATTTGTTGTATAAATGTTGATCAGCTGTGTAAATTTCATTACGATCGGATAAATAACACCAAAGTTATGGAAGAATCTATTACCCCCGTCTCAGCAGGCAGAAGCAACAGTTTGACAGGCACTGCACAAGTTGCTTGAAATGCAAGTTGGGAACAGGGAGTCTCGTAGTCGGGCACACTCGACTAGAGCATTCATATCTGTTTTTAAATTTTTTTGAAAAAAAGAAAAAGAATATTTTGGGTTTGTGAAATGTCCGTCTGTCTGTTCGTCAGATCTTAACACATTGTCTACCTAAGGTATATATCAACATTTGTACCAAGTTTGGTTGCTCTAGTTTCAAAACTGTGGAAAAAAACTGCGCTCATACGGAAAGACGGACGGTCAAACTGACAGACGGACGGACGGACATTTTACAAACCCAATATACTCTTTTTTTATAATTACAATACTATTCAATTGCTTGAGATAAAAATATGGATTTAATCGTTAAACACTTACGAGACCCGTAAGTAATTTTGGTACCTGCTAGTAATTACGAGACCCACAAGCAACTTTGGGATCAGAGTTAGTTTCGGAAGTATGCAAAATACTTTCTCGTCCCGCCTGTTTCGTAAACTGCAGAATTGCCAACCCTTTCCCGATATCCGATGCACATATGAAAGTAACTTTCCTGCCCATGCTAGTATGATAATTTTCTCGCCGCAGATATACGACATCCAGTAATTGTTGTAAGTTTTAAATAGCATGTATCATGCTGACTTAGAGTAAAATCACCATATATATATGGTTATATATATATATATATATATGGTTAATATGGTTAGCTTTGAGTTTCAAAAACGTTTTTTAAAATGGTTATTATCTCAAATATTATTTTGTAGTCATTAAGTTTTAGTCAAAGCTATACATTAAGAGAAAAAACCATTCGAAATGCAACGAAATGTGTCGAAATCAAGAACAAACGGTATCAATAGTAGGGTATTACCGTTTTTTCTTAACTGGGGAACGATGGTCTTACTTTTGAATGATTTTTATAATACCGCGGTTCGAACTTCAAGAATTTTTTTCTCAATGTAAGAACATTTGTTCTTAATGTATGTTTACTGCTCGAAAAAGTAAATTATTTATTACTCTGTGGAGACAGGGAGAGCTTTGACTGTGACTTTCTTTTTTATTTAACAAATTAATAACATTTGTTTAATTTGTGAAAAGTTGTTATTATATATAAAAATTTTGTTTTTCATTTTATAATGGGATTCGAACCACGGGTCAGCCAGCCGGCTGTAGTCTCCTCGGCCAATGATCAAATCTGAATTTGAATATCAATTGCACGTATATATGTGCATCATGAGAAACTGCATCACGAACTTTTAAGTAAGGCAACGGCTTTCGTAATAGGACGGTGGTGCAGCTGATACTACTGCTCGGATGCCGCGTCAGTCGGCCGAATAAAAATTTGATTTTTTTTTTTTTATTTATACGTAATTTTATGATAAATTTATGAAAGTGTTTTTTTGGTAATATTAGTGAGCAAAAGAAGAAACGGCGCTAATAATTAAGGAACAATTCATGTTTATTCATATTTATTAGTTTTTAAAAGCCGCCTTGCCTTTTTTAAGAACATAGGTATTGGTTTTTGAACGAAAATTCAACACGAAAGTGGTACAGAAACAATAACGCCTATGCTCCTTTTTGCAACGTCTCTTATTTCCAAGTGTACGTTTACTTATTATTATATGCAACATTACTAGTATTATTATATAAATCCAAGCAATAGTAACAAAAGCAAAGCAAAGCTTATAAGTTAACATTAATTATAAATCACAATCTTAAGTGCAGACCACTCGTCTTAGCATGTGGAATTTGATTAATTTCTTTGTTAGAAAATGTAATCATGCTCATATTGTCAATGGTCCCATGTATCTTCCATCTTCCTCTAACTGTATCTATAACTAAAATATCTCTCTTTCACTTTTACCCAAACAAACATGCAGCTGTGCAAATGCAATCAATTTAGTAGCAAATTGCATAATTCGACTTCAATATAAATTGTCAGTTGCGTTGTGCCTAACTAAAATGTTGCCAAAGTGTCGCCAAACTGTCTGTCTGCATATGTGTGCGTGTATGTGTTTGTGGTGTGTGTGTGTGTGTGTGTGTCTGTGTGTGTGTATTCATGTGTATGATTTGAGCATGTAGTCGTGCATTAAAATTAATTAGATTCGAGGGAGTAATTCCAGCGACAACCGCACGAATTAATTGATTCAAATCAATATTCGGCATTTCGGGGCCATGCTCGAAAAACTAACCAAAACCGAGCCAAGAGCCCTCCAAAAATGGTGACACCCCGATGCCCAAACACTGAACACTGAATCAACCCAACAAACACCCAGCACTAACAAACTATATTGAAAACGTGCTCCAACCATTGAGAGTTGAGTTTGATTTGTCTGACAGTTTTACACACACACACATACACCCCCTCGACCAGTCGGCGCACATGATCTCCCCTGCTCCTCTTGTCTATCTGCCTTGCCAAAAATTGCAATGACAACATGGTACACAAATGTGGCCTGCTGATTGCCTGCTGGCTGGCCAAAGACTGGGATAAAGTTGAGAGCTGACATTTGCAATATTAAATGAATTTAAAAATAGTTATTATTAGTAATTGTCGAAGATCTTAAATTGCCAAGGTCAGACCATCTCATTCACAGAAAACAAAGTCATACCTTATTTAATTTTATAACTCTTACTTTACATGTTTAAGAATGTTTTCAGGATATTATTCTTATGTCAAGTATGAAACACGATTGGTTGGCTGAATCAATCTCGAATCTATTCTTAAATCAAGTAAAATAGACTTAAAATAGCTTATGAATGTGCGTGGTTAAAGTATAAAATTATTCATTTTTTTAAAGCACAAAGTAAGCTGGGATGTTAAAATTTTTTTAATTGCATTATTATGTTGCACTACAATTCCCAACCATAAATCAGCTCAGAAATAAAGAGAGTTACTAGCATATTTGATATGGTCGGTGGCTGAACTAAGTGACCGACTGATAGTGCGTGGGACCTAGGGTTCGAATCGCATCAACACCAAATGATTTTGTGAGCTCTTTTTGAATATTTATACAATTTCTAAAAAAGGTGTTCATGAAAATCATAAATTGCACGTTAGCTTAAGAGTGCGTATAGAGATATACGCAAGGTTGTTGGCAGAGGGGGTTGGAGGGGGTTGCGGCAGGGGGTCATTGCCCCCCTTACATTCATAGCTTTACATTATTTATCTTCCTAAAACCAGACCACAGTTGTATTCATATTGTATATTCTTGTGCAGCCCTATACCATATCATACCAACATACTTACAGAAACATATGACAAAATCACAAGAGAACAAAATTAAACTTTTTGTGTGTTGTTTTTAAATGTAAAGCCGTTTTTTTTTTTTACAAATTTATCTTTTTGTATGTTTTTTTTTAAATGTATATCCGTTTTTTTAACTAATTTGAGGTCGGTGATTTCAAATCTTATCTCCATTTTTCTCCAACAGCTCGCGTTTTTGTTTAAACGAATATGTTGAATATCGCCTAATAAGGAGTAAGGCTATGATTCTTACTCCCTGTTCCCATTAAAAATGGGAAAAAGGCTGGCTACGCCCTTGAATATACGGACGGACAGACAGATGGACGGACATGGCCAAATCAACTAGGCTTTTGATGCTGATCAATAAAATATATACTTTATATTGTCGGAAATCCCGCCTTATGCCAATTGCAGTACTTTAGTACTCTCTTTTACCCTTATATTTAAAACGGTAATAAATATCCAGCTGTATATACAACTGGCACATATCATTACATATCATTTCAAAGGCAGTCATAGCTTTTCATAATTCGATGGCACATTCAAAGTATGCTGAAATTCTGTTTGCGAAAAGTCTTTGAAAGTGCATAAGGTCAATTCGGAAAGTCCACATAAATTGAAGATAGGATATCGTAAAATTTCGATATTTTGGGGAAAGAACAGAACTCACTGCCAACCATGCTTAAATTGCATGTTGGCATTCGGCTTAACCAAAATGCCGTTGCAAAAGGCCAAACTGAAAAAGGAAAATGCAAAGCAAAGACCAAGAATTTGACTACAAATAATGCAATGAGGGATAGCTCGAACTTTGAGCTCTTTCACCTACCAACTGCAAACTGTTAACTGTAAGCCATGTGCACTGTTTTACCTGTGAACTGTGAACTGAATGACGATTGCTGATGCTGGTGCTGCTGCTGCTGCTACTAGTTGGCTGTCAAAGCGCGAATGCCAAAAATGCAACGCCAGTTGAACGGAAAAGTAGAAAAACAATGAAAACCACAGGGAAGAATGTTTTCATTCTCTTTAGGTGTATATACTATATATGTATATATGCAATTGTGTGTATGTGAGTTTGGCCAGAGGCAAAAATGTTGCCCGTTAAATATTTGCGCGTTGCGAGTAACGACAACAGATTTCCCAAATACAAAGAGAGAGTTCAGAGACGAAAGCGGCGCATAATTTTTGCCGACCAAAATCACTGCAATATTTTGTTGGCCATTTTACCTGCATCAGTTTGCGGCATCTTTTCTCTATTGTTATTGTAATTTTTTATTTTTTTTTTTTATTGTTTTTTCAGTTGTTGCTGTTGTTGTTACTGTTTGTTGTTTGTGGTTTTGGGGCCTTACCACTGTTTTTTTGGTTGCCTTTTTCCATTGTTGTTTACCAGTCAGTTAGTCAGCCTGACTGTGTCAACGAAATGATTCTGAAATGGTGGAGGCGGGCTGTTATTATTGTTGGCTGCTGCATAAACAAGTTAAATGTATTAGCACATAATTAAAAAGTTTGTTCTCGTTTCCTTTGCAGCTACAGAGAAGTGGGGCACCTTGAAATTTTGACGGAGGTGGTGCTAATTAAGCGAACGCGAGTCTTCTTCCGGTAAGAGACACACATAAGGGATGCCACGTGAGTACCTTAAATTGGTATCATAATACAAATTTATGTATATACAAGCACACACAGTCATTAGTTGCATAATTAAGACGCAAATTTTCAGTTGGCATAAGAGCCAGCAGATGAAGCAAGTTATAAAGATGATTGTCAGTTATAACTGAATGAACACTTCAAACGCGAGGTCTGCTCAAAAAGTTCATTCAATTTGTCAGGTCTTATGTATTAATACTTAAGGCACCTTTTTGATTTTTAAACTTGTATATTAGTATAGTAATGAACTTATTTTTAAGCAGCTAAAAATAAAGTTTTAAATTAAAGCCACACAGAGAGAAAAATGGCGGTCGAAATTCAAGTTTGCTCGTACTTAAATTGTGACCAGAATTATTTTAATACTGAATCCGGCTAACAGTCTTAAATTAAGAACAAATCGAGAACAAATTAAGAACAATCTCGATATAAGCTTAGAATGGTCATAGAAAATTTACAAAATTCTAAGATCAATCTATTTTATTTTTGAATAGGTGTGGAATTATAAAAGAGAAAAACATTTTTGGTTGCAGCTGGGAAGTGAGCTCGAGCTCCACGCACAACAGCCAGTCAGAGCTGGTCGGCCTGTTAGACATCTGAGCTACAGACCAAACCACGTAACAAATATTTGTGTATTTTTCGTCAAATGTATGCTTTGGTCTGTAGCTCAGTGGTCTAACAAATGCGCATCGTAGATCGCGACCTTAAATCACAGCAGCGTTGAGATTTTCACACAAAAAACTGAATTGGAAGACACGAGTAGGAAAGGATTCTGTTATAATGTTAGGGTGCAGGTATGTGTGTCATTGTTATATATGGGAAAAATTAATTTTAATAATTGTTGAAATTTATGAATTAAGTAGCATTTCCCGGCGTACGATGCTATGCCCCGTATAAATATTTGGACGAAAATTTACCTTCGCTCCTACAACTTTAACATTTTTCACCCAACAGGGTACATTTTCCGGAAAATTGGTATGCAGTTTTTAATGAATATTCATATTTGTCTTTGAATCAAATCACTTAAAAACTCAACTTTCATCCTGCCTACAACCTACTTTCCTCCCAGGGAATGAATTTTCCGGAAAATCGGTATGCAGTTTTAAATGAATTATCATATAGGTCTTTGAAAATTAGTTTGGTATATATGTTGATATATACCATAGTCAGACAAAGAGTCAAGATCTCACCCCCAACCCCACCCCTTCGCCCACAAACCGCAAAAACCAATATCTTCCACAGTTTTACAGCTAGAATAACCAAATTTGGCACAAGGGCTATTAATCATATCCTTGATTGATCTAACTAAAACAAGTAAGAACGTTGCAGTCAGGCTCACCCGACTGCGATATACTCTGTTTACTGTTTACTGGGGCGGGGGTGGGCGTGTCAAAATTTTTTTCTCCAAACTATCGATGAGATCAAAAGTATTCATACTGCAAAATTTGGGGTTTCTAGCTATAAGGGTGTAGGAGATACAGATTTTGCTCATTTGCAGGGGCGGTAGTAGGCGTGGCATTTTTTTTTTTACAGATCGGTCGAGAATGTCATCAGTAGTCTTCATGCCAAATTTGGTGACTCTAGCTGCAAAACTGCAGAAGATATAGATTTTTGCGGTTTGTGGGGGAAGGGGTGGGGGTGGGGGGGAAATCTTGACACTTTGTCTGCCTATGGTATATACCAACATGTACACCAAGTTTGGTTGCTCTAGCTTCAAAACTGTGGAAAAAACCTGCGTTCATACGGACAGACGGACGGACAGACGGACATTTCACAAACCCAATATACTCTTTTTTTCCATTTTGGAAAACAGAGTATAAAAATTTGGCCACGCACACCTCCGCCTCCACATGTGTATCTCCCACACCCCTTTAGCTAGAATATCCAAATCTTGCAGGTTGAATTTTGTTGCCATATTAAATAGATTGGATGAAAATAATTTTGGCACAACCACCCCCGCCCTTGCAATCGAGCAAAGTTTGTTTCTCCCAACCCTGTAGATCTGGCCCAAACAAATTTAAATTGATGGCAAAACTTGAAAGATTTGTCTCGGCAAAGAGGCGAAAAAAAGAGTATATCGTCGTCTGGTGCATCCGACTGCAACTTTCTAACTTGTTTTTACTGTGTACAGTAATTATAGCTTAAATTTTACTTTGTTTGCTTGATAAATTTTATCAAAGTTATTAAAAAGTAATTAAACACATCTCGTCAGCCTTTATGATACTTTTAGCTCATTTGCCAGCTACTTTGTCATCTTAATTAGGTCTGCCAAAAAGTGTAGTTAATCAGTTTGCAGTTATCGAAAGTAGAGGCTAAAAAATACCCCACAATCCTTCTTAGATACATACTATAAACAATCTACTTACTTTTGACCTTTGTGCATTGAAATAAACTTGATCTGCGTATGGTATACAGGAATCTGCATGCCAAGTTTGGTGTCTGTAGCTCTTCTAGTCTCCGAGATCTGTGTGTTCATACGGACAACCGGACAGACAGACGGACATGGCTAGTTCGTCTCGGCTGTTGATGCTAATCAAGAATATATGTAGTTTATATAGTCGTATATGCCTCCTTCTGTCTGTTACACACATTTTCAGTACTTTATAACTCCCTTTTTCCTATTTTTAATGGGAACAGGGAGTAAAAATGACTAAACCGAACCTTATGAAATTTTTTTAAGCTTAGAATGAGCTCGAAACGATGCAATTAATGTTACTTAATATATTTAAAGTCCATATAAGTCCATAAAAGCCACGTTCAGAAAAGAAGTCAAAACGTTCTCAAGATAAGAACGAAATAAATTTTATTAGAAAAGCTTGAACTGAGAACTATTTCTACTTAATCGTAAATAAAGTACAAAATTAACTGAAATCAAGAAGAAAATATTTCGAACCACTTAAAAAATTTTAAATCGAGTTATTGCTGAGCTATAATTAAGTATAAAATACTGCAAGAACAAATTCAACTTAAAAGAAGGGTACAAAATTTATTATGAAATATATAACGGGACTTGTAAAATCGAATATAAAATACAGCAAAAGAATTGGGAGCTTACTTATTTATTTAAGGTCGACTTATAACAGTTGATACAAAACAAAATGTCAAATTTACGATTTTTAAAATTTAGTATTTATTAGTTTGCAAGTTCTTTTTTACTTCAGCTGGCTACACTGTTGTGTGTAATACCCATATTAATCCTGATTGCAGGGTATCCAAATGTATCACAAGCATACAATTACTCGGCCATACAGCCACTTTGTTCAGTTAGGCAGTCAGTCAATCAGGCAATGCGGTTGCCAAGGGGTTTGCTTTTTATACATTTGTAACGTGTTAATATGCGAAACACGACAGATATAGAGTGACTGAGCGAAAGAGAGAGGGTGAGTGAAAGAAGGGTTATCACTCTTAGTTCGAGTGAGAAAAACGTTGCGGACTCGACTGGGGATTCGCAGACAGTATCTCAAGTGGCTTCGTAGTCTCCAAGCAGCTTAACTACTCTTAAGTATCTTCTCATAAGATGGCAGGCGAGCACATGTATGTGCGTGAGTTTGTGGGTGAGTGTTTGTTTGAAATTTTATCAAGCAACGCAAGTAATAAGTAAAATTTTTTAATTATTCACCCTGCACACATACCCAATAAACAAAACGAGTCCGTTACGGACTCGTAACGCATCCGGTATATCATGAAAAAACGGATCCGAAACGGACCTGAACTGGATCCGTAACGGATCTGTTGCGGATTCGAAACTGGTTTCGTAAATCATTCCGTTTTCTCGGCTACAACGGATCCGTAGCGGATCCGCATCCGTTTCTGTGTTTATTGGGTATACACTCACACTCGCACTCACACTCACATTTCCTAATAGCATTCGGGGGAGCTAAAAATGTTGCTGCATACCTCAGGGCGCTGCCTGACTACTAATTTGCTATTCAAAACATCTTCAGAATTCTTATAAGTAGGCACAAATGAAATAATTAAAACTTGCAGCAGACAAAAAAATAAGGTGTTAAGTCTAGAAAATGGAGTATGGAGTAGAAAGTCTACAGTCTGCACTTATAAAAAACTTTAACTATATCGAGCTCTTTTCCAGGCTGGTCTGAAGCTAACCAACCTTTTGTGTTTATTACCAGCTTCATACGTGTTACCTTTTGGCTCGAAGCCCCACACTCGTTTGTTATGCTCCAGTTGCCTCCCTACTCGTATTTTTATGGACTTATAAAGAGCATAGATTACGGGCATGGTATAGAAGAGGTAGCAGAGCAATTATATCACATATGCCATTGCCATTGTCTGGTGCTGGTTCTGGTCCTGAACAAGTTCTGGCTGGCTGCTGGTTGGTTTGCAGCTTAATTGGATGCCACAATGTGAAATAAATTGAGCGGAAAATTACGTAGCCCGCCAATCTAAACCGCAGCTAGACGATGCTTACCACCATCCTCGATATCATTTTACCTTTAGCCAATTGTCCCGATTGTGTCGTAAAAACGTGGCAAGCAATTTGTATTGCATCCCTCCTTTTTTTCATTTAATGCCGCAATTGCTTCAATCTAACTTTTGAAGGTTTTGTGTAAATCAACAAGTACAAAGACTTCGAATCGGATTCAAACTATGTTAATCAGATTTTTGAAGCCATTATAACTTATATCCAAACTGTAGGGAGATAAACGAATTCGGCAGAGTTCATTGATAAAATGCACAAAGCCATCGAAAATTACAGCAAGCTTTTTAAACAATTAAACTTGTTGCGTTCCCGTGAAAATGTAAAAATATATTGTTGTTTTTAATTTCCATAATGATTTTTATTAATATATTGTTTAATTCAATTGTCGTGAGTTTGTTGATCTTGTATTTTTTTGTTTTTTATTTATCGGTATTGGTTAAAATCTTGTTGATTGAAAACAAATTTTGCATTACATATATATTTCAATTAGTTACATAGAAATTTAACTGCACCACAATTGTAATTTATATATATATAAATATATTTATTTATGTTCATGCAAAATTCAAATTCATCAAGCTGACTTTTACTTATATATTTTCTATTTTTATACACATAGTTTTTTGTTGTTTATTTTTGGTATACATCAATTATAAATATTACGATCCGTGTGTGTGTTTTTTTTTTTTAATATTATATATGATTTTACTTTAAATTTTTATTTAAAAAAAAATGCTACTGGACATGAAATAAACTCTGATCTCTAAAACTATTGCCCCATTATTGTGGCTCTTATGTGGCGAATGTTTTGGACAACATTAAAATGTATATTGTAAGATCGTGATTCTGTTTGAATGTGTGTGTGTGTGTGTGTGTGTGTGTGAACCATTGAAACTCATTGTTGAGTAGAGACTAAGCTCTTTACTAGTATTTGTTTGTGTGTATGATCAGACTGTTGTCAGATCCATTTTGTTACTACTCTGATAAGTGTGGAGTGTGTTACACAGAGACTCTTTCGGATTTTTTACTAACATCATCAATATGATATCATCATTATCGTACTCATTATCAATTTCATTTAGTTGAAACTTTAAGCCAATAAACTTTTCTTTTTTCTCGAATTCACTTAATTGCTAATCTTTTATGTACTAGCAAAAAAAAGTTATTACATTTATTTATAAGTGTCGCAAAGTTATATACATACACATAAATAATTTTATGTTTATATAGATATTATAGTGGTTAGCTTAAATTGCACAGGTTTTATACATATTTAAAGTACATACACGCATATCGAAGCACATAAAATAAACAGTAAACGAATTCACGAACACGGATTACGGCTTAGGAACTCATATACAACGGCTCTTCTCTATTCTCTTCATATACTACTCTTCCCTTCCCTTCCCTTCCCTTCCCTTCCTCTACTCATTATATATTACACTAGTAAGAACATAAAAACAACAAAACAAATAAAACAATAGACACTATTATTTTATAAACATTGAGAACTACTTTAAAATTGATCATCGTTTCTATCAGAGATACTTTCGTATTCCAAGCGATTTTTACAAATTCGCTTTGCTGTACCACGAATCTAATATTCGTTGCATTTGGTATTTATATTTCTTTATATATATTTGTTTTTCATTTTATGACTAGCTTTGGTTTTGTATTTTATTAGTTTTATGGCTCGGGCATACCGCGGGCCTGGGACTGTTTGCCCTTAAGAGGCACAGACCCAATCACTAATTTGTTGTATCATCTCGTTAAAACTACTTACGAGTAGTTAAAAATATCTATTTAACCGAGTGTCGCAAACATTTTCAATATCTCAAGGGTTCGCAACAATTTTGACATGATTTCGATATAAGAAGCATACCAAAAATTAAAATATGTCGTGAATACCTTCATCTATAGTCAAAGTATTGATTATGAATTTCAGTTCAATTCATCGAATTTCATCGAATTCATATTTGTATTCATATCGTTGTGCGAATTTGTGGCGAATGAGAAATTGAAAACTTATTCACAACATTCATTTGCTAGTTTAAGTAATTTGTAGATGCTTTTGGGTTTTCCATGCTTAACATTTGACTAATACTCGTACTTTAACATACAGACCTGTTCGAGTGTTTGATATTGTGAAAGTGAATTTCCCTTAAATGTTTCGCTTTTGCATTTCACAGTATTTTGCTGATTTATGTTTCGAAGATTTGTGAAAGGATTGAATAAGCTTGCCATTAACATGGGATTCAATTCACTTGCTCATCGGCTATATGGGCATTTGGAACATTTTAAGGGATTTCAATTCCTCAAAACATTGGAAACTTGAACAGGTCTGATAGATTTTGGAGTTTTAAGTTTATGAGTTTTAAAAAACTCTAACAAATTCCACTAAAATTTCATTCACATCATTGTTATTAAAAATAATAAAAAAGTTTTTCTTATGGATTAATAATAATATATACAGAAATATACACTTAGTAACCCATGTTCCCAAACCCATTACCACTCCCATTACCATTACCACTCAAATCACCATCCATATCATCATCTAAATTCCTATTCTGATTCCCATTCCCACTTTCATTACCCATTCCCATTCCCATTCCCATGCTCATGCCCATTCCCATACCCATCCCAAGCCCAATCGCATTGCCTTGCTCTAAGAAATCGTGCTGCTTCTCCGCCGCTTGCCCCTCGAAGTGCTCGTGGCACTAAAGAACTGCGGATCCGCACCACAAAACCTGACCTCAATATGGCCTCCAAACGCTGCCCCCATTGTCAGTTGGGTTGTGGTGGCCGCGATGGGCAGCTAACGCGGCCACCTGACGATTTGTGTTTCCATCCTCAATGTTCCTTACAGATGCACCGCAGTTGCCAATCAGTGTCAGATCACCCGGATGCGCAACGCCCCCTCCAGCCATAATATTATGCTGCTGCCGAACGCCCACATTGCTAATGTGATCCATCACGCTCTGCAGCTCTCCATGCACAGAAGAATTGGGTGAGGCATGCGCCGGCAGCGTGTGCGAGTGGAAACCATGCGCCGACTGATTGGCCGCCGTATACAGTTGCGAGTAGAGCAAACTAGCGGGCAGAACGGGATATAGCGATCCATTGCAGCCGGCGGCTGTGGCGCCAGCGCCGCTGCCATGACCACCGCCAACGCCAACGCCGACACCGCCGCCATAAGCGGAGGCGGAAGCATGCTGTGCCTGGTTGACAATGCCCGAAAAGTTTTGATTGGCACCCAGCATGGCAGGATTAACTGCACCAACCGATGCACCCGTTGAAGCACCGCTGCCAGCGCCAGCTGCACTGCCAGCATTTGCAGCACCACCATTTGTTGCACCGCTGCCGCTGCCCAGATTCGGTGTATTGGTGGATAGCAAATCCTCTTGCACCGGCGACTCTGCCTGCGAGCTGTCGCTCAGGCTACGTGGCCCATTCTGGCTGGAATGCACATTATACTCGTTGCTGGAATTCGTATGATATCGTGGCACCAAAATGGAGTTGACGCCGGCGCCGCTGCCCGTAACTGCTGCACTGCCAGCGGTAGCTCCACTGCCAGCGCTGGCACCATTCACTGTTGATGTGATGGAGGTCTGACCACTGGATACGCCCAACAGACTGTGATGCGACATCTGGCCACTGGTGGAGCCAACCAGACTACTCAGATGCTGATCCAGATCGCTAGCCGTAGAATCAGGGAGCACTGATGGAAAAAGACAGAGACAAAAACAAACAATATAAATTAAGTATGCTTGTTAAAATGATTTTCTTGATTCTACGCTCAGAATAAAATATGTATAAGTTTAAATGCTAAAGTTTGCTTTTTAAGGACAGTTAGTTTATTCTTAAGTTTCAGGGAATTTTATACATGGTATAATTTGTAGTTTTTAGTTGATATGGGATTCATTTTTAAACTTTATGCAATTTGTATTCCTGAGCAAACTTCTTAATAATAAAAAGTTCTTAATTAAGTATGAACTATTGGGCAAATAACATATATATTATTATTTATTATTTTTATTAAATGTATTGTATCTTAGAAAATAAGTCTAGGTTACAAAACTTTTGTAAAACAAGTAAGAATACTCTAGTCGAGTGTGCCCGACTACGAGACTCCCTGCTCCCAACTTGCATTTCAAGCAGTTCAGCGGCAACACAAGCAAGCGTGTGCAGTGCCTGTCAAACTGTTGTTTCTGCCTGCTGAGACGGGCGTAATAGATTCTTCCGTAACTTTGGTGCTATTTATCCGATCGTGTTGAAATTTACACAGCTGATCAACATTGATACAACAAATATGTGTACTAGAAATCAAAGCTATATCTTTAAAGTTGTGGCTGTGGGAGTCTTTTGCGATTTGCGGGGGTGTTACACACATTTGCAGTACTTTATAACTCCCTTTTTCCCATTTTTAATGGGAGCTAAGCTAGAGCAACTAAGGCCTCCATGCTGAGTAGTATTTAATCTTAAGTACTTAAGAACAGTTTGCTTTTTACAAGTTATTATTAGTTTCAATCAGTTCTTTTATATATAATATATTTACAAGTTTAATGAAGCTTGGAGTATTTTTTGGGTTGACCTCTGTAATAATCACGATAAAAGGAGGAATTTCAAGATTTTTGCATGTGTTTTGGATGCGTTGGCAGTTTCTGGTGGGGTGTTCTATGGAAAGCGTGGCATGGGTGCAAAAGAGGACAATATATATAAAGTTAAATGTCTGCTGATTATGTCAAGAGTTAAGTATGTGGCAAATATATGACATTAGAATCCATTAAAAATTTTAAAAATCTTGATATGGCAATATTTTTTCGTACATATCAAGCGTAGTAAAAGATTATGCCTTTTTCAATGATAAAGTTAAGCCATGCCCTGAGTAAT
Source organism: Hirtodrosophila cameraria (assembly GCA_949708635.1). Classification (NCBI taxonomy): domain Eukaryota; kingdom Metazoa; phylum Arthropoda; class Insecta; order Diptera; family Drosophilidae; genus Hirtodrosophila; species Hirtodrosophila cameraria. The sequence continues at coordinate 17,801,495 of OX453090.1, read as the reverse complement.
ACGAGTGTTTCCGACTAACAAAAATACCTGGGAAAAAACCCTAAGAGATGCGAGAGAGCTAATTAAATCTATGTTTGTAACTTAACAAGACTTATTGAAGGATATGTCTCTTATCAGATCAGTACTTTTACAATAAATAACCTGACTTTAATAATCTTATGATTTGCCTCTCCATTGATAATTCTCACGCATATTCGATAAAATAAAGCAATACTTGCCGTTTATGGCATGAAATTATTAAAACTGAACTGCAAGTAATGGGACTGTCAATATTATCAATGGTATTCTTCTTGAGCTTAAACAAATGAATCGTGTATGATTCGGTTCATAATTCCATTTAAAAACATATTTATACACTTGCAGAGGGTATTATAATTTTGTCACGAAATGTGAAACGCATTGGTATATTCGTGAGTCATAAAGTCATACGTTTTTGCATGAAAAACTATTTTGTTTCTTAAGATAACTCAACCAAACTCACTTTACCTATGTTTAAGGTAAGTTTATACATGATGACAAAATTTCATCAAAATCGGACTTCTATATCTTTGCAGCCATAAGAACAATCTGTTCTTGTGCAAAACTTTTCTGCACGGGTATATATATTCTTTCTTGTTTCTTTTCAAATTATGGCAATAATATTGATAGTTTAGGTGAACATCACTATCAAAACTGAATGTATCTCTACTATCAATGCGTTTAATGCTGCAGGTCTTAAATACTTACTCGGTACACAGTCGCGATTTGTAGCGCCGCCAAAGTCTTGATTGTTACTCTGGTCATTCGAGGAGCAGGTGAAGCCCAAAGCCGGATTGTTAAACTGGGCTGAGGTGGGCGTGGTGCAAGAGGAGAGTCCGCTGCTAGCCAAGTATGGTGAATAGGCAGAGGCCGCCGATCCGTAGCCCCAATGCGTGTTACTGGCACCTAAACCAAATTGGGACATATCTTTGTTGTTGGTATCGTTTTTGGAATCAATTTGTTTTTGTTGTTTTTATTTGTGAGTTATTAAGAGAGTGTGTGAGTGAGATGAGAATAAACAAACAAAGAGAAGAACGTGATAAAACCTAGAATACTCAGCAGGTGAAGTATACGACATGTGTACAGAACTCAAAAAGCGCTAAACAAAATCGATAGCCCAAAAAAAAATAATTAGAAATAGAAAAATTAAAATTAAAATGAAATAGAAATATAAATAATGCAGCAAAAAATTGATCAGAAACAGGATACGTAGCGTAGTTTAACTTAGTAATTTTTGCAAAATCTCGTTTCGCAGCACAGTGTGTACGACGATAATCAGAAAACAAGTAAGAATGCTCTAGTCGAGTGTGCCCGACTACGATACTCCCTGCTCCCACTTTGCATTTTAAGCAGTTCAGCGGCAAACTCAAGCAAGCAGTGCACTCAACTCGTAAACTGCTTGTCAAACTGTTGTTGCTGCCAGTTGAGACGGGCGTAATAGATTCTTCTATAACTTTGGTGCTATTTATCCGATCGTTTTGAAATTTACACAGCTGATCAACATATCTGTGTACCACAAATCAAAGCTATATCTTTAAAATTGTGGCTGTGGGAGTCTTTTGCGAATTGCGTGGGTGGGGGGGGGGGGAGGAGGGGTGAATCCCGAAATTTGAAATAAACTTGATCTGCGTATGGTACACAGAAACCTGCATGCCAAGTTTGGTGTCTCTAGCTCTTATAGTCTCTGAGATCGACGCGTTCATACAGACAGACAGACAGACGGCATGGCTAGTTCGTCTCGGCTGTTGATCCTGATCAAGAATATATATAGAATATATATATATATGGTCGGAAATGCCTCCTTCTGTCTGTTACACACATTTGCAGTACTTTATACCTCCCTTTTTCTCATTTTTAATGGGAACAGGGAGTAATAAGTGCAGTACAGCAAACCCGAACAACCCCCCCTTCTTCTCGCTCCACCGACGCCTATGTAATGCGTCGTTTGGCTAGCAAATTTATGGCACATGTGGGCCGCTAATTGGAGCCCCATCATGGAACATTATGCGAGACTACAGCGGATCGCTCTAAATAAAAATTACAAACAACGAATGTGATGCGACGAGGACAGCGGGCAGAAAACGTTTCAATGTAAACGCTAAAATGGGCAATGCCAAAAATGGTTGGATACTGTTATCCAGGGGCAATTTTTTTTTAGCGGTCACGGGTATTCCGGATACCCGAGCTCGAATGAAGTACAGACCACGTTTCGGGTCGAGAGAGGGACAGAGGGACAGAGAGAGATGCTCATTCACAGATAATTAGGCTTAATTAATAGCCCACTCGGAAATTATTAATTAGTTTTTATAGGCGACGGGCGTATTTTCGTATCCGTATATTGATTTTGTGGTGGCTTTATTAATGCTATTGGCTTAAATGCTTCTACCTCCATTAATTACGTTGCTTTATGTGTTCAAATTTTGTTGCTGATGTTGTTGTTGTTGGTTATGGTGGCGGTGGTTGTTTGTGTGCGGCCTGCTGTCTGATGTTTGTTGTCACACCGATTGACTTTATCTGCGCATATTTCGTTACTGAATTATTAACAAGAAATTGAAAGCTCTATAGGCTTATATTTATGCACTTGCAAAGCCAATCCAATTATGGGTTTTTTGTCTCATTTGACCAATGCACTATGGGCTATCTGATTTTTTTTTTTTTTTCATAAGCTATAAACAAAAATAAAGATACCTCTAATTGTGCATAATTGCTAGTTGGACGAAAATTGAGCTTTGAAAAAAGAAAAAAAAATTAATATTCTTTCATAAAGGAGTGAGTGTGTGGTTTTGGCGGAATCGGCGGAAATATGGTAAATATCTATATCGATTTGTAATCAAATATATTTTGTTTTATCTACGCTCATCTTTCTTCATTGATTGTTGCTGTTCCGAATGTCAACAAGCATGACAAAAAAAGAGTTTTGTGCAATGAACCCAGTTTTTTTCGAAACAGGTCAGATTACGGCAAGAAGTGTTAGTTTCTTATTAATCTGCACGCTGTAAATTATAACTTTTAACTTTATAAGTAATTGGAATGCCATGCGAAGAATTTTTTAATGTTGCTTTGTTAGGTGTTTCTAAGAGTTTTGTTCAAGCGTCTTATGTGAGTGAGCCAAAGTGAATTTTGCTGAACTTCAAATTAAAAAAAAAAGAAAATAAAGTATTCTTGCATAAAAACATTTTATTTGACTGGAAAGTGAGCATTATGTATACTATTTCTTGCAAAAATTGCCGAAGCCATATATGGCTCTTCATGCAGTAATGTACTGAATGATATGTATACATATGAAACTTAATTTTCAAGAAATGAATGTAAAAACATTTTTCGAAAATTTACAATTCGTAGACGAAATCGATGATAAACTTCAAAGTGATGACGAGTACACATCCATTACCAATAACAAAGTTGATGGAAATCAAAAGGTCGAACAGGAGGAAAACGTTTTTTGCACTTCAGCAATAACGAGGATATTAAGTCGCCAGATGAAGCCGGGTTTGACAAACTATTCAAGATTCGACCGCTGCTAAGCAAAATCTGTTATCAATTATTGCTCGTACCTAAATTAGAGCATTTGGTGTTTGATAAGCACATTATTCCCACGAAGTGCCTGCACCACTTCAAACAATATAATCCGGCTAAACCTCACAAATGGGGTTTCAAAAATGTTGTTTTGAGTGGAGTATCAGATTTCGATATTTTTGCTGGAGCCTGGTCGAAAAAGTAGCTAAAATCGATGGGGCTGAAATTGGCCTCGTCTTTTGGCTTGACAATTAAGTTGTCAATATTCTTTCCACTTACGTGGGAAGCGATCCCGTTTCAACAAAAACGCGTTTTAGTAAGAAAGACAAAAAGATCATTAAAATCAAGACGCCAAAGGCAGTTGATGTCTATAATTATTATATGGGATGCGTTGACTTACTCGATTCATTACTTGGACTTTATAGAATTCAGTTGGGTACAAAATGGATTTGATGGCGTCGTAAGTCAGATGTATATATGCCGTTGTTGGACTTCAAACTTATAAAAGCTGAGCACCTCTGCAAGGCAGGAAAAGTAAAAAAAACGAGGCCGTCCTGCGACCACTCCAACTTCATCTCTGACTACAAGCTGTGAAAATACTCCTACTAGCAGTAAAAGGACGAAACGACAAGATTTTCCACTAAGTTCGGTTCTTTGTCAAAACGATTGTTCGATCCGATCATACATTGTTTCAGAGAAATGTAATGTAATTTTGTGCTACAACGTCAAAACAAACTGTTTCACAAGCTTTCACACACAGTAAGCAACATGCATAGAGAGCCATATATGGCATATCATATTAATACCCTTGGGTATTATAATTTTGTCACAAAATGTGTAACGCATTAAAGAAGACGTATCAGAAGAAAAAAATTTGTATACTCGTGATCAGCATCAAAGGCCGAGTCATGTCCGTCATGTCCGTCTGTCTGTCTGTCTGTCTATCCGTTTGTTGATATGCGTTTTTCAAGACTTTGTTCTAGAGCTATCTTGATGAATCTTGGCACAGATGCTTCTTCTTTCTGCAGGTTGTACCTATAGTTGAATAATAAGCTGCCATAGGAACGATCGGTTTAAAAATTAGTTTTTGTATGAAAAACTTTTTTGTTTTTCAAGATAACTCAATAAAACTCACTATGTCTAAATAAAAGTGCGTTCTACACATGTTGACCAAATTTGATCAAATCGGAACACTATATCTTATAGCTGCTATAAAAACAATCAGTTGAAAAATAAGTTTTCTTATGCAACTCTTTTCTGCACTGCTATATATCTACAACACGCCGAAGATAACATTCCTTTCTTGTTTTCCATTAAATGTACTTAATGCGGACATAACATTCGCACGCAAATTCGCTTGTTAATATTGATTCAGCAAGCGTTCCCATTAGTATATTTTCTTTTCTTTGGGAGTACTTTTAAGCCTATTTTAAAATAAACATGTAGGAACGTTGCAGTCGGAAGCACCCGACTGCGATATACTCTTGTTTTCGCCTCTTTGCGGAGTCAGAAGTGGGCGTGGCAATTGTATTTTTGCTCAAATCTTTCAGTTTTGCCATCAATTTAAATTTGTTTGGGCCAGATCTACAGGTTTGGGAGAAACAAACTTTGCTCGATTGCAAGGGCGGGGGTGGTTGTGGCAAAATTATTTTTGTCCAATCTATTTTATAGGACAACAAAAGTCAACCTGCAAAATTTGGTGCTTCTAGCTAAAGAGGTGTGGGAGATACAGACTTTGCTCATTTGTGGAGGCGGAGGCGGGCGTGGAAAAGTGTTTTCTTTTGTCAGATCAACCAAGGAAGTGATTAGTAGAATTATTATCAAATTTGGTAACTCTAGCTGTAAAACTATGGCAGATACAGTGCTTTGCCAATCGCGGCGGAGGGGTGGTCTTGACACTTTGTCTATCATAGGATATATCAACATCTATCCCAAGTTTGGTTGCTCTAGCTTAAAACTGTGGAAAAAACCGTTCATATGGACGGACAGACGGACAGGCGGACATTTCACAAACCCAATATACTCTTTTTTCCTTTTTTTTTCAAAAAATTAAAGATCATAATTAAAATTAAGATCTTGACACTTTGTCTGACTGTGGTATACAACAAGTATACCAAGTTTGGTTGCTGTAACTTCAAAATTGTGGAAAAAACCTGCGTTCATACGGACAGACGGACGGTTAGATGGACATTTAACAATATATTCTTTTTTCTTTTTGTTTTTTTTTTTTTTTCAAAAATTAAAAAGAGTAAAAAGTGGACAACATTTTTAATAGAGTTGCCATGAGAAAACATTTGAAAGATAAAACGATACTGTCGTTAAATTGGCAAGGAAATTGATAGGTGTTATGAGCTTCTCAATACAGCAAAGGTTTTTGAAAAGTTTGGCTGCTTTGTAATTGGAATAAAATAGTTGCCGGATTAAATGAATTACTTTTCAGATAACTCAGAGAAATAAAATATAAGTTTAGCTTCAAATTCACAATCAAATACAAAAACTAGCTGTGTTTCGAAATAGAGCAAAAAACGATGAATTCAGTACAGTGCTTGGTACAATGTTCGAAATTCATTCGATTTTTACTCCCTGCTCCCATTAAAAATGGGAAAAAGGGAGTTAAAAAAACTGCAAATGTATGTTGCAGGCAGAAGGAGGCATTTCGGACTATATAAGGTACGTATCTTCTTGATCAGCATCAACAGCCGAGACGAACTAGCCATGTCCATCTGTCTGTCAGTCTGTCCGTCCGTCCGTATGAACACACAGATCTCGGAGACTATAAGAGCTACAGACACCAAACTTGGCATGCAGGTTCCTATATACCATACGCAGATCCAGTTTATTTCAAATTTCGAATGCACCCCCCCTCCCCACCCCCCATTTATATAGCGAATTACATGAACAAATTTGCTCTTGATGAATTAATAATAATTTGTGATTAAATTAAAATTATTATATGAAATATTTGCGTTTCCAATATTTGTGTTGGTTGACTTATTGAAAGACAGTTTAATGTGTTCAAATTTGTACTTGCAATTTTCTTTATAAAGCATTTAATATTTTTTGAAATTAATAAAATATATGCCAGTAATTAAGTCAAGCAGCGACTGTCAATAAAATTTGTAAATAAATAATTCAGGATATTTTGCTCTTTGCATATTTACAATTATATTATGGGTAATCAGGAACAACAGACGCTTTCAGTAATCAGTATTTACACACATATGTATATATATATATATACACATAGTGGCTATGTACACACATTTATATGTTGATATAACCCATACATATATACATATATATATGTATATACTTATATAACATAAACATTCAAGTATATACGAAAAATGAGCCATAGATTTAAACTCTGCCGGGTTAAATGTTGGTCTCTGTAAATCGAAAAATTTGCATTTTGATTTGTGCGCTTCATGCTAGACAGGCGGGGAATGAGTGAAGGAAGGAAAATGGCTGGAGGAAGAGAGAGGGAAAGTAGACTTCAATGGAGTCCAAATATAAATTGACAGTTATGGGTAGACAACTTGTGTGCTGATTGAATTGCAATTGATAAATATTTAAAGCTTTAAATATTTATATTTAAATATATAAACTAGCTAGTTTAATGCTTAGAGTACACGAAATGTAAAAACTTATAATACATGAATATGTTTTCTACGTCAGAAATGTTCCCCAATTTTTATATATAGTGTATTCGGCATTTTTGGGACTTTCATATGTACTAAACATATATATTTGTACAACACGATACATTTATGTCACATGGAATAATAAGACAGTTTAGCATGCCGTGTACTCACTCGAAGCATGTCGATTGTAACAACATGTTATTTTTTTTTCGATTGAAGCATGCATATGGAGCTAGTGCCAAGCATGCTACAGCACGAATTTGTGCTGCTACTTGGAGCATGTACATGAGGCACTAAACCTGTGTTTTTGGGAAAAATTTCTAAAATGTTATCAAAAAATGTTGAATTAACAACACAATCATGAGGGAGGTGGAAATGTCAAAAAACCTTGGAGAACATTTGGAGTGATGGCGATTTCGTGGTGCCTCCTAAAGAAAAATATTTGAAGCGACGGCGACGAGTGGACTAATAAAGAAATATTTCACTGAATAGCGTAGAGGCATCGCAGACTTTTGATTTAAACTCAAATTCAATAAATTAATAAATTTACTCCATGGTATAGCCTTTTATTTTTTTTATCTAGATTCCAGAGGGGAAGCCTGAAGTCCGTTAGCCTCAGTCTAGTTAAAGAAGTAATGCACACATGCTCGATCTAATATTTTGTGTATTTTTATTCAATATTTGATATTCGAACTTTGAACAGTTTTTGAACTATATTGAAAAAAACGTTTAAGCTGCAGTTAGCACAGATGACGCATTCGGCTAGATCGAATCACTACATCCTATTTTTCAGCTGATTGTTCCTATGGCAGCTATAAGTTATAGTGATCCGATATTGGTACAATTTGGACAACATGTGTAGAACGCGCTTTAATTTAGATAAAGTGAGTTTGGCCGAGATATTTTGAAAAACACAAAAGTTTTTCATACAGAAACTTAATTTCAACCGATCGATCCTATAGCAGCTATAAGATATAGTCGTCCGATTTTGAAGAAATTTTGTCATTATGTCCTTAAACTTTGGGTAAATAACTTTGGTTCGTGAAAAACAAACTCACTATATCTAAATTAAAGCACGTTATACACATGTTGACCAAATTGTATCAAAATCGGATAACTATATCTTATAGCTGCCATAGGAACAGTCAGTTGAAAAATATGTTTTCTTATGCAAATCTTTTCTGCAAGGGTATATATCTTCAGCACGCCGAAGATATCATTTCTTTCTTGTTTTTTATTTGATTGGTCTTCAAATTCGCTTTGTAATCTCTCTCTGTTTCTCTCTCACTTTCATAACAATTATCGTTCAATTTGAATTCGCATAATTACCTTTATTTTTTTTACCAACATTTCTTAACATAATTATATATATATATTGGCGAAAAAAAAAGTGACAAAGCTTAAATTGATGTCATGTTCGACTAACTATATATTGTTTATATTGTAGTTGTTGCTGTAATGCAATTAATTGTCAATTTAAATTTAAACATCAAATTTAATTTAAATGTTTTTTTAAACGCATAATTTAATTTTATACAGCTGCAAGGCATGCACGAAAAAACTTGTTCTCTATTTTAATTATTGATTTATAATGTTTTTGCATCATTGTCGCATTGGCTGTTGTTCAAGCTAATTATATTAGCTAACTTTTAAAAACTTCGCTTTAGAATCGATATTATAATATACTTATTTTAAATTCATATTCGTAATAATAAAAAAAAAGGTTTAATTGAGGGTGCATTGAGACTATGTGTGCAACGCAAAGATGCAACGCATGACTACAGAAAGTATACATATTATTCATCAGCATTAACAGTCTATGTAACCATTTCAGTCTGTCCTACATTCTGTGTGTCAACCAACAGCTATATGTTATAGTGGTCCGATCTGGCCAATTAAACTATGGGTACTACCTGCAGTAAGAAAAAGCAGCTGTGCCAAGTTTCATCAAGATAGCTCTAGAACAAAGTCTTGAAAAACGCATATAAACAGACGGACAGACGGACATGACGGATATGACTCGGCCTAATAAAAAACAAGTAAGAATGCTCTAGTCGAGTGTGCCCGACTACGAGACTCCCTGCTCCCAACTTGCATTTCAAGCAGTTCAGCGGCAACACAAGCAAGCAGCGTACTTAACTTGCCCAGTGCATGTCAAACTGTTGTTTCTGCCTGCTGAGACAGGGGAAATAGATTCTTCCATTACTTTGGTGCTATTTATCCGATCGTAATGAAATTTACACAGCTGATCAACATTGATACAACATATATGTGTACCAAAAACCAAAGCTTCATCTTTAAAATTGTGGCTGTGGGATTTTTGCGATTTGCGGGGGTCCGGGGAGCTGCATCCGAAATTTGAAATAAACTTGATCTGCGTATGGTATACAGGAATCTGCATGCCATGTTTGGTGTCTCCGAGATCTGTGTGTTCATACGGACAGACAGACGGACATGGCTAGTTCGTCTCGGCTGTTGATGCTGATCAAGAATATATGTAGTGTATATGGTCGGAAATGCCTCCTTCTGTCTGTTACACACATTTGCAGTACTTTATAACTCCCTTTTTCCCATTTTTAATGGGAACATGGAGTACAAAATTTGAACACTTCATCTGTTTGGAATATGCCAACATTTTTCCAAACTTAAACGTACAGTCGGACATTTTACAATCCCAATATACTTTATTTTTTTCAATTTATGATAAAGGAGTATAATGACAGCAAGCACACTTTTATACCCACACACTCACACACACAAACACACACCTACGTGCACACAGTCAGTTGAATAGTACAAGCAATACAATATTTTTTATTGTGAATTACTCGATTGTTTATTGTTGTTCTTTTTGTGTTGTTGCTGCAGTGTTTGACCAACGTTTATTTGTTTGTATAGTAAACTTTGGTTAAATAAAGTGGCCAATAGCAGCGCCATAACAACAACAACAGCAACAAGTATTTAGGACAACGTAAAACGAATTTTCACCGCATTCAAATGTCATTTGACAACAACGACAAAGCATTTGAAGTTGTTTTTTAGTTATTAATTTTGTTGAATATATTTTAGATTAAATCAAATTATTAGTTTATTTTTAATTTTTTTTTGCTTTAAATTCATTGATAGATTAACTACTGTTGCTGTTTTACTGGCCACAGTTAAATGTATATTAGTGTATCTATTATTGTTTACCAAGGCAATGTAATGGTTCTGTTTGTGATTTTGTGCGGTTGCATTTGGGGCGCTTAACATACAACCCACCAATTCCAAACACAAAACCAAAGCAGTCCCAAATCGTCGAGTTGCATGCGTTTTTGAAAAATGACGTTACTTAAAAGTTAAAAGAAAAACCAACAAACGGAAAAGAAAGCAACAACATATACAAATCAATGAATAACATAACGTAGGGCTTTAAATGAGATAATGAATTTGTATGAATTGGATCTGGAAAACAATCGATTTGACTATGTCGAGTCTATAGCAAATTAAAAAATCAGGCCTGTTCTCTTTTTCGATTATTTTATTTTCATTAAAAATTGCCAATCCAAACATTTTGTATGTCCATTTTGAATTGATTTTATTTTCGGAATTCAGAGCAGCTCATAAGCGCAGTCGGAATGGATAAAGAAACTAGGCCAGATGTCTATGATAAGCTTAATTTAGTCATGATTTTCCAGTTCCAGTTAGTATGTTAATGAGTATTTAGATATGCAAGTAGATCTTATGCACTTGTGTACTAGATGTTGGATACTTACTCTGACAGTTGCCAATTGGAGGCATGCGGAAGCCGGAGAGTGGATCCGTGGAGAAGTGGAACGGTCGCTGGCCAAAGGCGAAGTGAAACTGTTGTTGTTGCCCTAAAAGGGATAGCACTATGTTTTTTTCAGTTTTAATTATCTGTCCTTAACTTAAAGTTTTTCAGATTTGTGAATGGGAGTACATATGTATGTGTGTGCAAATATTGTCATGCTTATGCGACAAGTTGTATACTGGCATGAAATAATTTCGAAAATTGAGCAAAATATAAGTGTAGTACATTTCTATATATATATAAATATATAATATATAAATATATATATATATATATATATATATGTACGCAACTTTGTAGCTTGAGTTACGGAGTTTTGCTGAATTTTATTAAAGTTCAATCATCGAAAATTATTGAACTTTAATAAAATTCAGCAAAACTCCGTAACTCAAGCTACAAAGTTGCGTCAATGGAATCACAGAGCTTAGAATGACTTACAATTACAATTAGTCAAATTCAGAAATCTATAAATTAACAGTACAAGGGACGAATTCTCAATTTTCGGTTAGGTAGTCGGTTAAATAATTGTAACTTTTATATATCTCACCGTCAAACTTCCAATCAAACCATGATACAATTAGGGTGTTCACCTTACCCTCGTAGCGTCGCAGATCGCAGATTTACGACGGTCGCATCAACAACTTTCACTGATATTCAGTACATGTTGTTGTTGCTACCGCCGAAAATCTGCGATCTGCGAGGGTAAGGTGAACACCCTAAGTGAAATTTAGATAGCGCATAAGGCCCTGAAATGTTAATACTCTATTACGCATTTACGTCACTGTAGACATGAACTGTCAGTTTTTTTCAAATTTGTTTGTAATTTTGTGATGTTAAGCTAGACAAAGTTATGAAGTTTTTTAAAAGAGCTTAGTTAGTTGACCTAATTTTTCATAGAATGCAAGCAGAATTATTGCACATTCATTGTGTTTCAATATATTTGTTCAGTTTACATGTACTAGCTGAAAATTTACAGTTGACATTTTGACTGACTTTTCTGTTATCAAAAATCACGCAAGTGTGCATTCTTCATTACGGCCGCAAAACTTCGACCATTTCTTTAAGGCTTCATCGAGAGGAAACCTAAAAAAGTTTTTCTGGCACGTTGTTGTATTGTTGCAATTCCTGAAAATTTTACGTCTCATCTCATTTTTATTAGTTATTAAAAATCTTTAGTGTTAAAAATGACACAAATTCCCATACAATATCGAAATGTTATGTCTTCTGTGACGTCACACAGCCAGCTGTTAAGTTAACAGAGCTGACGGACCAACGCAATACGTTATCTTAGTTCATTCTATCATGCGATCAAAAAGTTTGGTTTTTTCAATGTTTGGCTAGAAACTGTCTGTTAAATGTGTGAATGGCAAAAACTTCATATCGCTTTCCAAAACTACGCCAAAAAATATGGACACACTGTACAGATGTCAGATTCATAGCTGATTCATCAACTGTTAGAAAATTCAATAGCTCGTTTTGTTGGAGAATGTTCCCGGACATTCTTTGTTGCTGCGACAAAATGGCTACGTTTTGGTTATTTTGCAAATTTTGAATGTTGTCGAAGCCCAGCTGCTGGCCAGCGTTGCTGACTTCCCGATTGGCTTGGTTGAAAGGGCTTGGTATATCGTCTCCACCTTCGTCAAACTCTGCATCGGGAACATTTCCCAGTCGATCCAAAGAAATCTGTCTCAATCGAGCCACTAATTCGGTTTGGGTACCTCTATCCCTGAGCCCTGTCAGCCACTTTTTTAATTGGATAATCGACAAAATTCAAAAATCCCACGACTACAGCATCCTTGCAACTGGGTCCCCTACCATATGATAGACTTAAAAGCCCCTCTGTCATAGACGTCTACTGCGATCTACTGCGGCATTCCACACGGCCACATGGCCTCACTCGACCTAGGCTCTGACCACCTCCCTCTCCTTACCAGTCTTATAAATAAACCAAAAACTATCCCTTTCAGGAAACTTATACTAATAGCTAACACCAGCAATACAAAACACATTATTTTTATAATTTTGCAAACTGTTTGCAGTTGTTTGTTTTTTGAACGCAGTAGTCGAACTGTTAGATTATAACAGTTGGTTAAGAACTTAACCGACGAATGGGTATCGTTTAGCAGTTAAAGCTCGCAACAAAGCTAGCCAAATTTGAGAAAATTAAATTTATACAACCGGCACATTAACAGTCCGATTAAAGCTAACCAAACATTGAGAAACTGGCACTAAATTTTTCATATTCCTGCACACTCTTTCTCTGCTATCTAACTCTCTCTCCACCTTGCTCACTCTTACTCCTTCAATCACTACAGCTAAACGTTGTCTCCCATTTTCTAGTTGCAGTTTTCCTGCAGATTGTATTGTATTCATTATAGAATAATAGCATTCTGTCTGATGTCGGTGACGGCACCTTAAAAACCCAACTGCCAATTGTCCTGTGCATGGTGTATGAGTGTGTATGTGTTTGTGTGTGTGTGATTCTATGCGATTGCACTATGGAGAATTTGACCAGTTTTTGTGCCCAAAACTTATTTTTTATATTATACTTTGAATTTGCTAACATAACGTCAAACTCTTATAATGCATACCCGATATTTTAACAATTTCAGCTTATGTTAAGATAACAGCTGTTAAACACAGCTGTTCCACACGAAAAGCACGCGGTTCCAAAATTTGGAAGCTTTTTTTTAATTCAAAAACAAAAATAATATGCTGGGCTTGTGAAATGTCCGTCCATCCGTTCGTCTGTCCGTCTGTATGAACGCAGTTTTTTCTGCAGTTTTGAAGCTGGAGTCACCAAACTTGGTGCACATGGTATATAACCATAGGCAGACAAAGTGTTAAAATCTCTTCAGCCAAAATACAATTGCAACGCTCACTTCTGACTCCGCAAAGAGGCTATCGCAGTCGGGTATATCCGAGTGCAACGATCTTACTTGTTGTGATGAAGGTTTATGTGAATTTTGGCAAAATAAAGGAGGCTGATAAAGGACGCTTTGATAGAAGCTCATAAATGTGGTTTGTTTTATGTGTTGGCAGAGATTTGTTGTAAAAATTAAATGTGTTGTCCAAAATATTATTTTGCAAATAATTATCAACTTTGGATAGAGTTTTAAAATTTTGTTTGAATTTGTTTGCAATTTGTCTATCTGGTCTTCAATTATCTGTTCAAATCAGTTTACTTTGTATCCGTGCGTGGGTTTTATATATATATATATATAAAAGCAAAACAAAAATTGACTTCCTTCACTGGGAGTTAAGCCCAGGATTTATTTTGCAAAAAGAAGCATACTCGGACTACTTGTTAAAGCCTAATGTACAAGTAGTAGTAGGAGAAGGTACACAAAACAGGAAATATCTTGCGAAGACGAATTAAGTCAGATAAGTGTTATATACCAAAACTTGCCGAATTTTAATGGCTTAAACATTCATTTAATTAAAAATCAGTTAGGTCAATTTCTTCCAAAGTGTAAAAAAAGAACGTTATTTCACATGTGGTTTTTCACCTGTGTGTACAAATAAAAATTGCCAACGTAAGCTTAAAAGCTCTGAAAAATACCTTCCTTTCGGAAGTTTGACGGAGAGTTAAATCAAAGTTACGATTAGTAAACCGGATGTTTAACCGGACATTGAGAAAGTGGCCCTTAAACTTATACTTACTAAAAGAGTTTGGTTGAGATAGATTAATAAAAAAAAATTGTTCATACAAAACAAGTAAGAATGCTCTAGTCGAGTGTACCCGACTACGAAACTCCCTCTTCCCAACACTTAACGTGTGCAGTGAATGTCAGGCAGGCTTATACCTGCTGAGTCGCGGGGAAATATATTCGTCAATAACTTTGATATTTATAACCCGAACGCATGAAATCTACTCAATTGATCAACATTGATAAAAGAAATATGTGTTTGTACCAAAAATCAATGCTGAATCTTTAAAATTGTGTCTGTGGGAGTTTTTTTTTGTGATTTTCGGGGGTGTCCCCGAAATTTGAAATAAACTTGATCTTCGTATGGTACGTGCCAAGTTTGGTACCTGTAGCTCTTATAGAGTCTGAGATCGACGTAATCATACAGACGGACGGACGAACGGTCAGACAGACGGACATGGCTAGTTAGACTCGGGTGTTGATGCGGATCAAGAATATACATACTTTATATAGTCGGAAATGTCTCCTTCTGCCTGTCACATACATTTGCAGTACTTTATAGCTGCTTTTTCTTATTTTTAATGGGAACAGGGATTAAAAAAATTGTTGTGGGCGGTAAAATTTTGTGCCACACCCATTTTCTCAAATCACTTTATAACGATATTATAAATGTCATTGAATATTAAACCCAAATTATGCGTTTAATCTTTGAGTTATTAATTTCGGACAAACTGGTCTAATTCCCCATAGTGGATTGTACACCGCTGAAAACTGTGTTCTTTGTTTTTTGGCTGGACATCTGTATAGACCCTGACAGAAACTTGGCAGCTGAGGTTATAAATCATGCCATGGATTAAATTGTTGTTCTAGCACCCTATAGTTTGCACTGCTAGATATATATATGTATGTATATGTATGTCAACAGAAACTCCAGCAATTTTTGTTCTCTCTGAGTTTGAGTCTTAGACTAAGCTTGGATGCCTTAGCATATGTAAAGTGAAATATTAGCATGCTTATAAATATACATTTTTGCAGATAGCGTTTGACTGCGTATTGAATATTCTAAAAGGGTATTAACAGAGTGAAAGTGTAAAAGAGAGAGAGGGAAATAGGAAGTACGATATGCATGTGTGTGTGCTTAGGGCTTTAATAAAGTCTCATTCATTGTTGTAATTGTTGCTGCTGCTGTGCAAATTAATATATGTTCGTCATGGGATCAACCTAATACTCTTTGGATTTGCTTGTGTAGGTGGAAATTTAATTATGTTAAGTTTTTAGCCCTTGTCTACCCAATAGAACTCGAGAGAATGGGTTAATTTTCCCAAGCTCTTTTTGATAGTGTGTATTTGAAGTGTTTTTGAAATAAAATTCGGAAAAGCCATTATATCTATGTATCAATGAGTATGTCATCGGAACGTCGCTGCTAGTTGAAAGTACTTTTCGAATAATGTAAGGCAGTTAACGATGACTTTTTGTTCAGCAAGATGAATTATCATTCGCCTTTACAATAAGAATTTAGAAAACCCAAAAGCAAAAACCAAAAATTCCAACTAAAGTTTGTAGTTTATTGGTGTATTTTTTTGGATGTCGACGGACTTAACATGCAAGTTTGGCATTCTGTCACTGAGTGGTGTGGTGGTCTAGATGGTAGAGCAATTGTCTTACAAACGGTATAAGCAGGTTCAAATGCCAGTAACTTAAAAAAAAAATTTTAAATGCCTTCATAATGTGTTCAGTATGGTAGCGAACGCCCGAACACATCGGTCTATCACTACAAAATGAATGCCTCACGATATGTTCAGTTCCGAAATTGGAACCGAACTTTTTTCTATTCCAAAAACACATTCTGTAGACATCATGTATTCGAAGTCCCGCCTCTGTATAAAACCGTATGAAGAAACCGATATTTCCGAAATCATTCTGGAAGATTTCTATAAATCGTGGAAATACTATTTGAAGGTTCGAAAGTTATATTGGGTACTTGCCATATTGTTAGATACACTTATGTATGTTCAATACATATATATGTATATATACTTACTGGTCTTCGAGCGTGGTTCGCGTGGCCCATCGACAGTAACTTTGATCGCCTTGTTGTATGTGGCTATGTGTGGTGGATTCGTTGACACGGTGATGGTTAATGTGAAGCTTTTCCCTGCAACGAGACCCAGCACACGAACAATAAAACAACAAGATTATTAAACATATTTATGACTTTTTTTTGGTGCACAAATCGAAATGTTTTCCACATACGCGTGTGTTACTTAATTATGGCCACAAATCACGTTAACCAAGGCGGCCTCAAACCATCAATCGATTGTCACATCGTAAAACTCAAATCAAATTGTTTACCGTAAAACAATAATAAAGACAGGTACAATTTTTTTAAGAAAACAAATTGGGCTAATAAGCATTGAAACAAATTGTTTTAGAATTTAAAAAAAAAAAAGTAGTCAAATAGACGAATAAATGATATTGGACGAACGGACGGACAGACAGACATTTCACAAAAAATTCAAAAAATACTATAAAAATTAGGAACACAAAATTAGGAAACTAGTAATTGAGAAATAAAAATAAGGACACCAAAATTAGGAAAAATTTAATCAGGAAACTAAAATTGGGAAAGCAAAAATTTGGATATGCCATATGTGTGCGCTTGCACACGCCATATGCTTGTGGTGCACATTGCAATTTACACAAACAATTTTTATTACACTTTACATAGTTTGGGAAAATTTCATCAAAATCCGGCTACCTTATCCTAAAGCTGTCATATGGAAAATCGATCGAAAATCAACTCGAATCGAACTCAAATGCAATCTGTACTTTTTATCAAAAAGGGGCAAAAACTTAACTTAAGCTTTGGAGGTCGTTTAAGGTCAATAAAAGTAATATTCCCAAGAACACACTTACATTTCTTAGTATACACCTTAAAATACACACGAGCAACACACTGGAAAATTCAATAACAGCACATAACTATCAAAAAACATGTATTAACAATTAAATTACACACCTTGAGCTGCCTTTTCCATATTAAAACTCAGTTTATATTTGGGATTGATGATAATTCAATCTGCAAGTTGATGAATAATTTCCATTCTTTTTTACAATTCAAAGCAACACTGAATAGGCCAACTTTAAAAGCTCTCAAAAAATTAACTGATTTCCGAAAACATGTTTAAAATTATTTTTATTTTTCTTACTTGTTTTTTTCTATGGTAGACTTTTTTTTTTTAATTTTCTGTTTTTTATAGAACTATGTGTGTGCTTTTTTTATTTTCTTTCTTATATTTTTGTACAAGGTGGCTTACAACTGTGTTTTCATTCTGAATTTCACACATGCATTCAAAACTTTTTTACAATCAGACTTGATTTTATTTTGGAGTTTGAATCACTTTTGTGCAAGTGTACTTGTTATTTCTCTTTTTATGCCACCCACCCTTTTCTAATCGGGTGAAGAAGAATTAATTACAATTCAAACTCATTGTCTGGAACACATGACATGAGAGTTGGTCCTTTCTGAAAGTTGGAAGCTAAGATTTATTTCATTTGTGCCACACAGTTTTCTTTTAATTAACTTGTTACGCCTACCCCAGGGGTCCCAGCCTCTTGCCCAGCCACGCCTCTTCGGTCTGATGAAACCCACACCTCTAAAACACATCCACGCGGTCGACATCTTTTTGCTATGTTCAAGTGTTGCCAGGCCCACGATGAAATTCGCTGCGATTCAATTAAAAGCATTTTAGCCAACTTCCCCGCCACTCTCGGCACACACACCCACTTGAAGCGTAGCCGTGGTGCGTTTTTTGTCTGTCTATGACAACGCGGCGTATGTGCAATGTCTTCAAGTGTTTTGCCAGTTGCTGCCGTTTGCTTTTTAAGTTGACAAACAAAGCGTAAATCATTTCGGAACACACAACAATAAACACACGCACACACACATAGACACAGAGGCTTACACATGTTGCTGCCACACACCACTGAGCCTGCTAACAACGCCGCCTTGATTTCTGTCTCGCCCTGCTCCTGCTACTTCTCTTCTTATCCACATTCACCATTTCCCACATGCTAGAGTCCTCAATTCGATGCTTGGCATAAAAAATGAACTTCGTCTTAACTCTGTTTGCAATTGCTTCTTCAAGAGGCATTTTGTCTTTTGTCCTGCCATTCTGTCTGCCTGCTTCTCTCTTCATCTGTTCGTTTGTCCTGCTCCTGCTGTTGCTTTTGCTTCAGTGACACTTTGTCTTTATTGCCAACCATTGTAGTTCATTGTTGCGCTATTTTTTGGCAATTCTCTGTTAATTCGGATATGGAGTTGGAATATACTTATACTTAAACGTTTAATAAGTGTATTTCTTATGGAATTGCGAGTTTTAAAAGGGTGGAGTAAATTAGTAAATCCTTTGTAATGGTTTGGAAAATGAAAAATCTTGACACTTTGTCTGTCTATGGTATATACCAACAAATATACCAAGTTTGGTTGCTCTTGCTTCAAAACTGTGGAAAAAACTGCGTTCATATTTCATTAAAATCGGACGACTATATCTAATAGCTGACATAGAAACGATCGGTTGAAAAATAAGTTTTTGTATGAAAAACTTTTTTGTTTTTCAAGATAACTCAACCTAACTCAATTAACCTAAGTTTCAAGACAGTTTATACCTGATGTCAAAATGTTATCGAAATCGGACTTCTATATCTTATCGCTCCTTTCCGGTTGAAAGTAAGTTTTTGTATGAAAAACTTTTTTGTTTTTTCAAAATATCTCGACCAAACTCATTATATCTAAATCGGCGGTGGTTACGAAATTTTCAATCGAGAACAGAACAACAAAATCTACAACAAACACAGTTTTTGTAGTCATACATCAAATAAAATGAACTCTTTTAGGGTTCTATGCTTCGAAGAGCATCTTGTTGTTGGATTTAAATCAATAAAAAAAGGTCTACACTGTTTTTGCTCTAACATTTCTGAAAAAGCGCTAGCTTAGCGGGAAAATGCTAAAAACCGCTAGAATTGACACGCTCACAGCTTCCAAACCAAAGAAGCTACAAGCAAGTTATTCATTTCATTGGAAAGGTATTTTTAAGAGCTATTAAGCTTACCTTGATCATTTTTTCTTGAAACACTCAGGTGAAATAACTTTTTTTTTACATTTTGGCAGCTTAAAAGAAATTGGCCTAACCGATTTTAATAAAATTTATAAGTGTTGTAGCCATAGAACGAAGTATTTTCTGAATAATATAAGAAATATTTTAAATATTAAAATTAATTTTAAATCCGAAAATTGAAATAAACTTGATTTGCGTATGGTATACAGGAACCTGCTACCAAGTTTGGTGTCTCTAGCTCTTGTAGTCTCTGAGACGGACGTTGTTTAAACTCTGTTCAAACGGACGGACAGACGGACATGGCTATATCGACTCGGCTGTTGATGCTGATCAAGAATATATATACTTTAGATGTTCGGAAATGTCTCCTTCGGCCTGTTACACACATTTGCAGTACTTTATAACTCCCTTTTTCCCATTTTTAATGGAAACAGTGAGTAAAAAACATTCTTCATGGAAATCGAGATAGTTTTCATAATGCTATGTGTGTGTGTAAAATCTAGGAGGTCCATATTAACTCGAATATATATAGTTTATGGGTTCGGAATTGCGTAGAAGATCTGGAGATTTTGAATCCTATTAAGCTGGGTGTACATTCAGAAACTCTTTACTCTCAACAATGGCCATCCGATTAAGCAAATGGTCTTTATTTTCAAAAACCAAAAATGAAAAAAACTTCAATCTGGAAACCAAAAAAGCCACAAAATGCCTTTTGGTGTTGGCAGACTTACTGGCGGGATTAGAAGGCTCAAAAAGCTTTTATGGGCTTAATGCACAGGTAACTGAGTAAAGTGAAATTCTCGAATTTGAATGCCAACTGTTTGCAATTGTATTAAGATAAGACAGCAGCAAAATATAAATACAAACAAGAATGCGATACACAAAGTGTGTCAAGAAAGCAATAAAGTATCACACAGGCGCAAATATTATAAAATATGTGAAGGAGCTCCTGTTTTAGAGATGGGCGCAAGAATCTAATTGAAAATAATCCGCAAATTGTAAAATTTTAGCCACGAAAACGATTATGTGTCTTAAATGCGAGTGTGTGTGTGTTTAAGGTGCATGTGCGAAGGAAATGCTTGCTTGTGATTTGTGACATTGCCAGCAGTATTGACAGACAAACAGCCAGAAAGACATGTGTGTACATGTGGCCTACTCCACTTTGTCTTACAACCGATTCTTTGCCTCTACCACAGCTGACACACTCCTGGCCCCGCCCTGCCTGTGATCCTGCCCCTGCCACCACACTCTCTTGCACGACACGTGTGTGCGCTGTTTGCCTTTCATTACTCAATTGATTTATGGCGCCTGGGCTGTGTAAAATTGCCAATGATTTGCAACAAGGATTTGAGTTTGTTGTCAACAGCTTTGATTTTAATGTTTTCGCTACTTGATATTTCAATTTGTCGCTCCGCCATCAATTGAATAGGGATGGTACAACAAACAAATCAAAGTATACATTAAATTAAAGCAATCCATGAAAATTAAGCAGAAATTATAATTTTGGCAGTGTAGCTATAAATATAAAACAGTATATACATTAAAGCTATAAACCTATCTACATAATCAGATTAAATACCTCATTTGTAAGCGTCTTTTTCTGTTTTTAAGCAGATAAATCTAAAGTCTGTTTATCATAACTGTAATTGACAATACTAATGCCGCCAGCCTGTTGCTTTATACAGAAACCCAGATTCAGACCCCAAATCCAAACTCAATATACTCACAATCTTCCCCTCTCTCCCTCCCAACCGGAACATTTTCAACACACAAAAGGCAGCAACAAATTGCACACAAATTTTAGACGCTAGACGTGTCCTTTTCACACACACAGTTCCTGCCCCCTGTAGCCAGGCTGTAACAGTCAAGGTGTCAGTTCATAGAAGTTTTTTTGTTTGGGTGTTGTTTTTCTTTTTCTTTTTCCATTTCCTTATTATTTTTTTTTTTTTTGCTTTGTTGGTCTTGCCTTTTTAACGCCTCCTTTTTGGGGTCTCGACTTTTGACAGGCATTTGTCTTGCCGTTGTTTTACTACACCATGACCCAAACCAAGTGTCAGGACCCCAAACTCCTGCAATCTGCGCCCTTTTTGTCGTTTGTCTTTTTATATATTTTGTTGAGGCAACACCGCCTTTCACTTTCGATTGTTTGGTTTGGCTTTTACGGAGTGGGGAGTGGGAGACTCCGCAGTTCATTTTGCGGCTGTCTTAAATGGCTTGAGAGAGTTGTGTAAATAAAAATCTTAACAGGAGTCCACAAGCTTAACTTGCTGTGATAATGTCTGATTCTATGCGGTGCGTTTGGGATCCATTTGATGTGCTGTTCATTCTGATATGATGCGATATGGTGGATTTATCGACGTGGAGCCCGCTAATGTTGGTGGGAGAGGGACAGAAACTCTCGTAACAATCGCCAACCGGCAGCAACAAAACCCTCCTCTATGCTCAAAACCCCCTTTGGACTGTATGCAAGTGTGTGTGTGTGTGTGTGTGGATATGCGTGTATGTGCATGGCACTTTGCTAATTAAAAGTGTAGCCCAGTGCAGGGCGCAGGGGCCAAATAAATCGATGCCTGGGTAATTAAATTGCATGACGAGCGCACACGATATCAAAAAGAGAGCGAAAGTATGGTTTGGGTAAAGGTGGTGCTGTTAGAGTTTGTGGAGGAAATTGCGCTATGCATTTCCTATTTTGCTATTGTAATTAGCAGGCCACAGGAGCAGAAGCTAAAACAAAATGGCGGCGGCAGGAAAGCCCAAGCACAGACCGGCTAACGTGAAACGCATAAATCACTCATACGACACGTTGTGGCACCGAACATGGTAAACAAATCGAAGCTCGTAACAGTTGTAGTGTTACGTTCATACTTATTATAAAAATCAAAGCTTAGCTTTTGAATCATTACAGATCAGGATGTATCTTTAGCGCTCGTTGTTTTGTATGTACATTTTTATTCAGTTAACTTTTAGTCAGCTTGGGTGTTGTTCAGGACTGTCAGAGAAAAACTAAGCGCAGCGTCAGCACAAATCAAATAAAGGACAACATGGAAAAAAACACGCGCAGCAGAACAATATAACGCAAAAAGGAATTCAAATGAAATAAAAGAAAAGACAAACACATAAAAAATGTACTAAATCATTGCCGCTGCCTGTCAAAACGAATGTATATGTATGTGGATATGTGGAACTGCTGGTGGTTTCATGTTACGCACGTGTCCAGAAGTCTGGGCAAGAGTTGTGGACACGTATCGGTTCGTATCGGTTGGGTTTGTCAGAACGTTGACGTTGGCTTCTCTGCAGCCAGACTGCCTAAATGAATGGGAAATTTACAATTAAACGCCTCAATGCGAATGTGAATGCGAAAAATGAGTAGGTGTGGAACGGACGACGCGTCTATTGGCAAGCCCAATGAATGACAATGCATGAATCCTGCGGCATTTGGAATGAACATTTTGGGTGCGGTACCCACTGCTAACGTCCCTGCTCTGTCACACAGTTGCCGCAGTTAAAGCTTTGGTTTTTGCGGTTCTACCGCAGCGCGGAAGCTTAAGCTCTGCTCCTCCTTTCCCTTTCTTCCTCTCTCTCCCTTTTTTTATTTCTCTGCCTCTATGGAAGTCCTGCAGTGCCGCTGTCTGTCTGTGCGAAATAGCAGTCAAGTCCGTTTTGGCTCGTTTGTTTCACTCAACCAGCCCATCCCACTCCCAAAATAGCATTTAAGATCTCATTTAAAAAAAATTCCATGCTCAGGCCTGTTCACAATTCCAAGACCCTTTCATTTCGAATCTCGAAATGTGTTCCTGTTTTCGAAAAAAAAAAACAAGTAAGAATGATCTAGTCGAGTGTGCTCGACTTGCATTTCAAGCAGTTCAGTGGCAACACGAGCAAACAGTGCACTCAATTTTTCCAGTGCCTGTCAAACTGTTTTTCTGCCTGCTGAGACGGGAAGAAATAGATTCGTCAATAACTTTGATGTTATTTACCCGATCGCAACGAAATTTACGGAACTGATAAACATTGATAAAATAAATATGTGTAATAGAAATCAAAGCTTAATCTTTAAAATTGTGGCTGTGAGAGTTTTTTGCGAATTGCGGGGGTGCGTATGGTATACAGGAACCTGCATGATAAGTTTGGTGTCTCTAGCTCTTATAGTCTCTGAGATCGACGCATTCATGCGGACAGACAGACGGATAGACGGACATGGCTAGTTCGACTGGGCTGTTGATGCTGATCACGAATATATGTAGTTTATATAGTCGGAAATGCTTCCTTGTGCCTGTTACACACATTTGCAGTACCTTATAACACCCTTTTTTCCATTTTTAATGGGAACAGGGAGTTAAAAGGAGTTGCATGAACATTTTTTTTGTTTCTCAAGCTATCTCAAGCTATCTCAAGCTCTCACTTGCTCTAAATTTAAGCATGTTTCATACATATTCACAAAATTTCATTAAGATCAGACTACTATACATAGTAAAAATCGGTTAAAAAATAAAATTTGCATAAAATATAAGTGTTAGTATAAAAAACATTTTAGTTTAAACAAATATCTCAACCAAACCCAGTAATTTTTGTCAGAATCGGGGGACTATTTCTTGTAGCTGTCATGACCGAAAGCATTGTTTTTATGTGAAAAATGCCACTGCAACATATTCTTTATTTATCGAAAAGGAGAAAAATGAGCAAAAAGTGATCGTATCACCGAAATATATACATTTTAATGAACATAAATGCATTCTTAGTTGCAAGAACGCACGAGAGTTAAGCCAACTTTTTCACCACAAAAAAAGGAAACATATTAAAGCAAAGGCCTAACAATTGAAAACAAAAACTTGGGTGCATCACATGTATTCTACATACCTTTATCTTGGTTTTCCATTGCAAAAAAAATATTTTTTTTTATAATATGGGCCAAATTTACCTGCATCAACTTACAATTGTTGAGGAAATGACATAGTTACACAAATTTCGTAGAATTAAAGCTAAATTTAATGGCTACCGCAAAAAAATCAGGGCTTCATTTTTAATAAAAAAAAATTATAATTTTGTTTAAAATTCTTAAATTGATTTTTAGACCTTATGCCAAAAAAAAGTCGATTCAGACCAGTGTGGAATATAGAGCAGCAATTGAACTGATTGATATGTGGTTAGTGGTTTGATACTTTTTATTCCTGTTAATTGTGCTTTATTTTTGTTTAACAAGTACCCTAGTTTCAATTCAGACAAAAATCAAAGTTTGATTTACAAAACAATTATCACACAAACTTGTAGTCGAAATGATGCAGATGAATTTCAAATCAACTCGTATACATTCATATGGATTCTATTTAGCTTGACAGTTTATTAACAGTTTATTAAACAATTTAAGATGAAGCCAGTAGTGGATGCTCGGGACTGATGGCAGGCAGGACTATAGATTCCGTCTGCTAATGAACTGCTGACAGTTTACGCTTTACAAGCGGTTACAAAAGGATACAAAAGAATGACTACGTCCAGAAAAAAAATGAAGAAAAATACAAAAAAATAGATGAAATGAAATAGATGTTCGTGTAAAAAGTGGCAGAATAATACTCGAACAAAGAGATATCGCTGAGGAGGGTGCACTCAAAACTTTTGCCACTCAGCGGGCGACGACGCGTCATGGACATGGGGCACAGGCAGGGGGCACGGGCGATAATTAAACAAATTGTTTCGAGTGCATTTCGGCCAAAAAGGATAGAAATAGAAACGAAAGGAAAGGAAAGGAACGGACAGGCCCAACACAACAAGCGGGCATGGACAATATGAAAAGCACTTGAAAAAGTTCTTGTCCAACGAAATGATGGATTTTCCACGTAAAGTGAGAAAGCGATAGCGAAACAGATGGAACGAGACATGATTTTTAAACTGTCAAATGAGTTATGTCAAGGCTCAAAGGTTCTGCTTGATAAGTCTATGATATTAAGTGATATTAAGTTCCAAGCAAGTTGACAGAATATGCCATTCAAAGTTTAGCAAGCTGGTATTTCTATTTCTCGCTTGGATTTGATTTATATCATATCATAATCAACCAAAATATTTTTCAGTATATAGTTTTACTTTCTCAGCTATTGGATAAATAAACAGTAATTTATTCAATAACGATTTGTATATTTATTTTGGATAAAGATCATTTCGCTGTTATTTAAACAAATCGATTTTATTGTATACAAGGACAGATGAATTTATTACCAAAATGTTACTTTGGATAAAGTCATTTAAATTAATTTAAGGAAAAATTAAAAGCAACAGATTGAGTAGTATGATCATTCACTTACCTCTGCCGCTACGTCCCACAAATCGAAGGTCATTGAACTTGGCCACCTGGTTCTTCATCACGGCAGTGCAGTTCCGCAACTCGGCACAGTAATTCTCATCGTTGCCGGCTCGCACGGTGACCATAGTGCCATCCATGATGTCACCCAGGGAGACGACCTTGAAGGCTACCGGTAGCGTCTTGTTGGAGCGCCAGTGGGGCGGTAAAACGGTGCATACGAAGAGGGGGCTGCTTGTCCTTATCAGCTCGCCAGGATGCTCAGTGAGAAAGTCGCCCAAAGTGCGTTCGGCGAGGATGTCCGAGGTCATCTTAGTGTACGCTTCATTTAGAAGCTGGGCTGGTGTGGGTGGTGTGTTTTGTTCGGTGCTGTTGTTGTTGCTGTTGCTGCTCGAGTTGTTGTTGTTTGTGTTGTTTGTGTTGCTGGTATTGTTGTTGTTGTTGCTGCTGCTCGAATTGTTGTTGTTGTTGTTTGTCGTGTTGTTGTTATTATTGTTGTTGTTGGCGTTGGATGCCGTTGAATTACTGCTTGTGGTTGTCAAATGCATTTTGTGGCCGCTGTTGCTGCTAGTGTTGTTGCTGTTGTTGTTGTTGTGGTGCTGTGAGTTGTAGTGGTGGTTGTTGATGTTGCTGTTGTTGTTGTAGGGGTGCTGGTGTTGATGCTGATGTTGTGGCTGCTGCTGCGAATGTTGCAAATAATGATGAGTCTGCCCCTGCTCCTGCGGCTCTTGCTCAAACTGCTCCAGATGTCCTTGAGCGTGAGCCTGTACTTTTTTTAAGCGCACAATTTTGTCGACTTTTACCAAACGGTGGTGGACAAATACAGCTCCTTCACTCGGTTCAGCAACTGAATATCTATAAAAATAAAAGTAAAGGAATTAGATACTCAAAAATGTGTGTTTGCTCAAAAATCAAATAAATACATTGGAGAAAATCAATGCCAATACACAATTCATATATAAGACGAGCTAAGGGCCAGTTTCTCAATATCCGGTTAAGTAGTCGGTTAACTAATTGTAACTTTCATTTAACTCTCCGTCAAACTTTCGATTAAAGTAACAGTGTGTTAAATGTGTGAATGCCAAAAACTTCATATCGCTTTCCAAAACTATGCCAAAAAATATGGACACACTGTACAACTGTCAGTTTCATTACTGATTCATCGACTGTTAGTAAATTCAATGTCTCGTTTTGTTGGAAAATGTTCTCGGGCATTCCTTTTTGCTACGACAAAATGCCGACGTTTTGGTCATTTTGACCGGTGCCGAAGCCCTGCTGCTGGCCAGCGTTGCTGACTTCACGATTGTGTGTCGGAGCAACAAATTCTTGTCGGTTTGCTCGACAAAGACAAGGATGTGCTGGATAACAAAAAGAGCGACGCGGTCACATGGAACCAGAAGTCAAACTTGATCTTAAATCTCCACTGCAGCCACTCAATGCATGCCACTCTGTATCTCCTTCCCTAAAAAACACCCAAGTATGAACATAATATCTGCCCACCCCCAAAAGGCCTTACCAAGCACCGCTGGTGGGGAAACTTCCACGCCGGTCCCCGCGGCACGCATCTCACCTGTCTAAGAGCCCACAACTAATAATATAATATATCTCTTGCAGGAAACCCATTCTACCAGCTAACGCTAGCATTAAAAAAAACACTATTATTTATAATTTTGGAAACTGTTTTTTGAACGCAGTAGTCAAGAACTTAACCGACGAATGGGTCTCGGTTAGCAGTTAATGTTCATATCAACTCTAGATTTTGAGAAATTGAAATTTATAAAACCGACACATTAACAGACCGATTAAAGTTAACCGGATATTGCGAAACTGGCCCTTACAATTTTAGCTTTTTAAAAAAATTTTGCATTCCGCACATTGCGCAAAAAGATTCAGGTTCCTTTTATTGTATCTAAGTAACTTTTGCCGAATGCAAAATTAATTTTATTATTCAAAATATTTCTTATATTAATCAGAAAATACTTCGTCACTAAATTAGATATCAGAAGTTTTGTGGCTTTAATATGCATCGTCCCTAGACTTTATCCTCGCGTAGAGGTGTTTTTATTTGATATCAGACATTTTTGAAGAGCAATCTTGACACTTTGTCTGCCTATGGTATATACCAACATGTATACCAAGTTTGGTTGCTCTAGCTTCAAAACTGTGGAAAAAAACTGCGTTCATACGGACAGACGGACATTTCACAAACCCAATATACTCTTTTTTTCCATTTTGGAAAACAGAGTAGAAAAAACGACTTCCTGTACTGGAAGTTTAACCCAGGTTACTTTGCAAACAGAAGCATTACTCGTTAAGGCCTATTGCAGTAGTAGTAGGAGTAGGTACGCTAAACAGCCAATATCGTGCGAAGACGAATTATGCCAGATATGTGATGGAAATCAAAAGTTGCGGAATTTTAATGCCTGCTCATTTAAAAATTTGCATTAAAATCGGTTAAGCCAATTTCTTTTGAATTGCCAAAATGCACAAAAAAACAACGTTTGTTCACCTGTAGTTTTTCACCCGAGAAAAACTGCCACAGAAAGCTTAAAAGCACTTCAAAATACCTTTCCAATGAAATGTAGATCGTGTCTGTAGCTTTTTTGGTAAGTTGATCAGTTTAGTGAGCAAAGTAAAAGAAAGTAGACCCCCGCCAAATAGTAGATATTTAATGAACGGAACTTTTAAGATAGTTCCCAAAGGTTGCTTTAACCAACTCTTAGTCATCTGTATTCAATATTTTGACGAAGTACTTACATTATTTTAATTAAAAAAAATTATTTTAACCTAAGCGCCCTAGTCGAAAATTTGATACAAAAAATCGAGTGATTTTTGACAGTTTGACTTTGGTTGAGTTATTAATACAGAAACTTATTTTCAACCGATCGTTCCTATGGCAGCTATATGATATAGCGATCCGATTTTGATCAATTTTGGTCAACATTTGTAGTACGTGCTTTTATTTAGACATAGTGAGCTTGGTCGAGCTATTTTTAAAACACAGAAACTAATTTATCAACCGATCCTTCGTATTGCAGCTATATGTTACAGTGGTCCGATCTGGCCAATTCAACTATAGGTACTTCCTGCAATAAGAAGAAGCATCTGTGCCAAGTTTCATCAAGATAGCTGTAGAACAAAGTCTTGAAAAGCGCATATAAACAGACGGAAAAACAGACGGACAGAGTATAACAAGTAAAAATGCTCTAGTCGAGTGTACCCGACTACGAGACTCCCTGCTCACAACTTGCATTTCAAGCGGTTCAGCGGCAACACAAGCAAGCAGCGTACTTAACTTGTCCAGTTCCTGTCAAACTGTTGTTTCTGCCTGCTGAGACGGGGGGAAATTGATAAGTCAATAACTTTGGTGCTATTTATCCAATCGGAACGAAATTTACGCAACTGATTAACATTGATAAAAGAAATATGTGTACCAAAAATCAAAGCTTTATCCTTAAAATTGTGACCGTGGGAGTCTGTTACGATTTGCGGGGGTGCTGGGGAGTGCATTCGAAATTTGAAATAAACTTGATCTGCGTATGGTATACAGGAACCTGCATGGTGTCTCTAGCTTTTGTAGTCTCCGAGATTTGTGTGTTCATATTGACTGACGGACAGACGGTCATGGCTATATCGACTCGGCTGTTGATCCTGATCAAGAATATATATAGCTTATGCAGTCTGAAATGCCTCCTTCTGTCTGTTACACACATTTGCAGTACTTTATAACTCCCTTTTTCCCATTTGTAATGGGAACAGGGAGCACAAATTGGGGTGTTATTTCATTTTTAAAATTGGAGCCTTATTTCAATGAAATAAAATTTTAAATATGGGGCCTTATTTCATTTTCTCTTTTGGGGCTTCATTTAATTGGGTCCTTATTTACTACAGCCATTGTGGGAAAGTCTCATCCCGCTGTAGCTTTAGTTTACATAGTTCCTGTTAAATAGATTGTGTTGCCGTGAACGAAATCCGGATGGTTCGAGTGCCACTTTCCAAGCTCGAATTTCCCCTTCCCAAGGATTTGCGTGACTTCTGCCTTAAGTTTTCGTAGACCGTCCGCTGTATCATGCCCTCATAGGAAATCATCCACGTATAATTATGATTAATTAGCATCTGATCCAAGTTGATTGTCTTGCGAATATAGATCGACTATATATGACATTCTACGAATTGCTAGATACGGTGCCGTTGCCGTTCCATAGGTAACTGTGTTAGGTTCATCAGTGGCTTCTTTGGCGAGTTTCTCCAAAGTATATATTGAAATTTTCGATCACGATATCAGCAATAATTGCATACCTGTATGTCCGAAAACGCAGTAACAGCATATACAATTCCGTCTGGTTCACTTTCCAGGCTCATATGTTTCAAGCTCTCGTACTCACGCATAAACTCCACATAAGATGCCTTTAAATCAGAAGCGCGGCTCAAGCGGCGTTTCAAAGCTCAAAATTTCGTCTTTGCTGACTCGTCAGAAGACCCTAAATAGTTCGGATCATCCTTAAATTGAAGCCGAACCACAATTCTTCCATCCGATTGCTGGTGCACGGTTTGAGTAAACATCTGCTACATTAGTGTTGCTCTGGTGCAAGATTTTCCGCTGACTTGCGTACATCCTGAATGCGCCATAGTTCTTCCAGATTTTATTTAGGGATTCTTCCTAAGAAAAAGAGTAGTTGTGCAACGTAGAGCGTTGTGAGCTTCCATAGCGCCCAGACACGATCCAGCAGAGTAGGGTTTTCTGCAATGTGGGCAGGCAAGGGTCCAACTTGATTTGTCCAACTGAAAGAATTTTAAAACTGATTACAGTTCCAATGAGAAGATCGATATGACGAGCTTTATAAAAGTGTTCATCAGCTAGAGGAGTGTTTTCCGGCAACTTCCACGATGATGTATCGATGTCCAAATTTGGCAGATATGCAATGTGTGATGTTACACAGAAATCGAGAGGGATTTCAAATTTATCAAAACGTGATTTAAATGTGGTAGCGGTACCGTATTTGATCTGAGTATGCTATTCGCCAAATGCTGGTAATCCTCAAGTGACTTTTTATCCTTGGTAGTCGCAGCGATTGTGCAAACTCTCCTGAGACGAAGTTCACTTGTGAAAAAGAGTCCAACAATGCATGATCAATCCTGTAGTTTACAGGTGGCCAAAATGACTTCATCTGATGTTTTGGTGTGCCAGTGTGCAACATCTCTGCTGGGGGCTGCTGCCAAGTGCGAATATTGCTGCGATATTGGATGCGCTGATGATCCAGGTCCCGAAGTGGGATCCACAGCCTCCCGATATAACATGGTATGACGCAAGCGAGTGATTCGATAATCTGAATTAGAACACAAAGCGCTGCCAGCAGCCGGTGTACGAGCTTCATTTGTTTCGGTCTTACCCAATGTTTCCAAGTATTGGCAATGTCTGTCAACGACCTGTACAATGACTCGTTCCATTTACGCTTTTTTTCCTGATCCACCTTTTCCATGATCAATTAAATTAACATGATCTGTGCGATCTCGGCCTCGGTTCTTAACGATTTCAAGGAGTTATAGAGGGCTGTGGAGCTATCAATTAAACTACGAAGCTGTTGCCTTCGATTTGCTGACATTTGGCAATTTAAACATCGAGGAAATATTATCGAAAAACACCAAATTTGGGTTGTCATATCGCTGCCTTAAACGACTAAGCGCCAGACGTGTCCTGAAATGCCTTAACCGTTTCCAATGCTGCTCCCAGTGTTGTGATCAATTAATTGATTTTGTAATGAATTAGTCATTTCATTAAAATTGAAAAAAAAAATGCTGGTGAACATTTTTATCCTCTTTTTTAATTTTTTTGAAAAAAAAAGAATATTTGTAATGATTTTTAATTTCAGTGGCATTATAATTGATTTTTCTGAGCCACTTAGAAGAGCCACCCACCCAGCAAATGCACAATTGCGCAAAAAAGCTAAAAAACCGAGTATATCGCAGTTGGGTGCATCCGATTGCAACGTTCTTACTTGTTTTATATTGAAAATTCCAATAGAAATTTAACGCGCCTTTTCACAGCAACGAGTGGATACGGGGAGGCAGGCCAATTGACTAAAATGTGAGCATATGTTGGCCATATGAGCTTTGGAGACCCATCATGTTAATGTCTTTAAATCACAGTCAAACGGCCTTTTACATGTTCATGGAACGGTCCTGCTTCGACTGACCAGGTCGGGCTCCAGTTCGGGTCCTGACTAGTACTGGTATTCAAGTGAGAAGTCCGGACAGCACACATAAACACAAATCAATTGTCAACCACTCGACGCGATGGCAATGGCGTCATGAGGACGCCATGTTCAATATGCAACGTGCATCGGGCAACGTGCAACGTGCAATGAGCAGCGTTGAACGTTCAACCTTCAGCGGAACGCGATTTGCGTTGCACTATTCAATTTCCGTACAGAACGCGCGGCCAAAGGACATTGCATCAGGGACAGAGGAACAGCGAACAGGAACTGGCGAACAGGACATGTGGCTAGCTGTGGCATGCAACTATCCAAACGCAAATCTAGTCCTCATCCACACGGACATCCACACTGCGCCTAGCTGTAACCAGTGTCAAAATGATTGTGGACTCACGGGTGAGAATTTGTGGTTTGATACTTGCATATTTTGTCACTTGTCGACGACGCTCTTGACACTCGACGCTTGCCGTTATCCCATCATCATCATCATCATCATCATCATCAACATCCGTCAGTGCCAGTCTTTCTATACTCCCTGCCCTTATCAGTCTTCAAACAGACACACACGCACTGGAGCAGTCCAAATTTGAAGGAGGTATATTGAGCGCATCCGCTGACCTTGTCGGCGGAGTTGTCATTGTTGTTGGTCATGTAACAACTTTAAAATTCCTATCTACAGATTTCTTTGTGTGATCCACAACTGCCAAGCCGCCCACTCCTCAGTTTTCCAGTTTGCGATTTTTAGTCCCCCTATTTGCCAGCCCTCAGTTCACCGATAAGAATTACTTAAAAATGCCACAGCTCATGGGTTGACTTTTGGCCTACCAGCACAAAAAAAAAAAAAAAATTACGCTGCTGTCAAATGGGAATGAAAATGGAAATGGGGCTGCCCAGAGAGATTGGATATGGAAACGGGCACAACGCGAAAGGAAATCGCGGCGAAAATCCAACGGAAGCCAAACGTGTCGGCGAGCGGGAAACAAAGCAACAAAAAAATAAAAAAAATATAAAAAAAGAAGCAATAAGGGAAACAACGACATCGAACAACAGCAGCAGCAAAGCGGCTGCTTTACGTACATACAACTCTGGCTGATTGTTGTCATTTCCATCCGACATCCGCCATTCCTCCATTTTCCCATCCGCCATTTGCCATTTATTGTAAATTTACTTTATAAAGGTTATTACCGAGCCATCCGAGCTGACGGAGACCAAAGACCAGAGACCATCCGCCAACAGTTGACTCAGTTCTTCCGGCATTCGTAATGACCTGCCCAGGCAGCTGAACGCTATTTGTGGGTATTACTGTACTTAAGAACGAAACATTTTTTACGTCAAAATTATTATTCACAATGTACAAGAATAACATTAGCTGACTAGCTCGCAATGTCTTTGAAAATGTCCCTTTAATAGCGGTCCACGATCAATGATGTTCTCATAAAAAGCTAATCAAATTTTTAGAGTAGCATAATTTTCAAATGTATAATACAATTTTTTTTTTGGCCCACACAAATTGACCCAACCATACAACATAAGTATAACAATTTTAAAATGTTTAATTATTTCTAGGATATCCCTATTAAATACTTTTGAAGCTAAGCAGTTCCTAAAGTATTTAACGAATTTTATTCAAAATTAGGAATTCAGTTCATGTATAGTCTTGCATTTACTTTTCACCACAACTTAGAGATATGTCGAGTCTTAAAAAATTATTTATTAACATTTGGAAATAATTCTAAATACTTTATCAGACTTTCAATACCGGCATTTGTTTTTGTTCTACTTATCAAATGCGATTTTAACAATCGTAGAGAAAAGCTCACTTAACAGTTATTTTAATTAGTTTCCACCTTGAGCGTTTACTTTAGTTATTTCAATAAGTTAGTTTATTATAATCACCGAGTAGCGCATCGGGGCAGGTGTCTAGGCCGCATTTGAATTAACTGTTGAAAAATAAAACGAACCAGAAAAAATGTTGGCAACTGAAACTGGCCAACAAACGCGCCATAATCCGCGCTTGCCGTCACCGTCACCGTCATCCTTATCGTAACCGTCATCCTCATCGTAACCGTCAACGTTGGTAACTCCAACTTTGGGAATTTGAAGAAGCTGGGGCAATGGGTCACGCGTGGTTTGTCACCTTGTTGTTGTTTCCTTTTTGTTTTGCTGTTTTTTTTTTGTGAGACTAGGAACTTTTTTGTTTCTTCTATTTTTTGCTTTTGCGTTTTTTTTTTTTAAGGCAGCAGCTTTCTGGCTTGGGGCTAAATCAAAATTAATGGTTTTTTTCAGGGGCGTAGGCGACGACAATGCTTTTTTGGTATCAATAGCTGGCCAACACACACACACACACTCATACACACACCCAGACACACACACACACATGCACCGACGATTTGCACGCAAGTTTAACCCTTTGATGGGCCCGCACACAACATGTAGAACATGTAAATTGTTTCAATTTGCGGCATTTGCCGTAAAGCTGCGCATTTTTGCAGCATGCCATGGATACTCTAAGAGTGTGTTGGTATATTTGTATGTCTGTGAGAGTGTATGTGTGCATGAGTTGCTTGGTCATTGCTTTTTTTTGTGTCTTTCATAGTTGGCATGTCCATGTCCTTGTCTAGCAGCTGTTGTGCTCCCACAGAGGACTCGAACTCAATTCGCACCCGAACCCAAAATACTAAACATGTTAAATGTTTTGGACCTACACACACGTAACTATATACAAACACATACATGTATGCATATATGTATGTATGTGTGGGTGTTGCCGATGTCTCATCTAAAACCGCTACTGACTCTGCTGCTGCTTCTTTGATGTAGTTAAATTTTAATTGGACTTTGGGTTTTTATTCCCCGTCTGTGGTATTTCATTTATGCTTGTGTAAGTGTGTGTGTTCGTGTATGTATTTTAAATGTTAGATACTATCAGGCTATTTGAAATTTTACATATTATGTTAACACATTCCCCAAATTAAGAATCTGAGACAAAATCTACATACAAATCTGTGTAAAATACACAAGTTGTAAAGTTTTCACAAAAATGGTAATTGGTCATATAGAATTATTTTTGTCTTGTTTGGGTTTTGTCAAGCCTTTCGTAAGACCATGTTCAAGTCTATTGCTGGAAATTAATATTAATTAATTAATAATACCCACTGAAAATTGGAAAAGTGAGTTATAAAGTACTGCAAATGTCTGTCCGTCCGTCCGTATGAACACACAGATCTCGGAGGCCATAAGAGCTAGAGCCATCAAACTTGGCATGCAGGTTCCTGTATACCACACGCAGATCAACTCTATTTAAAAATACGGGTAACGCCCCCCACACCTTCAATTTTAAAGATACAGCTTTGAGTTTTGGTACACATAAATTTTAGATCAATGTTGATCAGCTGCGTAAAGTTCATTACGGTCGGATAACAAACACCAAAGTTATTGAAGAATCTATATCCCCCGTCTCAGCAGGCAGAAACAACAGTTTGACATGCACTGGACAAGTTAAGTGCGCTGCTTGCTTGCGTTGCCGCTGAACCGTTTGAAATGCAAGTTGGGAGCAGGGAGTCTCGTACTCGGGCACACTCGACTAGAGCATTCTTGTTTTATTTTATAATAATTTTTATTTGATAAATAGCCATCTGCTACTATTCTTAATAACTTAAACTACGTTGAGTCGATATTTCATCAAAATATACATTAGGTAGCATCGAATTGTATGGGCTCTCAAAAAATGAAAAATGGTATCCCAAAATCGGAATCTACCTTCGATTCTAAGATGTTTTCACCAACGAACCATAGCTCTAAAATCAATTCCAGGTTTCAGATTTGCACAAATCTTTCAAGTTTAGCCATCAATTTAAATTTGGTTGGGCCAGTTCTACAAGTTTGTGGAGATCTTGACACTTTGTCTGACTATGGTATATGTCAACATGTACACCAAGTTTGGTTGCTCTATCTTCAAAACTGTGGAAAAAACCTGCGTTCATACAGACGGACGGACGGACAGACGGACATTTCACAAAACCAAATTACTTTTTTTTCTTTTAATTAAAAAAAAAATTTAAAAAAGAGTTTAATTATGATACATTAGAGGTCCCTAATCACGAAAATAATTTTTTTTTTTTAGGGCAGAGTTCTTTTAGAAATCATCAAAGTTTTTATTTTCCAACTAGAATTTTTTCAAAGTGAGTTTATATAGTTGACCATAGCTTGCGTATTACAGCACTGACTTTAAAAAACCATACATCAAATGAAAGTCAATATATAGGCCTTCATATAAATGTCGTACATTTTAGTCATATATCTAATAGCTTTGGAGATATTGAGACCAAAACTACGAAAATATATATATTTTTTTTTAAATATTTAGTTAGAATTCAATTTGAAAATTCGAGGAAACGTCGAAAAAAATGCAGTAGCCTTCAATTTTTATTAAACATAGAGATTGATTCATAACGTTTTGAAAAAGCTTTCACTATTCAAAATCTATGGCAGAACTTCCAAGCTATAGCTATTTTAGCTATTCAATTTTTTTTAATTTTTTCGGCTTTACTTAAGATATCTTATCTTATATATCTTATCTCACCTAATAAATCTAAATTTAATTTTATGCTGTTAGTTATTGACATAATCTAACTGAAAAATTAATGTTTTAAGCTCTATATTAGCTAGGTAAGACTTTGTTAATGTCATTTAATACTATGTCAATAAAGGGTTTACCATTCTTGAATTTATAATCTATATATTGCTCTCTTTTGTGGTACTTTAAATTGCATACACTTAAATTGGAAACTATATTGGTACAAGTACTAGTACCTTATCCAAACTGTTGATGTGATGTTGTCTGCTGGTTTTTGGCCTCTAAATTAACAACATTTCTTACTAACTAACAGCAAATTAAGCCATACATTGTTTATAAATGCTCAAATGCCCCTGTGCAAAACAACAGATAGCTGGACAGACTGGACGACTGCAGGCAGCAAGAGCAATTCGCTTTAATGCCTAAATCAACTAACTTTGCTGGCAGCAAACTTATTTCCGGCATGCCGAGAACATTTCCCAGACTTCAACACATACACATCCAGACACGCAAACGCACACGCACTTGCACACGTACGCACACACGCACACGCACATACAAGAACTGAGCCAGAAATCAACAGTCAGAGAGAAGACACCAAACTCAACCATAAATTGATACAGTAACACGCCTCAGAGTCACGTCACGACCCCCAACAACCTCAATCCCAGCTGCAATCCACCGCTGCTGACACAGTCGACACAAAATGCAGCAAAAAAGAGGACTTGCTGTTGCTGCATTTGAGGACGATGCAGTGCAATACATTCCAATGCAATCCTTGCTTGCTTCTTCCCGCATTTCCACTTGCCGCCACCCTTTTTGTCGGCTGGCCAGAAAACCAAAAACGAGCAACCAACAATCCCAAGTTTTCGGTCAACTTTGGGGCGAAAACAATGCGCCCTGGCACCAGGCACCAGGCGCCAACCACCAGCCACCACAGAGGCCGGTGCAGAGGGGAAGAGAGTAAGAGCAAGTAAAAACCTGAAAGCTAAAAACGAGGCACGCATCTTTTGATACTCGTTCTCGTCCTGGTTTTGGTGTTGGTGTGGCTGTTGATGCTGCTGCTGCTTTTGCCATTCCTCGTTCTGTTTGGCCTGCATTAATAACGTGCAGCGGCACACGTCCTGGCTGGCTGCATATGTGTCCTGTGCCCTACGTCGTATGTCCTACGTCCTACGTCCTACGTCCAGTGTGCACGCGTGTAAGGCCCCAAAAAGCAACTACTGCAACTGGAGTTGGACTTTCTCTGGTCAATTCGCGGTTTTGCTTGTCACTTAGCCGACGCGTTGCCCAACGGCAAACCCCGTTGGCCATTTGATAAACGACGAAGAAACAAAACGATGCCAAACGAGTTGCCATCCACACCACGAAACAGAACGAAGTGCAGCCAGGAGAAGGACCAAGAGTAGGCGCAGCAGCAGCAGCTCAGTCCTCGAGGCGACAATGTGACGACATTCTGTGTCCATTGAATTATCTGGCGAGGAGTCTGTGAGAGGCAACTCCTCCACTTGCCAACATCGGGCGTAATGAGCTTGTGATGAAGCATGTGTACGAGTATTTCTGATTTGGTTTTGGTTTTGGTAATTTCTTAAATTGGGTGACTAACTAAGAATGTCGAAACAAACTCATGTTCAAAATATTGCAATATATTTGAATTCAATATAAAATTTCGGACAAACATTAATATAGATTGTTACTACAGGAAAATTAATTTGTTTTAGCTTTTGAGTCTTGGTTGGCTTGCGAAAACAAACTTAAAATTTACAAATCGCAGTCTTGTTTATTTGAATTAAAATCATCCGTCAAGTATAATGTAAATGTATTTTTATAAAACTTTATATTACAATATCGATATATGGTAATTTTAATGTTGGCTCTTATGGAAACTTTTTAGGAAACCTACTTTAAGTTAAACATGAATGCTTCGAGTCGAATTTAGTCATTAAACAGTCTGCTAATATTGAATTAAATTCATAATTAAGAAAAAATGACTTGTATGTGAAAGTAAGAATAAAATCATTACATGTTTATTTTTGGATTTAAGTATATATTACAATAATATTCTTACTATATGTTTTTAGCGCATATATATTATTTTTGATCTACCAATTCTCAATTACTTTTGGGCCTGATTGAGTTTTTCCCCAATCCTAGCAATAAATATTGGACTACAATTTTATTTATTTTCCGTTTCTTTTTTAAGATAAATGCACTACCGGTCAATTTTAATTTTCAATCTTATTTTTAATGATAAATTGACCTTATAGTAGTGGTCAATTATGTCCGTTTGTCCGACTGTCCGTTTCTCTGTCTGTTTATATGCGTTTGCAGGACTTTCTTCTAGAGCTATCTTGATGAAACTGAGCACAGATGCTTCTTCTTATTGCAGGTAGTACCTATAGTTGAATTGGCCAGATCGGACCACAATAACATAAAGCTGCCATAGGAAGGATCGGTTGAATAATTAGTTTTTGTATGAAAAACTATTGTGTTTTTAAAGCACGTTCTACACGTGTTGACCAAATTTTATCAAAAACGGATCACTATATCTTATAGCTGCCATAGGAACAGTCAGTTGAAAAACAAGTTTTCTTTCTTTGTTTCAGTTAAATCTGTCTTACCTTAACTATTGTGTTTCCATTAATTTTCTTCTTGCTGTTCCCCTTAAAAATGGGAAAAATGAACACTGTGGTCTCAGAGACTAGAAGAGCTAGAGACACCAAACTTGGCATGCAGATTCCTGTATACCATACGCAGATCAAGTTTATTTCAAATTTCGGATACAGCCCCCCGCACCGACACAAATTGAAAAAAAACTCATACAGCCACAATTTTAAAGATACAGCTTTGATTTTTGTTACACATATATGTTTTATCATCATATCATATTATCTTGACACTTTGTCTGCCTATGGTATATACCAACATGTATACCAAGTTTGGATGCTCTAGCTTCAAAATTGTGGAAAAAACCTGCGTTCATACAGACAGACGGACAGACGGACATTTCACAAACCCAATATACTCTTTTTTTCCATTTTGGAAAACAGAGTATAAAAACACAGACACAATTTTAAAGATAAAGCTTTGGGTTTTGGTACACATATATGTTTTATCAATGTTGATCAGCTGCGTAAATTTCATAACGATCGAAGTTATGGAAGAATCATTACTCCCGTCTCAGCATGCAGAAACAACAGTTGGAAACACGACGCTGCTTGCTTGAGTTGCCGCTGATTTGCTTGAAATGCAATTTGGGAGCAGGGAGTCTCGTAGTCGGGCACACTCGACTAGAGCATTCTTACGTGTTGTCTTTTAGATAAGTTATTTTAGTTTAAGTTAGACATACTCTAGAAATCGATTTTGTCTTAATCTACGGAGATCATTTCATAGTTGAAGCTATAATGTTGCTTAAATTTAAAAAGTCTAAGTGCTAAAACTAAACAAATTATATTAACGACGTTTGGACACAAAAAACATGTTTAGTATCTTATTTGGCAGGCTTACATTTGTGTTAGGGCATCTCATTGTCGTGGTATCGAATCATGTGGATCTTGTGTAGTTCTGTCTGTGTTATTTTTAAGCTTTAAGTGGCGTAATAAGTCCAGATTGCAGTCGTTGAGTGCTGTGTCCTGTCTCCGAGTCTGTGTCCAAGTCCCTAACCGAATCCCTGTATGAGTTACTGTCCGAGTTTGAATTCTTGTTTGCGCTTGCCTGCAGAATGCCTTTGGCTTTTGCTTTAAAGCCGCCTGCTTGCCCAGGACAAAGCAGCTGCTGTAGCAGCAGCAGGAGCAGTAGGAGCAACAGCAACAGCAACAACAGCAACAATAGCAACAGCAACAGCAGCAGGAGAAGTAGCTGCAGTCGGAGTTGCTGAAGCAGGCGTTTAACATTTTTGAGGCTTGATTGGATTTTACACAGGCCTCTGCGTAAAGTGAAAAATTGCATTTTGAGCAGCTGCAGTTGGTGTTGCATTTGCAGTTTTGCAGCTAAACTTGCTGGCGTTATTGTTGTTGATGCTGCTGCTGTTGGTTACTGTTGATGAAGTCGGCTTTCGTTTGGTTTGGTTTGGTTTCATTTGGTTTTGTTGGTCAGCCAGTCTGCGGCTGTCTGTTATTTTGAAATACTCGTTGAGTGGCTCGTTTGCGGTAACCATGCATGTATGTGGCTGGGCAGGGTTACATTTACCTAACATAAAAATGGCACGCCCACGCTCAAGTTCAGGCCCACCTAAACCAAAGCACAGTTCATTTTTCTAACGCATTTAAAGCGGTTTAGGCACTGCCATAGCCAGCAAGAACCACAACATCAATGCCTAAAGTAAAAGCCAATGTCAATAGGTATGCGTATGAAAAGGATGCAGGAAAACATCACCCATTAACAGTTTATTAGCACCTCAAGCAGCCGCAATGCCATGCCTCCCATCTTGTGTGTTCAAGTGTGTTTGTCTGTGAGTGTGTGGCTGTGTGTGTATGAGCAATTGCAATATTGCATTTCTACGGCAATTAAAATTCATTTTCCGATTACTTGACACATAACATAATTTGCATATCCGACGCCTGCCACACCCCCAACTGCAGAACCACACTACCGACACGCCCCCTAATGCACTTGAAATGCCTGGGGCCTTAGATGGTTTAAATACATAAATGATGCCATGAATGCAGCTTTGTATGCTACACAACAACAACAACAACAACAACAACATCAACATCAACGTACAACCGCAGACGCATGTAACCCTTGAAAGTACCGTCTCCAACATGCCCCCAGCCCACTGCCCCAGCCTCCTCCCACACACACTACAGCCCCTTACATGTATGTGTGTGTCTTTCTCTCGGTGTCACTTTCAGACAACAACACTGTGCAACCAGAGCTGTTTATGATGAGCTCTCTGCAACTGACATTGCTTATGATATGCCGCAGTTGTCTTCATTAGTTTAAAGATTTACCACATTTTTCAATGGCTTGATAAACTGCTAAATTTATAACATTTTAGATAGAACCCGTATCTCAAGTTCGATTCGAAACAAATCGTTCTATCCTGATCATGTTTTAGATAAAATCGAAATAACGACCGAACAATTCTTAAAGTTAGATTTACTGTAACTATTCAACTATTCACCAACGCAACAATAAAAAAAAAACACTTTAAAATATGTACAATTTTATCATTAAGATTTACTCAACAGACCAATGCAGTACCAAAATAAACAATAACGAGAAAGGAA
The DNA here is from genome assembly GCA_949708635.1 of Hirtodrosophila cameraria. Classification (NCBI taxonomy): domain Eukaryota; kingdom Metazoa; phylum Arthropoda; class Insecta; order Diptera; family Drosophilidae; genus Hirtodrosophila; species Hirtodrosophila cameraria. The sequence continues at coordinate 17,759,431 of OX453090.1, read as the reverse complement.
CAATTTCTGTAGTAAACTTATTGAGCTCATAGATCATATTTACAATAACAACATGTACTTAACAATTTTTGTACATAAATTAACTGTGGACGCAGTTATTGACTGCAACAACAAAATACATGCACACATTATTTAAATTTATCCACATTGGCACAGTTGAAAAACAAAAACAAAATACATCTACAGTTAAAGTTACAGTAAGTTTTGGTAGCGACGAAATTTTTACTCCCTGTTCCCATTAGAAGTGGGAAAAAGGGAGTTATAAAGTACTGCAAATGTATGTAACAGGCTGTCGGATGCATTTTCGAATACATAAACTATGATCAGCATCAAAAGCCGAGTCAATCTAGCAATTTCCGTTTGTCAGTCCGTCCGTCTGTCTATATGAACACTGTGATCTCAGAGACTAGAAGAGCTAGAGACACCAAACTTGGCATGCAGATTCCTATATACCATACGCAGATCAAGTTTATTTCAAATTTCGGATACAGCCCCCCGCACCGACACAAATTGAAAAAAAACTCATACAGCCACAATTTTAAAGATACAGCTTTGATTTTTGTTACACATATATGTTTTATCACTGTTGATCAGCTGCGTAAATTTCATTACGATTGGATAACAAACACCAAAGTTATTGAAGAATCTATTTCCCCTGTCTCAGCAGGCAGAAACAACAGTTTGACATGCACTGTGCAAGTTGAGTACGCTGCTTGCTTGTGTTGCCGCTGAACTGTTTGAAGTGCAAGTTGGGAGCAGGGAGTTTCGTAGTCGGGCACACTCGACTAGAGCATTCTTACTTGTTTTGTGTGTATAAGGGCCGATTTTTCAATGTCTCAACAAAGACTATGTGTCAGATAAACTTAATAATAAGAAAATTTCGTTTTTTCAATGTACACACTATATCTCCCATATAGGCTTGCTAAGTGCCACATAAGTAAAAACAGCTGATGAAAATTTGTCATTCACAGTACGTTTTGACAGTTTTAAAATGCTGCTCTTCATAAAAATACAAATATGGCCTTAAATTTAAGCCGTGCAATTTATCTTCATTCTCTGGAAGATTCGCATGAATTCATGACTTCGAGTTACATCCGAGTATATCATTCCAGGCCAATCTTTTTTGAGGCTTTGGGTGAAACAGCTTTTTTTAAGAGATTCCGTCTTTCAAAGTCGACATTCATTAATTTGAATGCAAAAATCAAAAGCCAAATTGAGTCCAGTACAAATAGGTTAGTTGAAACTATTTAGGAACTATGCCAGATATGCCAGATTCTAATGCCATTGCTTCGTTGTCCATTAGCTACTTTAAGTTTGGAGAGTCCAATGAAGTCATGCCGATATTTTATAAAATTGCCAGATTTCCTAAGATAATGGGTGCCATTGACTTCACTCATCCGGATAAAATCACCAGGCGGTGACAATACCGGAACAGAAAGGAATACTTTTCGATCAATGTCCAGGCAGTATGCAATCAGTAACATCGTTAACAATAGCCGCTTAAAGTATCGGTTGCCACCCCTTACGAAAAATCATTTGATTTTGACAGTTTTGTTGCCACTTCTCCCAATTTTTTGCCATTCGCATGTTAAAGTGACACATAAATTTAAAAGTCGATTGAAAAATTGAAATTGCTTAATCTAAAACATTATCTAAAACATTATCTAATGTGAACCATAGTCCAAATAAATGGACATTGAAAATTGACACATGATTGAATTCGAGAGATTTTCTTTTGATCGATGCTTTCTAAAGTGGCGTTTCAAAGTTCCCAGCAAATGATTTTTTAAATTTCTGTTGTATGAAAAGCAAAACAGTCAGGAGAATTAGGAGAAACACTAGAGATTTTTTTAAAAATTTATAACTGGTTCCAATAAAGTGATTTAACTATAATACTAATTGCTCAAATAAATAATTTTGTTCGTTATAAAGATTGGTTTCCTTTAAAAAAAAATTTCACAGTCGTATATTTGCCCAAATCTCTTGAGACAACATTGGAGTTCTGAAATCAAAACAAAACGCTTTCCGTAACACCAACGGATTGGAGTTCAGTTAGAAAAATCGACAGAGATAAAAAGATTCTTACGCTGTCTCAGTTACGTATGCAATAAAACTTGCATGTACAGTGTACAGTCATAATATCGAGAGCATGTTGTCACCATTGTCGGATGCATCGCTCCTTCTGCCTTGATTGCTCCTTTGGTCAGTCAGTGCTTTTGAAGGCTTCACATGCAGTTGAGCCCCCTAAAAAACCCCAAACCAATTGACACGCCAGCACACAGCATACACTTGGTGAGTTTGTCCAAATCACCGAGTTTAACAAATTAAATGACTTCTAGTGCGTACAATGTTTTGACACGGATGTGTCCCCAGGAAACCAAAGCATTCCTAAGCACTGCCATTGAAGGCATGTTTGGTATGGTATGGGCAGCGTCTGAGCATTACCAAATTGCTGTTGATTGCTGTCCATCTGCCCACCTGCAGTCCAGTAATGTGTGAAGCATTTGACAGGCGCCCCACCGACTCGACTCGAAGCGACCCCAACCCAACCCAAGCCAACCCAACCCAACCCGATACCGACACCGGCACACTGTCACCGCCCAGTGGAGCAGACGCATTGCCACAGACCACCATCATTGAGATTGGCATGGAGGCTGTTACTGTGGCTGGAGTTGGGGTTAGACCTGTGGCTGAGGGTATATTTCGCCCTCTGCACTTTGCATGACGTGCTGTCAAATGCAGAGTCTACACACAGTGTGCTCGATACACTCCACACACATGACTTTATTCATCAAATGTCTTTATGTTTCCAGCTGATCCACGGATCACTTGATGGGTATATATGGTATTTAGTCTGTATCTATATAGATGGGACCACCCAACATGCAACATGGCAAACAAACATCGCAACACGCACGGCGGCCTTTGATATAACGCATCATATTTTGTTTTTATGGCATTTGTCTTGCGCCTTTCGGTCTTTTATGTCTTTATAAATAATACTCGTACTCTATGAGGCAAGGCCGAGGTGATGGCTCGTTTCTGTTTTGTTTATAGCAATTAAATTTCAGTTAAAAACAATAACAAAAAAACAGCAAACAAAACAAAATGCCAGCAAAAATAAAACATATAGACAACGAAGCAACGCAACACAAAGAAGATCAAATGATTGTAACTAGGTAATGCTGTCACCAACTGGTCACTAATTGTATCGCCGGTTTACTTCGGAATTTGTTTCCACAAGTTCGAAAACGATCCGATACACAAAGCTCTCCTATCTATAAAAAACACTGATGCATACTTTAATTTTGTCATTTATGTTTCGATTTTCTTTATCCTTTATTTTGCTTGAATCAAATGAATAGCGGCACAATCGATGATTTTGAATTACTTCTTTAAGCTATCATACAATTATATTTGTAATTTTAAAAAAAAAGAAAAAAAAAAAAGAGTATATTGGGTTTGTGAAATGTCCGTCCGTCCGTCTGTCTATACGTCTGTCTGTCCGTCTGTCTGTCCGCCCGTGTGAACGCAGCTTTTTTCCAAAGTTTTGAAGCATATACCATATGCAGACAAAGTGTCAAGATCTCCTAATTAAATTTACTGCAAACATTGACGGATTTTACCAAATATACAATTTGCACTCCAACTTCTGACTCCGCAAAGAGGTAAAAAAAAGAGTATTTCGCAGTTGGGTGCATCCGACTGCAACGTTCTTACTTGCTTTATATATCACTTTGGTATTTTTATACCCTTGCAGAGGGTATTATAATGTTGTCACAAAATGTGTAAGGCATTGAAGGAAATGTCTCAGAAAAAAAAAAATTGTATATTCGGGATCAGTATGAATAGCTGAGTCATGTCCGTCATGTCCGTCTGTCTGTTTATATGCGAACTAGTACCTCAGTTAGGGCTATCGTGATGAAACTTGGCACATATGCTTATTCTTTCTGCAAGCAGTATATGTGTCAGAATTGGCCATATCGGACCACTATAACTATAGCTGCCATAGGAACAATCGGTTGAAAAATAAGTTTTTGTATGAAAAACTTTTTTGTTTTTCAAAATAACTCAACCAAACTCACTATGTCTAAGTTTAAGCACTATCCACTTATGTTCACAAAATTTCATCGAAATCGGACTACTATATCTATAGGAACGATCGGTGGAAAATGAGTTTTTGTAAAAGCTTTTGTGTTTTTCAAAATAGCTCGACCAAACTCAGTATGTCTAAGTTAAAGCACATTCTACACATGTTGTCCAAATTTAATCAACATTTTCTTTTTTCTTTTCTTTCTTTCTTTTTAAATTGCACTTTGCTCTTTCAAAAATAAGAACTTTACAGAATTCAGCTGAGAACATATGAATATCACTTGATTTTAGCAACCTTCAAATGCTTTACGTGAAATAGAAATTTTTCGGTTAACTGTAGTTTCGATATGCGCTTGACATAACTAAATCCAAATTGACTTATTTTATAAAGATCATAAAGCTTATCATTCCAACTTGCAATTATCTTCTATCACTTCCTATGGAAAATATCTTTATTACATAGATATATTGACTCAGATTTAAAAATTCTCGCAATTGAAAATCAATCATTATTTTCTTACCTTTACATAACATACTTAAATAACTTTCTCTTGATTTTAATCACTTTCCTATACTTGTGCAGTATCTTAAAGCTCTTAAGCTCTTTTTTAAATAATGTTTCGAAATGCACATAACATAATCCACTCAAAATGTTTTCACTTAATAATAGCTTTCACTTGTACTTGTACACTTTCTTATTTCTCTACAATGGGGATTTATTGTTATAATCACGAATTATTCACTAGGGTTTTTAAAAGATACTTTAAATATGCGTTTAGTTCTGTTGTTTTTTGTTATAATTTTGTTTTATTTATAAATATTTTGATATTACTTTCAATTTCTAGTTTTTTTTTTGTAATGATTTAAAAACTGTTTTGCATGCCACCGCAACTGCAAACGCGCCACGCGTGTCTAAAAGTGAGTTATGTGTGGACGTGTATGTATGTGTGTGTGTCCGGCCACATGTGCTGGTGCTGTTATTGTTGCCGTTTGAGTGGCACCGCGTCTACTTGCCTCATCTTGCTCCTCGCCCGGCTGCTGCTTGAGTTGTGTCAAAGTCTCTGACCAAAATTTCATTGGATCTACGTATAAATTACACACACATTCCGCGTATGTGTGTGTGTGTGTGCGTGTGTGTGAATGCTTGCTAGCTTCGTTCACATTTGTTTGAGTCGTTGCCGCCTTTGATGATGAGTGTTAAATATTTTAACGGCGTGGTCTATTTTTTTGGTTGTAAATGCTCCCGCGAGTGAGCATGTCTCAAGTGTGAGTGTGTGTGTGTGTGATCTACATATGAGCATCCTTTTATTTGTAAGTTCAAAAAAACTCACTCAACTCAATTAGCAAATTAAGCATTCCCTGGCCTCTTTTTGAGCCCCAAACAAACAAGCACACAGGCACACACACACATACCCGCACACATATGGAGCACTTTAGATTTCCACTCCAGGCAAGGGTTGCAAACTTGGAGCTTAAGCTCGGCCTCTCAATTTGAACATTTTACATTTTCACTCAACTCAATTCGTTTGGCGCTCGTTGTGGACTCCGCCCCCGTCGCTGGCGAGATCCAAGTGCAGCTTTGCATACATATGCAGCACCAGACCACTATATATATGTGTGTGTGTGTGTGTGCGGTCAGGTTTGTGTTGGGCTCTGCTCTGTTTTGTTTTATTTTATATTTTTTGTTTTGGTATATTATTTGGGGGTTGGTTTTTGTTGTTTTTGCTGCCTCCTTTTATATTTTTGCGGCACAGATTTTATCATTTTGCGTATGTTATGTGCTGCATTTTGTTTCGTATTTGCAAATCACGCAGTTCCTTCCAATTGCCTCCTGCCCCTCAACAGGCAGCAACTGTGCAACATATGCCGCCCACAGCATTTTGCGGTATGTGTGCCCCAGAGAGGAGCCCAACAGGCTGAATAAAATACAATAAGAAACAAGTTAGAATGCTCTAGTCCAGTGTGCCAGACTACGAGACTCCCTGCTGCCAACTTGCACTTCAAGCAGTTCAGCGGCAACACAAGCAAGCAGTGCACTTAACTTGTCCAGTGCCCTTCAAACTGTTGTTTCTACCTGCTGAGACGTTGGGAAATAGATTCGTGTTTGTTATCCAATCGTAATTAAAGTTACGCGGCCGATTAACATTGATAAAATAAATATGTTTACCAAAAATCAAAGCACTATCTTTCAAATTGTGGCTGTGGGAGTTTTTTTTCGATTTGCGGGAGAAATTTGAAATATGGTATACAGGAACCTGCATGCCAAGTTTGATGTCTCTAGCTCATATAGTCTCTGAGATCGACGCGTTCATACAGACAGACGGACAGACAGACGGACATGGCTATATCGACTCGGCTGTTGATGCTGATCAAGAATATGTATAGTTTATTTATTCGGAAATGCATCCTACAGCCTGTTACATACATTTGCAGTACCTTACAACTCCCGTTTTCCCATTTTTAATGGGAACAGGGAGTAAAAAAAATTAATAAAGTATAAAGACCTGTGCACTGGACAGCAGTGGGGAGCATGATGCGTTCTGATGCTGGTTTTGCTTTGTGGTGAGGTGCGAACCGGTGCCAACACTTTTGTGTGCAATTTTTAGTTAAATTATTTTTACACCCTCTCCTAAATACACACACAAAGTCAAAAAATTCGATGCCATTTCTGTTTTAGGCTCAACTAGATGTGTGTATATGTGTGTGTGTTTGCGTGTGCATGTTTTTCTAGTTGTGCATGTGAGTTCATGCACTTTTGGCCAACTGCATTTGGGCTGCGTTGTTTTTGTTGTTGTTGTTGGCATTGCTGTTGCAGCAACAAAGTGGCAAGTGCAGATTTGAAGTTATTACCAAAAACTAACCAACGTTTTGTGGGTTTGAAGTTGTGTGGAATAATATTGGTAGACCCGAAAAGCTTTTGGATTTGTTGCTGTTAGTGTTTTTGCTTTTGTCGCAGCTGCTCTTGTTGTAAATATTTTGCCGATTTTATCGACACACACATTTTCGAATTTATCTTTCCTCCAAAATTTCCAAAAGCTGCTGTAGGCATGTAAATATATGTATATTTTATTTTTATTTTGTGTCTGCTTTAGATTTTTGCATATGCAACAGTTTTTTATTTATCAGTTTTCTGAGTTAATCAAATGATAATAAAACAACGAAACAATATTATTGTCAGACCAAAATCTTTTTAAAATACTTAAAGATTTTGTTCCTTAATTATTTAGCTTTTCCTTTGAGATTATTCTGTTGAATTTCTGTTGAATTTCACATTTGTCTTAATTTTGAGACCTAAATGACTCGCACTCGAATGAACTTATAATTTATAAATTCTTTTAAATGTAAAATTAAGATCAGTTCTGAAGTCTTATTTTTTACATTTAAGCGCTTGCTGTTATTCCAAATTAAGACTTTTAATGTTGTGAAATTTTGGTTGTGAAAGCATCACGAAGAGTGTGAAAAGCGACTTACAATGCAGGAAGAATAAAATATTTGAAACGACAGTCCGACCTGACCGATTCAAAGATATTACTTTATCTAAGAAAAGTGCATACTAAGACTTTTGGTAACTTACAAGTTTCGTGAAATATGATTTTTTATTTATCCGACAACTCGTTCAAAAGTTATGAGCATTGAAAACTTTAAGTTGTCATCCCAAAATGAGGTGATAAGATAGTTCGTGGGTTTGTTTCTTTCTTTGTATCAAAACGTTCGGTGGACTCGTTTCCTACTATAAGGCGAGAAAAGTTTATTGTACCAGTCTTCTTAAAAACTTTTACTTTAGCAGGAATTCGGTAAGAACCGCTAAGATTGACACCCCCTCAGCAAAGAAGCTAAAGACAAGAAATATTTTTTAAAATCAGGCTATTATTTAATTCTTACCAGTTGCGGATATTGTCGCACTTTACTTTATTGATGTTCTTATGGCTATTTATACCAAGAGTGGTGTTCTTTATGTATACAACATATATGTGTTGTCATGTGACACATGTTTTGGCAAGCGCCAGCCATTGCCCGGACGGTGACAGGGAAATGCAAGTGCAGCATAATTCGGCAATAGCCGTTCGTGGCCAGGTCATGGACTGGACCAAGCTTTAGAGTGTGTTCATGTTACATATTGCGCAATCCTAAATTGCAACGATTGTCGAAAAAAGTAAGTTAAGTTAAGCACACCTGCTTGTATGCACTACAAGTCGTAGCTAAGAATAGTTGAAGAAATTTCCGAAAAATTATATTTTGATAAAATATGTGAATTTCTTTATTAATCTGGTTTAATTGAGATCATAGTTTGAAAACTGGTGCCATCAATATTAGTTCTTATATGTATATGTATATCGCAGTTAAGGAAATGTGCAATACATTTCAGCAATTCAAAATAAAACATGTAAAAAAAACGTGGCAATTGTAGTTTTGTTCAAATCTTTCAAGTTTTGCCATCAATTTAAATTTGGTTGGGCCAGTTCTACAGGTTTGGGAGAAACAAACTTTGCTGGATTGAAAGGGCGGGTGTGGGAGTGCATTTAGTCATTTATGCAAAATTCTTTTAAAGTATCATCTTAGTTTTCAGGTACATATATTTTGAGCAGATGTATAGAGAAAATATGCAACCTTATGGTAGATGGTTTGAGGTAATAATATTTATTAAGAGTTGTTCTGGATAGTCTAGAAACACTACACAAAAATACAACGCTCAAATAACACTCTCGAAATCAATTAAAGTTTATTTATTATTATGAGAGTAATACAGAAAGTTATGATGCAATACGCAATACCAAATTGAGTCAAAAGCGTAGTGATTCAAATGAGTCATAGGCCAAATGAGTATGCGTACTAGGTATACTCAAAATAAGTATGACGTGTATGTTTTGAGTATGCGTTGAAGCAATACGCTTTTGACGCACCACTCATTGAGAATACGCTTTTGGTACTCGTTGCAGATTTCTGATATGGACCTACAAATACATAAGTCTCTTGCATTTTAGACATGCATCTAATAGTTTTGGAGATGGAGAGGAAAACTAAAAAAATAAGTTCGATGGAAATACTGGTCTTATACCAGAATACTAATTTTTTATACATTACATATTTTAGCCAAATTTCATTAATATCAAAAACATATACTATAGCTGCCATAGAAACAATCCGTAATAAATTATTTCTCTTTATGGCATCTGAATAATAAATCGATCTGATTTTAATTAAACTTTGTGAAAATATTTAAAACACAATAAGAGATGGACTTGGTAAGTTTGGTTGAAATATTTTCATAAAATAAAAAGCTTTTCATGCAAACCATTTTCAACCGATGGTTCCTATGGCATATAGTGGTATATAGTGATATAAATTTTGTCAACATGCATAAATGCTAAAACGCTGAATTGGTTTGGTCGAGTAATCTTGAAAATAAATTTTCGACCAATTTTCCAACTACATTGTTTTAAATTTTCCAACTAAAACGCATTGGTCTCTGGCTTAGTAACTGAACAAAATTTGCTATAGATTGGAACTTCTGCCATAGATTTTAACGAGAGATCACTTTTTGAAAACCTTCTGAATGTGTTTACATGATTAAAGAAAAAAATTGAGACCCGCCGTTTTCTTTTCCAACTTTCCACGAATTTGAATTCCAACTAAAAATGTTTGCAAAAAAATATTATTTTTGAAATGTCAAATTCAATATCTCCAAAACTAATAGATATATGTATGTCTTAAATGTAGAGGACTTATTTGTATATAGTACATTCATATACATATATACACGCAAGTTATATTTAAATATTTGAAAACAAAAACTTTAAGTACTGCCAAAAAAAAAAATAATGTGTTTTCGTGATTAGAGACCTTTAATGAACCATTATTTTTAATATCATCTCTACCCAAAAAACATCAAACTGTTGCATAGTGTTATTCATTATTATTAATATGATTTCCAACTACGATATGTATAGCAATAATAAAATATTCATCCATAGCAACAATCAGGTCGACCATTGTGTTGTTCTAGTTGTATTTATTATGTAACAATATAATAAAGTTCAAATTGGAACTTAATGCAAAATGCAATACAAACTGCAATTTCCCTATTAAGATACAATAGCAGCAACAACAACATTGACAACAGCACACATCTCTGCTTGCTGAACACGTTTATAATTTGTATAGACACCGAAAAAAAAGAAGGAAAAAATATTGAAAGGGGAAAACCACCAAACACACACAAAAACAATAAAAACTCCAAACAAATGCAACAACAACAACAACAACGACAAAGTTGCGTTGTGGGTACAAAAAATTACGAAACCAAAAATCAGCAACCAAATATGTGGTTGCCACCAACAAAAGGGCCAACAAAAGACAAGTGTTGCAAGTGCAACATCATTGATGGGAGTGCACAACTGCAGAATACCCCGTTAATAACCCTTAAAAAAAAATATTGGTTTAGCCTTGATTAAGTATTCAAATAACACCTAATTCCATTGAAATATCTACCTTTTTTTATGTAAAATATGTTGTCAAAACATATTCATCATTTGCGCTGAATTAATTTGGAACTTTCCGATAATGATATGGATGTTGCTATTAGTGATAATGTTATTTAAGTGACAGTGAGAACTGAAGAAAGCCAAACAATTATTTTCGAATAGAAAAAATATAATGAAATCATAGTCAAGATCTGGCGATATCTGCTTCTTGTGAGTACGTATCTTTGGGAATCGAAAACAGACACATTTTAAAAGCTGTTGAAAACACTCCCGCAAACATTTAACTATGCCCTTAATGAACATTTGTTGGATGCAGGGTATAACACAAAATACACAAACACATGCCCCATTAGGGAGAGGAGGGAGCGGTACGTTGACCAGCCGCGGAGAGGAGGTCAGAGGTTGTAAGGGGATCACGTGAGCGATGAGCAGGTGAGTTGTTTGGCGGTGGCGATGGCCATCATCAAAGGTCGAGCTTAAAAACAAGACAACAAAAAATGGTTGTAGTAAAAAAATGCATTGCAGTTTTCGACTGCGACACAACAACAGCAACAGCAACAGTAACAGCAACAGCAACAGCAACGAACAATGCACAGCAGTCTGGCTGTCATTGGTCCTGCGTCCTTCGGTCATCGCAGTCCACAGTCCACAGTCCGCAATCGCACGGGTCGTGGGCATAATAAACACTCTGGAAACACGCGTGTCCAGCATTGGTGGCTATAACAATAAACGAAGCGGGCGGTCGGACATTGTTGTTGTTCCTGTTACCGTTGTTTCGTTTGGCCGGCCTCATCAGCAAGAGCAACAACAGCAACAACAACAACAGCCGGGCAACATCCGGGATTAAAGTGTGAGAGTAAACGAGGGGCTGACAGCTGTACAAACGCAGAGCTCCACAAACAAGGAGCGGTCAAGAGGAGCGGCCAGGAGAGGCGCAAGCGGGCAGGCAGGACGCGTTTGGTCAGTCGACTGGTTTCCGTTGCACACACGCGTTCCGTTGCACACATACGTATGCGTAATATGTATGTGCAAAAAGCGCAGAAAAATGACAATGAAAAAAAACAATAAAAATGAAAATCAATAAAAAAGAAATATTAAAAAGCAAAATGAAAAGAAAAAGAATTAAGCAATATGAGTAAAGTACAAAAAAAGCAAAAAGAAGACTCGCGCAATGCAATTCATAAAAAGTGCAAGCTCATGAAGGAGCTCAGCACCCCCAGTCCAATCCGCAGAACCTTTTATTTTTTGCAACATTTAACGTGTTCATTGCAATCAAACTTGTTGACAATGCCATCGCATGCAAAAAGTATTTCGTCCTGGCTTTCGATGGGGCCCCCTGTCCTTGTCAATGTGCCTCCCCCACACCATTTGGTTAAGCCTTCTTGTTCCTTTTTAAAGTTTTGCATTTTGAGGCCAACATTGAGGCCACGAACGGCGCTGCCTTTCACTCCTGCTGACAACAAAAACAACAGCAATCGCGGCCAACAGAAGCTGTTCCTGTTTCTGGTTGTTGATTATTCCTTTTTCCTTTTTTTATGCTCTCTTTTTTCGTTATTTTGTCGGCCTGTTTGGTCGGCTAGCATGTAAATTTATGACGCTGGTCAAGTAGCTGTGCCATTTGGCTGTTTATACTCTGCAATCAGGATCAGCACTCTGAGCATATTCGAGTCATTTGATGGTCAATATTTTAATTACAACAATTTATATATTGTTCTCTGATACAAAAGTGCCACGGCTCGAATTCCAGTCCAAATTTCGAATGTATAAATTATCATGTTTTGTATTTATATTCCAGTCAAGAAATACATAGTTGTCTTAACATATAGTCAGACCTGTTACCATTGCCGAGAACTTTTCACTCCGAATCATTTTCGAATTTCTGATCGTGTTTTGGATCGTTATTCCTTTTTAAAGATAATGTAGAGCACTTATCTTTCCACAATTTTAAAAGCATAACTTTTTAAACCCAGTTTTCCATAGATATTCCGAATTCAGAACAAGTAATAATTCCGAGCTCGAAAGTATTGATTGCAATCGTAAATTGAATCTTTAAAAATGTTAATGTAGTCATGAAATAACTTTATGAATTCAGGTTCAGTTTATGAATGACTAAAATCAAGGTTCAAGTCAAACCCTCTATTCTTGAACGTCAAAAACCTGGTTCATGAAGCGAATCAGACTTTGGTTCGAACCGTGGTAAAAATTTCTTTGCTTGCCTTGATTAAAACACATAAAAGAACTTTTAAACAAGTAAGAACGTTGCAGTCGGATGCACCCGACTGCGATATACTCTTTTTTTCGCCTCTTTGCGGAGTCAGTGGGCGTGGCAATTGAATTTCTGCTCAAATCTTTAAAGTTTTGCCATCAATTAAAATTTGGTTGGGCCTGTTCTACAGGTTTGGGAGAAACAAACATTGCTTGATTGCAAGGGCGGGGGTGGGCGTGGCAAAAATATTTTTATCCAATCTATTAAATAGGGCAACAGAATTCAACCTGCAAAATTTGGTGATTCTAGCTAAAGGGGTGGGGGAGATACAGACTTTGCCTATTTGTGGGGGCGGGGGTGGGCGTGGCCGAATTTTTTTTTTGCCAGATCAATGAAGGATGTGATAAGTAGCCCTTGTGCCAAATTTGGTTACTCTAGCTATAAAACTGTGGAAGATATAGGTTTTTGCGGTTTGTGGGGGAAGGGGTGGGGGTGGGGGGGAGATCTTGACACTTTGTCTGCCTATGGTATATATCAACATGTATACCAAGTTTGGTTGCTCTAGCTTCAAAACTGTGGAAAAAACCTGCGTTCATACAGACAGACGGACAGACGGACAGACGGACGGACAGACGGACATTTCACAAACCCAATATACTCTTTTTTCCTTTTTTTTCAAAAAAGTTAAAAAAAGAGTATAAAAATGTACTCATTTTTTGTATTATTTATATTAAATTTAATTTGTTTATAATTTACTTTAGATTTTGATTTTGTATAGTCTACACTGATAGAAATAATGCATTGTTATTTTAAATATTTTCATATTCAATTTTAAAATGAACGTTTTTTAATATTTTCATATTTCAATTTAATATTTTCTATTCAAACGAAATATTTTCTATTAAAAACAAATATTTTCTATTTAAATTAAACATGCAAAAACATTAAAATTGCATTTTATTATATATGTATTTATATTCAATTTGAATATAAATCGGAATACATATCTTATATTACAAAATATTTAATTTAAATTCGAATTTGTATTGAATTCAAATATTTTAACCAACATGAAATCAAAACTTTTATTCTTGATTTAACTTGAAAGAAGAAATATCTAATTTAAGAAATTTTCATAGTAAATTTGAATATTATCTATGTTCCATTTAATTTTTTTCTGCGTCGCACTGTAATTCCCAACTACAAATTCCATAAGCTCCCCACTAAAACGTTACAGGCACAATCAGACTTAATTTCGTCTGCAGCTGCGCTCTCTAAGAGGACTGACTCAGTAGTTATGGTTCGAATCCCACCGGACATCAAATGATGATTGGGGCTTTTATAAAATTTGATTATGATGTGACAATAATATTTATAAAAAAAAATAGCACAAATATTTGAAATAAATAATGAACTATATTAAAATTGAATATTTTTCACACATCAATTGTAATAAGTATGCTGTCACATAGAATTAAATATGCAAAAATTTTAAAATTTTATATTTTCATTATAAAATTATATTTGAATATGAGCGTATTAAAATTGAAAAAAGCACCTCTTAATGTGAAAATTATAACAAAAATAGTACAATAGCAATATGGAATACTAACATCAATTATATATTTCTATCAGTGTAGTATTGCATTTATTTGAACTCTTGCATTGCGGGCCCTTTGCGTTGTTTTGTTGGCCAGTTTGGCAATTTTTTAACAGCTTGTTAACATTTTGTCGCCTATCAATGGCTGTGCAATCCAAAAGAATGCCAGTTATTGGTGTGCAGCTGATCGGTTTGCGGTTAAGAGTGGGTTGCTCTCTCCATTAAATTGTTGTCTGAGTGTCTGAGTGTGGAGTGCTGTGGAGAGTGAAGAGTGGAGAGTGTTTGGGTGTCGGATCAATGTAGCTGATTCGCTGATGTCCTCTGAATTTCGTATTTAGTGTTGGCAAAGAAAATGCGTTAATGAAGTGTTGCTCGAGAGCTCATTATGCATTTTGCTCACGTTTTTTTCCCTCATTTTTAATTGCATTTTGTGTATGGAGTACACATACTGCAATTGGCTACTAGTTAGTCCTGGCTGGGCTGGCGTTTGTGCCCTTTCATTAAAAGTGCCGCACAGCGAGCGATTAAAATGACCGCCGAGGCAGAAAATCGAATTAATTTTTGTAACGTGCAAATGGCAGCAGCAGCAGCATCAGCAGCAGCATTAAAAGCAGTTTGCTAGAATATTCGCATTAAATCCTTTGCCGCACAACACATTTAAGTTGATGATTAATCTGGCCGCTTTATGTATGCATACTTATATAGGCGACATTGGAGTACATTATGTGCTTAAGCATATAAAGATGTAATGACCTGTATACATGACCAACACCAGCACCACCAACACCACCAGCAGCAGCAGCAGCAGCAGCAACACCACCGCTAGCAACTGTAGATCCTTTAGAGCTCACTTTTGGTTGCTAAATAAACTACATGAGTCAAAGAGGCTTGGCGGGGGCTTGTAGGCGTTAGGGCGTGGCATTAAGTTTTTTTAAATGCTTTTAATTGAAACTGCGCAAAACGCAAAAAAGCAGCAACGGATGCAGCAGGACGAATCACAGTGCTCTGCGCTGCCAACAGGCATATTTTAATGAATATTGAGGATTAAAGGAATTTGCGGATTTTCATTGAATTATGCATTTTGGCCGCTCGTCCTGGCTGCGGTCACTGCATCACCAGCAGCAGCAGCAGCAGCAGCAGGAGCAGCCTGCCGTCGGCCAGAACCATCGTATATTTCTTTGTCGCACGCGATGATTTATTAAGTCATTAGCACTTGTGCGGCTGCTGCTGGCGGCTGCCCACGCAGAGGCTTGCAGGATGCAGTTGGATGCAGTAGCAGGATGCGACCAGACCGTGTATGTGTATATACATATGTGTCTGTCTGTCTGTGTGTGTGTGTAGCATATAACTTGTAATTCTTATTAATTGTGTGTTGCTGCTGCTGCTTTTACATACATATATATGCCACTTTGTGTGTATTAATATGTGTATCTATGTGTGTGTTTGCTAGTGTATTTATGTGAATATTCAATACTTTTCACAGTCTGGCGTCGCGACGACTGCTCATTAAGAAGGACAGTAAATTAACTGCATCACCAAAGTTTATAAGCATCTGCAGAAACATTGGAAATATCTACATCTTTTTTATAAAGATATTTTATACACATAATTTTCTTTTTAATATTCATTGATCATTTCAATTAAATTTGCACTTTCTTTAAAAATCAAAGCAGGCTTAAGAATATTTCGAATGTCAAGGATCAAAATGTTCAATGCCAATCGAAAAAACTTAAAATTTATTTTCAACAGTACAAACAAGTCAGAACGTTGCAGTCGGATGCACCCGACTGGGATATACTCTGGGAGATACAGGCTTTTGCGGTTTGTGGGGGAAGGGTTGGGGGTGGGTGGGAGATCTTGACACTTTGTCTGTCTATGAGATATACCAACATGTATACAAAGTTTGGTTGCTCTAGCTTCACAAGAAATTCAAAAAATTGAAAAATGTACTATGTTCAAGAAATAGCTTTCCCCCGAATTACCATTCGAAATATCTAAGTCTTCATCATTCCACTGGAAATAAGGCATATAAAATAGAGAACGATTCGGAATGAAATTTATAAGATATTTAAGATTTTTATTAGAAATTTCACTGGAATCTAAAAAGTCATTGTTGAGCTTTTCATAAAAATCATAATTTTTACATTGTCACCATTGCTGGCTTATGAAGTTTTCAATCATCAGATAAAGTTGAAATATTTTAGTTCAAATAAATTTACTAGAAAACATCATGTCAAACAGACCGGACGTGCTAAGAATTATGCACTGAAGACGGTTACCGATGCGTATCCGTAATTGATCAGTCAGTTTTATTTTGTGATGTCCAAAAAAAGTAATGTAACAATATGTATCAGATATCCATAGGATATTTAAATTTTTCAATCTACTTATAACGCGCTAACCTGCGAATGGCAAACATTTATATAGGACTGTTCAACAATCCTTAGATCTGTCAACCCATAAGGATTTTTTCATATTGAGTGCATTCAATGGCATCAACAATCAACTCCATCATCAAAAATTTGATGCAACATTGTTATAGTGTATAAAACATTTTACTTTAACTATACTGCATTTTATGAATTTTGAATTTAATATATTTTTTTGTGTATACAATCTCACTTAAAATTAATGCAAATTTAAGAATGTTCAGTTCAGCTTCGATTTGACCATTTGTTCCGTCTCGGGAATTGAGCTTATTCGATGAATTGTGTGTGTGTGTGTCGGTAATAAAGTGTCTACTGTACTGCCAGGGAGAATGTCAGAAATATGTGTGGAAAATAAACGAGATTTTCACAACGCACGCTTTTGATATTTTTGCATGACAGAAGCCAAATGAGAAAATGCGATTTTCCGCATTGCTCCGGCCAATGACATGGGCATGGAAATGTCGGCTATAACCACCGACAGCAGCCAGGCGATACCCAATGGCCTACCAACTTAATGTGTTGGCGTTTCCTGGCACATACACAAACACATACGTACAGATGTATGCACACACACACACACAGGCACGCACAAAGACAGTCGCACACAGATAATTTTTACAATTTGCTGCAATGCGTTTTTAATTTAAATCGATAAAAGTTGCATTCAAACAATAACAAACCAGACAAAAAACAACAACACCAACAATGCAAAATAATTGCAAGCAACCCTCAGTAGAACCTCAGTTCCAGTCCTAGACCCTGACCCATACAAACCCTATACGCAATGGTATCAGTCCAGTTCACATTGCTTTAATAGGCAAAAATTGTTACTCTCTTTTCCCATTTTTATAAAGTACTGCAAATGTATGTAACAGGCAGAAGGAGACATTTCCGACTATATAAACTATATATACTCTTGATCAGCATCAACAGCCGAGTCGATATAGCCATGTCCCTCGGTCCGTCTGTCCGTCTGTCCGTCTGTCTGTATGAACACACAGATCTCGGAGATTACAAGAGCTAGGGACACCAAACTTGGCATGCAGGTTTCTGTATCCCATACGCAGAGTAGTTAAGTTAATTTCAAATTTTGGCTACACCTCCCCGCACCCCGCAAATTGAAAAAAAACTCCCACAGCCACAACTTTAAAGATTTAGCTTTCATTTTTGGTGTACATATTTCTTATATCAATGTTAATCAGTTGCGTAAATTTCGTTGTGATTGGATAACAAACAAAGTTATTGACGAATCTATATCCCCCGTCTCAGCAGGCGAAAACAACAGTTTGAGAGGCACTAATCAAGTTGCACGTTGGGAGCAGGGAGTCTAGTAGTCGGCCAAACTCGACTACAGCATTCTGACTTCATTGGCATTGTAATATCTACAATCCAAAATGGTTTTAAATTTTAACTTTTATTTTTTACTGTGTAAACATACTAAATATACATTTAAACTAAACTAAATTAATTTAAAATAATAAATGAAGCCGTTCAAGCCGACGCGATTCAAAAAACAATATAAATGTTGCCTATATTTAAGCGCCGACTGCATTTTGCATGCAACATTTTGCATTCGATTTGTTGTTATTGTTGTTATTGTCGTTGTTGCAATTTGTTTTGTTTTTGATTTGACTGCCTTGCCGCCGACACATGTGTTGTGTCTTTGTATGCTCTTGTGTGTGTTGTGTTTGTTTTATTTTATTATTTTTTCTCTTTTGTGGTCAACGAGTTGGTTGACCACTTTCAAATACAGCTAAAGCCACGCCCACTCTCCGGCCCATGCTCCCCAAATATACAAAATATATATTTATTAAAAACAAACAACTTGAGTGGTGAGCCTCGTCCAAATGCCCCTGCCACTGCCCCAGCCACACACAATGTGTGTGGCATCGACTGTGTTGATTAT